>JAIVEN010000016.1:6047187-6650156 GCA_026686845.1 Adenanthera pavonina
CCATATTTTTTGCACATCTATAGCACAAGATTAATGATAATGATAGCTTATTATTATTTATTTAAATATATAAAATATATTTTCAAAAATTATTTTTATTTTTTTTTTCATACTCAACAATCTTAATCTATTATATATTAGAAACTAAATGTGACGTGGCTTGACCAATGGACGCCCGGTTATGTGGTAAAAGGTTTGATCAGTATTCCTCAAGATTGATGTTTCAACTCCTAAGGGGTGTAGAAGCCTAAAAAAAAATTAAGGCCTCAACTTGTTTTCAATTCAGGTCTCTATATTATCATATTAACCATGAAAAAATCTAACATCATATATTTCAAATAATATTTATTTTCTCATATGACAATAAATATAGAAATCAAAATTATATATATTTGTGAAAAAATCACAACTTGATTTGAAAATTATATTTATATCCGTGAGAAAATTATAATTTGATTGTCTAGGAGATATTGAGATCTATATAGAATAAATATGGAAAATAAAATTAGGTATATATATTTTGGAAAAAAATACTATTTAATTGTTTGGGTCTATAGTAAGTTCTATAAAAAACTATTATGTGAGTTTTTTTTTACCATTGTAAGATTTTTTTTGTTCTAGAAACACACTCGAAAGTAAAATTTTATTGCGTTATCATTTGCAATTTTCTGGTGGCGATTTTCATATTTTTCTAATATATTTTATCTTCTTCATATAATACAATCATTGAAATGGTTTATTCATAACAAAATTTCAATCGCTTTGTTCAAATATGGAGGTAACCAATTCATATATCATTTTTTTCTATCTTGAATGTAATTCCTTTGATCATTTTATACTCTTTATCTTTATATCACTCTTTTTCCATATTTTAAAATAACTTCATAATTAAGAGTTATTAAATATCTTTACATTTGTGAATATCAAGATGTAGGGTAGGCTATTCTAAAAAATTATTCAATAGGAATTTTGACCGCAATACTACACAAAAAAAAAATTTCAATATGTTACAACTTAAAAAATATTTTCCCATATACTACAAAATTGGATCTCAGTATCTAGAATACCAAGATATAATTTTTCAAAGATTTTTTTTAATCAAATGAGAAAGACACCAAGATCTTTTTCTCCTGACATAAAGGGGTCACGATACTCCCCCCTTTTCCCAACCTCTCTTTTTTTCTTTTTTCTTTTTAAAGTAGAACTATTTTTTTTATTTTCCAAATTTTTGTTAATCTATTTCTCATTTACTACAGAAAAATAAATAAAAATATATAAATTATATAAATAACATATGCTAAATGAAATAAATAAATTATAATAGTAAATTATATTATTCAATATTATTGAAATTATATAGATCTCCTTACATTTTGAAAACATATATTTTAGTTAAGCTTTTAACATGATTAAGAAAATATTTTTTATTAATTAAAATTTATATTAATATACAAAATAACTATAAGAATAGGATATATTACTCTTCTTTTAATATTGTTAAAATTATATAAATCTCCCTCTATATTCAAAATATATATTTTAATCAAATTTTTAACTCAATTAATGATATAAATAAGAAGAATAAGAGCGATAGATGAAAAAATATGAAGGAAAAAATATGAATTATTTTTTTTTTGCTATAACTCATATTTTTTAAATTGAGGCAAAATCTATATGATAAAAAAGATAAATTTAAAAAATGTTTTTAATGAATTGAATTAGAAAAGAAATAGCTATTTAAAAATGAAATCATTGATATACTACTTCCATTAAAGGCTATTTTTAAATTAATAAAATATAATACAATACAGGACATCTCCAGCTTGATATCGGAATGAGGACAAAGTAGAGTGATGCAGCCAGATTCCTTCAGCGGCTGCTCTCATACGTACTCATATATATTCTTACCTAGACACATTCGCATTTTATACTCCACATTTCATTCTTCTTCTTTTTCAAATAGCGGTATTTACAATTGCAGTATTCATAAAAGCGGCATGTATATATATTGTATGTAATTAAAAAATAAGTTATACTAATGCTATTCGTGATCTGACTTATGAGAAGTATAATTTATTATAGATTTTATATTTCATATTAGTATTAATTTTATTATATTTCAATTAAATAAATTATACGAGCTGTTTCATACAAAAAGAATCGACAAATAGTCTTCTTTGGAATAATTTCAACTTTTTTAAGGGTAACCGGATATCCCTGAATTCAAGACTTTATGCAAGGTCACTGGATTGGATTCCATGACCCAAATCGGAATGCTCCAAAGCACTATCTTTATTTAAAAATATGAGACATTTTTAAATATATTTTGTCTCAATTTGTAAGAGATAAATAACTTTTATCTGATAAATTAATATATATTTTTTAATTTTATTCTTAGTTAAAGTATACTTATTATTACAAGACATAAATTAATATAGAATTAAATGAGAGTATATATAAAATTTTTTTTTATGATATACTTAAAATATCTAACTGCTTTTTTGATTATGATAGTTTATTTATTTGTTTCTTACATTATAAAATGGAGGGGTAATTAGATCATGGATTCATGCCCTGTTATTCCATTTCCCATTTTGGCATGCACTCAATTTTACATTATTTAATATTTATTTTTTTAATTTGGTTTCTTATATTTTCTATTTTCATATAATTTTTTTAAAAGTCAATCAATTTTTAGAAGAAATATTGGATATTAACTAATATAGATTAAATGATATCAAAGCACATTATGTAAAGCTCTTACAATAATAATTTTTTCCATATATAAGAGTCAAACACCACATCTTACTTCTAGGAAATAAGCACCTTACTACTTAAACCAACTATTGATGGTTCTACACTTATACAACAATAATTAAATAGTATTAACAAATTGTTAGTGAAAATATAAAACTAATGCATAGTTCAAATTAATAAGTATATTATAGAGTTAATGACATTATTTCTTTAAGAATTTTAAAATATATACAAATATTTTTTAAAATAAAAATTTATTTGATACTTCAGTTTTATCAAATATTTTAATTTAATGTTAAATCTTTTTTGGATAGAGATATTTATTAAATAGTTAACACGGCAACCAGATCATAAACCAATTATTTATATGAATAACAGTCTGTTTGTTTTAAGAAAAATACACTTTTGTGATAGAATAAAAAGGGGACAATAAAGTTTAAACAAATAATCAAGGAAGTTTGTACAACTTACTCAAAATTAAATTGCCCAAAAAAATTGGGACAAAAAAAAACTACAAGTCAATCATTGGAGTAGGTTACCAAAACATTTCAAGATAGAGTTAGAGAATGCAACTAGGGTCTCGTTGATTGATTTGTTCTAAAAATTAACCATGGTTTTGGATCATGATTTTTTAAGAAAATATGTTTAATTAAATATAAATTATTTTTTTAAAAAACAAAAAGTAAGTCATATTATAATTTTGGAGAAACGAAAGATAATAATTTTTTTTTCAAAATCATAGTTTTAAAAAATGAGGTAAATATTGATTTTATATTATATATTTAAAAATATTTTTAATTTTTATTATTTAAATAATTTTTTTATCAAACTATAATTTTACAAAAAAAAATTTTAAATATAATAATTTATAATAAATTTACTT
Organism: Adenanthera pavonina; assembly: GCA_026686845.1. NCBI lineage: Eukaryota > Viridiplantae > Streptophyta > Magnoliopsida > Fabales > Fabaceae > Adenanthera > Adenanthera pavonina. Next base: position 6,050,828 of record JAIVEN010000016.1, read on the forward strand.
TTATTAAATTTCATTTTTTTACAAATTTTATTTATTTTAACTTATTTTTATAAAATTGAAACCCAAATCACCCATCGTATTTTATGAAGAAAAGGTTTATACTGAAAAGGAGATTCTATCTTTATCCTTTAGGTGAAAAGCAACCCAATCCTGAAGATGGGTGGGCTGCTTGCAAATATCTGCTTCGTGCCGTAAATTAATAATACTTATTTAATTTAATATATGCCACTGGTCGTGTCTTCCTTATCTAAGATAATATATTATGTGTATAATAGGAACATCAGTACCATACCAGCACCACTGCTTGGTAAAATCAATATATAAAACTAACAAATAAATAATAAGATAGTTATCATAAGCATATAGAATCTGCAAACTGATTCAGGATAAAACAAGGGTTTTTTTTTTAAACAAGCAGTTGAATATTCAATTAACTTTTGTATGTAATAAATCTAATTACCTTTTATATTGAAAGAGGATTTGTCCCTATTTATGCTAAATTTGATATATATATATTTTTTCAATGGACTTATAAAATATCTTTTAATTTTAGGCCAAACCAATCGTTTTCGTGATGGACCTGATGGCGTCGTGCCCTGATTGTCAGACTTTGTTGACAATCCTTCTCATGTGGATGCGGTCCATTCATCCGCAGTCCTTTCCAAGAATTATTATTTAGCTGTTTTGCTTTCTTCGCATTCTTTTTTTTTTTTTCTCTCCTTACACCTCTAAATTGTTTTTAATGAATATGTAAATACTAAATCAATCATTAATAAATATATTATAATTGGTATTGACTAAGGCTTTGTTTAGAAATTTTAAGGATTTAGGTATTATTGGAAGGTTTTAGTAAATAACTTATCATCATTTTTTTTGGCTTTTTGAGACACAAGATCATTTATCAAAGTTTTAGGTAGAATATATATTTTATATTTTGAACCTTGTCATATTTTTAAAAATTTTCATTTTTTTGTTCAATTTCTTACAATTTATGTATAATCTATATGTAATTTACATAAATTTTTGTGTGATCTATTTACAATTTGTATACAATCTATGTGTAATTTCCCTTGGAGAATTAATAAATGGAATTACCGAAGCAGTAAATATGTTATATGTATGTGGTTGGGGCAAGAATCCTGATTGATTGATGCAAGATATAAATTAACAACAACAAAATTTCCTTGGTGTTTCATGCAAAAATATGAATTTGTATCTTTGGATCAGAAAATGCAAAAGCATATTGTTACCTGCTTGGAAATTACGGTTTTGGACTTTGTCTTATTAAAAAAAATTCTATTTTTTCATACAATTTTTACACAACATATAATTTACATGCAATTTTCGTGCATTTTATTTCTGCAAATTTATATAATCTACGTGCCTGCAATTTTCACAAAATATATGTATACTCTCCTACAATCTTTGTGCTATCTATGCAATCTATATAAAATTTCAATATAATGTTTATGTAATTTATATCGGAATAATGGATAAAGCTGATTTTATGTTAAAAAATTTAAAAACTATTGCAATTAATAAAGATGATTTTAAATTAAAAAGGTATTAGCATTTATTTGAATAGATTAAATAAAAGTTTCATTGGCTATTATTAAAAAAAGTTTAATCTTTTATACTATTGATCCTTTTTATTTTTGCATAGTATTTTAATTTTAATTGCATTTAACCATGGCTCCACCATTAAAAAGTAAACAAAAGTAAAAAAACTAGTCTCTTGACCATTTCAATAACCTATTCAATTTGTGCTGTGTGTTTTTTTTCTTATGAGAGTATTTCTTAACGGAAATTTAAAATATCATTTTAGTACATATTAGACTTTTAAATAATATAAGAGCGGTGAAAAATTTTGATGGGGTGAGACAATGACCTCAATGACCTTAAGCCATCCACAGCCATAGCATTAGCCTATGTATTAATCATTCAAATATTATCCAATGATAATACACAATTCAATCTGTTCTGTTAGCTATTTATTTGATCAGCTTTTCTAAAAATATAATTGAATCTAAACGATTTACATATTACTTTTTTTAATTATTACAAGAGACATTCTATATTATGTTATGATACTTCTTTGAATAAATTATAAATTAAAATGTGTGTGTAAGTTAAGCGATGAAATAAACAATATTTAATTATTAACCATATTTTACTAGAGCTGAGAATTATTTGTTTTAATCAATTTAAGAAATACGCCTACCTCAAATTATTGAGATCCAATAGTGATCTAAGTGAACCAGATACAAACGTAATTTGCATCGTTTTTTTTATTAACACGGTTTTTCCCCTAAACACACATCCTATCAAAATGAGATAGGTTTCGTCTTTTAATTTGAAGCCTTTTTTGTTAAAAAAAGAAAGAAAGAAAGAAAGAAAATTGCCATAACTATGAGAGAAATGTAGTTAGCTCTATCAGATCAGTATATCTATCAATAGTAATATAAACTAAATAATTCCATTCCCAGTCAATTACTGAATTACAATAAATTTAATAAGTAAAAAATTAATTTAGATTGTCTTTTTTTTTGCCAGCTAATTTACACGGTCTTTTTTTTTCTTTTTTAAAATATACAATTGACCAATTTACTTCTATACAATTAATGTTACACACGCACACATACAAGGTCATTTAAATTTAAATTTAATGTTTTCAGATAATTGGAACTTAGACAATGTCTAAGTGTACGCATGGATGGATCCTAAATTATTTATACTAACTACTAAGAATATGGCATAATTGCATGAAACTTTTACCTGGGCGGAAAGGAATTATATGAATAAATAAATTACGTCTAAATTATCATACTGATAATGACAGAACTTATGAAAAGAATGACAAATAAAAATTATTATCTTGTATGAGGATTTTCCAAGTCTTGATAATTAATGATGACGTATTTAATAGATGGAACAAAAAGTAGGGAACATATGTGACCGGTGAACCAAAAGAGTATGGGTTAGTTATGTATAATGCCAATATATATATTTTTATATAGAAAGATGCATTGCATTTGAACTAAAGAAGCAAGAAGGGTACGTAATGCTTTAATTTGTCCTTTTTGTGATTTTGATTGCAGGTTCAACTATTCAACTCTACCAAAACTTAGAGGAATCTTGCAAATGCTACTGAATTTTTAGATGGATGATCTTTTTGCTTTGTCATACAAATTGATCATGCTTATTATTAATCTTTTATAGATTAGCTTCTTTTGATTAATCTGGATTCGGTCGACCCTCAGTAAGACAATATATTAGGTCAGAGAAAAACTCAATTCATAAAACCAGGCTATTATTATGCTGGGAAAGATCTCGATAATATAACCTATTATAATTAACACACTATGTATATAACCCTTTTTTTTTTTGCCAACATATATACAACCTTATATATGAAACAATTGGTTAATGACTTATAAGCCCACTATGCATTCATGCAATTGCAGCAAATAGGTAAAAAGACAAGTAGCCGAAAAGTTATTAGCCTGTAATTTGATCAATGATAATTAATTCTCTGTATACTCCCTCCATTTCTTTTTATTTGTAATTTTTAAAGAAGATTTTGTTTTTATTTATCTTGCACTTTAAATTTCCAAAATAATATTAATTATTATTATTTTAATTATACTGTATCTATTATTTTAAAAGTTAAAGATTATATTAATTAATTTTTTTATTCTGCCTACTTCTTTAAGGGCATATTAAAATTCAAAAGAATTAAACATATTAATTATATTTTTTAATCTGAATGTTAAAATCTCAAGGGATAGGTAAAAAGAAATAAAGAAAGAAAATGGTTGCCTGATTGGGCAATGGGATAGTTGGTTCTGCATAAAATACTCACATTTATTGAGCCAATTGGAATTGTCATAATGTGTACGCACACGCACACTCCCATATACAACTCCAAAGTTGACGATCACCAATGAAAGAGTTTGAGGTTATGTAATAGAGTTGACATTGTATTGCATTGGATGGTTTCATTATTAATTGTTAAATGTTAACTGAGATTAACATGACTTTTTAGACTTTGATAAGCCATTAATTGATTAACAAGCAGGCATATGGGGACGGAGGCAATAAGATGGTTAGCTATAAATTCATGGAGCTTGGATCTAGTGCAAAAGATTTGAGGTCAAAGGTTTTACAGTTAAGACAAGGTTGTTCTGTGGAACCCATATTGTCTATGTTGGAAAGCTATGTTTCTCCTGCTCTAAAAAATGTCAAACCCTTTTGTCCTAACCCTAACATAATACATTATTAGATTGTGACCATTAGATTAGAGTCGGTGGATATACAATCATTTAATATTAGAGCAGTTAATTAAATCATTACTTAATTATTTCTTAATATGTATGGTCCAATGATTCCAATCCAAAAAGTAAGCTCTTTGAATTTCTTTATCAATACTCTTTCCGGTCCAAAATATAATGAATTTTCTATAACCTTTATTTGGTTCATAATATAAGGTGTTACGTAATATTTAGTAGTAGTTTATCTTTTTTTTGTTCCTATTCATTGATGACCAGTCTCATAACTTGTAATGGAAAAGAGTGGAAATAATTTTAATTATTGGTAATTAATAAGAATAAAAAAGGGATGTTGAGTTTTTTTTGAAAGTTTAAGAGTATAATTAACTTTTTTTTAATATGCTTGAATTAGTTGGAAACCACTTATATTTTGAACCAGAGAGAATATATATTAGTAGTTTAATAGCTAAAGGGTCGCAAAAAGATCATATTAAAATATCTTCTTTCGTAAATTACTCAAACTTATTGTTATTGTTAGGTTAGATGATATCTAGTCCTGTGTGCGCGACATAGCAGTAAAAGATATGGTCCAGGTTGGCATAAATTTTTTTTTATATGTAAAACAATTGCAAACACTTCCAGTCATGCAAGTTGAGCATAAATGCTGGACTCTTTAAGTTTTTTTTTCGCCTTTAAAATTCTAGAGGTTCATGACCGGGTCAACAATAAATTTTGTGATTGGCCAAGAATAAGTACACTGTTAAACATTCTCAAAAATTAATTGGACATTTGGAGATGGAAAACTATATAAATATTTGAAGACGGCTATCACCAGGGCACGAGGATAAGTTGGCATCTGAATGTTCAATATTTTGTAAATAAATAAATGTATAGTATCATTCTTATTTAAATATGTGATTTGATAAGTTGATCCACTCCAAAAAGAAAACCATAAACACTCATACGTAGGGAACTTAAACTAGGCGATGCTAGTCTCTAGTTTTAAATAAATATTGATCACAAACTAAACCAATAAATGATGGCTAACAAAATTTCTAGGAGAAAAACAAACACAAACTTCAAGTACAAGAGTGAGTAGCTTTCTTTCCTTCCTTCCCTGGGGGAGGGGAGGAAAATTTTTATTTTCACTCAAATTTATTGAACTAAATAAGACCAATAAATTTCAATTCTCCTTCTTCTTTAAGTTTCTCCAACCAAATAAAGAAAATTTTTTATTTTCACTCAAATTTATTGAACTAAATAAAACCGGTAAATTTCAATTATCCTTCTCCTCTAAGTTCCTCAAACCAAACAGAGGGCAAGTTGGCATTTGAGTGTTCAATATTTTGTAAATAAATATATATATTATCACTCTCTCTCTCTCTCTCTCTCTCTCTCTCTCTCTCTCTCTCTCTCTCTCTCTCTCTCTCTCTCTCTCTCTCTCTCTCTCTCTCTCTCTCTGTGATTTGATAAGTTCACTAGTTCCATATGTGATTACAGCATCGAAGGATCTCTAAAAAGAAAACATAAACACACATACAGTGAGAACCTAACATTACTAGAAAAATGTAATTTAGCGGGGAAATTTAGTGAGGGATTACTCATCTCTCGCTAAATGATTTAAATAGCGACAAATTAACGGCGAATTAAATTTAGCGAGGGAATTAGCAATGAATATCCTTTCCCTCGCTAAATTAGCGAGAAATTAGCAAGAAATTTTTTATTCTTTGCTAAATTATTATGAATAGTGAGAAATTTAGTGAGTGATTTGTTCCTCGCTAAATTTTTTAAAATTAATTTTAATAGATTAAAATTCTTTTATTAAAAATTTAATTTTAATGAATTAATTTTTTTTAATAATTATGTTATAAAATTATTTTTATCAGTTAATTATTTAAATTAACAAAAATAGTTATATTAATTTTTATAACTTGTTGGCAAAAAATGAAAATGAAAATTCATTTATTACAAAATTCAAAATATAAAATATTTTATGATATTAATAACTAAAATTATAATATATTTTTATTTTTTAATAATACATTAATTTATAAATATATGTGTGTATTAGTATGTAAATAAATAATATATATTTAATATTTCATATAAAGACTACAAATACATTACAGTTCAACTGATAAAAGTCTGAATATAAAAGTACTAAGAGCAGGAGTGACATGACAATTTAGAAGTTACTCACTAAAATTAGAGAGTGATTAAATCTCTTGCTAATTCCCTCACTAATTTAGCGAGGGAATCAACTCATTCCTCGCTAAAATTAGCGACACCACTTTTAGCGACCAAATTAGCGAGAGATAAAAGTTCTCGCTATTTTCAATTTAGCAAGGAAAAAATGACATTTGTCCCTCGCTAAATGCTATTTTTCTAGTAGTGTAACTGAGTTTAAATTAATAATGAGATTTACCAAAAAGAAAAATCTTGGTGTTGGGCTTGGGACAGGTCAAAAGGGGCATTATTTGTGCGTGTAATGTCTGGTTAATTTCATAGGGATGAAGGATGCATATCATAACAAGTATACAGCTTTCAGCCTTTCACTTTTTCATTGATCTCGTTTATAAGGAGCGGCTTATTTGTGCTTTGTTTGGAAATAAATTAAAGAGAGAATTGCACAATTGTGAATCTCTCGCGATGAATAACCCAACTTGTAATTTATTGCACGCTTAGGGGAATGTGTTACTTATTGAGATGTCCTTCCTTGCGGTGTCTTTTTTTATTTTGGCCAAAACAGGAAAAATATATTAAAATAAAACAAGTCCATACAAAATAGTCACAACAAAACAACACGAACACTAACCAAATCCCCCTCTATAATCCAACATATCATCTTCTAGCAAAAATAAAAGAGGATGGTGAATTAATAACCTAGCCAACAGGACACATCTCCTTAATTAAACGTGACTCTCGCTACCTAGTTGGCAACAACATTAGCTTCCCAAGGAATCCATACTGTCTGATGATTTTCTAATAAATTCCTTCTAACAAGGATGTTTTCAATGAGGACGTCACTCCTCCAATCAGGACATGCATTCACCAGAGAAAGATTGTCCGACTCAAAAGGTAACATTGTACAAATAATTCCTCATAGCATAATCTAATGCCAGTAAAAGAGGTTCAGCCTCCTCCATAAAGCTCGAGGTTGCACTGCATTTCTTGTAATCACCATCCAGCAGAAAGCCATTGCCATTGCTATCCCTCTTAAGAGATTCCCTTCTTTAAAATTGATTGATGATTCGTATTACAGACAATCAAAAGACGAATGGACAAAGAGACTCGATGCAAATATATAATCCAAAGTAGAGATAAGGTGATGGTGAAAAGTATGCATTTGACAAGTCCCTACATACATGTCGTGCAGAATGCAGAGGAAAAAAATTTAAATCCAAAAATTGGAATCTTCAAAGATGTCGTTGACAAAATGATGCAATCTCTATTCGCTGTTGTACAACTTGCGTTTCGTAATCGTACCAGACAGAAAAGAAGGGTTTAGGTCAAATCCGACAAAGGGTGGTGGGAACATGACATGTTAGTTTTGGCCAGATATGCTGTCCCATCTCAGGCTCATAATAGCTTAGCTAAGCCCCAGTCTGCTTTCTTTCACGCTGGATTAGTTAAAAGAAAAAGACCCACACTGATATGTGTGTGTGTGAATTAATGTCTCAGAACCATCAAAGTCACAGCTTGCATCAAAATTCAAAGAGCAGTTTTGTAACAAGTGCATCAGATCCTCAATTCCTCATACTTCAATGCAACTGTTGCAGATTCGGAAGATTTACAGTTTTGCAACATGAATACTTACTTTATTTTCACAAGATAAATTTATAAAATAAAATGCCATCTAAATTTAAGATTTATAATATTATATTAATTATCGGTTGTGCCACGATACATTCCTCAACTATTTTAATGCATGATCTGTATTCTGTGTACATCACCCTTCCAAACAATGTGGCCATCCAAATTCCGTTCGAGGAGCTCCAATGAGTTAATTCTCATAGGTTTCGGCTTTCCACACAAGAACAATAAAGTTCAAGGAGGCAGGAACGTTTCACCATCCCTGGCTAACTCAATCTTATAATCACGACGTACATTCTATCCAATGTGATATCTGATTCTGCACATCATCATCATCAAATGGAGGTGCGGGTCCCGCTCTGATGATTCTCATCATCACAGTCTGCTCTGTTTTTGTTTCTGTGTCAAGGATCCCATCTCTTTCGCCTCCTTTCGCAGCACGTACTTCTGAATCTTCCCCGTCGATGTCTTCGGAAGCTCCTCCTTGAACACCACCGTCTTTGGCACCATGCAGTGGGCATCTTCGCCCTGCAATAAATCTTCCGTATCTTGAATTTTCTGTCCGTTACCTAAGCTTGTCAAAAGAAGTTTGCGTTGGCTAGCATTACCTGAATCTGCTGCTTGCGAGTGGCAGTGCTAGCAGGGCACGAGACTTCCCATTGCTGCATTGCATGATCCAATTGCATTCTTTAGCACATTATCTCATCGTTTTTTATGTTATGCAGACACGGGGCTTACTATAGACGGTGTTGTTCCTGATAAACTAGGTACATCTAATGATTGGTGGGACATGGGCAAGTTAGATGGTTTTGGAGGAGGCAATGGTTCATCGGCGAGAGAGATTTGTGCAAGGGGCAATGGCAATTGTATATGAACAACATTACAAGACTATTGTTCCTTTTGAAGGCAGAACCCACTTTACTGTTCTCTTTGATAAGATCGATGATAGAGCCCTGAGGCAACGGTTTCTTCTACTTTTGAAGGTGTGTCAAAATTGATTCCATTTATAGCTTCTTCCTATTTTCTAGATAGTGTTTCTTTTTTTTTTTTCAGTTGAACTTTTTCTTGTTTTTGGATGAGGTTCATCCTAAGTAGGGCGCCGTTCCATGACATGAATCCATGCATAAAGAGCTTGACGTGACTGAAAACATACTGCTCATCTTTTTTTTTTTTTAATTAAAAAAAATACAAGCCGCTACTCACAAAACTTCACGCACGCCATGTGTGGAGCCAAATCCACGCACAGAATCGGTTTCCATCCTAATTATGTGCTAATTAATATGTTTGATGTATTAATATAGAGTAGGAGTTTTGCACAAATGAAAAATTGTTAATTTCTTAACCATTTTCACTGTCCGTCGGATAGATTTAACTGGTTTTTGTGAATGGAATAGAGATGTAAAGAATGCTGGAGTTACCATTACAATTTACAAATAAAAATTATGTGAAATTTACCGTGTCATATCCAATGCCAAGCTTTAATGAAGGTTTTATCAAATGCTGAGGCTTGTGTTATGTGAAATTTACTGTGTTGTATCGAATGCCAAGCTTTAATGAAGGTTTTGTCAAATGTTGAGGCTTGTGTTCTAGTTGGAGGTGTTGATCTGCTTACAGCAATCCACGAAGCCTCAGAGAGGATAGCTACTCCCTTTCAATATAATTTGATCGTTATTATTACTACTTTTACGGGACCTCTCAAGGAATGAATATATTTTGACAAAGATGGTGCCCAAGCTGGACCTTTGAAAAAAAAAAAAAAGGATGGTATTAGAAGGTTATGGTCTAAAAAAGCTATTGATTAGATAACAAGGTTATGGATTTAGGGATGCTAGATTAGAAGAAACTGCTTGATATTCGTGAGTTCTGATAGTATCAAAGGAGGGGAGCACTTTTCCTTCCCCTCAAAGTGAGAGGAAAATTTTTCTATCCACCCAAATTTATTGAATTAAATAAAAAAATTATTTTTTCTCTCTTCCAAATGTTTTAATAGAGGGTAAGTTGGCAAATAAATTCAATATTTTGTAAATAAATACTCCCTCTAATTCTTAATATAAGACCCTTTTAATCAAATCACGTAAACTAAAAATTGAAATTAAAACTAATTAATTACCTCGATTTCTCCAAAAATTCCAATATTTTTTCAAATTAAACTATCCTTATTTAATCTCTCTTTTTCTCTTTGAATACATTAAATAGGGGCATTTTTTTAGAAATATATAATAAATGCTACTTCGTATATGGTAAAGAATCTTATATTTATGACTAAGATAAAAGATCCTATATGTAGGACCTGAGGGAGTTTATAGTATCATTCTCTATATGTGATTTGTTAAGTAGGCCCACTCCATGATTATAGCATTGAAGATCTTCGAAAAAAAAAAAAAACACTCGTACATTGAGAACCTAATTGGGTCACACTAATCTCTAGATTTAAATGAATACTAATCATATACTAAACCAATAAATGATAGGTTACAAATTTCTTGACGAAAAACAAACACAAACTTGAAGTATAAGAGTAAGTAATTTTCTTTCACAATGATGAAACTAATTGTTATACTTAATATTCAGTTACCAACTCGCGAAAATTATTGAAGAACAAGTGGGAGTAAAAGCGACGATTCATATGGAAAGCTAGTATAATTAATGGTAGCAGTAGTTGCATTGCATATAGAGCATAGTTCAAATGCAAAGTTATCTCCCAATTCGGCCTTAGTACACTCCTTGTTTCCTCTCGTGGGTCCCCCTTGTCTTTTTACCTACATTTAGGTCATTGCCCTCGATGATGATCAATTGAGTGACCTTTATTTAAAAAAAAAAAAACTAATAACAAGGTAACAGTGATCCATACCAAAAAGACTAGTATGGTAAAGGGGGTGAGCTTTTATAATTAAGCCTGAAAAAACTTCGATTACAATGGTTGAAGTTCCCATGAAGAGAATAAATAGTTGACGATCATCAAAATTTCATTTCCATTTCTTCAAATTCTTTACTCTGCTTTGGGCTTCGCATTGTTTTGAACATAAAGCGTTGCTGAATGTCTGCTTCTTCTAATTCTCTCTGTTTTCTCATTTTTTGCCCCTACCAAGTTTTTATTCAGTCCAAAAAAAATACGTAGTTTCTATAAACGGCTAACATGGGCCCAATTGAACGTTGGGCTAGGAGTTAATCTTCATACAAGGCCAACGAAAATCCATTTCATTAGTTAGAAATAGGCTTTAGAAGACGGCATTATCTGTTGCGCCTAAAAAGAAAACCTGCCCTCTAGCGCCAGGTATATTTATCAAGGATCAACTTAATCCAGTAATGTTGGAGAGTGGGGAAATCCCTAACCTCCACGTGCATACACCAATCCAAACCAAACTGATCTTCTTCATAAAATATAAAATAAATAAATAAATAAATAAATAAAATTATGGAACCATATTTAGCTGTAAATTGAAGGAGAGGAAGCTTTGGAGAGGAAGAGGATCGGGAATCTAGCAAAGAATGCTGAGGCTGGTTTCAAAGAGAATTTTGGGAGTAGCGTCGCATGAGGTGCCGTCGCCGGCGCTCCAGGTTCTACCCCGATCCTACCACGAGAGGGTTGTCGATCACTACAACAACCCACGGAATGTTGGATCCTTCGACAAGAATGACCCCACCGTCGGTACGGGCTTGGTTGGGGCGCCCGCTTGTGGAGATGTCATGAAACTCCAGATTAAGGTTGATGAAAAGACCGGAAAGATTGTTGATGCTTGCTTTAAGACCTTCGGCTGTGGTTCGGCTATTGCCTCTTCCTCAGTGGGTATGTGGTCTGTGAATTCCCTTTTTTCCCCTTCGCCTTCCTCTTTTTGTTTGTTGAGATATGGACAAATTGGGATGAATTTGTGCTTTGGACGTTTCGCTGGGAAATTTGTTTGTGTTTCTTCATTCGCGTGTAGGGGCGGTGGAGTTTGAACGAATCGCTTTTCTAGGTGTTTTTATCTTCTTGGAATTTCTCAATTGTTTTTTTAACTTCGCAGTTTTATTGATGTGCAAGTTTCGATTTCTCAATATGGAAGATGAGCAATCATGAGTAATGAGTTGGATTCTCGGAATATGATTGGATTGATGGTCTAAGGCTCTTTAATTTTCTTTTGTTTTCCTATGATTAATGTTTTCAACTGACCGAGTTAGAGAGCACCACGAAATAGATGATACCATATTGAATGAAACAGGTGCTTATGGTTATGTTCGGGAGAGTCCTTTCTTCTCTTGTTTTTTCATTCCTGGCCCTTTTGTGTTTAAGGTTGTAGCTGATTATGTTTCTCTCTAGTTGCTTTATGATCTTCAACGTCATTGGTAGCTCACGGATTAAGACGGATTTGAGTCACGGGGTTTTCACATATGGAGGAGTAATGTATTGGGATGAAGACTTGAATTGCTTTAAATGAAAATTTCATAGCTGTTGAATTTGTTTTTGTGCACTTTTTGTGTAATAGCTTACTGTTATTATCTATTTTGTTTCTCACTTTTCAGCTACTGAATGGGTAAAAGGAAAGGAAATGGAAGAAGTTTTATCCATAAAAAACACGTAAGTTTCCTTAAATCTAAGAAGCATATGATTCAAATGCATGTTATTTTCTTGAGTGACTTAAATTTTCTCTTTATATGAAGCATAATAGGTCAGCGTGGTGATCCTATTTATATGATTTACTTGCTGGGTGTGACCCTATATTGATTTACTTTCCCCACACCCTGTAGGGAACAATGATAGTCTTTTGGTCACAACTATTAAAAACAGTGCTGATCTGTATTGTTTAATTTGGGCAAGCAGTGTTTGCGGTATGTTTTAGGCCCTGACATGTTAACTTTTATCCATTCTGGACCCTTGCTTGAGGTGAAGTAGAGATAGATGTATTCTGTTGAACATGAGATTTTTAATCAGTATGGATGGTTAATTGTGGGAGGAAACTAGAAAACTTTATGTACAAACAAAAATTTTGGGTTGTTCATGAAAAAAATAAAATAAAATTTTCAGTAAATTCCACAGATTCTCCTCTGGCTCAAGGGACCGTGAAACTTACCCCTTCAACTTTAAAAGTTGACAATCAGCTTCCAGTCTTCCAAATTTGTGCAACATGGCCCATCCATTAGTTAATCCATGAACTAAGCCCCCCACCTCAGCCCCAATAATTCCTTGTGTGACATTTGAAATTTGCCCAGGGTTGAAGGTTATTTTTTTAATTTTCCTCCCCTTTGCCCATCACCCTTTCCCTCTCCTTGGCAATGCACTATGCTGCTAAAATATGTTGGCCCATGGTTTTTGTTGCTCAATGCACTCTAAATAAGAGCCCTGCTTGAACAAGACACTTGAGCTTCAAACTGGTGGAAGCAATGCTACAGCTCCTCTATTTGGATTACTTTCTGTACCCAGAATAAAGCATTTTGTTCCCATCTGGGGGGGGGGGGGGGGGGGAGTATACTAGTAGTCTAGCACAATCCCTCTTTTTTTTTTTCTTTCCCTTGACCATATATACAATCCATTTAGTTAATAGTAAATGAATTATCCTAGCTCAGAAAAGGGAGGCCATACATCAGTTGCAACTTGCACTTCGGAAAAATAGAATCACAACTGATGTAAATAAGGTCTCCCCTTGTTGGAGGAAAAAAGGTCTCCCCTTTTTTGAGTTGATGAGATGTAATTCATTTAATTTTAAATATTGCTCACTAAGGAAAGTTATCAGGAATGACCTTTTGAGAAATGATTTATCTGAGGAGATAGCGTCTGATAGAGTTCATTGGTGTCGTGTGATCTATATAGCTGACCCCACATAGTGGGATAAGGCTAATGTTGTTGTTGTTGTTGTTGTTGTTATACTATTGCTTGCTTGCTTTCTAAAGAAAGAGGGATTGTGCTAGACTACTAGTGAACTACTCCAAGGCTGGGAATGGAAAGCTTCAAGTTGTGTAGGGGAATAACTTGCTTCTCAATAGAGAAGCCATGGCAATACTCTGACTAGCTAGAATCTCCTGCACTGTGAGCTGCTTGTAGAGTTTGATTAAGTGAATTGGAAAGGAAAAAGGGCAGTTGTTGAACCAGAGATAGATGTATTCGGTATTCTGTGAAAGATGTTTTTAATCTGTAGGAATAGTTTACTGTGGGAGACAACATGACTTTTTTTTTTTTTGGCCTGATGGGAGACAACATGACTGCTTACATACGAAATAAAATTTTGATGTTTAAAGTTGGAAAGTGTATTTAACCGAAAAAATAAAAAAGTTGGAAAGTGTGTTGATGTTCTATAATATATATCTTCTGGTTTTCATCTCCTTCCTGGATGCCTATCGCTCTAATTTCTGTTTAATAACTAATTAATAATTTTTTTTAACTATTTATATCTGTTGCTGGTCAGTCTTGGACCTTTTGGATGATGATTATGTTTTCATGGTTCTTTGTTCTGGTCAGCTTTTTCTGAAATGACTCAAAATAATTGATATCGGATATCCTGCAGTGAAATTGCAAAGCATCTATCACTTCCTCCAGTTAAGCTTCACTGCAGCATGCTTGCTGAGGATGCCATCAAAGCAGCTGTTAAAGACTATGAAGCCAAGCGTGCCAAGGCAACTGCTGCTGAGGTAACATCTGGAGAGAAGGCTGCCACTGCTTGATATCTTCCGTGTCTGGAGTGATGACGAAAATGGCCATTGTTTTGGTTTTCTAGTGTCGTCAACTTAAAGATCAGTGAGTTGTACATCACTTGAACATGTTCATGTAAAACTTTTATCGCCTGGACCTCTTTTGCAGGTTCTATTGTCATCATATGAAGTAAACACTGGTGATACTGGCTAGGGTTTGTACTTCATTGGTTGCATGATGGTTTGCAAGAGGCAAACAAGGGCCAGCCAGTTGGACTGTTTAAATTTGTATTGATATTCAACTGCGTACAGAATTGCCTTGGAATGCGTTGAAAGTGAAGAAGGTACTTCCTGCACATGTTTCCACGATTTTTTGCATAATCATTCATTTATCTCTAATTTATCTAGGTCCTCTTGCAATTAAAAGATATGGAGGCCGCTATTATTACTGCGAAGGGGGCAGCGTCCTTAGATGAGCTAGAGTGGGAATGTTTCTGTGGGACGAGAGTGAAAATTTTTTTGGCATAAATAGTTTGAACCGACTGCTATAACTCTTAACTACATCAAACTCATGGTTAATAATTATTTAAAACAGGTCTGTTTAATTGGCCAAAAGAAAGAAATGGAGGTCTGTATAGATGACATCGTTTACCAAATACCAATGTGGTTTACAATCCGGTTGTATCGCATCATGGTCTCGCAGGCTTTATGTAGTTTTGAGAAATACAGGTCAATAAACTCCCGATCCTATATGCGGAACATCAATGTATCAGGGTTGAATGCGTTATTAACTCAACGAATTTAATATTAGAAACTGTTGGAGCCTGCAAAGGACGTTTTGCAATTTCTTTGATCCTTAGAGGACTAGAAAGAGGGTAGAAAATGAAAGAGGTAGGATATATATTGTTCACTCTAATGGAAGGCAGTCACAAATTGACTCATAAAGTACATTTTCCTGTTGCATAATTTTTTTTCCTTACGAAGTAGCATATGAAGCTGGTCCTGCAGCTTGGCGATAACCCAAGTGATAAAAATATAGTAGGGTTAGGGTGGAGATTTGAACTTCCATTCCCATGTAAACGGGAAAGAGTAAAGCATGCTTGTGAGATATTTTATCCCTTAGGAAGGAATCCTTAAATCACAGAATTAGAATCAGATTCTGAGATGGTCCTATTAAGAGCCGGAAGACTAGCACAGCCATGTAACAAAAGCAATGCATTTCGACAATTTTCTGTTTCTTTTCTCTTTGTAGTTCGGTATAAACTAGATATGATTTTATCCTTGCGCCGTGGCAATATCAGAAAGCAGCTATTCCAAAGTGAAGGATTTCATAATATTCCTATTATTCGAGCAAATTATTCCATTTTGACTGGGACATTTCAATATACCTTAAAGTGGCTTAAACCCATACAAGACGATGCAGTAAAAGCCCAACAAAAAGTCAAGAACCAAAACGAGAAAGCAAATTTAGAAGGATCCTTGCTACCACAATGCCAATTGGATTGAATTAGGATAAAGGCTATAGATGATTGAAGAAGGAAACGTAAACAAAAGGAGACCAATTAGGTGATAAATCAACAGCAAAACAAAACTGCAAAGGTAGCAAAATTTGTCTACAAAATGAAACTACACAGAATCCTTTGCTGTGTAGCACAACAAAATTTATTCTGCTAAAAAACGAGGGACAATGACATTCTTTGTTGACTTGTTTCTTGTCACACACATGTATCCTCCTAGCTCCATTCTGTGATTTGCCTAAGCAGTTTCTTTTGGTTGTATTGTCTAAGCAGTTTTGTGGCGTACAATATCCCATATAAAATTGGTGAATAAGGATTCGTAAGATGGCAATTTTGCATATCCGGGAAAGTAATTGACATCAATAACCAAGTACCTTGTCCGATCCCTAGCGTCTCTGATCACATCGGCGTTGAATAGATTAAGGCCCATCGCCTCATTCAATGCTCTTGCTAATTCGAATATCAAACTCTGAGGAGGTATTTCCGCTTTCTCCACGTTGTTCTGGCCACTATCGTCTTCCTCGCTATGGCTCTTACCTTCGACGGCCAAATTTGATACCCGCGAAAATGGCAGAGTGCCACCTAAGGTTTTCAGCTTCTCCTCAGGTATGTCGGGCAACGACTTCCGTTTGACGCAACTTACGTGTTGCCCAGCCACATAAATTTTGAATATGACTCCTCCATGATTCACAAATTCTTGGAGAACCACAGGAATACTCAATGTCTTGAGCCCGTTATGGTCGAAAACCAGAAACAGATTGTGGGAATTAGAGCTTCCATCAGCCTCCAAGGGTTTCGCTATGAAAGGGAATTTTAAACCTAGTTCCTCGATTGTTTTAGCATCGTCGAGAGCTTTCGATTCGTGGAGCACCACTTGCTTCGGAATACCGACGGTGTCTTTTCCCAGTGGAATTTTCAGCTGGGTCACCGCCTCGAGCATCGATGCTCGATTGTGAAGCCGCTCAATCAACTCGGGGCGATCAATTATGGCCGCATTTGGGTGTGCTGCGGAAAAGTCATCCAACTGTTTTTTCCAATCTTCTCCGTACAATTTGTGAATGATACAATCAAAAGGGCCCTGTTCAATCAAGGATCTCGCGGGGTCGATGTGTATGAGATCTATACCGCGTTGGTTCGCGTAATCGACGAGGGACTTGAGGATGAAGCTTTGGACTTTCTTGGGTTCAAGAGCATAGCCTACACGATAGCGGTGAGATTCTGGTTCAGACATCTGTGTTTGGGATTGAAAATTGATTGAAAGTTCCCTTGAAACGCCGCGAAATTCTGTGCTTTGAAAGTTTTTGATCTCCCAAACAGAATGATTAGTAATGAAGTGTGAGATCGGCTCATTCATTTTCCGGGATATTATTTTCAGATGCTTTACTCGATGAATCGTATTCTTTTTTTATTTTTTTTTCTCTTCTTCCTTCTACCAGCATTTGAAGGCATGATCTCAAAGTTAAGCCTTCTAAGACTTAGCCATGAGGACCAATGCTGCTGGTACGATGGATGGTATTCCTAGTTGAGTGTTTGATCGGCTTACTGTATTATTGTCTTCTCTTGTATTTTTTGGCCAACGCATTATTGTCTTCTTAAAACATCTCAAAAAACAAAATAATAGTAATAATTATTATTATAGGAGGACAAGTAATTTTAGACTTATCTTTTTATTGTCATTTTTTCTTTGTAATTATATATAACTTTCAAATGAAGGAAGACATGCACAAATGCCATATAAAGTATGGTGTATAAAGATAGCTGATTGATAGTGAACCCAATAATCAATTTTTGTGAGATTAGTACATACTAAATCGAGGTTGGTTTGATTTTAAAAAGAATTTAAAAATAAAATAAGTTAATTTTATTTATTAAAAAAATATAATAATATTCATCTAAAATATATTTTCTTAAAAATTATTATTATAATTAAAAATAACATTTATTAAATTATAAATACTTAATAATAATATATTATTTTTACACAATATTAAGAAATTAATTTAAACTTTTAAATAAAATTAAAAAATTAAATTTTTAAAAATATTCATAATAATAATATAACTAATTTATTTTATATATTATCTAAAGAAAATTTTTTAAAAAAATATATATAAAATTATATATATATATCAAGATTGGGAGAGTCGGGTTGGATCTCAACCCTATATCCAACCCGACTCAATCTCCTAAAATCAATTTAGTATATTGGGTAAGGTCAAGCGACCGAAGTTGGATAATCACCCCCTAACATGAAGAATGACTTCCCATGAAAGTCAGTCAATGGTGGAGACTCACTTTCGGCACTTTATGTTGGCACTTTCTCTTTGAAAAATTTATGTTGGAAACTTTGGCATATTAGGAACAAAAGAATATTTGGGATTGTTTGAATGTATTTATTATTTTAATATTCTTAAAAACAATTTTATAAAAGTATTTTTTAAAAATAGTTTTAAAAATAAGAAAATAAAAAAATATGTTTAAATAAGTGTTTCTAAAATCATAACTAACAAGTGTTAAATAGATTGTTCAAAATTTACAACTTTATTATTAATTATATGAGTATTCTTTATCTTTTATTGTGTTTTCAAAAATTAAAAATTTAGAATATCTTAAAAATATTTTGAGTTTTCTGTTCTTGTATTTTTTTATTTTCAGAACATTTTATAAAAAATAGATTTTTCAAACAAGTCATTATTTTTTATTTTCAAAAACAGAAAACTTGTACGGAAAACACCAATCAAATAGATACTTTCATACACTTCTTATTCCATATTTCCATAGAGGGAATTAGGTATATCAATCACACCATTAGAACCAAAGGTGTCCTACAGATTTTTGATACATGAACTCCTATGTAACTCTCCTAGTTTGTATATATTCCCTCCGGTCCAATATATAGGATCATTTGTCCTGATCCTAAATATAAGATCCTTTACAATATACGAGGTAGTATTTATTATATATTTCTAAAAAATGCCCCTATTTAATGTATTCAAAGAGAAAGAGAAAGAGATTAAATAAATGTAGTTTTGAAAAAATGTTGAAATTTTCGGAGAAATCGAAATAGTTAATTAGTTTTAATTACAATTCTTAATCCGCGTGATTCGGTTAAAATGATCTTATATTAAGGATCAGATGGAGTATGATTTTTTGATTCATTAATGCCCTCTTCACAAAAAAAAAAAGAAAAAGAAGAAGATTGTTGTCGATTTCTTTTCCCCATTTTATTCTCGACTAAATATAGGAAGCAATAATTCACCATAATGGATGCAATTAGGCATGCAAACCATCTTCTAGTTATTGCATAAACACTTGTTATATCAAATGCCGACCATTTGAACTTAGCGATTATATCATCTTAGATTGTTGTCAAATATCTTATGGCTATTGGAAGTTGAAAATATGCGCTAGTTAATGCTTGGTATTGTTGGCCAGAAAAAAAAAAATGCTTGGTATTAGATCCCCTCCATCTCATCTTGTTCTTTTCAATTCCCTAATCTCTAATTTTATTGAACCAAATTTTAGTATTCTCTTTTCATGTGTTTTGTCACGTTTGGAGTCAAAACGGCCTATCGTGCTTATTTTTCTTTTATATGTGTTGGATTAAATGGTCCACCCTTTAATGGGCCAAAGGAAATGGTGCCCAAAACCCACTAGGTTTTTACTATGTAATTCCCTTCGGTTTACAAAGGAGAGGGAACAATTATTTTCTCTCTTTTTAATTCCCCACAAAATGAGGATGTGCGGGAGTTTGTGGAAAGCGTGGTTTCTATATACAACAACAAAGGGAAAAAACTATAGGAAAAAACCCAAAGGAAAAATTAACGCTCTCACTTTGGATGCATTTGTGCAACATTTCTCTTCTCTCTATGTCATCTACTGTGGATGATAATCTAGAGTTCCAAACACTTGGTGACTCAATTTACAATGTGGGCAGATCTAAAAAAGATTCTGAAGTCAATAACAACGATATGTATATATTTTTATATCTATATAACACTACATTGGCATCAGAGCCTTCAAGTTTGGGCCATTAATACTTCTATATTTTCTGATATGTGATTCATGATATATATGCCATGTGATTAATGACTTGCTTTTCACAAATTCCACAAATCCTTATGTAATTTTTTAATTACTCGCTCAAACTTCCATGTTCAGTGCACTTTGTGTATATATATACATGTTGCTTCTATTGGTTTTAATTTTTTTACATGCAAATTTATATTTGGGAAGATCATTTTTTTTCAGAATAGGAAAAATCAGTACACCGAACATGTTAATTTACCTACCATCGATAATTTTTCCCCCTTTTATTGGGGAATTGACCCACGAATGACAACAACATCCAACAAAAACCTCTCCTTCCTTCACTTTTGGCCATCATTTTTTTTCTCGAAACATAGTTGCAACCGTACGTTCAAAACTACACCATACCAACATTTCATTTGAAAATGGGTTCCGAGAAATCAATGTTTTTGGGACAAGTGGAGGCTATAAATGTGTAAAAGGCCATCTGACGATCACAACGAAGTTGGAATCGCGTGAAACAATGGCCAACGTCGAGAAATATGGAGGAATGAAGATGCCACATCTGATGGACCCAGTGGGTCTCCTGACTGGGTCATGTCAACCAAGCTGGAGGAGAGAGAAGACATGTACGACAGGTTGTATCCCCCACAAACCACAGAAGTCATTCCCAATTAAAGTGAAACGTTGCGTTTCACTTATTTAAAAAAAGGAGGTAGGCCAACGGTTTCGGACATTGGGTCGGATTGAATCTGGGCCCAATGTCTGACACTTCAAAAAAATGAAAATAAAATAAAATAAATGACAGTGTGGGCTTTTGGAGATGGACTTTGGGCTGTTTTCATAGTCTGGCCCAATGTCCAAACTAAAAAAAAAGAAAAAAAAGGAAAGGCGGAGGAATCGGATGGGGTCAGGAAGATTGAAGGGCCAGAACTTGAACCCGACCCAACATATTAATTAATTAATCAGCATTTAATTATATAATTAAATATTGATTAATTGATTAAATATTAAAATATTCATTTTCACTGACGTGGTGTGTGGGGCTCTTGGAGGATTTTTTTCCCACTTGGATCACTTTAACCAAGAAAGGATGGCATGTAGAGTATGCAAGTCTGACACGTGTGGCCGGATTCCTTCTCCAAGATTGTATGTGAAGCTCACACGCCACCTTGGCACGTTAGATTGTCATGTTTTTCATTTTTTTAAGAATTTTTCCATTCTAAATCTTCTTGAGGCGTGAGGGCGTGTCTCTAGGTATTTTTTGTCATTATTTATTTTTAAAAATCTCTAAATCTGTGAACTTCATTTTGATGTATGATTTGCTTGTTGTTTAGCAAGTTTTAATATATTTTGTGGCTATAAATGTTTGAAAAACACTTAAGATGTACCAACTTTTCATTTTTTTAAGGTGCTATGAGTTCCTCCAAGCCCATGTCCTCCCCTAAAACTTGAATCACAAGGGTTCAACATTCTCTCAACCCATATTGTGTTATCTGACTCCAATGAAGAGCTACCAATATATTCTTTATTATCTCAGTTTGATCCTTTGAAAGAAAGTGCTATAACAGTCCTACCATCGTTGGCTGAAGCATTTGAATACCTAAAAAACAACCCCTTAGCACACTTAACTAATAATGAACTTGAACTTTACCTATTGGATCCTTATGGTAGTTATGAAAACGATGGCTACTATAATGCATCTCCTACAAGTGACCAAAAGGAGGATCCAAAGGAAAACCCAGAGGAAAACTCAGACAAAGAGAGGGATCTCGAACAAAACTACCACAATTGTGATACAGATCCTATACAAGAGCACATTGAAGTTCAAGAAGCAGCACCTAAGGTGCAATAAGACACTCCTACACAGGATCCTTATCTACCCATTGATTCTCCATCTTATGTCAGCCGTTTAGTCAACATATTGCATCATGATTTTACTCATGATGACCTTCCTCTACGTTCATTCTTCTGTGCGCTAGAGTACTTCTTAGTCGAGATGATATTTGATGGTCCTTTCTCCTATGAACAAACTTGGGCCAATGCCATTTTGTATAATCTTCCTCCTAATGACTTTTGGACGCCCATTACATCTACCATATGAGCTACTCTTGAATCATGAGTCTTTGAAGTTGTAACTTTTTTGAAAAAACATAATGAACAACAATTCCAATCTTACCTCGATGCAAAATATCGTAAATTGACATCTACACATCCTCTGCCAAAGAGGCAAAAGAAGAATCTTTAAACATCATAAAAGAATAAAAAAGGGGGAATAGAATGCTAAGTTTTTTATTTTCTTTTATGAATATTGTTACACATATTTCATTGATTAAGACTATGTTGTTGTTTTTGACTGATTATGGTATTATAAAATTTTATTTCTTTGATGAATATATTTTTCTCAAATTTTCTATCTGAATAAGAGTATTTCATCTAAGTGAGAGTACTTATTTTGAGTAGGAGCTCCTAAATATAGAATATCAAAGAGTAATATGTAATATAGAAATTATTTGCATAAATTTTTAGTAAGCAATAATGATGAAATTAGGTTACATATGATGGAGATAGACAAACGTAGATTCTCGACCATGGACTTAATAGAATTATTATGGACTTACTAAAGGATAAGTGCAAATAATAATGTCATTGTATATTTAATAAGTCTATGCTATATGTATGTGTAGAATGGCTAGCAATAATATAATCGCTTAGTTGAATAAGGGTGATAAACTGATTAGGGACAACTGAGATATATGGCATCATAAAATATTCTACTTATTGGAAGAACAAGATGTCATTGACCCATTGATCACTATGTGGTACAGCCAGAGCAAGGCAACACGGTCCATCACAAAAGGGACAAAGGGCTAACGAAGTCTGGAAAAGAAAAAACAACATTACATGAAACACAATGTTAAGTGTGATGGCTGACGATCTTTTATGTGAGTTTAAGAGGTTTACGATTGCTCATTCTATATGGGTCACACTTATAAGACAAGTTTGGTGGCACTTCATCTACCAAGCTTTGAAGGCTCACAATCAGGTTCGACACATATAAGTTACGGCCAAATACTCCTGTGAGGCACCATTTAAGAGAGATGTCGAATATGATTAGGGAGCTAAAGTTAGTAGGGCAAGTGTTTTTAAATGAGCAGCAAGTGGAGGTCATGCTTCGGTCACTCCCTTCTGGCTAGGAACAAATGAAGATAAACTTGATCTATAATGAAAGCATTGTCACCTCTGATGATGTAGCTTGATGTTACATCTTACATTTTGAAGCTTTTTCCATGAAAATTGCTTGGTTTTAATGTAATAAAACAATCTTCAGAAAACATGAACCAATTAAAACTTTAAAACTTCTTACAATTGTTTCTTGCAGCTTTTCAGCTCACTGCACAGTGATTTTTCAAAAATCATAATTAAATGTAGAAAAATCATTTATTAATGGTTCAAATGTCTAAAAATCATTCACATCTTGAATTTTAGGGAAAAATAAGGACCCAGGAAATGAACACACCAATTTGTACAGTTTATTATATATATTATTGTTCATTTTCACGTCCCTGTCTCTGTTTAAAAACTGAACCTTAATTTTGAAAATTCATTTCTCTTAATATACAAAGCCATTTGGTGCATACTTAGTATCATTGGAAAGTTTTACTTGTCTACTTTCTAACCATATTTTTTTTTATAGATTTATTCTACTCCTACTAGTCAGAACATCAATATATATCATCAGATATCAGAAATAATGTCTACTAGATCAGTTTTAACAAAACTTGAATAATTATCATTATATAAAGCCAAATATAACTAAACCAGTGTCATAGATGTATCCATACATGTAGACATTAGAATTTTTGGAGGTATATTTAATTTTATACAACAGTTTGAATCAAACTGTACAAAATAGAATATTAATAGCTTTCAGCAAGGTTCCATCATCATTATTTTTCATGCTCTATATTCTTCTCTTTACCATGATTTGGCCCTATCATTGGTTAACTATGGGGTGAGATTGAAAAATTTTAGTAGTTAACTTGCACATGTCATCACAAAAACATTTAAAAGCATATAAAATATAATATACTTTTATTAAATCATCAAAACTTCCATGTTGTTTAACAAAATTTTAGCAGCATAACGGCTTAGTAAATGGGCATCCCGAGACTTAGCCCTTAACATAAAACAACCAACAATCATAGAAAGACATTCATAACAGCAACATGGCATTATTTACAAATTATAATAACATATAAAACATTCATAAGTAATAACATTAAGTAAGGGCAAGAGACTACATTGGAGTTTTAATAACTTTTCTTTGAACCTTACTTTCACTTAGCTTTAAATTACTTCCTTAACTTGATTGAAGCCTAGAGTATCATTAAACATTACTTAATAATTTAATATCATTATATAAATTTAACTCAACCATGAATCATAAATTCTTCCCTCATAATCATGTCTTGATCCAAATAGAGGAGCAAGAGGGAGGAAGAAAATGGCTTAAACTCTAATTAATCTTAAACTAATAAATGAAAAACAAATCTTAGAAGAGATTTGGAGAAGGAATTTATCTTGGAAAACCCTACCTATCTTCCCTTTCTTTCTTCTTTTTTCTTCTTCTTTCTCCTTTTCTTTCTTACGACTTCTTTCTCTCGCTCACTATGCGTGTGTGTGTGTGAGACAAAGGTAACGGGAGGGGGTATTTATAGAAAAGGCTGGTGGTTGTGGACTGTTCGATCGAGATTTAATCTAAGAGTTCATAATTATTCTCACATTTTATATACCAATTACCCATTATACCCCTAAATATTTTTGAGCTTGTGAGAGAGTAAGAAAGGGTAAAAATGTCCAACTTTTCCCTCTCACTTTATGTCACATTAAGAAAAAGGGATAGTATACTTTTTACTTTTGCAGATAAATTTGACTCTAATTTGAGTATTTTTTTATCCAGATTTTCTATTATACTCAGTGTTTTTTTTATTTACTTTATCTATAGGACCCATTACCTTTCTCTTTTACTTTTTCATGTAAGGTCCACCTATCTTACTTATTTTTTTACTATTTATCTCCTCTAGCACTTACTATTTACGTGGGACCCGCCTTTTACTATATTCATATTTTTTCCTTTTAGGGTCCACATAACATAACCAGTATCACTTGTATTTTTAGCTTGTTCCAAAGTATTAAAATATTATTTTTTCTCTTATTGTAAATGATAATTTTTGCCCTTTTTAAGCCCCTTTTTATATTCTTAGGATATTTTGGTCCTTAAGCTAATTTAATTAAATATCCAGGCTTCTCTATTTGTCATGAGTTAATCCAAAACACTTGAATATTATTCATGATATGATCTGGTCATAAAATATATACATAAAAATTAGGATACTACATTTCTCTCACCCTAAATAAAATTTTGTCCTTGAAATTTGTAAAACATATACATTAATCAAAGAGTTCTGGATATTTTTTCCTCATGCTTGATTCTTGCTCCCATGTTGCCTCCTTTGAGAATAAACCTTTCCAAACTACCTTCACTAGAGGAATCTTCTTATTCCTTAGCTGCTTGACCCGACGATTGATAATCTTTCTAGGTTTGACCTCATAACATAGATTATCATGCAGCTCAATACTTTCATATTCTATATCATGTGATGGGTCTGGCTGATTTTTTTTAACTGCGAGACATGGAAAACATCATGATTATGTCTTAGATTTAGGGGAAAAAGCTAATCTGTAAGTTTTAAGGATAGCTTAGGAAAGGATCTTAAATGGTCTATTATACTTTGGACTAAGCCTTTTGGTCTTCATTGATTGACCTACTCCAGTTGTAGGAAATACTTTGAGGGACAAATGATCTCCTACTTCAAATTCTAACGACCTTTACCTTTTATCAGCATAACTTTTTTTGCCTACTTTGGGCCGCTAGAAGCTTCTTTCAGATCTTATTGATCTGCCTGGAGGTTTGGTCTACTAACTCAGGACCCAAAAAGCCTCCTTTCACTGAGCTCTATCCAATGTAAAGGGGAACCTGCACTTCTTTCTACTAAAGGCCTCATATGGAGCTATAATTTCTCTATTTCCTTTTCATCTTTCATATACATACTCGCGGCATACATTCTATTACTTAAATACTCTCTTTATTTGCTATAATACTTCTTGACATTTTGTGAAGTCTCTCATCTTTCTTTACATACATGTACATTGATTTCACTAGTCATAATTGTGCTACTTTGTCAATTTTATAATCACCCACATAACATCTTATGGATGTGCACATTTTTAAATCTTTTGTGATACATGTCCCATTTTACATCAAACTTTCAAGGATCAAAATAATCTTACTGGTCTTTGTATGTCTTACTTTCACCCTTTTGGCATACTGAACATTCTGCTATCCTCATATCATATCATCTAGTTTGTAAAACTGATTCCTTGAATCATGGCATATTCTCACGATTCCTAGATGAATAGTGCATTTACTTTTATAAACTTCTATTGATATCGTTTCTCTTATTTCTACTTTTTAAGAAACACATACTTTTTTATGAAATTTCATCAGACCTTCATATTTTTCATTAGATTCTTTTCACTTCTCCCTAATTCATCGATTCTTTAATCTCATTTGCCTAATTATCATCTTACTGGGCTTTTATCTATCTCTTTCTAGACATTCATTTTCACTTTTAGTCTCATGCAACCCGGAAGAGAGATCTAAGTTTCTAAATCTTCTACTAACATTTGTTTCTTCATGTACATCATACTGGTTACATGAATAGCTTTTTAACTTACTGTATTGGCCATAGTATTAGCTTTTCTGGGTGGTACTTTTTAGCATGACCATTATCTTTCAACAATTTCATCCATCATCCTTACCTCAAGCTCATTACTTATGATCCAATAAATCCTTGAGGCTTTTGTGGTCAAAATACTCTTTTGTGATCATACCGTAGAGATGATGCCTCCGTATCTTTAGAGTGTAAACTATTACTACAAGTGCATAGGATAGCTTTCTTTGAAAAAATCGTGTAAAAACATAGGCAACAATTCTGCCATCCTATGTCATACCACATTCTAATCCTTGCATGAAGGCATTACTTTAAACCACTAAAGGCTTCTTTGGATTAGGTATGATTAATACAGGGGAGAATATTAGTATTCCTTTCAATTCTGAAAAACTATTTTTCAATTTTTATCCCACACGAATTCTTCTTTCCTTGTAAACCTTGTCAACGACAAAACAATATAAGAAAAGTCCCATATAAACTTTTTGTAATAGCCTGGTAAACCTAGAAAACTTCTTATCTTTGTAATGATCTTAGGCCTCTCCTAATTTAGGACTATATCTACCTTGTTGGGATCTACTACAATCCTGTCATTGGAGATAACGTGTCCCAAAAATCGTACTTTAGTGAGTCAAAACTCATACTTGTTGAGTTTAGTATACAAGCTCTTTACTTTGAAAATTGTTAGGACAATTCTCAAATGCTTTCTATGCTCCTCTAAAGACTTAAAGTACATTTTATCATTAATGACGACCACAATAATCTGATCTTAATATGGCTGAAGAAACTTATTCATGTAGTCCATGAAGATAGCCAGTGTATTTGTGAGACTAGGTGGCATTACTAGGAATTTGTCATATCCATTTCTAATTCTAAAGGCAGTCCTTGGAACTTCTTCTGCCTTTACTCATAACTGATAATATCCAGATCTTCATCAAAGCTTGAAGAAAATATTGGCTTTAGCCAATTGATTTAACTGATTATCTATTATGGGTAACCAACTTATGTTCTTAATCATGATCTTATTTAATTCTCTGTCGTGAACATAAAGTTTAAGCTTCCATTTTTCCTTTAATCAATATTACAAGAGCAACCTAAGGAGATACATTTGATCTGATAAATCCTTTCCTCATAAAGTCTATCCTCTATTACTTTAACTTAATCATCTCATTTAGAACCATGCCAAATGAAGTTCTAAATATTGGCATTGCTCCAGGTGTAGTGTTGATAGTTCTTTCTACTTCTCTTTTAGGTGATAATCCTTTACATTCCTTATCTCATAGGAACTTCTATTATTTCCTCACTTATCCCTTTTGCTTGAATTTTGGAGGAAATATTCCTGACTTCATTTATCTTTGATATCTTATTCAGTTCAGTCGACAAACTACTCACTTTGTCTTAATGTATGGGACAATTTCATAATAAGTATGATTATGGTCTTGTCCTCACATTCGAGGAGAACATTATTTACTACCATTAATTCATACCAATATCATCATTAATGTTAGGGTAAGACATATTGAGCAAGGCATCCTTCTGCATACTCATTTTGTGTTGTTTTTCCTGGTTCTTAAATCTCTTACTGTTTCCAGGGTCTCTTTCTTTTCTTCTACTAACTTTCTTGTCATTAGGGAATACCCTTTAATTATTAACTCTCTTCATGTATTTACATTCTTTAGCATAGAGTCATTAACAAACTAGACTTCTTAATAGGTTACCCATCATAAAATTTCTCCCGCTCAAGCACGCTTAATTGATAATGCTGAGGGGTTCTAGAGAACTAATACTAATACTAGTCTTAGAGGTTGCTGGCATTAGACTCCCTTTTAAGTCGTAATTCATCATTATGATCTCTAGATAACTTACTATTCTTAGTCTGGGACATTTGATCTCCACTTTCATCTAACTTTTGATTTTTGGGCACAATATCCCAAAATGATATTTCCTATTACGGTTTTTACTTTATGGGATTCTTACTATTCTGTAAGCTTAGTTTCATTTTATGAAACATACTTTCCAAACTTTATCTGTACTCTTTATGATTGGACTTCAACTCATAACTTTTTCTTTCTTGTTTCATCATTTAAGTAGTCATATACATTCCATGCTCCTTATACTTAACTTTCACATTAGCCATTTCTAGGTGGTACTTTGTGGTTCTCTATAACTTGTAGGATTTAGACCATTACGCCTACTTTAATGGTTGTGGTCATTATCATTTCCTTACATTTTCTCTACTTGTATTGCTTTCCTTTTCAAAGATTTTTACCACTATTTATTGATCCTGAGGGAGAACACAATTTTTTTCATTACATCATTTTATATCTATACTATTTCCTTTTGAAAAGGTTTTCATCATTGTTCTAAGGGAGAATATTCTTTTTCTCTAACCTTTGGTACCTTAGAGGTTCTTATTACTGCTATTTTAGATATCCAAATTATCACCATGCCTTTGTGTATAAGCACATATCCAAACCTTATACTTTACTTCCATCATCATAGACCTTAGAAGTCTTTACCTTTTGTGGGTTGGGAGTCTAGCTATTTTTAAGGCAGTGGTTACTAACTTTTTTCTCATAAACATTTCTACTATGTTCATGTCTACAGGTGCTTCCTTAGCTATCTTGTTAAGGTCACTTCATGGGTTGGCAATATAAGGGAACTTCTTCAACCCTTTTATATAGTCTTTGCTAGTCCAGTTAGAATCCAGCCTTTATACTAATCTTGGCCTCCCATTATTATCTATTCTTGCCCAATTGGATTCTATGTCCTAAGAGCCTCCTCCCTTTTAGTCTTACTTTGGTTGCATTTATCTTTTGGAGGATTTTTTTTGATACTTTTTTGTGAGATCTTCTGGTCAAGAATTTTTCTTCTATAACTGGATTTCATACGAAGCCTAACAGTAAACTTTTTAAGGTTTCACAGTGCCTTAATTGCTTAACACAGTTCTTGAATCTGTTAAGCTCGTAATTTATTCCTTTGGTGCCCATTAACATATCTCAGATTTTGACAGATTTATTACATTCAAGGGTTATTCTTTTTTTGACCTACTTTATGCATTATCTTGTCACTACTATCATGGGATGCGATAATACTCTTACTCCTTTTATAAGAAATTACTTCCATAAGGTATTAGATCTTTGTCTGACCTCATTTCCTTTGTGCCATGAATAAGTTTCCCCATTGTCCTTCTTATGTTTACTTCTTCCTTTCTAATTACCTCTTTCTTTTCATTGGACACTACGCTTAACGTTGAGAAAATTCTGCCACTAATATAGTTTTTCTTCATACGTGGGATACTTCTCTTTCATGGTCATTATTACTTTTTACTTGCATAGGCTTTTATTTGCCTTTAACTTTTACCAGCCTTTATTCACTCTTACTTCTTTTATGAAGTATACTTCTAAAGTGTACAACTATCTTTCTTTCTTGCTTTCTTTCTGGTTGAACTATTACCAGATAATGGTATCTAGCTTCTGCCTTTAATATCATCCTTCTTATCCCACAATCAAACTCCTCTAATCAGTGGCTTAGCATATGAGAAAAGTCTTAAGTAAACTTTTGTACTAGCTGTCGAATTAATAAGGGTCTAACATTTGTAAAAATCATCTTAAATTTTTCTTAGGTCATCATCTCTCAGAGTACTATTATAATTCTAGGGCTCAGTAACCTTTCCTTTATTATCTCATTCTCTCTGGAAGCTTACTGCGACCTTACACTTGGTCTACTGTGACCAAGAGATCTACTGTGATCTCTGAGCTCTAGTAGGAACTTTTATGATCCTTGGGATTTACTGCAATCCCACTTTACTATTAGGATTTACTACGATCTAACTCTGAAATATTTCATAACCTAAGGGAAAATAAATTTATAAAATGACCTCTCATCTAATCCAGCAACTATCTCAAGTTATTCATGAGACTTATCTCTTCTTCCACTAGAATGTTTTCAAGCCATACTTCTATAAAGAATAATGTAGGACTTTTAAAATGCCTAAGATCCAAAGGGGAAACTATTACTTAAAGAGTACACATACCTTTCCAATTGCAAAGATTGCCTGAATTTATATTTTGATACAAAAAATGTTACATCTTACATTTTAAAGTTTTTTCCATGAAAACTACTTAGTTTTAATGTTATAAAACAATCTTTAGGAAACTTGAACTAATTAAAACTTTAAAACTTCTTAAAACTGTTTCTCGTAGCTTTTCAGCTCACTATGTAGTGATTTTTCAAAAATCATAATTAAATGTAGAAAAATCATTTTTTAGTGGTTCAAGTGTTTAAAAATCGTTAGGGAAAAATAAGGAACCATAAAATAAACACACCAATTCGTATAGTTTATTATATATATATTATTGTTCATTTTCACGTCCCTATTTCTGTCTAAAAACTGAACCTTAATTTTGAAAATTGATTTCTCTTAATATACAGAGTCATTTGGTGCATATTTAGTATTATTGGAAAGTTTTACTTGTCTACTTTCTAACCATATTTTTTTTGTAGATTTATTCTACTCCTACTGGTCAGAGCATTAATATATATTATCAGATATTAGAAATAATGTCTACTAGATCAGTTTTAACAAAACTTGAATAACTATCATTATATAAATCCAAATATAGCTAAACCAGTGTCATAGATGTATCCATACATGTAGACATTAGAATTTTTGGAGGTATATTTAATTTTATACAACAGTTTGAATCACACTGTACAAAATAGAATATTAATAGCTTTTAGCAAGGTTCCATCATCATTATTTTTCATGCTCTATATTCTTCTCTTTACCATAATTTGGCCCTATCATTAGTTAACTATGGGGTGAGATTGAGAAATCATAGTAGTTAACTTACACATGTCATCATGTCATCACAAAAATATTTGAAAGCATACAAAACATAACATACTTTCATTAAATCATCAAAACTTCCATGTTATTTAACAAAATTTTGGCATCATAATGGCTTAGTAAATGAGCATTTCGAGACTTAGCCCTTAACATAAAATAACCACCAATCATAGAAAAACATTCATAATAACAACATGTCATTATTTACAAATTATAATAACATATAAAACATTCATAAGTAATAACATTAAATAAGGACAAGAGACTACCTTGGAGTTTTAATAACTTTTCTTTGAACCTTGCTTTCACTTAGCTTTAAATCACTTCCTTAACTTGATTAAAACCTAGAGCATCATTAAATCTTACTTAATAATTTAATATCATCATATAAATTTAACTCAACTATGAACCGTAAATTCTTCCCTCGGAATCATGTCTTGATCCAAATAGAGGAGCAAGAGGGAGGAAGAAAATTGCTTAAACTCTAATTAATCTTAAACTAAATAAATGAAGAAGAAATATTAGAAGAGATTTGGAGAAGGAGCTTATATTAGAAGACCCCTACTTGTCTTCCCTTTCTTTCTTGTTCCTTCTTTCTTCTTTCTTCTTTCTCTTCCTTTTTCTTCTTTCTCTTACTTACTGTACGTGTGTGTGTGTGAGAGACAAAGGTAAAGGAAGGGGGTATTTATAGAAAAGGCTAGTAGTTGTGGACCGTCAGATCGAGATTTTATCTAAGGGCTAACAATTATTCTCACATTTTATGTATATTTACCCATTATACCCCTAGATATTTTTTAGCTTGTGAGAAAGTAGGAAAAGGTAAAAATGTCTAACTTTTTCCTCCTAACTTTATGTCACATTAAGAAAAGAGGATAATATACTTTTTATTTTTGTAGATAAATTTGGCTTTGGTTTGAGTACTTTTTTATCCGAGTTTTCTATTATATTTGGTATTGTTTCATTTACTTTATTTGTGGGACCCATCATCTTTCTCTTTTGTTTTTTCATGTGAAATCCACTTATCTTACTTATTTTTTTACTATTCATCTCCTTTAACACTTTCTATTTACGTGGGACCTGCCTTTTACCAGATTTATATTTTTTCCTTTTAAGGTCCATATAACCAGTATCACTTGTACTTTTAGCTTGTTCCAAAGTATTAAAATATTATTTTTTTCTCTTATTGTAAATGACAATTTTTGCCCTTTTTAAGTCCCTTTTTATATTCTTAGGATATTTCGGGTTTTAAGCTAATTTAATTAAATATTCAGGCTTCCTCATTTGTCATGAGTTTGTTCAAAACACTTTAATATTATTTATGATATGATCTGGTCATAAAATACATACATAAAAATTAGGATGTTACACCTGACACCTAGAACTTGAAGATGAAAGGCTGGAGGCTTACAAAGCTCTAGCCAATCGTACTTGACTTGACTAAGGGTGAAAGTCCTTCAAATTCAAAACCTAAGCGCAAGAAGGGCAAAAAGTTCTAGAAAAAGGGAAAGAAAAGCAACTCAAAGATTCAAAAGGGCAGGAAGAATTTCAAGAGGAAAGGAAAGAAAGGAGTTAGAAAGCCTGACCTTTCAAAGATCAAATGTTATGCTTACTAGAAGATGGGGCATTTTGCTTGGAAGTGCACTGAGCAAAATAAGGCATTATTAGAACCTTGTGCTGTTTCTAATTCATATGTTTCCAATGTTGTTTTTCTAATAGAAACTATTCATTTCTCTTGGATCATAGACTCAAAGGCCACAGACCACATGAGCTGTGATCGAGGATCGTTTATAAATTTCTTTTCGAGTCCCAAAACTTAGCAGATTGCTTTGCATAGAAAATAATGCAAGGATCGAGGTGAAGGGCATTGAAACTTGCAAGATGACTTTGCACAGTGGCAAGATCTTGATCCGTCATGATGTGCTTTACACACTAGATATCCAACAAAATCTAGTGTCGATTATGGCCTTGTTCATTATGAGTTTTCTATTTACGTTCATGATTTAGTTGTTGACATTTGTAGAAGTACTATGTTTTATGGATATAGTTTTTTATCTCATGGTTTCTTTGTATTAGATACTATTGATGATGATTTTGATTACAATTATTGTTGTTTTACTACTTCTAATTCAAATTTAAATGTTGATATGGATGGATGACATGCTAGACTATGACATATTAGTTAAGATAGAATGATCAAACTTGCCAAGGAAGGTATGCTATGTATAATTTCTAAAATGGAAACGTTTTTATACGAACATTGTCTTGATGGTAAAACAACTGGGAAACCATTTGGTAAAAAGACTAGGGTAGAAACTCCTTTGCTATTAGCTTATTTTAGTATTTATGGTCCAATGAGTATAAAGGCGAGACACAGAGCTTGATACTTCATCACTTTTATTGATGATTTTTCATGGTTTGGTTATGTCTACCTTATTTCACATAAGTCAAAAGCACTTGAATGCTTTAGACGTTATATGAATAAAGTAGAGAATCAACTAGATAAGAAAATTAAAGCGCTAACGACCAATCATGGATGCAAATTTTTGTTGGATCAGTTTAAAGAGCTATATGAAGAAAAGGGAATGATAAGATAATTAATGACTTTGGATACTTTACAACAAAAAATAGAACACTGCTTGACATGGTTAGGTCATTAATGGCCCAGGCTAACCTCCTAATTTCATATTGAGGAGATGCTTTATTGACTGTGGCTTTCATACTTAACTGTGTCCCTCAAAGTTAGTTACATCCACACCCTATCAGCTATAGACATCACACAAGCTAAATTTGATATGTTGAGACCCTCGGGATCGGCTATGTACATCATGATACTTCCCATAAGTGTGAAAAATTATGTCCGAGAGGCAAGAAATGTATCTTCATAAGATACTCTCAATAATCTAAGGGTTATGCTTCCATTGGTGAAAATGAAGATAGGATTGTGAATGAAATTGAACCAAGGGATACCACATTTATCAAAAATAAGTTTCCTAGAAGAGATAAGGCAGATTGTTCTATATCTCTTTATGAGATACAAGAGCACAAAGGTGGAAATCAAAGAATTCAACTTCAACATGTTAATTCGAGTGGGAGTATTGACATACTAGAGAGTTCAAGGAGATCGACAGAGAATCCTGTGCATGAAAAAGCCATTATGCAGGATATTCCACTGTGGAGGAGTAACAGAGAAGTAATATCTAAGAGACACTTCCCTATAGAGGGGCAGCATTCATTGTAACTCCACAGGATTACGAAGAGTCTAATTCAATTCAAGAGGTCTTATCATACCCTGCGAAGGAAACAATGGAGAAAATAATGGAGAAAGAAATGGATTCAATGAGAACTAACCATGTTTAGGACTTGGTTCATTTTCCAACTGGCCAAAAGGCAATTGGGAACAAATGAGCTCTCAAAATTAAGAGAAAAGCAGATAGAAAAATCAAGAGATTCAAAGCTCATCTGGTTCCAAAAGGGTATACACAACAGGAAGGTGTAGATTATGGGGATACATTTTCACTTGTTGTGTGCTTCAACTCGATTAGGTTAATCTTGGCTATAGTAGCAAGTTTAAACCTTGAACTACATCAAATGGATGTAAAAACCGCATTCTTGAATGGAGAATTGGATGAAAAAATCTATATGGAATAACTAATAAGTTTCATAGAAAAAGGTAAAGAGAAAAAGGTTTGTAAACTATGAAGATCCATTTATGGACTAAAGCAATCATTTAAATAGTGATATTTGGGATTCCATCAAGCTATAACCATATA
Organism: Adenanthera pavonina; assembly: GCA_026686845.1. Classification (NCBI taxonomy): domain Eukaryota; kingdom Viridiplantae; phylum Streptophyta; class Magnoliopsida; order Fabales; family Fabaceae; genus Adenanthera; species Adenanthera pavonina. Next base: position 6,086,471 of record JAIVEN010000016.1, read on the forward strand.
TAATTTTCAAATGATTGATGAAGACTAATGTGTTTACACTAAGTAGTTTGATAATGATTTTGTTATATTATCTCTTTTTGAGGATGATATATTATTAACTAGGAGTAATCTAGATTCAATCAAAACCATAAAAGAATGGTTATCTACAAACATTGAGATAAAGGACATGGGTGAAGCAAACTACATCATCAGATTTAAAATCTAGAGGAACTCCTCAGAAAACCAAATATCTCTTTCGCAAGAGACTTATATAAAAAATTCTTGAGCAGTTTAATATGAAGGAATACAAGCCCATGGATATCCCTATAATAAAAGGTGAAAATCTAAGCCAAATAATGGGTCCTCAAAATGAATCTGAAAAGAAAACGATGGGAAAAGTCCTTTACTGAAGTGCAGTAGGAAGTTTAATGTATGCAATGATTTGTACAAGACTGGATATTTCTTATGCTGTAGGACTTGTAAGTAGATATTAGTCTAGCCCCGAATAGAAATACTAGAAGGCTATCAACAGAATTTTAAGGTATTTGAATGGCACTACAGATTATGTGCTATGTTATTAACGAAAAGATCTATGTTTGGTAGGATTCTTTGACGCAGAATGGGCCGGAGATCTAGATGAGCGCAAATCAACATCAGGAAACACTTTTTTGCTAAGTAATGGAGCCATTCCTAGTGTAATTAGAATCAAACGTGCATTGCCCTATCCACCATAGAAACAGAATCTATTGCTTGCTTAGCTACAGCACAAGAAGCCATGTGACTAAAAAGATTCTTAGAACACTTGGGGGTTATTGGTGAGACATCAAATTCAGTGTTGATCAACTGTGACAACCAAGCAACCATTACTTACACAAAAGACCCTAAGTATCATAGTAAAACCAAACATATGGATGTCAAGTATGATTTTGTTAGAGATGTTATAGCATAGAAAAGTGTTACTGTACAATATATACTTACGCGTCAAATGATAGCATATCCCTTAACTAAACTAATACCAAAAGACATGTTTGTTGATCATTTGAAATCTCTTGATATGTGTAGGATATAATATAACATATGTCATGTGATGGATAATCTCATGAATGATGAGGTATATTTTTCAACAAATTATTGAGTGGTAAATATATATATACGTGAGTAAATATACAATATCTAATATGTCATATAGGTTGATAAGATTGGTTCTCTCACATGAGCAATCGCCTTTGATACTCATGAGGAGCTTACAAAGATGATCTATTTTTATTCACTAGTAAATTAGTAAGAGTGCTAATATGGTAGAGATGAAACAAAAAATATTTGTCGCCTCAACAAAAGTAAGGTATGAGTTGAGATGAGATCCAATACATAAATTTTAGATCGAATTATGGATGCCCATAATTCATAATACTTGTAGCTAGATAATGAATTCTCCAAAATGAGATCCTAACGAATGAGTGTATTAGCAGAATTTATATTAGATATTGTGTGTGTCTCAATTGAAATTTGTATGATGTCAACTAATTGAAATCAACATACACTCTTATGTGATAAGAGAGACACCGAAGCATGCAATTCCTATTGCATATGCTAAAAAATTGTAATTGGGAAACAAGTGAATAAATCTCTACTTTATTGCTGTATGAGTCTTAGAGAGGAACAAATCCTTTCATTGATGCCCTTATGACTTTGACATTATCATGGAGAGGTGATTTTGTGTTCGCTACTTTAGCATATATCCGATGATCATGATAAATTCGATCTGAAGGAGTAATGCTAGGAAATCAACTAATTTGCATTGAAGTAATATATGGGTGAAAGTAAGATTACCTAAAGGAAATACATGCATATGCTAGTGTTTAAGACATATCAGTTATGAAGTTATTTTGTTAACATCATAAGTATGGACGCTATACGTAAAAGAAAGACAATATGAGTTTCTACTGGAAACTTGAGAGGGATTAGAAAAGTCTATGTGGGTAAATCTAGGGCATCAGAGGTGTAATATATGAACAGGATGAATACAAGATATATAGGGTTATTTCATGCTAGTCCTAGAGAAGAGTTTCTAGTACAAGAATATTTAAATGGAGATGTCATGTCCATATGATCACGGTAAAACATTTAGTATGAAATTGAGAAAGGATATTAAAGGTGGTTGGCTCATTAAGTATAAGTGGGAGATGTTAGATTAAATGGTCTATCCTTTAATGGGCCAAAGGAAATGGAGCCCAAAACCATTCAGGTTTTACTAAGGGAGGAAACCATTATTTTCCCTTTTTTGAATTCCCCACAAAATGAGGACGTGTGGGAGATTGTGGAAAGTATGGTTTCTTAATATGTTATACAAAAAAGTTCAAAGATGTGAGTTTACATACCCAGAATCTGTGTGGAATCCATGTTTGTCATGACAATAATAAAAGAGAAAAAGAATCTCCAACTTACTTGGACCATTTTGAGATAAAACAAGATGAGAGGGAGCTAGAGAGAGAGGAGTGGCAGAGAGAAAATTTCTAATTTTCAAAATAATATAATCCCCCTTAACAAGCAAAAAAAAATCGGTTATTAACTTTAAAGTAGTTTGTGAGTTGAGGAACTTCCTAAGATAGTTAAAATTAAATATTTCAATCTATTATAATTTATTTAATTAAAACATTTTAGTATATTTTAATAAAGCGTAAAAATTAATTACTTAATATTTAAATGACATACAACATTACTGTCTTATGCTTCTACTCACGTTATTCCCAACATCCCATTTACCTTTTCACATCTTTTTGCTTGTGCATTTTTGTTGTACTTTCAAAGTCATATATTGTAGCAAACTGTCTTGCTTATTGCTGTTAGCTGGACATATCAGTGTCTAAATATCAACAAATCTTATATCTGTTATGGTTTACTCTGTGTCTCTGCCATTGTTGATTAAAGCCTTCTCCTCTCCTCTACATATGTCATGATAGAGTTCTATTTTCTTTTACAACTCATCTTTTACCAAGGAAGAGTTGCATTCTAAAAGTTTTCCATAATTCCATGTCATGTTAAAGTTACTATATTTTTGCTTATCGAGTTAAATTTGTCTCCTACCTGCATGCATGCAATGGACTTGGTGAGAGGGAGCCATGTACAAGTGGATCATTTGACTTAATTCTTCTTGTTTTTCCTAATGCACCTTGAGATGGTTAAAAACCAAAGGTTGGTTGAAAAGTTAGTTGAAGGAAACATATACGACTGTGCCTGTAATAAATATGAACCTGCCAACTAAAGGCTTCCATGCATACAATCTAATAGTTCAACTGTTCAATATTTACAGCCAGGCTGACTTTGTTGGAGGGGTCTGGATGAAACATTATAATCATTTTGTTCCTTATTTTTATGTCGCTTCAAACAAAGCTCCATAGATAAACTCATAAAAGCTTATTAATTTAACTACCATAGAAAATTTTAACCATATAACTTATAAGGCACGTTTGTCAAAAGTGTGGATTCACTGTCAAATCTTAGATTTTGCATGGATGAACCAAATATTATGTATCAAGATTTCGACATTAAGGTACAAATGTAATTATGCTATCATTAGCACTAGAGCTTGGATACTGGTCCCAAGTAAGAAGGAACTTCCCTTTTACTGTGAATACTTTTACTAACTTGTTCTACTTCTTCTTTTAAAGTGACCCAAACACAGAGATTCTCAATAGTTTGGAGTACCTTTTGATGTCTGCTAGAATGACTTGTAGGATATAAGTGGGCTCGTCTCTGTATACTGTGGCTTCAAAATTAGAGCTGTCAAAACGAGTCAATCCCGATGGGCCGACCCAAAACTCCAAAGAAATGAGTGGACTGAGCCTTAATTTTTATTATCAAAATATAATTTAGGCTTTTTTAGCTTGGCCCATTTAGGCCTGGCATGTGGCGAGCTGACTCGAGTGGGCCACGGGCTGACTCGAGTGGGCCACGGGCTGACCCGAATGCCCAATTTTTTTGTTTAAAATATTAATACATATTATTTTATTAATTAGTAATATATAAATTGTAAAATTTAAATATTATGTTAACTTTTGATTAACCATGATAATAATTAGTTGTATTAATTTAAATAATTATATAAAATTCTTTTTTAAAAAAGAATGAAAAATATATTTTAAAAAAAACCTGCGGATCGACCCATAAATCCAATCCCACGGGTTTGTGTTTGAATTTTCAAACCTGTATGCCCAATCGGGCTTTTAGGCCTGATCTAAAACGACTCGGCCCAATTTGACACCTCTATTCAAAATACTTGCACCCAATATCTCTTGCCTTGGTACCAAACACTTCAATATAAACGAAAAAGGATTCAATAAAAGTCTTTACATGCTGCAAATTGTAAAATTATATATTGCAATTAAACGCTATGATTTACCGGTGAAAAAGAATAGATCAGTACATTTGGACCTTAAACTGCTAAGACAAATTAAACTACTGATGGGATCACTCAAAAAATGATATAAATAAAAGTAAACCCTTCACCCTGTACTGGGCATTTGGTCTAGTGGTATGATTCTCGCTTTGGGTGCAAGAGGTCTCGAGTTCGATTCTCGGAATGCCCCTTTTGCCTTTCCTGTTTTTCGACACAGTGGCTGGCAAGAGCTAAACGACAACACAACCGGATCTTTCCTATAATACCTGAGCGAGGACCGTCTCTTTTTTTTCTTTTATGGAAAAGAAGCTCTATTACTCACAATACATGTACAAAGCAAGAGAAAGCAATTACTGTCTCCTCTCCACTTCCAGAGCCTTCAAACAAAAAGGAGGGGCTTGCTGGAAGGAGAAAAAAATTGAGCACAATCAAAAGCAATTACTCAAAAAATTGTTTTGATATTTAATCATATTAATTTTACTTCAGGCCAGGAAAAAAGAAATAATCATACTACCGAACAGTTCTACATATACGCTCAGTACCTGAAGGCCACTGATGAGAGAAAAGAGATTATAATCTAACGAATACATTAGCACGTTATTATCATTCATCAGTACTTGTTACGTGTTACTTAGATACGATTATGTAGATCATTTTCGTGATGTGCTGTACTTCAATTTCGAAACTTTCTTGTTAGTCATCAAGACTCAAACTCTTTTAAAGAGACACAGAAAGATTATAAAACGAGAACCAGTCTCTTTTTCCCGTTTATTGGTTGCCAAAAGCGGATGAAAATAGAAGTAATTAAAGCAGAAGCCTTGCTAAAAGATTTGAGTAATCTGAATAAGTCTATATAGGTTTGCCCACTGATTCATTGTCACTTTCTTGTGCACTTTATATGATGAGCCATGACCATCACGAAATTGTTTTGATATTTAATCATACTACCGAGTAAAGCACATAAACGCTCAAGGACCTAGATATATAGACTTGTTACTTACCAATACTTGTTACCTTAGATCATCCATAATAGTGCAGCAAATTTCGTTCTTTTTTGTCCGGTCCCAAGGACCAGTACGTACCTCTTTATGTGATAATAAACTTGGCAAGTAGCAACACTTGCTATATGTGTATCTGTCTCTTGGAATGCTTTCCATAATACTTCATCCGGCTCACACAGGGTGTAGGGTGTAGGTGTAGGACCAATTTTTTCTTAATACATAATATAAGGTGTAGAGATTCAAATGGACAATTTTAATCTTATTATATTTAATTAGTTGTTTCTCTCTTTCCTAAAAATGAAATCACTCATGAAAATTTAATCTCTTATAGAAAATTATTTACTTTGATTATTGTAATATTCCTTCAATAAATGAGGGATAAATTTGAAACTTTGAATGTATTTAAAAATATTATTCAATTTTCTTAATAGTCATGAAAGTGGGTTCTATACCCTATAATATGGACAAGAGGAAGGGAGTATATTTTTTTCTTGAGCTAATATAATAAGGTCATTACGAAATTCTCTGGCGTGATAAATTCTCATGAGATAATCTCGGGTATAGCATCCGAAAAGCATATAGAGCCAAGAATTTATGAAGATAATGGTACTACTATTGGCTGCATTTTCTTTAACCGAAAAAGAACTACCATATCCTCCTCCATGATACAACGAAATCCTAATTAAAGCTTCAACATATGTTACACACACAAAGATACGGATATATATAAACCAAAAGTAAACGCACCAAGGCAGTCGATATTGGACCCTGAAGCTTCTTGTTCACACTCTTCTGCCAAGTCAATGTAGAAACTGTAGACCGCCTAGATAGAAGGAACTAGGAACCTTCCTTTCAAAGGCATAGGAATATTTTATATAGATATAGATATATATATATATATATATATAACTAGGAAAGTGATAGATTCACTCATCAGAAGTAGCGAGATTAGATTTAGACCAAAGGGTTCGTAGTGGAAGAACCATAGCCGTTGATCATGCCGGTCCATGATCCTAGACCGTTAAGATACCCAAACGACTGATCTTTTCCAGCATCAGAGCAACCCTGGTCCTGCCATTCAAGAGACAAGAGCTTAGGGTTTGGCTTCACATCAATTGTGGCAGTTGGGTCCTCATTGGCATGATCATATGGCAGCATCAGTCTCTGGCAAGAAGAGTCCATGATATTATAAGTCCCACTGCTACTGTTATTCCCATCAAAAGATGACATACCCCCAAATCCCGAAGGAGAGCAAAGACTGTGAAAATTTGGCGGCAACCCATTGTGATGACCATTAATGTCTCCAACCCCAATTCCCATACCCATGTCACTATTCCCCAGAAAATTGAAGTTCCTAGAAGTACTCCCAATTATCCCTTCCAACTTACTTTCCATGAAGTCAATAGGCCTAGGGTTCTCGAGCATGAAATTAGGGTTTCCCAGTAAATTACCGATATGAGAAAACTGCACATCTGGAAAAGAAAGTTGCAGATGGTCTTTGGGGTTGTTGTGGTGGTGATAAGCGGTGGTTATTCCAGGCTGTAATGGTTGGTTTTGATTATTATTAAGTGATGGGTCATTGGATTTCTTGGAAGAGACTTTTTTGTTCTTTCTGCAACCACCCCCAACGGGGATGTTCCTGAGAGTGCCACCTTTTGTCCAGTACCTTCTGCAAGTCTTGCAGAAGTACCTTGGCTGAGAGAGGCTATAATTGTTGTAGTAGCAGAACTTGGTGTGCGTGGAGTCACACCTAGGGCACTTGAGGGCTTGGTCGTGTGGGGGTCTTAGCCTCCTCTCTATCAAGGGTCTTGAGCATGTAAGCATGTCCCCTGATGGTGAAGATGAATCCAATCCGGATTCCTCGTGAATTGTGCCCTAACACAACCAAAAGAAACAAGTCAAGAAACACATAATGGTCTGCATTGTGTCTTTTTCTTATTCTTCTTCTCCTCGTTCTTCTAAAATTCTTTTTTTCCCTCGGCTTTTTTCTTCTTTCCAATGGCAATACATACCTTTTTTCCGCAAGAAAATGCAGAAACGAAAGAGGCTGCAGCGTGCAACATGACATCATAACTACTAATCTTTATTAATTAAATTATATATATACCTGCAATCTGCTCTCAAATTAACTACTTTCACTCACATTTAAGATAATATGTGCGATAAAGATGACAAAATGGGGTTGAAATTCATAGCACATCAAGTCTGGAGTAACTAAATGAGAATGTGTGGTTTTCGTATAAGCCTTGAGCATGAGAATAGATATACGAGGAGAGTTAGTGCATTCTAGGCATACCTGGAGCCAGTGATCTGATGATTCCATGCAGACGTGCAGAGAAGCAAAACCCATTCACAAGCGTATCCAAACCAGGGAGGCCTTCTCCTCTGAGCAGATTACTGGCAAACTTCTAGTGCCACTAGCAGTGCATGATCAGCATTGCACATAGGAAGAGACGAGCTAACTAGTCAGAAGTGTTATAGAAAGAGGAATATTTCCAAGTGTTAAGTAGCGAGATATGGAGAGAGTAGTGTTGTGAGGTACTACTAGCTTGGGACGAAACAAGACTGGCTGCGATTAAGAAGGAAGAAAAAGGTGAGCCTAGTGATCTGCCATGTTGTCCTGCGCTACGGTCTAACCCCCGCCAAGCCCCGTCGGTGGCAACAGCTGTGGGCCTTAACTGTCTCTCTATTGCCCCACCTTCACTGTACCCTCTTTCGCAAAACTGACGGTTTAGATTCGGTGTGGCGACTGACTTGGAAGAAACAGAGCCGTTGATGGTGGTGATATGGAAAATAGGCGGCAAGATACGTCACGCTAATCCTATCTGACGTGACAGAAGTTAAGAATATTTGGGTCCCCGAGAAAGAACGCATACCGAAAGAGCACTCTACTAGCGGGCCCCAGAGGTGGGACCCCAGTCACCCTCCTCCCACAAGCAAAGGATATATTCCCTCATAGTCAAACGCGCCCTCACTCGCCCTCCGCCTCCTCACGTCCCTCTTTCTTTGTTTCTTTCTTTCCCGAGAGGCTTATGCATAATAATTATAATCTCACTGTCCCACCACCCCCACCATCAGATCACATCTACGCACCTAAGGCAGAAAACGAAATCCCCACGGTTTCCATGCCATCACTCCATTTTCCTTATATCCGTCCACGGAACTTTCTCGGGATACTATAGCTAGCTAATTCCTATTCGGAATACTTCGTCTTCATATGTGCAAAACCTCTCTTCATCTTCGACAAATATTGTACCATGCATTATATTAGTTGCCAATATATATTCGTTCTTTTTAATTTATGCTAGGGCGATTATACAAAGGTAACTGAGTTTTTAATCTGGAAATCCGAATATTCTCCATAGTCCTGTCATTGAATTATGTTACAGATTTGTGTGTAACAACAAAACATTATTTATTATAAATTTTACAATGATTTTAATGATTAAAAGCTTGTTCGATTCACCCCTGTTCTTTAATTAACTTGCTTTTTTATGTGTTACAATATCAAAGAACAAGTATGAGTAAAATAACTGGTGTGTGTGAGAGTGAGACTGAACAAAATGAGATTTAATTTGGACCTCTTAGATTCAAACTTGGACATTAAATTATAAACCGAACACTCAGGGATACATTTTACTTCTAAAATTCAGAATATGGATGCCATTCTCTTATTCCTGTATGACTCAAAACTAGCTAGCTAGATTTAAACTTTCAAAGTTTGAACCCATATTCCCCGAATAGGCGGGTTGGTGGGATATGCCTCTCTCCAAGTTTTAAAAACTGGGAATAAACAGAAAAGCTTTGAGCAGAAGAGTGACACCTGAAAGAACAACTTGGACGCTTTATCCCCTTACAAGAGATCCCAGAGCTCGCAGCTTGTTTGTATATATGTACATGACTATGAGATAGTTGGCGTGAGGAACACACCCCCACCCAACAGCACCCAAAGTACGCACAGAATAAAGTGAGAGTGTGCCCACGTTACCCCCGTACACCTGACTTCTGCCATTGCTAGCCTTCCCTTTTCTAGTTATGAGGGATCCATGTCTCTTGCTTTCTTTTCCTTTCTCTTTGGCTGATGGTTTTCTATATCTGCTTTAGTATCAAAAAGACTGATTAATTATTATTTCAATCATAAGCGTATACATGCTTTCATTGATTTCAACACTTTAGTGTGTGACTTGATCTCTTCGCGTGGCCGTTGCCTGTTGGTGAAGAGTCATGTTAAGACCAAAGTATATACAGTTAGGGCATAAAAAAACATTAGTAGCTAGTAGTTTATAACTATGGTTGTTAATTTTTAGGCTTCTGATTTGTGGCACATTAGGTGGTAACTAGATCTCTTCTTTATTTGCATGCAATAAAGGGGACAAAGTTATGAGTATTCTTTGGACTTTACTAGTGAAATAAATAATGCATTTTTTTGTTACACATGACATGTGCACAGGTAAAGACCTCTGAACGTATAATGCTTGCTTTACCCATATATGCACATGCCATGCATATGCCTTTGTGATCAGTATAGGAGGGTATCTTGTAAATTAACAACATCGATTAAAGTATCTCCTTTTGAGATGGAAATTTTGAAACCATATAAACAACCTTCACTCTCAAGCTACATATAATTTTATCTATATATGTATCTTTACTTGTACATTTCAGTTGCTTTCCTTCGTCTTTTGTTCGTTCTTCATCTTTGATCTTAAAATCAAATGAAAGTTCAAAAAAGGCCAGAGGCACCACACAAATTTAAAAGCTAGAAATTTTCTCTAAATTTTTTAAAGCGGGAAATTTTAAAGATAGAATATTTTTCCCCTAAAATTTTAATCTTTTTTTGCCCTTCTTCTCCAATATTCTGCCTCTTGCTTTATCTGCAAGGTTTTAAAGATTGAATTATCCACTAATTACAAATCGCGTATATGGTAAGCCACCTCTGGATTTAATTAAAACACTAATCACGTGGCATGTAAGAAAATTAAGTAATTATGGTTGGAACCCTATATGCAACATAGACATCAATCTATCTATCATGTAAAATGTATTAGTATATTTATACGCGTACCCTGCATTATGATCTAGTCAAACACTCTAATAAGCTAAAAAATACCTCGTTATGAGTGCAGTCTATTTGTTTCTTTCTTTTCTAAAGTGTTTGGGATGTGACTGTGCATGAGGCTAACATAATATATATAATTTGCCCCCACCATATGTTCTATTCTTCCTAAAGGTGACCTTCCACATGTAAACCAATGATGAACTCTGATAAAAAAACAAACATACCCAACGCTGGCCCTTTGGAGGACCAAACACATACATACTCCTATTATATATACACACACAGAGACACTATATACATACATAGATATACATATATATACTATATATCAAGGATTATATAAAAAAGTTAAGAATTATAGCACGAAATCTACAGATAGCTCCAGATCCCACTGCCAACTCAGAAAGAACCAAATTTCTTTCATGGGAATACGTGCACTGCAAAATAGCAATAGATTACATTTTGTTTTTGGCGAAAATAATAGATCACGTACGTGCCTGATCATGTGTACTTGGGCCAGGGTTGAACATCGTGTAGCTGTTGCGTCCTGTGCTTGCCTCAGCACGCATAAGCATACATTATAACAGGAACAGGGGGGGTGGGTCGCAGTTGCAGGGCATAACGGGAACAAAGTAAAGTGGCGTATATGGTATTCCAAATTAATACTATGTAGTATGTAGAAATGAATGCGCATGCGCGACACTGCCAACGTTCAGCGCGGCGCCCATATAAATAAAACAAAATTTTACCAAATTCCAACGGATTTCTGTATAGATCTAAGGGCATGTTTGGTATGCAGAAGATTTTTTGAGGAAATAGGAACAGGAAAGAGAATGGTGATGGAAACGAAAATGAGAATGAGAATAGGTTTTAAAAGTATATTTGGTATGTCAGAAAAAATCAATGGAAGTTTAATCTAAACTTTGTTTGGTATGGAGATTTTAGTGATGGAATGGAAGTTATACAACTATGAAAGACCAAAATACCTTGACAAAATAATAATGAAAAATTACTTTTTATAAGAAACCAAATGAAAGGATTGTCCAATGAAGATGACACGACAGAGGTAAGGGAGACAAAGGTTGTTCGATCTGTGCAATGGAAGCAACGATGGTGAGATTGACGACCAAGGCGACTAATCTAGGAAGTCTGGTGGGAGATTGACAATAACACCGGCATACGACCTCCACATGTTTGTAATGATGGAGTACGACCATATCTACAAGAGCATTGACGACGTCGACCGTGGAGCAGGGCCAAAATGAGAAAGCTCACCAGATTAATTAGTGCCGCGAGAGGAAGCGAGAGAGTGACAGAGGACGAGGGACAGAACAACGGAGGATGAGGGACAGAATGACGGAGGATGAGGGACAAGGGAACATCACCAATGCCAAGGAAGACACTGTGAGGGAAGGATTTATGTTGAAAATTTGCTCCAAGAGTGAGGTTATTTTGGTCAGAAAATAGCATTCCTCGGAAAATTTTCATTTTCCTTCATACCCCCACAAGAATGCTCCTTCCATTATGTATGGGAATGGCTCTTTTCTGGAAATATTAATTCAAGCATACCAAACCCAGTAATTTTCACATTCCCTTTCCCTTTCCCTTTCCTTAGGCTAGATTGTTGTGTACCAAACAAGCCCTAAGTACAAGTCTCCTTGGGGACACCCATGGACCTCAAATATTATTTTCAGAATCCCAACTCACTGTTTAACTAGCTAGAAATTTAAATATTAATAATCATTGTGCGGATCAATTTCCTTCAAAGTATGCGAAAACAAAAGGAGTTAGATGTCATATATGGTATTAGGGTGTGCTCATTTCTTGATCATCAATCATGCCTACAGATTGAGTGTGTGTGGACACCGACTTGCTCAAGAAGTTCATCTTATTAGTGTTAATTATTTGATGGACAAATTTAAATTCGAGGAATTACTAAAATAAGAATCGAAAAGAAAAATCAAAATCAACATAAACCAAATTAGAATTTCTTTCAAAATCAAAATTTATGATAGGATATTTACAGAAGAAGAAGAAGCACAAAATAAAATTCTGAAAATAAAAAAAAAGCCGGAGTAGTCAAGAGGCACTACACTGAAAAATAACAAATGAAATTGTATATGAAAAAAAAAATCTTCATCCCTTACTCTATCCCATATATTGCGTGAAACAATTAAACCTTCTTGAGTAACTCTATTGCCTGCATCATTAATTCTATCTTTGTCACCTTGTACTTGAGATCCTTGCACATATTTGTCACCTCCACCAGCTCTTTAATCAAAAGAAAAATACAGTTATCTTTCTGTTGATATGTTTGAAAGTCAGCTCCTCAATCGCAAGAAGGTTCTAGATCTAGCACTCAGGAACTAGTGCACAACAAGGATCCACAACTCTATGAGATCTAGTGCATAGTATACATCATCTTGTGCTTGTAGCTGTCAATTTGATTAAGTAGAAAAATGTGGGTGCGGAGAGAGAAGAAAGGAAAGAAGGAGGCAGGGAATAGGAAAACTGCAGATTGAAGACGAAGGAAATGAGTGGGTATAGAGAGAGAAGAAGAATGAAAGATGTAAATAATTTTGACTCACGAAAAGAAAGAGAATGGGTGTGAAAGAGAAAAGTGAAAAAGTGGTCTGACGCATGAAAAGAAAGGGAGTGGGTGTGGGAGAGAAAAGTGAGAACGTGGTGTGGAAAGATAAAAATAAAGGGTGTTAGGATCATAGGATTATTTTAATTAATGGCTATGCATATTAATCCATGCCATGTGTTTCTGTTAAGATAAAGTTAGAGACTTTTCTTGGTGGTTTCAGTAAAAATCGTCAAAAAAAGTCTGACTTTTTATTGGCGATTATTTATATAACGGCCAAGAAAAGCCTCAATCTAATTTTTGTTGGCATTTTTTCTTATAACTGCCAACTATTAGGTGCCAAGAAAAGCTATTTTTGGTGTAGTGTAGTTACTTTCCTAGTATAACTCCTTTAGATCAAATTTATTATAATTATAGGATATATGCTAAAGTAGCTAACATTGAATCATCTCTCCAAGATAACATCAAAATCATAAAGGCATCAATGAAATGATTTATTCCTTTATGAGACTCACACAGCAATGAAGCATGGATCTATTCACTTGCTTCTTAATTGCAATTCTTAAGCACATACAGTATGAATTGCATGTTACGATGTCTTTCTTATTACATAAGAGCATATGTCAATTTTAATTCATTGTTGACATTATGCAAATTTTAGTTTAGACATACAAATTGTCTAACTTGAAATCTTCCAATGCACTTACTTCTTAGGACGTTGTTTTTTGAGAATTCGTTATTAGGCTACAAGTATTATGGATGGTGGATATTTATAATTCGACCAAAAAATTTTGTATGTTGGATCTCATCTCGACTAACACTCTACATTCATCAAGGTGACATATATTTCGTGATTCTTCTCTACCATATCAGTACTCTTGCTAATTTATTAGTGAACACAAATATTTCATCTTTGCATGCTCCTTATGAGCATCAAAGGTAGTTTTCTCATGTGAGAAAGCCAACCTCATCAACTTGTATGATATACTAGATATTGTATATTCACTCACACATGTACATTTATATTTCAATAATTGTTGAAAAATGTGTTTCATTCATTCATAAGATTATCCATTACATGACATGTGTTACATTATATTCTACGCATACTAAGAGATTTCACATAATCAACAAACATATCTCTATGTATTGGTTTAGTTATGGGATCCGCTATCATTTGATGTGTCAGAATATATTGTACAATAACACTTTTCTGTGCTATAGCATTTCTAATAAAATTATATTTGATATCTATATACTTGGTTTTACTATGATATTTAGGGTCTTTTGTGTAGGTAATGGCTGCTTTGCTATCACAGTTGATCAACACTTGATATAATATATCACCAATAATCCCCAAGTGTTCTAAGAATCTTTTTAATTATATGGCTTCTTGTGCTGCAACTGAGCAAGCGACAAATTCTACTTCCATGGTGGATAGGGCAATGAACATTTGTTTCTTACTACACCAGGAAATAACTCCATTGTTCAGTAGAAAAGTATATCCTAATGTTGTCTTGGGTTCATTTGGATCTCCAGCCCTATCTGCATAAAAGAATCCTGTTAAATGTAAATCTCTTCCTGATAATGTAGTGCATAGTCTGCAGTGCATAGTTTGCAGTGCCTTTGAAATACCTTAAAATCCTTTTGACAGCCTTCCAGTGTTTTTGTTCGGGGTTAGACTGATATTTGCTTTCAAGTCCATCCGCATAACAAATATTTGGTCTTGTACACATCATTACGTACATTAAACTGCCCACTATACTTAAGTAGGAGACTTTTTCCATCGCTTTCTTTTCAGATTCATTTGAGGACCCATTGCCTGGCTCAGACTTTCACCTTTTATTATAGAGGAATCCATGAGTTTGCAGTCTTTCATATTAAACCACTTGAGAATCTTTCGTATGTGAGTCTCTTGCAAAAGAGATATTAGGTTTTCAGATGATTCCTCTGGATTTTAAGGCTGAGGATGTAGTTTACTTCACCCATGTTTTTCATGTCAAAGTTTGCAGGCAACCATTCCTTAATGATTTTGATTGAATTTAGATTACTCCTGGTTAGTAATATATCATACACATAAAGAGATAATATAACAAAATTATTATCAAACCGATTAGTGTAAACATTATGAACTTTATCAATCATTTGAAAATATATAAGGTTATAACTTGATGAAACCTTAAATATCACTGTCTGGATGATTACTTTAGTCCATAAATGGACTTTCATAGTTTGCAAACCTTTTTGTCTTTGCCTTTTTCTATGAAACCTAATGGATATTCCATATAGATTTCTTGATCCAGTTCTCCATTCAAGAATGCAGTTTTTACATTCATTTAATGTAGTTAAAGATTTAAACTTGCCACTATAGCCAAGATTAACCTAAGCGAGTTAAAGTATATAAGTTTACAATAAGTGAACAAATATCCTCATAATCTATATCTTTCTATTGTATGTATTGTATCTCTCAATTGATTCGTTTACTTTCCTCTTAATTTTAAGAACTCATTTGTTCCCAATCATCTTTCATCCAAATGGAAGATCAACCAAGTCCCAAACATAATTAGTCCTTATTGAATCCATTTCTTCCTCCATCACTTTTCTCCATTGTTCCTTAGCAAAGCATGACAAGGCCTCTTGAACTGAATTAAGCTTTTCATCATCTTGTAGAGTAACAATAAATGTTGCACCCTCTATAGGGATGCATCTTTTGGGTATTACATCTTTGTAACTCCTCCATAGTAAAGTGTCTTGTGCAATGTTTTCTTCTTACACAAGATTCTCTACCTGTCTCCTTGAACTCTCCGTTATGTTAAAACTCCCACTTAGATTAACGAGTTAAGGTGGAATTGTTTATCCTTCACTCCTATTTTCTTGTGTCCTATAAAGAGATACAAAATGATATGCCTCACCTTTGCTAGGAAATTCATTTTCTATAAATATGGTATGATCATCTGATTCAATCTTAGTTACAATTTCATCTTCATCTTCACCAATAAAAATATAACCCGTAGATTGTTTAGAGTATCTTGTGAAGATACACCTCTTCCCTCTTAGACCTAATTTTCCATATTTATACGAAGTATCATGATGTACGTAGCTGACCCCAGGGTCTTAGGATGCTCAAATTCGGCTTGTGTGTTGTACATATCCATAGGGTGTAAATGTGACTGACTTTGAGAGTACACAATTAAGTATTAAAGTTGTAGTAAATAAATCATCTCCCTAATATGAAATTGTGATGTTAGCCTACGGGTAGACACAATACTAAATATTAGGGGGGCCAAACTTGTGACTAAAGAATCTCATATGTAAAGTCACCAACAAGTTTTTAAGCAACATACCAAATATCAATGACAATAAAGAACTTTTTTGGGCCGTAAGAAAATATAATAAGGTACAAATATATCTTTTACTCAAAACTTGAACAATATATGGCAAAAAAAAAGTCTAAATAGAGTGAATTACACTAGACTCAATGAATGATAAAATGTAATTCTAGCCAACACTCATGGAATAACTTCATGGGTTTTGTAAGATTATTATGTCATGATTATATAATTTCATGGGGAGGGACTTGCAGATCTTGATTTAAGTGCTCCCCAAGATAAAGCCTCTGTTGATTTTTTATATTCAGATATAGATATTATTTTAGCTGCTTTGATATTGTTATATAGGCTTCAAATAAGTTAGAGACATATTTAAAGCCTTTACGACCTAGGACTTAAAGCCTATTTGAAGGCCTACCAATTTAGTAAACCTTTTAAACAGGCTTTAGGTATGGTTAGACTCTTTATAGGCTTAGGCCTGAGCCTAGAAAAAAGTCTCATGTAGGCTAATAGGTCAGGTTCAGACTTAAGACCTATATTGCAGGCCTGACCTATTTAGGTAAGGCTTGACTTGACCTATTTCCAACCTTATGAAAGAGTTTAAAAAAAAAGCCATAATCATTAAATTTAAAATGGATTTTTTTAAATAGAAAAATGCTAAAATTTTCGACATTTTCAACACTGGCAAGAAAATGCTAGGAATTATAGCACTTTAACCAGTGCTAGTAAAAAATGCCAAAAATTTTGGTATTTTGACCGGTGCTTGTGTTTGGTTGGACATAGTGCAAATTATCAAGATTACTTATGTTAAGTTGATTCCCTCTGTATCAATAATGACCATGCCTTTCTATTTGCCAGGGCATGGGTATTACATGGTTGTAATAGAGATTGCAATGATTTTTCTACCCTTTGTCCTCCATAACTCTAGCCCCCTCCCTATCCTTCCATGATCTCTACCTTTGAACAACTTATACCTCTGACTTCCACCTCCACCAGGGTCTTCCATCCTTTTACCTTTCCACCTCTAATTTTGAAGATTGTACCAGTCACCTCGAGAACTAGTCATCATCTGTACTTACCCTTTCCTCAATCTTTGAAGGTCATATAAGTTAAAATCCTAACCAACGACAAGATTTGTTCAGATCTATTCAATGGCATCTGGTTCTATCCCTTTTCAAACTCTAGATGACAACGAGATCTTTTCACTCAAAAACCCACCAGTGTACTAGCTCACTTCTTCATCTTCTTCCCTTTGCTATGTTTGTCAATCTGTGTTGTTAAAGTTGATCGGGTGATGATGATAGTGCTATTGGGGAAGGGGAATGGTAGGAGAGGAATTTTTTTGAATCTAGGGGTAGTTTAGTCTTTTTAATTTTACTTATATTTCGTTAACTATAAAAATTTATTTCCTACATCCCTTGTTGCACCCGAAAAAGCGACATAGATGGCGCGTGAAAAAAGAAAAGAGAGACAAATTAGGTTTCCCAATAAAAACCAATTTATCAGGAGTCGTAACCAAAATTTTAAGAAAAATTTTAGAAAATCAATTTAGAAAGGAAAATAATGGTTTGCGTTGATAGATTTAGGTTTGAGAGTCAATTGTGCATAGAGAAGGTATTAGATACTCCACGACACCCATTATTAAGAACGGTTACCTTAAGTTGATTGTGCAAATTAATATGACTTTAAAAGTATTTTGATTATCTCTTTATCACTCACATAATAAAAAACAAAGGGAGAAGGGAAATAAATTAAGGAAATATTTGGAAAACAAAATAAGGAAGAGAAATTAAGAAAATAAAATTAGAAAATATTTATTTATTTACAATGACATGTTTGACTTAGAATCAGAGTTTAAGGTTTACGTACCTTACGATGGAGATCAAAGTTTACATAATTTAGGATAAAAACATGTGTCAATGGATAGGTATTTTTTAATTATAATTTTGTAATAAGAGAAAGTTAATTAAAAATAATTTACCTTTTTACAAACAAAACTATTTTTTGAAACTTCGGTTGACATGTTTTAATTTGTAAAAGATAATTTAATTTTACTTACTTACTCTTATTTTATTTAATTTTGAAAATATTTTAAATTTTGTATTCGCTTTTTGAAATATATTTCTTTTTGTATTTTTGCAATTTTTAAAATTTATTTTATAAAAATAAAATCAATCTACCACTTACAAACTCATTATTATACTCAATAGACTGATTTCTTAGTACATATGGAAGTTCCAAAACCCCTATAATATAAAAGTGTTACTATTATTATTTTTTTAAAAAAGTAGAAATCATTATTATGGCTATTTAAAATATTTTGACATATTTTTTTAAAAGCCATTTTATTAATAATCATAATTAATTTTTATAAAATTAAGTAATACTTGCATGGATTCCTTATTTCATGCAACAATATGTTTAGCTAGAAAACTTGCGAAAGTTGAAGAATCCCTGTGGCATGGTTATTTACAAAATAGTTTTTAAACATTCTTTTTTAGAAAATATAGAAATTTAAACCAATGGCGGTTAGAATTTACAGACATGAGCGTCAATTGATCAACATGCTCCTGGAGCCCCGTTAACTCACACGACATGTGATCGCCTTCGTGCTCAGCCACCCCTTAGACATGAATCTTCCCAAAACATCTCAAAGTAGTTGTAAACGAGAAAGGAAGAAGTGTGTGAAATCGTTACCTTTATTTGTATGAAGATGAACTGAGAGGTTGGAGCTTCGTCACCTAACTGGCTCATTCTATTCTCCCTCTCCGTCATTCTCTCTTGCTCTCCCACTCTCATTCTTTCTTTCACTCTCTAACTCCCTTCATCGACCTCCCAGGCTCTCTCCATCAAGCTCTCTATTTTGTGCCCCCTTTCTCTCAATTGATAGCTTTCTTTTATAACTCTTAGTTCCGTGGCTTGATGGAACTACTCCTCTCTGGTCAACCGTTGGTGAAGATGACGTTAGAGGCTCCTTGATTCCCCTTCTCTGATGCAACTAGTTGCCATGTTTTTTGCATCATTGCTTCCTTCTGTGTATCTGCTCTTATCGATGGCAACAATAGAAAGGGGAAGAGAGACAAACTAGCTATCACTTGCCCTATTCTCTCATCAGCTGTTCTGCTTCATTGTTGCCTTCCTTTGCTCTTCTTTTTTCAATGCCGAAGAGGAAAGAAATTAGGGCCAAATGTGGTCAAATGCTATGATACTTAGCGACTTAGCGTTTAACTTTTTAACTTTTTCTTTTTTATTTTATTTTTTTGAATCCGTTGATTAACTTTTGAAAAAGAGAGTTCTTTTCTTTATTTAAAAGTAATTTATATAAAACACAATCTATGAGATCCTTTCTTCTTTTTGTGTTTTTTTTTTATTTTTTGTTTTGAAAATCTTAAATGAAAAAGATTGGATTTTTGAAAATTCTAAAATAAAGGGATGCTATTTATATTTTTTAAAATCCTAAAAGATAGGAAATTGATTTTATTTTATTTTTAAATAAAAAAGAAAGGGACATGATTTTTTTTATTGTGAAAATCCTAAAGATAGGAAATTGATTTTATTTTATTTTTAAATAAAAAAAGAAAGGGACATGATTTTTTTTTGTTGTGAAAATCCTAAAAGAAAGATATTGGATTTAGAGAATGATTTTTTTGTATTTTTCTTTAATTTCAGAAAATTTGCATTAAAACTTAAATTAGGTTTAATTTTTCAATTTTCTAATTTCATATAGAAAATCTGAATACAATACAGTGTTCACATCCCTAATATTATACTGTTAGCAATATTAGAAATAATAGCACTATTAGCCGTACTTAGAGAAGAGTCCAACAGATATTATTAGTCCAATCCATAATCCAATGTATGCCCGTGTATTAGATTAAGTGACTGGATTAAGTTGGTGGTGTCTTTCTGAATGTTGTTGGCTATTTAAATAGCTTGTAAACCCTAGCTAATCAATTGAGTCAATTTTGCTTTGTCAATGATTTTTCTAATGCTTGATTAATACTTTTTCGTCCCGAACAAACTCATGTAACCCTTATTACGTTACACCCATTTCATTACATTTCCTAACCCTTAATAATTGAACTAAACAATTTCTAAGGTTCAAACATGTTATTAATTTCTTGACAAAAGTAGCTCATTATTGACTAACAAAAAGGAAAAATAGAGAATAAACTAAAATATTGGGACAAAAAAGGTATTGAACCAAAATAACGCTCGATATTTGTTTGGTTAGAAGGAATCCTTTTTCAACATGGATATCAAAATGTGTAATTTCTATTATATGCCCATTTGGGCCAGAGTTGAATAAAATATAATTATAAATGAACCTGATTTTGATAAAAATAATCACTACTAGAAAAATACAATTTAGCGAGGAAATTTAGTGAGGGATCACTCATCCCTCGCTAAATGATCAAAAGAATGAGAAATTAGCGACGAATTAAATTTAGCGAGGGAATTAGCGAGGAATATCCTTTCCCTCGCTAATTTAGCGAGGAATTTTTTTTTCCTCGTTAAATTATTATAAATAGCGAGGGATTTGTTCCTCGCTAAATTTTTTAAAATTAATTTTAATATATTAAAATTATTTTATTAAAAATTTAATTTTAATGAATTAAAATTTTTTTAATAATTATGTTATAAAATTATTTTTATCAATTGATTATTTTAAATTAATAAAAATAGTGAGATTAATTTTTATAACTTGTTGACAAAAAATGAAAATGAAAATTCATTTATTACAAAATTCAAAATATAAAATATTTTATGATATTAATAACTAAAATTATAATATATTTTTATTTTTTAACAATATATTAATTTATAAATATATGTGTGTATTAGTGTGTAAATAAATAATATATATTTAATATTTCATATAAAGACTGTAAATACATTACAGTTCAACTGGCAAAAGTCTGAATATAAAGGCACTAAGAGCAGGAGGTCATGGGTTCGAACCTAAGTATATGCATATTTGAAATCATTATATGACATGGCAGTGACGTGTCGCAATCACGGTGATGTGGCATGGGTGGCGGGTGACATGACAATAATGTGACGTGACGTGGTTTTGGTGGTGACATGGCAATTTTGAATTTTTTGTAATTTAGCGAGAAAATAGTAATGAATGAGTTCCTCGCTAAATTTAGAGAGAGATTAAATCCCTCGCTAATTTAGCAAGGGAATCAACTCTTTCCTCGCTAAAATTAGCGACGCCATTTTTAGCGACGAAATTAGCGAGGGATAAAATCCCTCGCTATTTTCAGTTTAATGAGGGATAAATGGCATTTAGCGAGGGATTTGTCCCTCGCTAAATGCCATTTTTCTAGTAGTGAATTAATATAACTTTTTGATAAGTAAAATATATAGAAGGACACTATTGCTAAACTTTCAAAGTGATTTTTTGCCACAAAGTTGCTTTTACTTATTATATGTGAGTTTTGAAGAGACACAGTTTTGGAAAAAATCAAGGCTCAAAAAATTAGACCGATCAAGACACTGGTTCAAGATTTAATGGTTCAACTGTGGTTCAATTGGAATTAAACTGGTGGTAATAAATTTAATAATTTTTTAATTTTATACATTATATAGAGAATAAAAAATATTATTAATAAGTTTTACAACTTAATATTAAAATCTAAATAAGTTAATATTTATTTGTAAACATATTTTGAGTTCAAAATAGTAAATTAATATTTTTTATATTATTTGTTAAATAAATTTATCATTATTAATAATTATGTATTATAATAATACTTATACAATATTATAATATAGAAAGAAAAATATTTAAACAAAAAATAATACTATTTAATACTAAAGATAATGCTGTTTTATTTTAAAAAAATGTAAATTTTTTAAAAAATATATAAAAATAATTATAATATAAATTGATTTGACCGGTTCGAGATGGTTTGACTCGTTTTCATCCGATTCTGGAAAAGGGCGATCGGGATCTATAATCAGACCGGACCTGACACTGGTAACCGGTCGAACTGGTCGGTTCGATATGGTATTTTGAATATTGAAAAAATTATAAATATCAAACTACACTATATTTTTTTTTCTGGTTTCATACGCGCTTTTAGACTATAAATACTAAATTAAAGATACAATATATCCTTATAATTATTACTCAATAACAACTATCTTTTTTAATCATTTTTTTATTTAAAAACATATATGACATATTATATTGAATGGTTTATTTTATTATTAATTTACTTTAAATATTCCATTCCATTATGGGTATTGATGGAGCCAATTCAAATTCAGATTCATTCTCTTGGCCCTTATATTATTTATGAGTAAAATGTTATGACATCACTTATAATTTATCTATAATATAGAGACCTGTAATCTGTTTTAAAAATTTATACAAATCTTCTTTAAATCAAAAGTTGCAAATTTTTTTTTAGCTATTTTCAATATTCCATTTCTATCAATCCAATAGTTAATAAATCATCAACTCACCAAATTTAACATTTTCTTTCCTAAAATATTCTTCTTTAACATAGATATTTATTTAAAAATGTTTCCAATGCATTTTCATAACTTTTTAATTTTCAATTACAATAAGTTCAATGTATTTGTATAAAGTTTGAGATTAGTCACATTATTCACCATTTATAAATAATATGTGTTACATTTATTTTATATTTTATTTATATTAATTAATGTCATTTATTTTTATTTTGTTAATTTTTAATTTCATATTTTCAACTGCATTTATTTAAATATTCCTATAATTTATTATTTAATTAATATTTTAGGTTTTAATGTCATATCAATAGATAAAATATTATCATGAAATTTTTATATAAATATTTCAAATTTATTTATATTTTATTTGATGAATAGAAATTTTATATTATAAAGATGAATTAATAATTTTAATTTATTTTAGAATATATTTTAATTGATAAAAAATATATTACAAAATCTTTAACAAAATAATTTTAATATACTCCCTTTGATCATAATTACCGATCACATTCTAAAAGGTGTCTATAATATTTTTTTTTAACCGAAAAAAACATTTCTATAATCCTAAATCTTGGAAAGCAGTGATAATCTCTAAGACATTTAGTAACACAAAGTATCTTTTATTATTTTCTTGATTTACTTTAATTTATTTGAAGTGGTTAAAAAATGATTTATAATCAGGAGATTGAAGTAAAACTATAAACGCAAGACTTAAAATTACTATACATAAAAAATTTATATTTCATTTATTTTATATTATAAGATATTTTAAAAGGTTTTTTTAGTTTATAATATAATCATACAGTGTATTGGTTTATTTTTTTTTCCCCTCATTCATTTAATGGCTAATCTTATAACTTATGTTTGAGTAATGAAAATAAGTGAAATAAATAAGGATAAAAATAAAATTTTTAACTTGTTTTGAGAAATTTAAGAATGTACATGAGTGTATTTATTAAAAATACTTTATATCATAAATTGGAGGGAGAATAAAATTAAGAAAAATATTTATATATATTTTTTATGTGTTTTTTCTATTATTTTTCAATTAAAAATTAATATGTAGATTATTTTTTAATACATTATAGATTTAATTATTAATTATATATTAAAAAAATTAATTTTTTGAACTAAAAATATTTAAAAAATTTACGTGTTAAATTTTAATTAGGAAATAATATAAAAAATATATGAGATAAAATATATAAATTTATTTGAAAATTGTAAAGAAAAAAAAAAGAGAAGAAGAAAATCTATCCAACGTGGCTCAACGGGACAACGACAGCGTGGCATATCTCGGAGTCCCGCCAAGCTGTTCATTCCCGAGTTTCCGTCCTCTGTCGTCTAAGCCTTCAACTTCCACTTGCGTCAAGGGGTCCACTGGAGTCAAAACCCTAGCTTTCCCGCCATTATCCCTCGAATGATCAAAAACGACTGGCAGAAACCCTAGCTTCCAGATTGGTCGTGTAATATTGTCTGACTTTAACCTTGGGCTTTATGACTGTCCTAGTGCGTCGCGATAATGGCGATTGTCCGTTCTAGGGACGTACATGAGATTGTTGACAAGCTCTCTTCTGCTAAAGCTAAAGCTCGCGAAGTAACCTTCATTTCCTTCATCAACTAATAAATTTGTTTTGGTTGTTCAATGTGAATATCGCAATATGAAATTACTCACTGACTGATGCTATGGAACTTTTTGAATCGGCTATCATGGATGGAAATTTCGTCATTCCTGTTGATGAAATTTAGTATTGGAAATTTTGAGCTAGTTCCGTCCTCCAGGTGGTTCAAGCAGGACCCAGTAACATCTCCCTAGTTTGAGTTCGACTTAAAACTACATAGCTAATAGTTGCGTTAAATTGAACCAGAAAGAAATGAAGATTGAGCTGAGTTGAATATATTTCTTCTTTCGCAGGTTATACTGCTTAATAATCTGAGGTTCGATGTTAAAATTTAAAATTTCAGAGGCTGGGTAGAGTGAAACCTTAATGTATATTTTGTTTCTTTTTACTTGACTGTGTGATTGAATTCAATATGTCAATAACACCGATGAGTATCTTAAAATGTGACATTTCAAAACGGCAATAAGTGATGCTTACTTGCTGAAATCTTTGTATCAACGACTTATATTCGTCCTTACTTACAAAACAGATATTCTTAAAATGCTTGTCATTTACTATGTCATTTTGCACTGTGAATAACCAAATGATGTTTATTTAGGGCTTGACTTTTCTTGAGTCTATTCTCTAATGATCATAATCCTGCATTTGATTTTAATATGTGTTGGCATATTTTACTTTATCAGGAAGGGATCAAGTTGTTAAATACTTGGTTAGAAGGAGAACGATCATTTAACTTCTGCAAATTTCTTGGGCAGAAAACTGCAAATCTTAGTCCTGATGAGTTTCCTCACTGTGAGATTGTTTTCTTTTAGAAACTTTAGATAGTACTGGATGCAATATTTTTTAAAGCCAACATGTAGGTTTTGCATTTGACAATTTATTTATTCTTTATTTTTGCTGGGGGCAGCTGAAACATGGCCTTTTCTTATTTCTTTGCTTATTAAATCTACTTCATTGGAAATATCCTCGAGTAAGCGGCGAATACCAAAGATGATTTATGCAAAGACTCTTAGAGTTGCTTTGCAACGAGCAGAAGATCCTAAGTATTCAGGTCAGTTGTTGGTAATTTAGTTGTTTGTATGTACTTCTTCTATCTTTTTCTCCTTTTTGATTAAAAACAGATTAATAAAAGTCTAAAATTGAGTGCCATCAAAACAAGGGAACATATCCCGGGAAAGAAATAAAATTTGTGGGTACACATGATACACTACTCAATTTGCACACTTGATGAATACAAACATGCTGTTGGTTAGATGTTTTAGATTTGGGTCTTACCATTGCCGTGCTTGTCAAATTAACTGCCAGTGTCTGTTGGTCTGATGCACCAGCTGTGTGGTACACTGTGTATACATAAGAATCTCTCAAAGAGAAAGGATGTTTAGAGACCAAAACTTACCATGACTGTACGAAATATCTTTTCAAGCTTTTCACTGAAAACAGAGACCTTGACATCTTTATTGTTCCAACTTCCAACCAAGAAGTTCATGACGAAATGCTGAGAGCTTGACAACATAATAATCTCTTGAGACTAACCTCTATTTTCAATGTTTTTCCCTGTGATTTTATATTAGGTAAAATGCTGCCCTTATCATCTGTGGTTAAACCACTTTTTAACCATGTTTGGGATGTCTTGAGCAATGTCCCAAGCTTTCAGTCAGAATATGGGATTATACTTCGGCATCTATTGTCAGTCAAGGATTATAGTTTGCAGATGAGGAAGCGCACTTATAGAAGTAATTTTTTTCCCCTTTTAAACTTGGAGTATTCAGTTTTCCCCATGTCTCAGCGACACAATCTTTCTTAGTCGTCTTAATCTTACCTTTTATATTCTGTCAACTTCCTTTTGCAAGATTTGGTGCCTTCACATTGAGAATGTTGAAACATGCTTGAATGGGAATAACACTGATCATAATTCAAAGGAGGAGGTTTTTCGATACATCTTGACACTTCATTCACTTCTTGAAAATCCTCCTAGTGACCACCCTAAAACTCTTAGGGAAGACATCGTCAAGGGGTTTGTCATGATATCTTCATTTATCAGGTATATCATTAGGTGATTCAAACATATATGTGTGTGTTTTTATTTTCTTGTCATTTTATCATCTGTGAGAGTACATTTTGTCTTTTGTTCTATCTTCCTTCAGGGATGAGGGGAAGATTTCACGCAAGCTTGTTGAGTGTATTAATACATATTTGTTAAATGATGGTCCAAATTTGGGCTGTCAGTTGCTGGAGATCCATAATGCCTTGCGGCAGTTTGTGTTCCGCTGTTGGCTGAAAACACATGACCGAGTTCTTAAGGTCTCTTAACATTGCATTTTATATGCAAATGCTTGTACCTCGGCTTGTCTCTTCTCTAAGTTTCACATTGCTCTGTTTGATACTTTTTGATTGCAGGATGCACTTATGTTGTATGCGAGGATACAGTTAAATTTAATGACGGGCACTGCTGATGGGTGTTCATTGGTGGAACAACTTTTGGACGTGGTTTGTAAGGATCTTGATCTGGGTAGTATGTCTAGTTCTTCCATGCCTTGGTGAGTTTTCCTCTTGTTTCCCACTTCATTAATTTAATAATGAATCTTCAAGCTATTGATGGTGATCTATATGATCTTTCTATCCAGGGGCGATGGAAATAAAGATGATAGATTTGGAGCTTTGAGCAGCTCACACTGTGGACTGGTGGAACTTGCGGCCATTCTATTTTATCGGGTATTTTGCATATGGTTCTTGAATTTAAAGCTTTATCTCTGCGGTCCATTCTTTTTCTACTGTAAGTATTTCTAAATTGCTTGCTAATATGATTATTCCTCAGGCATGCATTAATACAACACGAGTCTCACTAACTGAAAAACGAGTTAAGAAGGAGCCTGCTGCTGTGCTTCTACGGGATGCACTCATAAATGGTAAATGGTTATGGTAAGTTAGAAGCTAAATTATGAGTTCCATTCTTTAAGGCATTCTGTAGTATGCCATATATGTACTTTCATTTGGAAAAATTTCATTATACACATGTTTGAGTTTATTAAGCTTTAGACTTGAGGCTTTATTCATTCACTCACCTCCTATGTATATGGAGCTGTGCTATGTATGATGTTATTTGATGCAAATGATTGAAGTGAAATGTCATCATTTTTAAGGATAATATTTTACTATTGCCATTTTTATGTGATAAAGTGACGTCTTCTTAACCTCTTTATGGTACTAGGTTAACGGTTATCCTAGAAAGGTTTCAGTGGTGAACATACAACTAAATTGATGAGCTTTGATGTGCTTTCTTTTTTGCTTCAGATTTTGTATTTATTTATTTGTATTTTTTTGGTTTCTGATGGGAAATTACGGAAAACTTATTCTAGGTTGGAGATATTTAAGTATTTTCTTTTTAATTTTTAACTTTTACTTATTTTCTTTTCTTATATTTTTGGCCTCCTATAAATAGCTTTACATAGTGTAACTTTCAGATCAGTTTGAAGATATCAGTATATTGTGTCAGTTTTCTCTCCCAACTTTGTTCCTCTCTCCTTCCCTACTCTTCCCCCTTTTCATATATTGTTCAGCATCAAATTCTTTTTGTAAGAAATCGTATCCTCTTTTTTTGTTTTTAAATACTTTTTTCCTTTCTAATAAATTTCTTCTTTTTCGATAATGTAATAAGGAGATGATGTATTGGATTATTGATTTGATGATGAATTGTTTTCATGTTTTATGTTTCTGGCTTTTTCCCAAGTTTAGGTCCTCTTATAAGACAGAATATTTGTTGAAATGAAAATCTTGAATGAAACTTTTAAAAATTGAAT
The DNA here is from genome assembly GCA_026686845.1 of Adenanthera pavonina. NCBI lineage: Eukaryota > Viridiplantae > Streptophyta > Magnoliopsida > Fabales > Fabaceae > Adenanthera > Adenanthera pavonina. The sequence goes on from JAIVEN010000016.1 coordinate 6,114,730, forward strand.
AAACTTTCTGTTCCCATAACTCTTTGTCTAGCATTTAGTTAATGAAACTAGGTATTTTTTCTGCTAAGCTTTTGCATTTTGAGTCTATTGTGTTTTCCTTTTCTTTTTTACCATTTTTATTTTTGTGGTTCCATTGTTGATCATATCTTGTTATTATCAATTGCAAAGTCCTTATCATGATGTATAAATTGCTTCCATTATGGTGCTTTTTATTGATGGACATTGCCTATATTGTTGTAACTATACCAACTTCTCATGAGAATTTGTGCTACAGGAGTGCTGCATTTTGTTGTCTTACTCGAAACTACCATTCTTGCATCAGTGAGGATCTTTTTCTGTACTGGTTTGAAGGCATTTGGATGAGCTTTGACAGGTAATTGGCCATGTGTATGACATGATATGGAATACTTGTTTTTTCCCCTATTTCATTCAGATATGTTGCCTCCATTCATATCAATTATATTTGGGATGATAAATGTTTGGTGAACAAAATATATTACTGCATAGGATAAAAGGACCAAATGATGTTTGACTCTTTTTTTTTTCTGGTCCTGTGATGAAAATCTTATGTGGGAACGACAATGCGTACACTTTTGATTGTGAATTTGAGGTGCTGCGTAAATTTGTTTGCATTACTTGTTGGACCATGCTGATTTAGTTTAGTCTAATAACTTTTATTCTATTCTGGATTTTTTATCAATGGTTTAGGCTTTTAAATGAATAATTTTCTTATAATTTCTGACAGAAAGGATTAAGGATGGCATCCTTGTGGGTCAGGGGCATTACCCTGCTCCCCATCCCCATCCACTGATCTCCTCCCTGTCTTTCCCCACTCCCTGCATCCTTTTCCTTTACCTTAAGAAATATAGTATAAATTGGAATAAATTTAAGAAAATAAGGTAAAAAGTCCAGAAATATATTTAGAAAACAGTATTCCAAAGTACACAAACACTAATTGAAACATTATTTACAAGAGAAACTATGATATTCCAGAAATTTTGAAACTTCAACTTTTTATAGGAAAAATAAAGGATGTAAAGGAGAAAAAACTAAAGAAATCTGGATATCTATTTAAATAATCAACAGAACCCAAGGACAAGGGGAGTTGTGGTAAAAGAATCATATCTGTTTCAATTGAAGCATAGTGGCAAAAAACAGATTGGTGATATTGAGATAACTGAAGTTGAACATACGATGAGGCAATGAGCTGAATAGGTCAGTGAAAGGATGAAGTGAGTAGAAGACACAGCAGAGATGTATGGCATGGCTGAGCAGATGGGAAAGAATGAAATGAGTAGAAGAAGAAAAGAACAGGGCTGAGTAGCATGCATGGCAGTGAGCACTGATCATTGAGCAAAGAAGGGGATTAAGTGAGTTGAAAAAGCTTCAAAGTCAAAAGATTGAAATGAGTATATCCTTCTGGGGTTAGTAGTGACTTTGCCTTTTATTTTTCTAATTAAAATTAGAAAGAAAATGGAAAAAGTGGACGTTCAAATAATTGCATGTGTATAAAATCTCCAGGGTACATGTGTAAAGTGACATGATCTATTGGCCTGGGACCTTGTGGTTTGGGGGTATAATATTTGCCCGTCTTGAAACTGACCTTGGGGGAGTAGTTTGTGCCATCCCATCTGGAAAATTTCCCTGATTTGAGGTGGTCCCTGTGGCATCCCATAATCTGCAGAATTTCTGTAATCCTTGGTAGTATGCCAACACTCTGACTTCTACAATTCATTTCAGTCCCTTCAATTTTTCTAGGGTTGTGGCTCCTCTAGGGTACTGCTCTTCGTAAAGGTGCTTAATTGTTCATCAATCAGATTTTGTGAGGGCCTTTGTCTAGGCTAAATTTCTTTTTAACGAACGATTGCCCTTCTTTTCTACATCAGTCCTCTATCCAATAGTTTCTGTTTTAGTTCAGGATTCCAATGTTTGTTTAAATTTCCAATTTTGAAGGAGCTTGAATGATAGAGAAACTTCTGATAGAGAGAGAAGATTTTGGACGATGCTTGATTTTCTCAGTGAGTATTTTAAATTGTTTTTATGTTTCTTTACCCAATCCATAAATTGACAGAAGTTCCTCCTTGAAAACCCTGTGGAAATCCATACCTCCCTTCGATCATAAATCTCTCATATGTACTGCTAATCTTGACATGATTCTTCTAAGCCCTTAGCTATGAGACAATGTTGTTTTTATGGTTGTCTCCTTAGCAGATGTTTAAAGTGATTAAAGAGCCTTGTTGTATTTGTGTCATTTGTTTTTCTCTTCTCTTTTTCTTTGCATATTTCCCAAGGATGATATCTTATCCTTTTCTTTTTTGTTGTCTTTCTTTCTCTGTTCAAGTGATATATCTTCATTCAACCAAAAGAAGTGTATTTTCGTCAACAACTGATGGTTGATAATTTGCTTATCTTGGAAGGCTTGTTTTCTTTGAACACTTTTGTACTATTTGCATGGTTTGAGTTGAATATCTGTTTAACCATGAATGAGATATCTTTGATGGAATAGAATTTTCATGATGTTGATTGGATTAACATAGTGGAGATAATGTTTCAGAATTCTGAATTCCGCAAATCTGGAGCGTGCTTATGATGGGCTGTTGTGGACTCTGCGGTATGCTGCTGTGACTGACAATAAATGTTCTCTTTCCAGTATTTTTCTGTTTGGCCGGGTCATGATCATAAGAGTGTGGTGCTGGTGTACTTTAGTTCTCAGAGTTTATTCATTTTTCTGTTGTTAATTAATTAATACATCTTACTTACATAATTGTGGTTTATTTTACTTTACACTATTGACCCTGGCTCGCCTCTGAACCCAGTGAATTCGTGTCTGTTTTCTTGCATCTAAAGGAGTTTGCAGGAGCTTTCCTTGGTCCTATTGCATCCAAATATGGTGCTGGAGATTTCATCAATGTCATCTTCTACCTTAAATGAGGTCTCTCCCCCAAAAGCTTGTTTTTTTATGCATGCTAAGCTGAAGATCTCATATTCTAGCAATTTATACGGAAAGAGTTTGGTTTTCAAGTTGAAATTGATGATGGATGGTCAATATGATAATTGCTTATTTATTTTTACATTGCTGGTAGGTGTGGTCCTTGATAGGTCAATATGATTATTGTTCATTAATCATTGCTTTTTATTAAAATCAAGGATATGCTATTTTTCTTTCTTATTATTCTTTTCCCTGCTAATTATTATTATTTTTTTTTGGGAGGGGGATTGGAACTGACGCTGTCTTCTAACTATTTGATGGTTTGGGATTTTTTTTTTTGGTGAATTGGCTGTATCAAGCATTGAAATAATGAAGGGATTACTGAAGATAAAAGGGATGAAAAATTTTTGAAGAGATAAAATTGCTGGTCATATATCTCTGATTTATGCTAATTGAAAATTTTGAATATTCTTTCTTCCAAATCCAAAAGGTTCACAGAAAGGAAAAATGTATTGCTTCATAGTCACTGAACTGCAGTAGTTAGAGTCTGTAACCTTACTGAAGAAAAAGGTGTGAGGAAAATCCAGCACAGCCAAGCATCGTTGTCCTATATGTCTGTCTGATTTATGCTTATTGAAATTTCTGAAGAATCTTTCATCCAAATCCAAAAGTCAATGCCTGTCTGTAGTTGCTGTCACTGAACTCTCTGAGTCACTTGAGACAGTAAAACCTACTTGGAGATCACTCTATCATTAAATTGATTACACTGTATTTTGTTTATGCTTTAACTTGGTTGGACCAATTTTTGCAGTTCATTAATGGTTGGCAACTAATATGGAGTACCATAGTGCATGGGTTGCCAATATACAGCAACATAACTGCTATTGTAAGTTTTTATAGGAAATTTGTCTACTTCATTGATGTTTATTATATAATTTCTTTCTTTCTAATTTTCTGTTTAAATTGTGATTTTCATGAAGGTTGATGCTGCTTTGGTACTTCTTGGTAACATAACCTCAAATGTGAGCAAAAGATTTTACACTATTGAGCATGAGCATGCCATTGATGAAAGATCTTATTTTGCACTTACATTCTCCTGTCCAGGATCTAATAAATTCATGTGTGATACCCCAAGATGTCTGGGATCTTCAATTATTTAAAAGATCACCATCAATGTAAGTTACTTTTATCCTAACTGTATTTGTGAAATTATAACTTTCATATATATATATATATATAATCTTTTTTTGTGGTTAGTACTTTTTACTACCCATTGCTATTTTTAATGTCTTATCAATCTACAATATCAACATTTTTTTTTTATTTTTTTGTATTATCTAATCTATCTATATGTAAAAGGAAGATAATCTATCTATCTATGAAAGGAAGATAATTGGCTCTGCTCTAACTGTTCCTAAAGTCACATCAAGCAACAATACTTTTAAGTAGTATATTATTATTTTACTTTACTGTATATCTTTGATTTCCACGTTTCTTTAAAAGTTTAAATATGTCCCTATAATGGAGGGGGCAAGTAATTCTAGTTGTTACTTTAATGGGTTAAATTACTGTCTTACTCAGTTTTCAATTTGGTCCCCATAGTTTAAACCTTGTAGGTGTGCTATTGATTTTTGTAGACGTGGCCAACCATGTATTCGTGCTTTATTCCAACTCATCTCGCCATTTAACCAAGGTTTCATTACATCTGTTGGGATCCCTTAAAAAATGCCTAAAATTGCTTATTGACCCCTAGCAGCAAGAACTCCTATAGCAGGGAATCTAAACTTGTCATCATATGCTATACATGAGTGGATTTCTCTCCATAATCTTGGTGTTAAGGTGTCACATGGTAGGCCATGTCGTTAGAATTTAATGGCGCATTGATAGTGTTCTAATGATTGGGATCAAATGAAAAAATTTAGAGCCATAGTGACTCAATTACAAACTTCTAAACTATAAGGATCATATTGCAAAATGAGTGGAACTTCAAGGGCCAAAATAGTAACTTAATTCTGTTCAGGAAACGAGATCCAATTGATTAGACCGGCTGGAAAAACTGGTCACTTGAACTGTTTTGGCTAACCCATAAAGCCATCGTGCCCAGAAACCAGCTGAACTTATACAAAAATGGTTGAACTGGTCAAAATTGGATAGGTCAAAAACCAGGCAAATGTTGCTGAATCTTTTTTTTCAAAGATCCTTTCCTTTGCACAATTCGTCTTGGATAGATCTGAAAAACTGAAAATATATGAAGGCCGTAAGATAAAGAGGCAGTTGAAATGGAACATGTTTGCTCTTCATCTTGCTTCATCTTCTAGTAGTTTCTCCCCTAGGTGTCAAAATGTTTGGCCAAAATTGCTCATTCCTCCATCATTTGGCTTTGAATATAACTTTGGAATACCAAAGTTCAACTACGGCCACTCCTACTCCAACTAGTAAAGCTTGTTCCTTGAACTAATCACTTGCTAACTCTGACTGATTCAAGGACCAAGACCTACTTTACGATACTAATTACTTTTAAATTTTTATGATGTGTAAGCTTTATTTTTCAATTCAAAAATGACTTTTCAAACATGTTAAAAAATATGGAACTAGTAATTAGATATTAAAGAATGATTAGTATTTATTTATTAGAATTTTAATCTATAAAATCTTAAAAATATACATTTAATTATATTTGATATGATCACGGTTCTAATACAGTTGGACTAATGATCCATGGCCCAGTGCTTTCACTGGTTTAATCACTGGCATGGTTTTAAAAACATTTTTAAATAAATAAAAGGAAGCATCTCATTTAAGGCACTAAATAAACTCAATCATATATTGTTATTGGGTCTATAGAATATCTTGAAATCAATCACATGCATATGAAGTTACATAAAAATTCCATCAAATTAAATTGGGTTGTCAAATCCTTGATGCTAATTGCTTGTCCTCAGGTTAAGTGTTTATTTTGTAAACTTGGGGCTGTGAGACTTGCAAATACAGAGAAACACTTCATGCATCGTCCCTTGAAAGAGAAAAATAGTTACCCGTTGTTCTCCATTTGTTTATTTTATTATGTGCTTGATATTATTGCTATATTCTTATTTAGAGCTTAATTTACTATTTTACTTCATATGCAGGCCAACCTTGTATTTCTTCATATGTTACTTTTTGAGGAAGAATTCTCATGTGAGTTATTTAGGGTGTATCGTATCTTTTTTTAATTACTAGTTGTCTCAAAAGCTTGAGCAAATTCAGAATGGCTTCTACTGGGTAGATTGTGTATTTGGTATTGATTTATACAAAAATCAATTCTGTCTTTAAGAGTCTTATTGAAAAAAGTGGTCTTGCTGGAAAATGTGTCAATTTTTTGGCCTTGCCCACGGACATTTCAAAAGCGATTTTTGGCCTCCAAATTGTATTAAGTATTGCAAACTATAAGTTCCAAAAGTAATTGTATACTTTTTTGTTGTTTTATTTTACTATGTTTTATTTATTGTATCTGCTTTTAGTGGGCTATATATTGATAACTATCCAATTTTTATTTTTCTGAAATTGTATGATATATAATTGTATTTTTGTGAAGTAGTAGACAATTAAAGATTGTAAACTTATTGTAAGTTGTAACAATTTCATTCCATTGGTCTTTTGCTGTATGGGATGACTAAATGATTGTTGCTGAAGATGGGGACATGGGGCATGACTTAATGCTTCATTCGATTGTATCTCTATCTTCTGTATATTTTCCATTGGATAAATCTTTCTCCCCTTCCGTAAGAGATGCTCAAATTACACAACCCTTTCCTCTGTTTTGGAAGCATATACGCCCTTTTTCTTAAATCACAAGATGTGTTACGCACTAATGCTTACCTTTCCCAAAAAATAAGATAAACTACAATTGCACCTATTTAAATCAAAATACCCCTATATCTATAATCTATTACTTATATATTATTGCAAGTGTTAGATATATATTTGGACAATGTAAAATAATGAATTTTCTAAATTTTGCAAATCGTAAAATCATTTGATAGAAAAAATTATTGAAAACACAATCTATATTCACAAACAGTTTTCAAATTTCATTAATTTGTAGATAATAATAATCTACTTTTAAGAATAGTATTTTATTAAATATATTAATAAACATAACCATTACCTTAAAATTAATAAAAATTTAGAATAAATTGAATTTCTGCTTTTTTAACTCAATAAATATCGTTAACATAAAGTTTAGCTTTTTTTTAAATGTTGTACTTTTACTAAAAGAAATCAATTTTATTCATGACAGTACTTTAGTCATATTTTGTTTGAAGGGGTAAGTGTATATTTTTAAGATAGAGGGAGGGCCGTGCAGTTTGGACATCTCTTAGGAAATGGGAGAGTTATTTTCCTTTTTCATATCTCTTGCTACACAATAGACAATAAATTATTAAATGTGCATTTTTTTATCTCAATTTCATGTTTTAGCCAGGAAAAAAAAACAATATAGATGTCCCTGCTGAGACCATCATATTTGCCATCTCCATGACATGCAGGTTGACCTCCGGGATATTTTAGATTTAAGGAAGAACCTTTTGAGAGCAGCTTTGAGTCATCTTAATTGGAAGGTGTGATTGCTTTAAGTTATCATACAGAGTACTTTAGTCCATCATTTTGTTTATTTATTGATTAAGCAATATATTGGTTCAACCCAAAACCCTGCATGAATATATCTTGCCTTTGGTGGTACTTTTGTGTTTTCTTTTTATTCAATGCAGGGATCTTCATCATTAAATGAACAGATGGTTTTGTTGCTACCTACTGCTGTGTTTGCTCTTTGTATTGGTTATGCTCCTTTTACACAATGCTTTAAAGAGTTTCCCTTATTGTTCAACCCTTTGGATATCATTGAGGCTCTAGATGATTGTCATAAAGTATGGCTTAATCACTCCTGCCGACTGCCTTTGTTTTTTTCTGTTATTTTACTCAATGTTTTCACTAAGAAGTTGGATTTTGATATTGATTATAGGTAGAAAACCCTAAACATCAGTGTTTACATTATTTTTTGGATTGCTCTGTGGAAGCTCTAACCAAGATTGACGGCAGTTCTAAAGTTGAGGTGCTGGTCTGTCAGTTAATGCAAGTCTTATAAGTTACATGAATTCGAATAACCAATTATCCATTTTCAGGTTTTTGAATCGCAAACCCATCCGCTAGTACGTCTTCCTCGGGAAGTAAGTGATCAGCTACTACTTGAAATGGAGAACTCCATTCTTGGCTCTCTAGTGGTAGAGGATATTAAAGAGAGACAGTTACCTGATGTTTTCTTCATTTGTTCTCTCTTGTCAAACTTTCTTTACAGTTCATTTTCCACTAGGTTAGTCATGTTAATGTCATCTTCAATCTATTTTGCCTTTATTTTTATTTTAAGGTTCTGGTTTATATGCCTGTGTCAGTTGATCATTTTCTTATTCATGTTCATTGTCCCATCGCTTTGGCTCTATGACTGTATAATATTTTGTCTTGATGCCTTGTGTTAAGCCTGAATATATGGAGTTATGTCTTGTGTGGGGGAATGGACTAACATATATTTAAGGGGCAGAATGGATGGTTGCTACTGTTCTCTGCTTTAGACTCCTTGGATGAAATGTACTATTTTTCTCCTGCTTATAAGCACTGCTATGGATTTCTTGTACTGCTTTTTTATGAATGAGTCATTGATCTGCTTATACAAATTGTGAGCTTGGTATCTTCGGACATCTTATATTTGGCATGTCAATATTTTTTTACCATGCTACATGCCTTACAATTAGCAGGTTGGCTTTACAGCTTTTTGTGTTAAATATTTGACTAGTTGAATTATGCCATACTTGGCTACTTTTTATGTAAGTACTAATTTAAGAGGTTTCTAGACTTGACAATGCTATCACGCTTGATTTCTTCCATCAATTTTCTTTTGTCTGCTGTTTTTATCTATATGTGCTTTTGTTCATTTCAGGAAAACAAATGTTGTATTTCTCTCAAAATTAAGCCAGTACCTGCTATTGATGCTTGATCATGCTGTGAATTTCATTCAACAAGACAATGAACTCGGGTCCCTCAGTTGCTTAAGTAATGATTCTACTTGTGATGAAGGGAGATCCATTGTTGCTTCTATTCGATGCTTTCTTTCATCTCCTCTATTTAATGAATGGAGATATCAAAATGCATTGGAGTTTGTCTCATTCGGAGAGGTAATCCAATCTGTGGAGAGACTCCTGAAAGCACTAGTTAAATTATATGATGGTTATTCTCAGCGTATAATAAACCTCCAGCCTGAGATAATTGTGCAAGATGTAGCTGCGACTGATGGTATTCAAAGTTCTTGCCTGTATGACAGCAGAAAAATTAGGATTATGGATGTGGAACTGGATGTTAACGATGATTCTGGAGATGGGGGTATTTTGACAGTTGGGAAAAATATTGCCAGTGGGGTTTCATTTTCTGCGGAGAAATGGAAAGTGGGCATGATATCACTTATTACCAGTTTCTTCTGTGTTTCACAAGTTAATACATGGGATATGCTGTTCAATTTATTGGAGAATGAATCCGATCCAAAGGTGCCATTCAAACACAGCTGCAATGGCTTAATGTTCAGTTATTCAGTAATTCAATTTTTTTGTATTCTTCATTATTGAATGCTCCTGTCCTCTGTTAACTTTTTATCCTCTCAAATTCAGGTGAGGGGAAAAATATTGTACCATCTCTGTCAGCATCCTCACTGGTCATGTTGTACGAAGTTTATAGAATTGGTATGAGAATAAATGGATCTATAGTTCAGAAGCTTATCACAATCTTTGATCCAAAGGAAAAAAATCAATAATAAATTTTCACATGCTTCTAATTACTTTCAACATTTGTGTACATACTTGTCTTTTGCAGGTCAATCTAATGAATGATATGATTGAAGAACACACTAGAATGAAGGTTGATTGTGGTAATATCCTGACTGCGACCCATGGTTTACTATCTACTCTGTCATCATTGGATGCAGCTAGTAAAACAAAATGTGGCCTATATTTGAGGGAAGATGAAACTGAACAGGTAGCTTTGTATTTCATTATATTTGAATTTTAGGGAATAGACTATTGGTCCTTGTAGTTTGTTGCTTGGGATAATTATATCTGTAAAAGCAGTGTTAATTATTCAGAATGTGATTTTACGAGCACAACAATGCAATTACAAGTTTGAGCCAAATTGGTATCTTGATTTCGTATAAAATCATGATTTATAGAATAAAGTTGCTTTGTGTATTCAGTGTTGAGAAAAACCAGAAACTTGAGTTAAATCTCCTTATTATTTAAAGAGAGAAAAAAAACAAAGATATATAGATGGCTAACAACCCTAGGTTTACCAATCCTATCCGAACAGAAAAGGAAGAAAACAAAATTCTATCCTTTTGGGTCTCTAGCCTAAGTAATAGGAAACAAACAAAGAAAACAATGTTGGCAAAGATACAAAGCTTACTGGCAGAAAAAATAGAAATCTGCTACGAAGGACTTGGGGAGTACACTTTTGGGTTTGACTAATTACCCGACCGGGCCATGTGACTCTGTTAGTCACTGTCGCCCTCATGTGGTAGTGTGCCTCCACACAAGTAGGCTGTGTGGTCCTTTGCCTTAAGTACTATTGCATGCTTCAATATTCTCCCTTAGGCTGGAGAGTAAACATTCAGCATACTCAGCTTATTAAGTTCCTCAAATTTAATTCTTGGAAGTGCTTTAGTGAGTAAATTAACAACTTGACGGCTATTAGATATGTAGGAGAAATCAATCATCCCTAAGTCTATCCTCTCATTTATGAAATGTCAGTTTATTTACATGTTCTTGGTCCCATCATGACGGATAGAGTTTTTTCCATTTTTTATTGTTGCCATGTTATCACACCACACCTTTATTGGTGGCTGTAATCTGACTTGCAATTCAGCCAGCAATTGTTTTATCCACATTCTTTAAAAGCTGAAGAATAGCATTGGTAGCCCGTAGCCTTTTTGAGTAGGGGAATAGCTGGGAAATTTGCATTTGATGGCATGTAGTAGGTCATGCTTCGCTCCATGGTTGTTGTGAACAAATTTGGTACACCCAAAAACTCCTTGGGGATGGTTGTCATGAAGGGTATGTGTGGATAGGTTTGAGGGTTAGGAATTTGAGGGCAATCTACTTGATTAAGTAAGCTGCTGTAAGGACAGCTTATCAAAACAAATGTGGGACTCTAGAGGCAAACATGAGAGCTTAGCAATTTCAAGAAGGTTTCTTGGTTCAAAAATTTCATTTCCGCTGAAGTTTATTATGTATGAAATCTGCTGCATGATTCTGTGGCTGTTCAGGTATTGTTCAAGTATGGAGCTGAAATATTTTTTGGCATTATTGGTAATGAAAATTTGATATTGGTTTTAGACTGATTTTCTGGCTTTTAAACTGGCATCTGTTGTTATACTTACATTTCCCTTAATCATGTTGTTGATGGAGCTTTCTACCTGTGGGAGTTCTTTTTGTTTATTTATTTATTTTTTAGTTGACTTTATTTTGTTTTTGGGGAATAAGCAGGTCCTTGTGTTAAATAACATTCTGATTGACATGATATCATACAAACTGACTTCCTTTGTCATCATGATTTGCATTAGTGTTCTTTACTTAGATTATGTAGCTAATAATTATTTTTTTTTCCTTGCAGTGCTTCCTATTACTAGGAACTTTGGTGCAGAAACTTGCTGAATTGGATCTTGATTGGTTTGGACGGGTGAAGCTGATTGATTGCATCTGTGATCTTGTTGTTCTCAGTCCTCAAATCGGTCAGGTGAGTCTTGACACAAATAAGATACTCTTCATTTTCACTAAATTGCTGTGAGCCTGTGAATCACAGATACAGATGGAGAGCATGATAATTGAGGAGTATATTGGAAGTGAAGTTGGTGAGAACATGGAAATAATATAGAAAAACTTGTCTGGAATGAAACAGTCAACATGCGCATGTGGTCACAGACACTAGTATATATTTTATTGTTTTCATTATAGAAAAAATCTATGGGAAGGAAAAGCTATACACCATTGGAGGACAAGTTATCCTTCTAAAGCATGAAGATAACAATGTAAATGGTAAAAAACTAACATTAGCAAGAGTTTCCAGTTGCTTCTGTTAGTCCATAAAGTACTCCTGCTCAAAAAATGAAAAAAATTTTGTTAAAACCCAAGTGGAAGTGGAAAAATAATTCTTTCCTGAAGATTTAGCAGAAGAAACTTCTGTGATACTATATACACCACCAAGCACAAGCATGCTAACACAGCACTTTGCTAAAAGACTTAAAGACCTTCTGCTTCTTCTTGTTGTCAAAACCCCTGAACTTACTGGTTGAAAATGGGAAAATCCCACTTCTCATTAAAGACAGCACTCTGCCAAGCCACAGCACAATGTAAGAAAAGTGTCTTTTTGTCTCTCAACTCGAATAACACTTAAACCATCTGGTAAATAATCTTATTTGGTCTACAAGTCTGAAGCAGAATATTTATATCATTAAGATTTAATATTATGAATTTGAGATTAGCCCCAAGAGACCTATCCTGCACGCCCATTAGAGATAAGAAGCAAAGATGCAATGGAGGAAGACTAACACATCTTTTAGATGGTAATCTGAACTCAATATTACTAGTATCAGTATAACCTAACGGCTTGATTTAAGATCCACTGGAAAATGGAGTGCTGACGTTTAATTTGTTATGAAGTTCTGATATTATTGCTTATTGTATGCCAGTGATTCATCCTCCTCTCTTTTAATTCTCTTCCTATCTAAGAAGCTTTTATTTTTTTGTAATATTTATTTTAAATATAAAAAATATTGTATCCTCTGTGAAGTTGATAGATATTATGTAAAATGCTGTGTTTACCTTTATCTTTTATCTTTTAGTTTTGTTATTGCAATTTTTTTGGGGATAAAAGAAGAAATCTTTTTTGGAAGGAAAGATAAAATAAAGCTAAGGGAATGGATGATCATCTTCCAAAACAGACTAATAAACAGTATCCTGAAAGTCATACATAAAATTGCAACAGAGCTAATTAATCTTCCTGCATCTTATTAGAGGAAACTTCCTTAAAATGCATGAGCAGAGCATAGAGTGAAGCTATAAGCACTATTATCACCTTAGACACCCTTGAAGACGTGGCCATTATAATGCACCAACCAAAAGCACTGAAGCATACTGAAGGCTATAGCCCACACTATCCACAGCATTTGGCTTTCCTTACTGTTATCAAAAGTTTACCAAGAATTCCAAACAAAAATTTTTTAAACAAATGTTGTCGGCCCACTATGTAGAACTAAATAGGTCACTATTTTCATACTAAATGTGCAAATAACACATGTCAGGAGAAAGAGTTGAATGGGTTTTAAAATCTGTAACACGTCATTGGTAATAATTCTATTGAGTTTTGTTGTCTAAACTTAGGACTCAACCTTAAGGGGAGATTTAGTACGCAAAATGGGATTCATTTGTATTGTTTCTGATCTTAATCCTTCCATGTCTCTTGGTTTGACGTTGCTTAGTGTTATCTATCCTGGCAGACTATGATAGAGAGGCTGCTTATGATGCTCCAAGATATGGATTTTCGAGTTAGGTTATTCATGGCAAGAAGGATCAGTGTTCTTTTCCAAACATGGAGTGGTCATGAAGAGCTATTCCAGGACATTTGGTTGGTTGCACTTAGAACTCTTTCATAGATAATTTCAATGAGTATTAGTATGATGTTGATCAAGACATTTATTTAGGGAATAAGGTTTTGGTAAAGCTTGTTTGTGTACATTGTTTGGCTTCTTGTTTGTAGTTTTTGGGGATTGTTGGACCTTTTTGTTTGTAGTTTTCTTCTATAGTGATTGTGATGTAGAAGAGATAATTAGATTATCATAAAATAATTAGGATTTTAAATAATTATTAGGTTATTTAAATTTAATTTATTTTGAATTTATTTTATCTTTTATAATTTGGTTATTTTGTTTAGATTTATCTTTATCATATATTTTGGGATATAATTTAGCAAATATTTATCCTTTGTTTAGATTTAAATTATTTTATTCTTTTAGGTTTCTAGTTAGATTAGGATTTGAGACTTTATAAATAAGTTTTAGGACTCCTCAGGATTTGAGACTTTATAAGGACTCCTCATTATATCTCAACTCTTTCTTTATTGATTGAATATTATTTGAGATTTTGTGAGTGGATTTTCTTTCTTTAATTTTTTCTTCTTCTCATCTATCTTCTACTTTTCCCCTACCCTGTCCTGCATCGCATTGTAGAGATTGTTTTCCCTTTCATTTGTGTGTAGTTTGGGCCCAAGTGGGACATCCTGAATTTTTTCTTATTTTCTTTTTTGATAAAATAATGTTTATTGTCATCATTTGGTTATTTTACCAGTTCAAATTTTGGTGTTCCATTGGTGATTTATTCAAAAGGGAAAGTTGTCACAGCAAAGGAGGTACTGGCTGCTGGTTCTCAGTCTCAAACTGTAGTGGAAACGGTTCTCCTTACTCTCATGCATCTTGCCTTACAAAGTGACAAGATAGAATTGGAGGTAACTTTTAGATTGTAATATTTGACTTTTCTTATTCTCTTTTTTCCTTTTTGGGAGTGGATCTTGTTGACAGTTATTTTGGTGAAGGAAGCAAAGTGCTTGTGTTTTCTTCATCTTCTCCTCCTCCTCCTCCTGATTCTTTTTTATCATTTCACGTTCTTTTTCGTGTGTTGCACTCTTTGGAGAGGCTATTATTAGCATCCTTCGTTTTCTTGGGGATATGTGCATGTTTGAATTATGAAGGAGCTCTTTGGTTGTAATTATTTGGTGATTCCTGGTGTCACATGCAGGCCGTGTTTATGATATGTGTGGTTTCAGCCATAGACCCTTATCATAGGTAAAAGAATTTCCACTTATCATTTCAAAAATTTAGTATTGATTATTCATGTCAGCACTGTTCTTTAGGGAATTGGTGCGTGCCATACTTGACAATCTTTCTAAAGAACTCCAGTACATGACTAGAACAAAGGTAATAGTTGGGTCTCTTTTATTTTTTAATCTGACCTTGTCAAATTATCATCAGAGGTTGTAAATTGTGTTTAATTTTTTTGAGATAGTTTCTTTTGTTAACGTTGCTAGGCCCCTGTCCAGGTGCTTAGTTTAATTAAATGCCACTGTCAACTCAAAAAATGGTCAGGCTTGCTCTAACTGTTTAAAAATGTAACTAGGATCTTATACCTTGTCAAACAACCACTTGAGTTAACAGCTTACTTGTATACTATAAAAACAGAAGATTTTGGCTGAGTAGGTCAGAACTCTAACTAAAACCCTCTGACTCTTTTTTTATTCAAGCAATTATGGGTATGGAAAAAGTGAGGTGATAGCCAAATAGTCAGCTTATATCCCACTAAAATTGGTAACTAAATAATTCAAATTACATCTGAACATAATGACTAGAAGCAAATGCTAGATAAGGAAACAAACATATAAAATAAATAAGTAGATGCTAATGTGCTAACAGGAAACCATGATCACTGACAAAAATAATCTTAACTTGTCAAGAAAAGTTGTTGTATTTTTCTATTAGATAATAGAAAGTCCCACATTGAATAGTTAAGACAAAGATGAAGGGTACATAAGCTTGAGGCATTCCTAACCACCTAGCTTAAGCTATTTTGGTGGAAAGGATACTCCAAGCCTTTAGTCCTCATACAAGAAAATTAACATTTTCTGTTTTAGAATTCTTAAATTGATTGTATTAGGCCTGAGACTTGTAAAAAAATCACATTTAAAATACAAACAGTTTATGAATTTAATGGTTTTTTTTGGGGCCCCATATGCAGTACTTGGAAGAGCTTTTGGGACCTATTCTATTTTGTTGGGTTGCTTGTGGTGTAAGCTTAGCTGCACTTGTTGAGGTAAACTGCTCATTCTTGTTGAGTATGTTGACACACTGCTGATGTCATTTTAAGATGTTTTTACCAATAGTTACATATCTGTGTATGAGTGTATTAACGATCTTATTTTATTTTATGAGTTTTATATTTTATTACTTAGTTGAGAAGGATACCTTGTCTTTCTTTTCTTTGTGTAATTTATCCAAAATGTTTAGCAAATAACTTTTCAAATCATGTTAAATAATAATAAAATGCTTAAAAGTCCCAATGTGGGGAAACATATACAATATATGAAAAAATTATTAAATAAGGCCATGCCAACTTAGATCTTGGTGTGGCTTCCGCAGCTGAATGAAGGATTTTAGTGAAATTTATTTATCATTTATAGCCGTGCCAGCTTGTCTGAATCATTTGCTGTATTATGATGAACTTTTCTTGGCCCAAAAAATGGCTTTTCTGCAGACAAGAAATCTTTTTGTACCAGATGCTGAACCTGATTATTTTATTCAGTATTGTTGTCATTGGCTTCTTCCCTCCTTACTGCTTCATGAAGACAGTTCTGACCTAAATTGGATTGCCAAGGTATGGGCAGCTTTTGAAATATGTAATCTATTTAGTATTGGTAAAGAAACGTATAATTTCCAGTTTTTCATATAAAATAAAGGATTCGATTTAATGTCACTGAGCTTTTAGTATTGGTATCAAGACATGATGAAATATATTGCATTATTTCTTTGTTTTTCATGGCATATATGGATGCTAGGAATTTCTTTTAATTGTAGAAGTTCTTAACTCTGTATCTTCTATTATATCCGTGCTGTCCATTTTTTGGTTCTCTAACGGGGATTTGTTTTGCAGGTTGCTTGTCAACCTTTGACAGTTCTTATAAAAAGTCATTTTGCATCCATATTTTCAGTTTGTATGGCTTTGCATTGCAGTAAGAAGCCTGGATCAGAAAAAGGAACGCATGTACTTCAGAGTTCCATTTTGCATATTGCTCAGATATCTGAGAGTGAGCGGGACAATCTCATAAAGAGAAATATGGTCTGCGCCTCTGCATTTTGCTTTAAATGATTTTCCTTAATTTTGCTCATATGTAGATTCTTCATTCATATAATTTACATTGGCTGAAAAAAAAAATCCCACTTTAAGTCAATTAATGTCAAGTATTGCAGTTTGTTAGATCCATTGACATTTATATGTAATAGCAAAATTTTCTCTAGCAAATGAATTTGTTTAAGGAGTCATTTTCTTGCATTATATCATCCTGCATCCTTTGTACTTGCAGGTTTCTATTGTCAGCAACATTCTATCTTTGTCCTCTTGTTCATCAGACCCTGTAGTCCCTTGCTTTTCCAGAGAGACTGTGTCAAATGCAATTCAAACAGTTGTTGATGGTTTTATAGAGATGTGAGTTTTTTTCTCTGCCGGTATTTATCTTCAGTGCGAGTTTGGAGCTTGTAACTTGATATGTTATTATATAAAGATGTAGGGTTGACAATCATACAAATGCTGGTG
The DNA here is from genome assembly GCA_026686845.1 of Adenanthera pavonina. Taxonomy (NCBI): domain Eukaryota; kingdom Viridiplantae; phylum Streptophyta; class Magnoliopsida; order Fabales; family Fabaceae; genus Adenanthera; species Adenanthera pavonina. Next base: position 6,132,082 of record JAIVEN010000016.1, read on the forward strand.
TTGCTGACAAGATTAACATATTCCGTCCTGATAGAGTTTTCATGGTGATTTACTGATACATGGAACTCAGTTTTTCACTTCCTATCATTCTATCTTTTTCTTGGTTTTGTTTATTTAGTAAATATTGATATTTTTATTGGCAGTTTCTGGTAGAAATTCATTATAAAATTGCAGCAGCAATTCATTATAGGCATAAGTGCCATTGTTTGGCTGGAATTGAGGTGCTTATAAGTATTCTTGGTCATAGAGCTGCTGTTCCTAGCACATCCTAGTAAGTTTAATGGCCAGAGACTTCAGACTTTATCTGATTAAAAGTTGCATACATGCAATCTAGTTTACTTCCTTGATCGATATGGTTGTCATTTGCATTCTAGCATCTTTTAACATTGTGTGAAGGCTTATGTATGCGCTGTACTTATTCTCCTCTAATATTCGTGACCTTACAATGCTTTCAAGATGAATGCTTATTCTACTGGTTTATCTTTGTCAAGTCAGTAAAATGACCCTGAGAACCCAAACGATTTGCAATATTCAACTTATACTTTCAGATAGTAAAGTGTTACCTAGCATAATGACTGAGCTAAGAGCACAGCTAGTCTAGATTCTACTATAGCAGCTCTGATTATTACCAAATTCTTATGAGTGGCAGGATCTTAATTTACGATGTAGAATAAGTGTCTAGTTCTACTAAACCACTTAACCACCTTTATTGCCTGTCAGTAGCTTGAATGTCTGATCCTCACTACCAGCCTCTGATTTTTTCTTTGTATCTTGAGGTTTTAAAATGAGTCCATTTTGTTGGGTTTTCCCACATAGCCCGCATAGAATGGCAATTTGGATTCTTGTTTTTGTAATCTGTTTGGAGTTTGTCTTTTGACCTGTACACTTATATCCATGGACGCTGGAGAGGGTGGGTTGGCAAGTCTGTTTAATACTTCAGAATGCTTAATTAAACAACAACAGCAGCAGCATTAACCTTATCCCATTGAGTGGGGTCGGCTACATAGATCATACAATGCCAATGGATTCTATCAAACATCATATCTTCAAATAAATCATTTATCAAGAGGTCACACTGTATAACTTCTCTTAGTGTCTTTTTTGGTCTTCCTTTATACCTTTTAATAGGGTTTCAAGTCATTTGAACAACTCTCTTTACTGACTTCTCTTGTCCTCTTCTTTGTACATGCCCGAACCATCTTAAACAATTTTCCACCATTTTCTCCACAATAGCCTTATACTTCAGAATGCTTAATTGAAAAAATAAAATTGTTTTGTCAGGACAACTTGATGGTTTGACTTGATTAATCTCCCAATTGGCTATGAAGTTTATTTGTGTTATGACTTGCTCTGTGTAATTTTATTTCGGATTTTTGTTTAGTTAATAAATCATCAGAAGAGCTTAGTGGTTTTTAATCTTTAAACTTTTATAATTTACTTCTTAATGGTGTTGCACTGTTGCATTGCCCACATAACCTGCCAACCTTAATACAGTGAGTTGGATTGACTATTTGTCAACCTGCACTGCTTTACCTAGGCTGACATGCCTTGAGGCTTGTGGGATGGGTTTTGACTCATATCTTCAACAAGTTTTATAATCAAATTTTAATTTATCTGCTTAAATTTATTTGAAGTCTATGTTTTAAGTTTTCTCATTACTTCTCATTTACATTGCTTAAATTGAGTCAATGCAGTTATATTTTAAATTTGGTTGGCCCATTTATTGGCTCTCCTGCTTTACAAGACCAATGTGTACGAATAATTCATGCATTGTTGCTGCTATTAGAAAAGAATCCATCTCCTGAAATCACCTGTGTGCTTGGGGAACAACTCCAGGTATTTATTACTCTAAATTTCCCTATGCTTTCCACTATATTGGTTGCCTTATTTAACCTATTTTTTCTGGTTTGTTGTCCATCCAGTTTTTGGTTTCAAAGTTGGTGGCAAGTTGTATTCCTCATGAAGCCAAGGAAGAATGTCATAGCACTAAATCATCACAAGTTTTATCTCTTCTCCGTATGTTAACTGTGGATTCTGATCCATCAATGTATGATTACATCAGAGTGAGTTTCTGGCATTCAACTTGTATCTGCTATAGTATGATTATATTTTATTATGCTTTGTGGATTATTGAAAATATATTCTTTGCAGGAATTGGAACCCTTTCCTGAATTAGACATCTTTGATGAGATAAGGAAATTCCATGAAGAATTATGCCATACTTACTCTATTGGGGACCTGTTATTGAAGGTCAATCTTTTTCATATTCCAACACATTTTTGTTGCTATAAAGTGAAATATAGAGTTCAAGGCTAACTTTATTTTGACTAGTTATGTGGACCTTTGTCTATTTTCAGTTTGTGAAGAGGTCTTGCTTTCTTCCGCCAAGGATACTTTTCTCAAGGTGATTCACTTTCTTAGCATTCTAGGGATATTTAAGTAAACTTATTGGGGATGGGGACTCTGGGGGGTGGGGGGTGAGGGTTCTCATGCCTTAAATTAGGACAGGGGGAGACTAACCCTGTCTCTGTTTCTGAGGGGTAAAAGACTTTGAATACGAGCCCTGAATAGGGCAGTCCCCGTGGGGATCTCTGAAAATGTGTATTTTTATGTTATCCCTAGATCAAACCATTCTTTTCCAAACTGATCCACCAAATCACAGTTAAAATGGAATCCCACCTTGCAATTTTTTCATTTTTATCATGACCCAAAGTTGTATATTGGATTTTACCTCAAAAGAAAAAAACTTGTACATTGGATCATAAAATACTGGTTTAAATTCTCTGGGCATTCCCAACTCTGTCCAATAATACCAAACATATTAATCCATAGCAAAGTTGCCAAACTACAGTCTATAAACAAGTGCATAGTTGTCTCTGGATTGATTCTATACTTCAAACAATGTTAGGGGAAATCTCCATATTGCATTGGGAAGTGTTTTGTGATATTTGAATTAACTGTTTGGTAGTTTCAATGACTTGGATTTGTCCAGCCGAACTACAGGTTTTTCTAGCTACTGGTTTTACTGGTTTTGGGAAGGAAACATGAACAAGTTTAATGCATCATATCTTCTTTTGGAAAGAATTATTTCTATGTCCCCCTTATGGGGCTCTTCACATGGTTTTCTAGGGGAGGTTTTACTTAATTTACTAAGGGACTAGCATTTGGTCTTTTTTTCTTGGATTGGTTGGACTTCTTGTTCTCTATGTTTACTTCATTTTCTCTTCTCATCTATGAATTCTTTTTCCATAAAAAAGATACATTTCAATAATTTTCAGTTTGTATGCTATGCTTGTGTGAGATTGTCTAGAGAAGTATGCAGGAGGGAGAGGGAGATAAAAAGTTGGTGGACAAGTACTTTAATGAATTAATCTTAGGTTCTGTGATTTCAAGCCTCTTCAAAGTCTCTGTCTTTCTGACGTGCCTGCTTCTTGAATCCGTTTTTCTCTTGTAGTCTCAAGGCATTGCACAGCAAGTTACTGATTGGGGAAACTTCTGTGAAAGGAGGAACAGCTGAAGATTTTTTCAAAGACAGATGTTGGCATGGTGATCGTGAAATTGTCCAGGCAATCTGGACACTTGTTCGCATGTGTGGCTCAAATGATGCAAGTTGTGGTAGAGAATTGGTGTCAGATTTCATATCTAGGGTATCTTTTTTTGTTTTCACTTGTTGAGGTTTGAAATTGCTGATATACGGTTGTCCCATATCAAGTTGACAGACTTTCCCTTGAAAAATTCATTGATGCTGCAGGTTGGTGCAGGGGACCCACACTCTGTTGTTTTCCATCTTCCTGGTGTGACCAGTCATATCCATGTTGGTAAATTACTGGGTAGCGGTGATAAGATGGAAATCAGTTCTAACTTAGATACATCCTTATCTGAAGAAATTCTGATTGTCCTTATGAAATTCCTAAAGAAGTATCTGATCGATGATTCTGTGAAGATTGTTGATATGGCATCACAAACCTTTCGGGTATGTTAAATTGGTGGAAACTGGTTATCGACGAAATTCATCAAATACAATTAAGATTGTTGATGTAAAATTATGTATGACGCTGTTTCAATATATAATAGCATGCACTTTGGTAAAGCATCCATGGAGTACTGTTATTATTGGGATGTCATATGAATATGTACTTCTTGTATCCTAATTTAAATTTGTGATATATATAGGCATTAGCAATTTATTATTTTTCACACGAAGAAGGCTTATCAATTCTAGTATACTTGTTTTTGGGCCCAAGACTTTCTTCCAATTAGTTAATTGCAAATATCGTATTCCTTGCTCCTTCGACAATTAATTGTGTATGCTGTTTGGCCTTAAGTTATCTTGTGATGTGACTTGTTCTTCCTTTACAAATAGGGAATCCTTTCAACTGAAAGAGGCCAAAGTGCTATACAGTCTTTTGATTCCTATGAGAGATCTCTGATTGAGGTAATTTTTCAGTACATAAAAATTTGAAAATTTCCACATTAGGAATACGTAAGGTTTCTACATGTAATTTTCAGTTGGCCACAGTGGCAAATTGTGCACTGGATGAAATGCAGAAAGGCATGAATATTTGAAATTAGAGTGAAATACTTGAGTAAAATTGTGAAACGTATTTAATCCTTATGTTGCTTCTGATGAGACATGATATCCATGGATTCTATATCCTTGATAATAAACTATGTGGGGTAAAAATGCAGGTACATTCCAAGGGTGTTAATATTGCAGTTGTGAATGATTTCCTTTTAGACTTGGAAAAGAAGTCAAAAGGTATGTTGGTTAATTTTTGCATGGCTTTAACAGTTATTGTGAATGTCAAAAGAAGTGGTTGGGTCTGAATGAATATTCTTTTGTTGATCCCCATAGATACAGTTGAACTTAAGTTGATGTTGGGTAATTTTTGTTCTGCTGAAAGTTGTTTCCTAGCCTTAGATACACTTTTTAACACTTAAAGAGGGGTAAGCACAGTATAGTGTGACACTTTAGTGTTCTGGCTCTGTCGTCATGAACTTTGCCTCTAAATTTGCATGGTGATTCATATGTCAATCCTACAGAAGAATGTGCTATGTTTTCTGCAAGAGTATATCTTATCTTCCTTGGTAATATTTGTTCCTAGTTACTTTTTTGTAAAAATGAAAGACGTTGTATTCTGGTTATTTTCCTTTTTGTTTCCTTCATTTATTCTTGAGGATGTCCATTCTCTCACTCTTTATTGTCTCTTTACCTATAAATTTATTCTTGGATAAAACGAAGACACATGTGATCTAATAAATGCTTTGGAATGAAAATTGTGGGGATTCTCTTGTTAAACTACTTCCAGATTGCATATACAGTTGTGACTTCCCAGGTTCATCTTGTTCCAATGTTTTGTATTTTTCAAAGACTACTTCAACTCAAAATTTAGGCTTTTAAATGAAGGCCTATGAACAGTTTTGTTGTAATTCCTAACATGTACTTTCATATAAAATTCCTCTGGATTGTGGTGTGGACAAATCATAGACCCACTTTGATACGGCAAATTCTTCTATTTTACTATAAAAATGATGTCATAGGCTGCCAAAAGGCATACCCAGAGCGTATTTACAAGGCAGTAAAGAGTAAACCCTAATCCATGTGGCAAAACTAGGGACTGAGTCATTAGCTGACTCACACCAGTGGACAGCAAAGCAACAACTAAAACAGATAAGCATGAATAAAACGACACAGCAACTGAAAGTAAAAGAGAACACTAAAACGGCATGCATCAATTATTCCCTTCCCATGAAAGGCTCCTGAGGATAAGGAGCATGAGTAGCAAAATCAAGAAACTGAGCTCAAATGGTGGCTAAATCTTCCCAGGTGGCATCCTCTGTAGAAGTGTCCTCCCATTTGATCAAAACTTGAGTAACAAGAAGGTGGCCGTGCTGTACACTTTTCCCTAGAAGGTAGCTGCAGTGAACTTGGAGTACCTTCCCCTTTATGCTTCTTGAGCATAGACACATAGAACATTGGGTGGATGCGAGTACTAGAAGGTAATTCGAGCTTATAAGCAACTTTTCCAATGCATTGCAGCACCTTGTAGGGCCCAAAGTACCTCGTACCTAGCTTGTGTCAAGAAGAATTAGTTAAGACATTCCGTCGAAAGGGCTGCAACGTAAGATAAACAAAATCCCCTACCTGAAACTCCCTCTTGGTTTTGTGGCTATTAGCTTTCTGAACCATTCATTGAGCCTTAGCCAAGTTCTGTTGGAGAAGCTAGATAGTTACCTCTCTATCTAAACAGCTCCTGTCTATCAAATCATTGCTGGAGTTACCTGCCAAATAAGGAAGATGCAGTGGTGGTTTGATTCCATACACGGCCTCAAAGGGAGTCTTTCCAATGGATGAATGATGTGAGGTGCTGTACCAGTATTCAGCTAAAGCAAGCCACTTAGTCCATTGCTTAGGGTGGTCCAAAGTCATACACCTCAAGTAGCATTCAAGTGAGTGGTTAAGAACCTCCGTTTGGCCTTCGGTTTAAGGGTGAAATGTGGAAGAATACAGGAGCTGGACTTTTTGTAACTTCATCAATTCATGCCAAAATTGGCCTCAAAATATTGGATCTCTATTTGTACCGATTGATTGAGGAAACCCATGTAGCTTGATGACGTGATCCGAGAAGACTTGTGCCACATCCATAGCAGAATAAGGATGTTTAAGAGCCATAAAGTGAGCGGCCTTGTTAAGTTTATCAACTACTACAAGTATAATAGTTTTACCATGAGAATTAGGCAAACTTGTGATAAATTCCATACTCAAATCAGTCCAAATGTTATCTGGAGTTGGCAGCAGTTGCAGCAGCCCCAGTGTAGCCACATTTTCAGGTTTATGGCGTTGACAGACATCACAAGTGCATACGTAATTTCTGACGTCTCTTTCAAGGCCTTTACAGTAAAAAACAGCAGCTATTCGCTTGTAAGTAGCTTGACCACTTGAATGTCTTCCTATAGCATCTGCATGGAAATGTTTAAGCAACTCCTGCCTTAACTCTATATCATTCCCCACCACTAGCCTTCCTTTGCCTTTTAATAGTTGCTGTTCCCATGTGTATTTCAAAAGAGAGCTAGGATCTTGTTGTAATGCATCAATTAACTTCTCTAAAGTCGGATCCTAATGCCAAGAGTCTAGCACCCTGTCGTGCAAGCTGGAAACAATTGAAATGATGGCAAAATAGTGAGCACTTTTGTGAGAGGTATCATGTCCACGCCTAGATAAGGCATCTGCCACCACGTTGTCTTGCCCCTTGTATTCAATACGAAATTCAAGGCCCGACAACTTATGCACCCACTTATTTTGTTCTTTGGAAATTGATTTTTGCTCTAAGATGTGCTTAATAGGAAGGTAATTTGTTTTAATCACAAAGGGTCAGCCAAGCAAATACTGCCGCCACTGTCTTACTGCAAATACAACGGCAATAAGCTCCTTCTCATAAGCTGACAAGAACTTCCTTTCTGAACTAAGGGCCTTGCTAGCAAATGCAAGCGGGTGACCTTCTTGAGTAAGTACTGCTCCAAAACCGTCATTGGATGCATTTGTCTCAATAACAAAATCCTTAGAAAAATCTGGCAAAGCTAAGACTGGAGTAGAGGACATTGCTTTCTTCAACATCTCAAAGGATGTTTGAGCTTTTGGAGACCATTCAAATGGTCTATTCTTCTTAAGTAGGGCTGTCAAGGGCTTAACTATAGTTCCATAATCTTTAATAAAGCGCTTGTAATATCTAGTAAGACCCAAGAATCCTCGTAAAGCTTTTATTGACATAGGAACCGGCCATGACAACATAGCATCCACCTTCTTGGAATCTACCTCAACTCCTTTTTTTGAAATGACATGCCCAAGATAATCATGTTGCTTAGCTACAAATGTACATTTAGATTTTTTTGCAAAAAGATAATTATTCCTTAGGACTTGCAAGGCGAGCTGCAAATGGTGCAAGTGCTCTTCCCAAGATTTGCTGTATATAAGGATATCATCAAAGAAAACCAAGATAAATTTCCTTAAGTAGAGCTTAAAAATCTGATTCATCAGCCCTTGAAAGGTTGCTGGAGCATTTGTGATGTAAGACTTCATGCGTCCTAAAAGCCGTCTTATGAATGTCATTAGGTTGCATCCGTATTTGATGATAACCCCGCTTGAAGATCCAATTTAGAGAAAAATGGAGCACCAAACAACTCATCTAGTAACTCCTCAATAACAAGAGTGGGAAATTTGTTCTTGAGCATTTGTTGATTAAGTTTGCGGCAATTAACACAAAAACACCCAGACCCATCTTTCTTACGTACCAAAACCACGGGAGAGGCAAAAGAACTCGTGCTAGACTGTATAACACCTTGCTGCATCATATCCTTAACCAAGGATTCAATAATGTTTTTCTAAATAGGACCATACTTATAAGGTCTCAAGCACACAGGTCGATCATCTTTAACAGGAATGGCATGATCAAAGTCTCGAGAGGGTGGGAGGCCTTTTGGTTCTTGGAATATGTCACTAAATTCTTCCAAAACAGCATTTAACTCGTCATGCTGCTTAGCATCACTAGTATTGACCTGCAATTTGAGGGGTAACTTGTCCTCCACTTCATTGTTAGCTTGAAGAACATACAAGGAATTAGTACCTACAAATTGCTGTTTAGCTATTTCTCCTTGAAGCATTTCACCATTAGATTTCTGTCCTTGCACTTTATACTGACATCCATTAAGCCAGAAAATCATTAGTTTATCTTGAAGGTCTAGTAAAAACCTTCCCAGGGTCTTCAACCATTTCACTCCAAGGACTGCATCAATTTGACCCTAGTCCATCACATAGAGATCAGCAACTATTTAGGCTCCCCCTTATCTTCCATGTCGACCCGACACATTTCCAATGTACCATAACCCTTTACCCATTAGCCAATTTAACCCTTAAGCCCAAAGTATAACAAGGTTTCAATCCTATCCTTTTGACAATAGCAATATGAATATAATTGTGAGAACTACCTGTATCCACCGGTTGCCACACGACTTGTTTCTTAATGAAACCCTTGACCCTCAATGTGGAATGATCGTCATCACCCTCAATAGCATTAAGGGTAGCTTCCTCCAGTGTCTCAGTTGTCTCGTCACAGTCTTGGAACACTTCTTCCTCTTCCTCCATAGTGTTAACAATCATATGAAGCTGGGTTTGAGATTTACACTTGTGTTCTGGAAAAAAACGTTCAGAACACCAAAAGAATAAACCCCTTTTTCTCCTATCCTCTACTTCTTTCTTGCTTAGCTGTTGAAATGGGTTATTGTTGCCCTTAACCCCTAATGTAACACTCTTAGGACTTTTAGTAACAAAAGTGGTTGTTGCGGCACTCTTCAAGGTCACTTGTGTTGGCTTGAACGAACTTGCTGTACCTTTGGTGTTAGGACTGAAAGAGACCGAGGCTGCCAAGTAGCTTGGAGCAGTATGAAATTTCTTTGAACCAGCAATAGCATTTGTTGGATTCGGTAATACAGCTATCTCTTGCATTTTAGCCGAATACATAGCATTGAGTAATGACTCTGGCTTGAACATTTGAACATTCGCACCAACGCCTCCACTTTAGGTTTCAAATTACCAAGAAAACAGTTGAGAGCTACAGCATCAGAAATCTCCACCCTCGCCAACAGTTGTTCAAATTGCTCTTGAAACTCAACTACTGACCCTGTATGTTTAAGCTTGACCAGTTCCACCATAGGATCGACTTTTAAGGTATCTTCAAAGCGGTGGGCCATAGCTTCCATATACTCTACCTAGGCGACTTCGGTAAGTGATTTCCCATGCATGAATGCTTGATGCCATTCTAGAGCCCGACCCTCCAACTACATATTAATCATACAGACCCGATACTTTGCAGGTGTCTCATCGATATCAAAGAAATCGCCCCCATCAAACTTAGGGAACTCAAGTTTTGTCTGCTTAGTCAGAGTCACGTATAGCGCATTCCCTTGTGGTTGAAATGAATTGAGCTAGAGAGTATTCGCATGTGGAACATTCCCTGAATTCAAAGTTGTGAGCAAAGGACTACTCCCAGGGTTGTCGTCCCCTTCACCATAGGTGTTGATGAAGAGCCGGCCATTGGAGCCTTCATAAGTCGAGAGAGGTGAAGGGTAGTTTCCTTTAAGAATCAATTATTTTCTTCCTGCACTGCATGATCAATGTCACTCTAAGAGACGATGGACGAAACAAGGTCTCGTAGTGTCGCCAGCTCTTGCTTCATCTTGTCGACATCTCATTCGATTGTGGTGAGTCTATTTGAATTCCGCTTGTCCTTGGTCATAGTCGTTGCCGCTCTATTGAGGGCTTTGATACCAATGATACGGAAAATTCCTCTGTTTTACTAGATAAATGATGTCAGAGGCTGCCGAAAGGCATACTCGGAGCATATTTACAAGGCAGTAAAGAGTACACCCTAGTCCATGTGGCAAAACTAGGGTCTGGTCACTAGCTGACTCACACCAACGGACAACAAAGCAACAACTAAAATAGATTAGCATGAATAAAATGACACAGCACTGAAAGTAAAAGAGGACACTAAAACGACATGCATCACACTTTACCTTGTTTTGAAACTTTATGTTAATTAAAAGGGTGGGGAACTAATGACAGTTGAATTGAATGGTAAGGGATTCAACACCCCTTAAATAAGGTCTTTAGTTCAAGTCTTGTAGATTGAAAAAGCCATGTTGGAAAAGCTTTTCCCCATGGGGTCTTACCAAACTCGAATCTAGATTAGTTGGTTGTATTGAATACTAGATGATTTTGTTACATTAAAAAAAAAGAAAAAGAAAAAGAAAAAGAAGTAGGATGGGGAGCAATGGGGATTTTATTATGTTAGGCACCCTTTTGATTTTGTTAAGTAAAAACCTATGAGTTTTTTTATAATGATTTCCATAAATATTGGTTACCAGTGGCCATTGATTACAAGAGATTTTTTCCCCTGTTGCGAAGTTATATATTGACATGATCCTATATTTTGTTATTTCATGGTCAATTTTTTTCATTATGTACTTGTTTATTTTTTCTAATTTGGAGGAAATGTGTCTCCCTGTAACCGTTACAATGATTATGGGATTAGATATGATTCTAATAATTGCAAGTTCCTTATTTAGATGTATTTGAGTTGAGAATAAGACACAGGATTCTTTTCCACTTGTTCTCTGTTCTATGCTTTTGCTTTTAATTATGCTTCAGCATAAACAAGAGATTTCCATCATTTGTTTATGGTCCCATGCCTTAACTCCTCATTTTGCTAGTGATTAACTAACGGAGTTGTGTATAACGTCAATTTCATCAGTTGAAGCAATTTCATTGGAGAAGTCTTCTGTGTGGTTGACGCATGGTAAATCTTTTGAGGTGTGGATTTGCCCATTGGTGTATTCACTGATTGTCTACTGCAATGATGTGATACTGAGGTAGCCATGTAAATAGCTAATTGTTCAGAATTAAACTGTCATTTGTTGTTTAGTAAACCTTTGTCTGTGTCTTGTCTTCACGTTTCCCCTTCTCATATTTCTGGGGCATTTTACTTCCAGGTTGTGTCAAGATGTTGTAGTTCTTAAAGCTGAAGTTGCAGAGCTCCTTTTGCCAAGTATTTTTGTGAATATTGCTGGAAGGAAGGATTTGGACATTGATCTTCATAAATTAATCTCTTTACAGGTGATATTTGAGAGCTGTAATTTTCCCCTCCCTTCCCCCTGAACAAAAAGAGCTGATTGTGTCAGTGCTCAACATCATAATAATTTGATCATATCTTCTTGCCTCCTGCAATATTTGACTTGCTTTGCTCACTCGTATTTATTTTGTTATTTTGGATTACCTGGTGTCTTATATAGTTGCATCAGATGCCAAATATTTGGTATACCAGAGCATTGTGAACGTGAACTGTATTGAATATTCTGAATCTAATTTTGAAGTACAGGTTCATTATGTGGACTTGATCTCACTAAACCAAATAGGGTCATGGACTTGGTCCTAGGCCCAATACTTGAACACTTACTGTATAGTTTACTAACATGTGTCCTATCTTTTATGATTAAAAAAATCTGCTCCAAACATGGGGATCTTAGATGCCCATGTAAAATATACTTGAGAATGAAAGATACCACTGTCAAATACTTGCTTATATGTACTCTCAACATGAAGTTCATATTCTTTATGTGATGTGCAAATAAATTTGGTGAATTTTTTGTGTGCTTGCAGTTGCAAGAGCATGTTTTTGCAGAGTCCAATAAGTTGACCAAATCAATTCAAGTGTTATTAAATTGCCTTAATGAACTTCGTATCTGTCATGTCATGGAAAGATCTTTAGTACCGCTGAGGCAAGAAAATTCCAAGGTGAATATTTATTCAATCGTTTTGATCCCAATAATTATATTTTGCTGGGAAAACAATATTTTTGGTTCCTATAATTTCATTGAATCCTTACTTTGGTCTCTGGTTGAAAATTTATAATTGGGTCCTTAGAGGTTACATATTTTTTAATTAAGTCTTTACTGTTAAAATTGTGAGTATTTGTTAAATTTTTTGTTGATTCAACTAATTATATACTATCTTAATACTTCGAACATGTATGCTTTATACTAACAAAAGATGAAGTAAAGTAACTCATATTGACAAAAATATGATAGAGACCCAAATATTTTAACTGTAAGGACCTAATCAGAAATTTTTAAACTATTTGAACCAACTTAGAGTGAAACTACAGGGACCAAAAGTTTAAGTTTCCCTATTTATTTTTTCTATCCATAGATTCTTAAGTTCATATATTGTTGAATGGTGGATGATATTATTTTTTTTCCCTAAATGGTATGTATAGTGATTCTGCTTTTTTCTATTTGTGATTCTGGTATGTTTCAATATTTTTCGCTTTCATTGCATTGCCAACCAGGAAACTATTTGTTTGTCAAATACTGCATTTGACTGATGTAAACTGGTATTGAGGTTAGAATTGACGTACAGTATAAAAAATTAGCAACATTGTCCTTGATGTGGCTACAGTCAATAATAATTAATGGTTTAAATAAATAACAATATATTATTAAGATGTAATTGATACTTGTTCATGTCTGAGGGATTATTCACCTTTCAGGTACCTTTACTTAGCTCTTCCAATGTCGGACACTTATGAGATTATAACACCTTGATTAAAAAAATATTGGTATTTGAATATTCTGCTATCCTTGACTTTATGTTCAAGAACACACACAAACACGATTTTGTACATTTTTAAATACATATGTCAATGCTGGGTTATATGTTACTGCTTTTTCATATTTTATCTTGAGTCTGATTTTCATATCTCTGCTCCATAGTTATCAGCCAGTGCACTGAATAATGACATCTAGTCTGCAGATAGATTCACTGCTTAATTAATTATATGATGACGTGCTGATACTTTGGTTAGATCCAACTTAATTCGGTGGTATACCTATGGAATTCATTTTTCCAGCTTTTCTTTATTTTTTGGAGTTTATTGTAAAGAACCTTACTCTCAGGATACTAATGTAAATCCTCTTGTATGTGTAGGCCTATAAATAGTGGTGCCCATTTCTTGTAAATGCATTGAGAAGTATTAGTTCAATAATTGAATACAATTCTCTTCTCATTCTCCAATACCAATTTTAGTAATATAAACAAGATTCTTTTTGAAATAATAATCTTTGGTCACTTTAGGTTTAGGGATATTCTACAGTATTGTTTAACTCAGACCCCTATCTCTGTAAGGTGTCTGATACTTTTTAAGGTAAATATTATCAGACTGCAGAAACTATTATCTGCAAACCTAAAAAAGTTTCCCAATACAATATGTAAATTTCCTGGGTGCATTGGAATCTGCCATGGTGGCCAAAGCTGCCACTATGTTTGTTGATTGGACTGATTACTGTATAATACACCTCTAGTTCAATTCCAGGTTAAGATGCATTGGATAAGATATTTCACCATGTTGCCTAGCTGTTTGGCTGAAACAGAGTGGGAACAATGATAACTGTGGTTTGCTAATGCAGAGTTCAAGGACTTCAAGTTACAGCAATAAATCACGATCAACACCTGCAAAAGCAAGAGACTCTTTTGTTATATCGAATGTATTGGCAAAGTCAGCATCCTCATGGGATAAGGTATGATCTTTCTTGCATTTCTTCCTGTATAATTTTCATTGTTGACACAAGATTTTCAACTTTTGCGAACCCATATATATATATATTTGACTGAATTCAACTCTATTTGTTTTGTCTTTATCTTCCCAGGTGTATTGGCTCTCCATTGATTATCTTCTTGTTGCAAAGTCAGCTGTTGTAAGTGGCAGATTTTCAGTTATCCTTCTTCTTCTCTTCTTTTTCTTCAAATAAGTGAGTTCCTATATATGCCTTGAATTTTGTTTTATTAAATTATGCTAATGTTCTTTTATCTCTGTTATAGAGTTGTGGATCTTATTTTACCTCTGTGATGTATGTGGAACATTGGTGCGAAGAGCAGTTCATGGGTATGACTTTGGGAGGGCCAGATTTCTCCCACAAGGAAATGGTAAGTTGCATTGAATATTTATATCTGATGTTTTATCCTCGCACAAGAATGGACAATTTGGTTTCATTGTACTATGCCTCTTTTATTTAGTTTGTACGCAAGGGCTGTTTCTTCTCTATATATGAATTTTTAGACTGTAGTTAATGGAAATTTTCATTGTTGGTAAGCTTTGCTGTAATATTATATAAACTTTGGTTTTGGTAACTATATACTTTTTTTTCTGGCCTTCCTGCACATCAGCTGCCAGATCATATTGAAATACTTGTCTCAGCAGTCACTAGAATCAACGAACCTGATAGCTTATATGGAATTCTTCAGTCTCACACGGTCAGTCTTCCTCATTTTTATTGATTTATCACTTATTTGAGCAGTGGACGATATTCTTCTTTTATTTGGTATTTTTCTAGACGAGGAAACTATTGCATTTATAGCATGTGACCCATAGATGGATGTGGAGTGAACAAGGTTTTAGTATTTGTTTAGTAACTTTTATTTTTTGAATTTTGATTGTCCACCCACTTTCTATACCGCATAATGAGACGATGTTTAATTAAAGCACCAGAATTTCTGTATAAGCTTGGATTTGCATTGGGTGCACACTGATGAGCACCCAATGCTCATCAGCTCAAAAGGATCTGTACCGTCCAGATTTACAGTTTCTTATTTTAATTTTTTTACATAATAATAATAATAATAATATTTTTTAAAAAAATATCAATTATAAAATTATTTTTATTTTATTATATAAAATAAAAATATATTAAAAATATAATTATAAAATATAATTTAATCTGGACCGTCCAGATTTGATCTGGATGGCCCAGATCACAGAATGTGCTCTCGTATAAGCTCACTGTTCCAAAAACCTAAACTCTATCTGACATCACTGGTTATCTGTAGCTTTGAACATTACTGGCCACTGCAAAACCTTTACTATGTTATTCACTGGTATATATTTCAATGTTGTGTCTCACTCTGATTGTCTTCTATATGGTTGGCCGAAATAACAGTTGTGTTCCCAAATAATTACCTTTGAGCATGAGGGAAACTGGGGAAAGGCCCTTGAATATTATGACTTGCAAGTACGATCAGATGTCTCAAAACTGGAGAATGGCAGTCCTTTTAATTTGCCATCAGATCGCACCCAAGCAGTAGATTCTTCATCCATTTCTGCAAAGGTTGATCAAATTGGGCAATTCAGGCCTTACAAAGGGTTGATTAGGTCATTGCAGCAGATTGGTTGTGCACATTTGCTGGACCTGTATTGCAAAGGGTTGAAATCAAGGAACGACCAGCTTCAGCATGATTTAGAGTTCGCTGAATTGCAGTATGAGGCTGCCTGGCGTGCTGGGAATTGGGATTTCTCTTTATCATACATAGGAGCTAATTCTTCTCCTTTAACTCAGAATATCAAATGTGATCATTTCAATGAAAATCTGCACAAGTAATAAGCTTACGTAGTGCACTTTAATGATCAGTAACAGTTCTACATTTTTTTTTTTTTTTTGAGAAGCTGCATGATTGCATCTAACTATTCTTGTATTTAGCTGTTTGAGAGCACTCCAGGAGGGTGATTTGAGCGACTTCTGTAGGAAGTTGAAAGATTCAAAGCAGGTAATTTTTGGTTTCCTCATTTATTTCTTTGTGCTTGAAGACTTCATGTAATTACATAAGTTGTATGCTTTTTAGGAGCTTTTGTGGTCTGTTTCTCAAACAAGTGAAGAGAACACACAGTACATTTACTCAAATATCTTCAAACTTCAGGTACCCATTTATCTTGTTTGTGGATTCTTAACATGAAATCTGTGTTGCCTATGGTTAGCAATTCCTAATACTTTTCGTGTGCCTGACTCAAAATTTAAGCTACATAATAGGGGTTGGAGTTAATATTGTCAAAAGGAAATGATGAGATGAGAGAATTGTAAAAGGTCTTATCCTGGAACTGGGTTAGGCGTGTATTTAGATTTAGAGACTAAATAGATGTACATAAAATTACAAACAGATATATAAATATTAAATACCACAATTTATAACATTTCCTCTCAAGCAGGGGCATCAATATTAATCATTATATGTAAATTCTTCTCCTTAGATCTTAATATAACTTGTAAAAATAAGTACCTATTGTAGCTTCTTATCAACAGAAAGGCAGCTTTGCTTTCTTCTGTCATGGAGTATCCGGTTTCCAGCCATATGAATAGCAGCAGCATAGTCATCATACTATACTCTGTTTCTCAGTTTTCCAAGAATCCAAGCTAGCTCTAGCAAATATTGTTAGAATAGTTGACTGCTCAAACAAATATTGTTAGAATAGTTGACTAATTTCTCTAATAAATGAGAATATTATCTCTCTAATAAAGGAGGGCATAAAAGTGATTAACATTTCCTTTTTTAGAGAGAATCATATCTCTCATTTTTTAGGAGATTAGCCAACGGTTATCTTTCATTTATTTAGTAGATTAGCCAACATTTTTTTCCTTTTGTATCATTCTCTTTTTTTCCTTTTTCTCTTTGGTGAACGTTAGGCTCAATTAGCATTTATTTTCTTCCTTTTTCTTCCCTAGAGAGGAGTGTCTTTCTCCTCTATAAATTGTACTTCTTAGTTCTGCTTGTATTATCAGTTTCACACGAGTAAATAATATTTCCAGTTTTGATGCACATGAAATTGTTCAAATATATGATTGACCTGCCCAATGTGTACCTGAAAAAACTTACACCTACAATGACCATAATCCCCAAACAGTATTGCCATGTCTGGGGATTTTGATATGGTACTTGATATGTGCAAGCAAGACATTATCCCAATTTTAAAAGAATATATGATGCTTATATATTTATGTGAACAAATAAATTGGCATTGGATAGTTTTACTATCTTGCATGTCATTATTACAGATGCTTTATCATCTTGGCATGGCTTGGGATTTTCGTTGGATAGCATCTCAACATAAAAGCTCAAAGCCCTGCCTCAACAAACTAAATGCTTCTCCTGAACCTGTAATTCCCTCCATTGAACAGGTAATTAGAGCATTAATGTGTCTGAGAGGAGGTTTGTATTTCCTCTTTTCTTTTGTCATATATAACATCATTCGCAGAGTGATTATGCGTTCCTTCATCTTGTCTTTTCTTATATTTTGATTTGATGCCTTATATTGTTTTATTGTCAACTAGTTGTCCTGGCTGAATTTGGATTGGTGCTCAATTTTGGAACGGATGCAGCTGCATATGAATCTGTTAGAACCATTTATAGCATTTCGGCGAGTACTACTTCAGATTTTAAGTTGTAGAGATTGTACATTGCAACATCTTCTGCAATCTGCTTCCACCCTTCGTAAGGTGCTTTGTAAGACTACTGTTACGAAATCATGGTTTATTTCTGAATGAAGTCATAGAAATGATGTACTCCCTCCGGCCTTGAATACAAGGGAATTGGAAGAGAGTTGTTTTGGTCCAAATTATAAAGCACAATTGTGAATGTTTGGTGCATTAAATTATTTTTCCACCAATGCCCTTCATTAAATATGCTAAACAATCATGAGGTGGCCATTTAATTGATAGAAGTTTAAATTGGGTCGAAGTTTAACCATTTAATTAGGGTATTTTTTTTAAAATACTTTCAATTTTTGACACATTTCAAAAGTCTAACTTCTTTTAATTGTTTTTCTTAATATTGGTGAGGTAGCTAATTATACCTTATATTCACAAGACTGGAGGTAGTATTTCAAAATTCTTTAGAATGGATGAAGCTATATATATGTAGAAGATCCTACCAATAAATCTGCTAGTCGATTCCATGAATTAAGCAAGGATAAATGGGAAAAATGGAAGTTGTGGAAATTTAGAAGTAAAGGCTGGATTAAAAATGGAAGTTGCGAGCCTGTTTGATTTATGTTTTTAATTTTTGTTCAACAACAAAAAATAACTGTTTAAATAGGTTTTTTTATTTACTTTGTTCTCAAAGCTTATTTCTTTCTTTTTTTCTTTTTTCTTTTTTTGGTTTTGGTACAGAAAAACAAGAACAATTTAGAGTTGTTTTTGTTTTGATTTTCTGCTTAATTGGGTCATAAATGAGAAGATCATATTTGAATTTCAAGTCATAAGTGAGGGGATCATAGTCAAGTTTTAACAAATTTTATTTTCTAATAAGTTGGTTGGTATTTCTCAGGGATCTAGGTTCTCTCAAGTAGCAGCTGCTTTGCATGAGTTTAAGTTCCTCTGTGTTGAAGCCAAAGGGGAATCTTCAGCCATGTATTGGCTAGGAAGGGTATGTAGGCTTCCATGGCTTTTAACAAATGCTTGATTGAGTGTCAAAGTGGCTAGAAAGAGAGCTGCTAGAAAACATTTTATACCAAAAGAACTCGTGATTGACTATGGAGCTTTAATTCCGGACTCTTACAATTTCCTTTTTAATTACAGTTCTCTTTTAATTTTATGTCTACTTATCATTGTCTTCTGTACTTGGCTGAGTTGATAGTAATTATTTTGGTACCAATTGGAACTTTTCAGATTTTTTGTTCACATAAAAGTTATCTTGATAGTTCATAATTTCGAGAAACAGGTTGCCTTTGTTTTATGTGGAGAAATGATTATTTATTCTACATCTTGGGCATCAAATTTTCATTTCTTCCTATTGTTTAGATTTGTATGATTTTAAAAAATCAGCTGCCCTGATGGCAAATGTCAAAATAAATATATCATGTTAAAGATCCTTTTCTTTCTTGTTTGGAGTTTTACGTGAAGAAATATAACATATGGGCTTGCCTATTGTTGAAGATCTCTCACACTAGCCCGATGGCAAAGTGATATGGATCCCTTAGAGACTTGCTCTAAATAGCGTAGAAAATACAGAGTAGCGGAAGAACTTGACTCAAAAAATTCATAAGATAATCAATTAGAATCCTAGAGGAACTCGTCTCTATATTCCTAACTATAATGACATCCACAAGGTTAATCACTTCTCACGGTAAGTCGGATGAGGAAAAAAAGGAGAGAAAGATAGAAAACAAGAGGGAGAAAAGAAATAACTCAATAAATTCTTACTAAACACACGATAATATTATTCAATTATTTTCTGAAAAAAATGCATTACATCAAGGCTTTTATATAGGCAAAATAAGAAAAATCTAATCCTAAAGCAATTAGGAATATTTGGGGCACAAATAATCCTATTAGATTTAAGACATATAAAAGATATATTTAATTATAAAAGTCTTAATAATAAAAACGAAAATCCAAATAAAATTAATAAAATTAATATTTTAATCCTAATACTATTAGATAATCTCTGTAAATTTAGGAAATCTCCTAAATCTGAGAATCAATCTTATTTAATAGATTTTATTTATCCCAATTTAAATTAAACCAATGACTTTGACCCTAAGAAAATACAAATTGGAAGCCAATAAAATAAATAAATAAACAAAATTATCTAAACAAAAAAAATCTAAAAATTCATTGTAAGGTATTATGTAGATAGCTCCTAAGGATGTTTGAGACACTTCTTTGATCTCCATCACCGAGTGAAATGTTTATATCTATCATGTTTCGCGCACTTAACTACTTTCCACAAATGTCAAGTTAAATTGTTAATGAATATGTAATGGTGAGATATGATTATATATATCTTCATGACAAGCATAACATATCATTTAACATTCATATATATCATTATGTAGCAAGATCTTTTCTTTCATGATATGCGGCGACAATGGAGTTTTACTAACAATTAAAATTTTCATCTATACTGTTTACCCCAAAAAAGAAATCATCTATACTAATATTGGATTTATTTTAGAAAGTCTTACGTCTTCTGCCATTCCTGATACTTTTATTTACAAAGGTGAATGCATATAGTATATATGAAGAAAAATAGATGATAGATATAAAGATGGGATACAAGCTTCTCACACTATCATTTTTTTTTTTTTTCGTCACTCTCTCGGAATGTATGATGGCATGAATATAGAGGATCCAATTCAGTCTTCTGCCATTAACTTATGCTTGTATCCTTTCTGCTTCTTGCTGAGAATTTGCACAAAAGTAGAGTCAGCTATAGTACTGTAATTGGTCCTGCTAATTGTATCTAAGGTTTGTACATTCTTGATGGCAGCTTGAAGAAGCAAAGCTTTTGCGTGCTCAAGGTCAACATGAGATGGCTATCAACCTTGCAATGTATATCTCAGGGAACTATGGGTCTAATAATGAGGCTTCAGATGTATATCGGTTGATTGGGAAGTGGCTGGCAGAAACCAGATCTAGCAAGTGATTGAACAAATCTTCCATCGGCACATTATTATAATAAGCTTCTTTTTAAAAGCCTAAGTTCACTGAGTTTTTGTTTTGCTGTGTTGGCTAATGATTGCAGCTCTAGAACAATTTTAGAAAAGTATTTGAAACGTGCAGTCTCAATTGCTGAGGATGTGAACACAACTGATAAGAAATCCATTGACCGAAAATGTCAGACTCATTTTCATCTTGCACACTATGCTGATGCCCTTTTTAGGAGTCACGAAGAAAGACTTGACTCTAGTGAGTGGCAAGCAGCAATGCAGTTAAGGAAACATAAGGTACCATGCTCAGTGACCCAAATAAACAAATGGACAGCCATCATTACAGAATATGAATTGTAGGTGACATTATTATTACTTATGTGCAGAAAGTGGAGTTGGAAGCACTTGTTAAAAGATTAAGGAGCTCGAGAAAGGTAGTCATAGACCAGCTATTCATTTGTTTGACTCATTTTTTGAGGCTCTAACTCATGTGAGACCTGATTTAGGGGGAGAAGACTGACTATTCCCTGAAAATACGTGAACTGCAAAAGCAAGTAGCAATGGATGAGGAAGAGGCTCAGAAATTGCAGGTATTCATTGTTTGATCAATTGTGAAGGTTAACAGAGTCCTTAGACTTCGTAACATAATACTGTGAGGTGACTATTGTCCTATTGACATTTATGGGTCACAAAGTGATTGGTTTGCTGCTTTTGTTTTTAGCCTGACCATGTTAGTATCATATTGGATTAAACACAAGTCCTCTATTACTTTACTCTCTTTCATCAGGATGACCGAGACAATTTTCTCAGCCTCACTTTGGAGGGATATAAACGTTGTTTAGTCACAGGAGACAAATATGATGTGAGAGTGGTATGGAAATACTCTTACTTCCTCTGTAACTAAAAGTAATACATGTGAGTTATTTGAAGGAAAAATATATGCTGTAAGGTTGTCTGATTCCGTGGACGAGCTTTCTTACTTTCAGGTGTTTCGTTTAGTTTCCTTGTGGTTCAGTCTCGCTTCTCGAAAAAATGTTGTTGATAGTATGCTTAGCACAATTGATGAGGTATACAGTGAAGGAAAGCATTGGATATTTATTAGTATTGTTATTATGAATTGGTTTTGTTTCATTTGGTAATTGTGGGTTTTGTTTGGTCTGCATCTGAGTGTATTTTCAGGTTCAATCTTTTAAATTTATACCTTTAGTATACCAGATTGCTTCTAGGATGGGTAGCTCAAAGGATGGTCAGGGACCTTATAACTTCCAGGTTTGGCAGTACTATTCCTAAAGTTCCCTTTTGTATTTTCCAGTTTTTTTTTTTTTTTTGCCTTTCAATTCTTAATACAAATTCCATATAATGTAGTTTGCTTTGGTGTCTCTCGTGAAGAAAATGACCATCGACCATCCATACCATACAATACTTCATGTATGTTAATTTTAAGCTTTTCTTCTGTCATCAAACAGTTTTATTGCATGTTCAATTCTATTCTATTTGCTTTTTAGTATTAAGTCTCTGTGATTCTACGTTTTTAATTGAGGGAAGCAAAATCCTTCCTCAGTTCATCTGGTAATATTTTGACCCATGTGAAGCTGTATCTAGGTCTCTTTTGTAGAAAAAGAAGGGTATGTGATGAGAACCTTCAAATCCTTTGTATTATTCATGTGTGCAAACTATAATTTCTGTTAAAGAGAATGGAGAAGTTACACTCGTATCAATTAATTCTGAAAAATTCTTCACACCAGAACAATACACCAACCTTTTGTTTATATTCCTAAGGTCCTAACTAGTCAAAGGCAGTTATGGGCGTCACTCCTGGGGGAGAGGGGTGGATCTGCTTGTACTAGAGGTGTTTTGTCGTCCAATTCCATCTTTGTACAGAACCTCCCGTCTCAAGCGTTCTCAAGCTTGATTTGTATAGTTCAGTGGCGTATTGTGTTTTGGTGGTTTTTTCAACATTTTACTGTTTTCAACAATGCCGATTTGTACTATTGCATTCTTCTTTTAGCCAACTCATTGCTTGTGTGTCTGCCTACTCACAAAATTGTTTGCCACATAAATAAATATTAACTCTGTTTGGTATTAGTCAGCAATGCAAGGATCTTTTTCCTAACGTCTTGAATTTTTGGGGACTAATGGGGTAAACTTTGCAAGGTATGGAGATGGATTTGAAAATTTTTAAACTATAGAGACCTATTTTAAAATCAAGTGAAACTATAGGGACTAGAACATTGCTTTATTCAAAATAATGTAATGCAAACTTAGACTCAAATAGCCCCTTAGTTCTAAAATTCCCTCCTCATCATACCCCACAAGTATTATTTCCTTCTCTCGGAACTGAGAAAGAAAGAGGAATATGTAGCAGGTAATTACAAGAGGACTAGAAAATGTAGGAAGAAAACAAAAGTCTCCTGGTGTTTGAGATTCCTGGTGCTCTCCTATCCAGCAGAAACTTGCCTGAACCCTCGTTGGATCATTGGCTACACTCTCACCTCCAGCTCACGCACCTCACAATTAGTTATTCTTAGATTTCTCCTCCCCTGCCCCTCCTTCCCTCTCACCCTTAGAATTATTCCTCTGGACCTTATTCCCTTTTTCTTTGCCATGGACATTCCCACTCAGAAACCCAATATCCTTGGGTCCATCAGTCGGCTTTTATGCATTGCTTCTATATTTGCTCAGCAGAAGTGAAAAACTGATTTTCCTTTATCTGCTTTTTACATTAGCTTCTGGGTCTGGCGAATGGTGACCGCATCAAAGACAATCAGCGTAGTAGAAGTTCATTTGTGGTTGATATGGACAAAAAGCTTGCAGCAGAAAACCTTCTAAATGAGTTATCATCTTATCATGGAGCAATTATCCAACAAGTAATGCCCATTTCTTGCCATTTATTATTATCTTTCATAAGGCCTGATTTTCAGTCTATTATCTTCAACCTGTTCGTGTGTCACGTGTTTATAGACAAGGCAAATGGTGGAGATATACATCAAACTTGCTGAGATGGAAACAAGGAGAGAGGTTGAGCAATTATTTATTTATTTTCCATATTTCATTCATAGAGAAAATATATATTTTCAGAATTAACTGCTTTTCTTACCATCTTTCAAAGTATGTCCAAATTATTTACATTTGACAACCTTCATGCAGGATACCAATAAAAGGATGATTCTACCAAGAGAATTACGCAGTGTCCCAGCACTTGAACTTGTGAGTGCAGCACTCTTCTTGCTGAATTTTTTTGTTTGTGACGAAAAAGTTTAAGGTTGATGCCATGATTGGTCGGTGGTTTAGGGACAGTTGATAGTTAGATTGTTTTATTTGTTGTCCTATGGTGGTATTCCAGTAGTTTGAACTTATATACTTTTATTGCTGCTGTTGAGATACAAACATGAACACCCTTTAGGAACATAAACAATTTTAAGTCATGCTACATTATGTAACACAGACAAATTGATAAAACATAAATGATGACTTGTGTTATGCTGATATGTATCATAAGCTGATAACTTGTCCTGTAGAATTGTATAGACGTCAGTACTCAGTAGTAGGTTATTTATGGTACAATCCTTGTAACATGAGAGTTTGACTTTGCTAAAACTGTTGAAGGCATTTAGTCTGAAACTGATGGGTGGGAATAGGTCCATCAGAAACTAATTATACTTTGGTTTTCTATTCGTCAGTTTCATAAGTTTTGCAACATTTATCAGAGAATTGTCCATATATGGTGCGCCAGATATGAATATCTGGTGCAGTTTTATTTATCACTCTTGATATGTCTTCCTTTCAATAAAGGCTAAAGCCATGTTTGTGCTAAAGAATTTTCTTTGCTTTCACTTTGGGCATTCAGGTACCTGTAGTCACAGCTACTGTTCCAATTGACTATAGTTGTCAGTATCATGATGGAACTTTTCCTTATTGCAAAGGACTATCAGATTCAGTCATGTATGTCTAAACCATTTGTGACAGTCTCAGAAATTTTCCCTCAGCGTTCAATTTCCAGTGCTAAAATTCTCTTCATGTTTGTCTAATACAGGATAATGAATGGTGTAAATGCTCCAAAAGTGGTTGAGTGCCTTGGATCTGATGGTTGCACATATCGACAACTTGCAAAATCAGGAAATGACGACCTAAGACAGGATGCTGTGCGAATTCTAACAGCATTTGCTTTCTATTCTTGATGGCACCTATTGCTGAAGTTACTTGTTGAAATGTTTATAAGCTTTCAATTATTAGAAAGAAATAAGAGTCCCATGCAAGCATATTTGACAAACATGTTTCTAAGCCTACAGTTTTTGTTATTTTAAAGTTTTAATGCTAGATTAAACTATATACATGATGTAAAGATTTAAAATCTCTACCTAGTGATTTAGATTTTCATGTTAAAGCAAAATTTGTCTGTCAAATACAGAACTATGCTGAGAATACTTGCACCTGTACATCCCACAAACCAAGTAGAGTTTATCTTCTGATGCAAAGTAGAGTTTAGTACAAACACTAATACTAACACTGCATCTCCTAATTTAATCTTTTTGAGAATAGTGCTGCAATTGGAAAACAAATGTTCTTGCTCTTAGATGATTATCACAACACATTGCTTTGCTTAATATTTGCATTTTATAGAAAACTGACAGCTGCCAGCTTGCTCATCAAGAAGAGAGAGAGAGGAGGGAGAAAAAAAGAGTTAGGGAGACAAAGAAGAAGAAAGGAAGAGGAAGAGAGGAAAAAACAATCATCTCATCTTGTTAAACTGAATGGAAAGTCTGCAACCAAGGGTTTATAAAGAAAACTAAAAAAATATGCGTAAAACAATAAAGGAATTGGTAATGAAGAGTAATCCAATCGGTGGCTTAATTCTTTATTTACAAATAATTAACTATATCTCTTCAAATAGTCTTTTTCCCATACTTTATGGTATTCTTATAAGCAGGACACGTTGTTACAGCTTAGCCAAGTTGGTCACAATTTTCTTGATTATCTTTTGCTTCATGGACAGGTAATGGAACAATTCTTTGGTTTAGTTAACACATTCCTGAGGAACCACCGAGATACGTGGAAAAGAAGGTTAAGTATACGAACCTACAAGGTATACTCTGCTTGTTCTGAGTTCTTGGACTGTGGTCTGATGATAGTCTGGGAATACTGTGATTGTAAAAGTATTAACTGCGTTCAAGGCTATTAAGAACCACTTCAATTAAAAACTTATGCTGGTATCCATCTGTTAGTAATTTTATTATAATCTTTTATATACCCTCTCATCTGAAGGCCCTTTGGTCTTCAAGTACGAGCATAATATTGTCTCATTATACCTTTTTTTCTGAAATTTCAATTTATTTATGAAGAATGAGGAATCTTGACCAATTGGTCAATCATTGTGCTTTATGTTTTTTCTTTCTTTAAAATAATGCTCCTGATACTCATCCCTCTTAATTTTTAAGTTCTTTCTGTAAATTTTTCATGTCTCCTGTAATATTTTATTCTATTATGCGCTATCTGTAGGATATTTCTGCATGCTTTTTGGACCGTCAGATAAAAGTCATTCCTGAGAATGCATGTAATGCCTTGAAGCTTTTGGGAAGGATAGCTACTTCTTGACAAAATAACTAAAGTCTTTTTGACCAATTTTTAGTTATTCAATACAATGCACTGATATCCTATATATTAAATTAAAAAAGTTCAGCATAAGATATCAATGGGCCTCTGCTTTTTTACATGATTCAAGCTCAAAGAGTTTCTGTTCATATAAATTTCTTTTCCTTTATTTTCCTTCTGATTTAAACTATCAAAGTAAAAATAGTTCATGCTCAACATTTATGCTTTGAGGAATCCTATGCTCTATATTCTCTTTTTCCTATTGGTCCTTTGTCATGTTTTCTTTCTGTTTTAAATATAATTCATCTTTAAATACTCCTTTCAAAGGGAAATTGATTTCATTTATTACCTAAGGTTGTGTATAGCAGTAAATATATGCGAAAAAGTATTGATCCTAAAATAGTTGATGAAAACTATCATATTTTTTATGCTATAGGTCGTTCCTTTTACTCCAAGCGCCGGTGTTCTTGAGTGGGTTAATGGCACTCTCCCTCTTGGCGATTTTCTTTTAGGGAGGTCTGTCGAACCAAGCTATATTTTGCTGCAAAATTTATTCTCTTCAACATCTAAATGATCTTTTTCCTTGTATTTTAGCACGAGAAATACTGGTGCTCATGGTCGATATGGAATAGGGGATTGGTCATTTTTCAAATGCCGAGAGCACATGGTCAATGTAAGTGACTAATATTTAGGCATTTTCTGTGAGATGGTTATCACCACCTTAATAAATCTACGATAGTCCACGCTTTTGAAATCTGCCAAGAATTTTGTTGAAAAGCACTTTGTTTTTTAGTTTTATGAAGTTATTAGCATCATAAATTTTATCTTTAATTAGAAAAATGAAATTCTAAAAAAGTGGTTATTGGATTTTTTTTTTCAATCATCCACATTACAAATTCATGTAAAGTGTTTTATGTGGTTGCATTAAAATTATCAATTAATGATTGTAATGCAAATGGTTGGTGAGATTATTGACACGAATAGTGATCAAAAAGATATTCTCTGATGATTTACAATTGAGGAGTACACGGGTATATATACAAGCTACCCTAGGAGCTTAAAAATAAATACAGAATATTTACAATAAATGTAAGGATTATAATCCCGGATTCTATGCTAATTCTATGAAAGATAAGAATAGAAAAGAATCAATATAATCTAAATAATATCCTAAAATATTCTAATATCTTCTAACAATCCCCCTCAAGCTGGTGAGTGGATATTCGCCAATCCCAACTTGGTGATCAAGTTCTGAAAATGAATACTAGACAATCCCTTTGTGAGAATATCAGCAAGTTGCTCTCCAGTAGGAACAAATGATGTACAAATTAAACCAATATCCAGCTTCTCCTTTATAAAATGACGATCTACCGCAATATGCTTGGTCCGGTCATGTTGTACTGGATTGTGAGCAATATTAATTGCTGATTTATTATCACAGTAAAGCTTCATCGTAACGTTCCATTTAACCTTCAAATCTTCCAAGATTATCTTTATCCATAATAGCTCGCAAATTCCAAGGGCCATTTCTCTGAATTCAACTTCTGCACTAGATCTAACAACCACATTTTGTTTCTTACTTCTCCAAGTGACAAGGTTTCCACCAAGAAAAGTACAATAACCTATCGTTGACCTCCGATCAACCATGGAACCTGCATAATCTGCATCGGTATAGACTTCAAGAGTTAATCTATTTCTTCTTTTGAATAAGATTCCTTTTCCTAGGGTACCTTTTAAGTATTGTAGAATCCGATGTACAGCCCGAAGATGTGATTCTTTAGGCGCATGCATAAATTGGCTCACAACACTTATAGCATAAGCTATGTCAGGCCTAGTATGAGACAGATATATTAGTTTGTCAACAAGACTATGATATGATCCCACATCAACAGTTGTATCGTCTGGGAAGTCACAAAGTTTGTGATTAATTTCTATTGGGGTATCTATTGGTTTAAATCCCAATTTACCTGTCTCAGTTAATAAATCAAGAGTATATTTCTGCTGTGATATAAAGATTCCTTGCTTTGAATGAGCAACTTCAATTCCTAGGAAGTACTTAAGCCTCCCTAATTCTTTAATTTCAAACTCTCTCATCAACTGCTTCCTTAAGAAATTAATTCCTTCCATGTCTTCTCCTGTGACTATAATGTCATCAACATAGACTAGTAACACCGTCACTCCCCCTGAAGCCGAATGTCTGATAAATAGAGTGTGATCACCTTGACTTTGCTTGTATCCCATACTAAGCATGACTTTTGTAAATCTCCCAAATCATGCTCTTGGAGATTGTTTGAGCCCATAAAGTGCCTTTTTAAGTCTGCAAACTGTATCGGATGTAAGCTGAGAATGAAATCCCGGTGGAACCTCCATATAGATCTCCTCTTCTAAATCACCATGTAAGAAGGTATTTTTAACATCGAATTGCAGTAATTGCCAATCTCGGATAGCAGCAATAGACAGTAAAATCCGGACTGTATTCATTTTTGCAACAGGGGCAAAAGTCTCCACATAATCTATGCCATATGTTTGAGTATATCCTTTCGCAACTAACCGTGCCTTGTATCTTTCTAAGGAACCATCAGAGTTGAACTTAGTTGCGAAGACCCAGCGGCACCCAACTGGTTTCTTACCTCTTGGCAACGGAACCAAGTCTCATGTCTTGTTTTTCTCTAGGGCTTCCATCTCCACTTTCATTGTTTGTACCCAATTTTCATTTGTCAATGCCTCAAATAAAGTTTTAGGAATAGAAATATCATTTAAATTTGCAAGAAAGGTTCTATGGCTGCAAGACAAATTGTTATAGGAAATAAAAGATGGCAAAGGATATAATTGACGTTTTGTGCAACTGCGGGTACATTTGCGTAAGGCAATAGGAAGATCATCATCTATATTTTTAGGGATATTTTCAAGGGAAGGAGTTACCTCTGTACCTTCAGGAACAGGTGCCAATTCAGAAGATTGAACTTGCTCTAGTTGAGATGCCTCTTTCTTGCGAGAGTAAACCTGTAAAGGACAAGTGGGGAGTAGGGGCTGTTGAGAATCACAGGAACTGGAAGGTCCAAAGGAGTTATTTGGTATTTCAAGAAAGAAGTGATCTTGACTCTGGTTATCAGGAAAGACAGTTCTCTCTGGAAGAATATTATGAAAATATGACTCACTATCAGAAAAAGTCACATCAGCTGAGATATAGAATCTTTTTGAAGGAGAATGATAGCATTTATATCCTTTCTGAGTAGGAGAATAACCAATGAATACACATTTTAGGGCCCGAGGATCAAGTTTGGTCCGATTTTGAGAATGCACATGAACAAACACAACACAACCAAATATTCTTGGGATGAGATTATTCGAAGCTTTGAAGTCAGGGAAGAAGTGAGTGAGAAGTTGTATAGGACTTTTTGAACCAAGAGTCTGTGTGGAAAGCCTGTTGATTATATAACTTGCAGTTAAAACTGCTTCCCCCCAATATTGTTTAGGAACATTATTTTGAAATAGCAAAGCTCTTGTGGTGGCCAAGAGATGACTATTTTTCCTTTCAGCAACCCTATTTTGTTGTGGAGTATTAATACAAGAAGACTCATGAATAATTCCCTGAGTATCAAAAAAGGTTGATAAAGATTGATTGAAAAAATCTTTTGCATTGTCAGAACGAAATCTCTGTATCCCAATCCCAAATTGAGTTTTGATCATATTGTTAAAGGATGGGAATATAGAGCTTACATCAGATTTTTGTTTCAAAATATAGATCCAAGTTACACGAGTGCAATCATCAATAAATGACACAAACCATCGAGATCCAGAAATATTAGGAATATTTGAAGGGCCCCAAATATCACTATGAATTAAATTAAAAGGAACAGAAGCTCTTTTATTACTAATAGAAAATGAAGATCGTTTGTGTTTAGCAAATTCACAAATATCACAATGAAATGACTCAATATCTAGGTCTTTAAATAAAGAAGGAAACATCATTTTAATAATATGAAAAGAAGGATGACCAAAACGGCGATGATGAAGCCAAATGTGGTCTTTATTCAAAATGAACTCTTTGGAATGAAAGGAAGAGGAAGACAAACTTTGAAATCCATCACGTCCATTGCACTCATCAAGGAAATAAAGTCCATCTTTTTCTTTAGCAAGTCCAATCTTCTGCCTCGTGCCCAGTTCCTGAATTTCACAATAGGTAGAAAAGAATAAAGCACAACAATTAGAATCGCTGGTAAGTCTTTTGACAGATATAAGATTGGTACAAAACTTAGGAATGTGCAAAACATTTCTCAAGATGAGAGATGGACTTAAACGGATATCACCTTGACCAGCAACAGTAAGAACAGAACCATCAGCTATTATAACCTTTCTGGTACTAGGACATGGATTATAAGAGATAAATTTTTTGGAAGAATTGGTCATATGATTATTAGCTCCAGAATACATAATCCATGAGTCAAGAAAAACCTTATTTGAGGCAGTAAAAGCAGATGACAATTGAGTAATAACAGATGAAGGTTCAATAGAAATACCTGAGAACACCAAAGAACATGTACCTGAAATACTGGTAGTATTCTTCTCTAATGATTCCAGTAAACTCCTTAATTTTCCAATCTCATTCTTAAGATCAGGATGGTTGAAGCTTTCCTCTCCATTTGAAACTTCCGTTGTTATATGAGCTTGCCCTTGTCCCTTCTTCATATTCGGAGGTTTACCATGAAGCTTCCAACATCTATCCTTGGTGTGACGAGGCTTGTTGCAATAAGTACACCATAAGGAGTTGTTAGAATGTTTTGGTTGAGAAGCTTGATTATTACTCTTTGATACCAAAGCAGAAGTTTCAATTGTCTTGGACTCCATCATCACATTCCTACGTCTTTCTTCTACTAAGACAATAGCAATAGTTTCATTCAGAGTAGGTAACTCTTCTCTCCCAAGTATCTGAATTCTTACAGTATCAAGATCTGCATTCAATCCTACAAGATATTCAAATATCCTTTCTTTCTCCGTAAAGCACTTCAGGATGACAGTATCTTCAGTACATTTCATCATAATACACTGATAATGATCCAATTTATGCCACAAACTTTTCATTAGCATAGAATACTCATTAACAGATTTACCTCCCTGTTTAGTAGAAGAGATTTTTGTCTTAATCTCATAGATCTGAGCAGCATCCTTCACTTTTGAATAGGTCTGATGCACAGAATCCCAAATCTCTTTAACATAACTTAGGAACAAACATGATTTACTGACTTCAGGATCCATGGAATGTCACAGCCATGACATAATCAACGAGTCTTCTTCATCCCAGGAATCAAACTTTGGATCACCTGGCTTAGGACCCGTACTCAATAGATGACTGAGTTTTCCACGTCCTTTCAGAAATGTGTGAACAAATTGAGACCAACTTAAAAAATTTTTCCCGTTCAATCTATAAGCCATTGGAACAACCTGCAACTCCCCAGAGACACCACCGATGCCAGCGTGATTACTGACAGTGGAAGACTCAACAGTAGGACCGGTAGTAGATGACTCACTCATGATTGAAACAGGTGCAGAAAAGAATGGAAGCAGTCAACAGAATGCGCCGGTCGAAGATTAAGCGTGAACAGTGATGCCGCAAAACAGTGACGCACACAGTGAACAGCCGCAGTAAACAGTGCCCGTGAACAGTGCGTGCAGTGAACAGTCCGCCAACACAGTGAAACTGTAGCCCAGCAAACAGTACGCTGTGAACAGTGCTAGGCCAGGAAATTAGGGCAGAAGAAAAAATATGACCAGAGAAGAAATAGAGTCTGGCTCTGATACCATAACACGAATAGTGGTCAAAAAGATATTCTCTAATGATTTACAATTGAGGAGTACACGGATAAATATACAAGCTACCCTAGGAGCTAAAAAATAAATACAAAATATTTACAATAAATGTAAGGATTATAATCCCGGATTCTATGTTAATTCTATGAAAGATAAGAATAGAAAAGAATCAATATAATCTAAATAATATCCTGAAATATTCTAATATCTTCTAACAATTATCATAGGTTAAATGTGACCAATGCTATGTTTAAACACCGGTTATTCGTGAGACAGTTTTCTACCTCTTTTTATGCTCCTTCTTTGTAATCCTTCTTTCCTTATTCCAAAACATTATTCTTTAGGTAAAGGGAAAAAACTGGTTAGGATAGAAGTTAAGAGACATCCTGTCTAGTAAAGATTTATGACCACGAAAAGAAATGGATCATTTTTAAAATGATTTCTGGTTCAATTGTACCTATCAGATAGATTTTAGTTGATCCATCCACGTTAATCTTTATGTTAGGAAAACTAGTGGAGGTGGCATAATATTGCTGAACAATAAATGCATGATACCACTATGTACTTTATTTTGTTCCTAGTTAAGTAACTGTGACATGAATGATGTTGTCACAGAATTACCAAGAAACGTATTTTTTGTATCACGAAAAAGATTATGAGACTTGGTGGCTTTAAAACAGGAAAGAGACAAGCGCAAGGCATTCCAAGAAGTTTGCAAGAATTTCAGGTTTTTCCTATACTTTATTTTTTTTGGAACCAGGAAAACAGTCAACTTCATAGCTTCATGAATATTATGCAGGCCAGTTATGCATTACTTCTTCTTAGAGAGATTTTTAAAGGCAGCTGAGTGGTTTGAGAAGAGACTAGCTTACACACGAAGTGTGGCTGCTAGTTCTATGGTGAGTGCATTCCACGTTGCATGCATATATTTGTTTAACCTCCATGTTCTTAATCCCGCTGAAAAGTCATCTGAGATTGTAGCCATCAGGTGTATTAATCGAAACCAAATTAAGGAAGGCCTATTTAATACTAACAATTAAAAGAATGATTATTCTACATTAAACTCTATCATGTGCAATTTTTTATAATTTTACCTTCTATTTTCACTTCTCTTTTTTTTTAAATTTTTATTGGCAAGTGATGACATTTAGCTTCTTTATAATGTAAACTTGCTGGAATCAGTTGGATCTGTTGGGAATCCTTGTTTATTTGGCTGTCCATAGCCAATCTACCATATGTTTCTATACCTGTTTTCAACACATGGTTTGACAATTAAAGTATTCTGTGTCTGGAAATGATTCTATAATGTCACGACAGCAATATTTTCTCATGATACTTGTGATTTATTAATTGTTCATATTCAGGTCGGTTACATAGTTGGCCTTGGAGATCGACATTCGATGAACATTTTAATTGATCAGGCCACTGCTGAGGTTGTTCACATAGATCTTGGTGTTGCCTTTGAACAAGGTTTGATGCTTAAGACTCCAGAACGGGTATGCCTGAAGTCCTTTAATCCTGCACTCCTTTCCTTACTTTTTCTGGACTGTATTAATTATCTTCACGTCTGCAACTACTGGCAGGTTCCATTTAGACTTACAAGAGACATAATTGATGGAATGGGCATAACTGGAGTAGAGGGTGTTTTCCGGAGATGCTGCGAGGAAACTCTTTCTGTTATGCGGACAAACAAAGAAGCATTGTTGACAATTGTTGAAGTAATTGAATCATACTTTGCTCAATATTATTCAGTATACAAATTTGTTTTTCTCTGTTTTCTTATGAAAAATACCCTCTGCAGGTTTTTATCCATGATCCTCTTTATAAGTGGGCTTTGTCTCCTCTAAAAGCCTTGCAGCGTCAGAAGGTATATTATACCTTCAAGGTTATTTTCATTATTTATACACTGATATATCACGAGTCCAGCATCTTATTTTGGACTAGTTGATTTGATTACTTATCAAGATTTGTAGAAATGATCTAATAAGTACCTTACAGATAAGCATTTAGGGAAAATTTGAAATTCGAAATAGTTTAAAAATAGAATGCTCTAGACTAATGTTTTGAAATCCCGACCAAGTGGAAAGGGAAGCTGCTTCCAGTGTGTTCCAACTATGATGAAATCACCAGTCCAATTAGACTTTATAAAAATTTTATAGTAAATATTACTAACACAGAAATTTATTGAAGAATTAAATGACAAATATACATTATGTGTATGTAACAGTTTGCTACATTGTCAATACTGACACCTGATATTCTTTATTTGGTTTGCGCTGGGATCAGGAGCTATAGATTTTGGGCTAGCACTATTGGTTTGTTCAACTGAATTACTTGATTGATCTGCAACTACTTTTGTCCCTCATTCTCTATAGGAAACAGATGATGATTTGGACACAACTTTCTTGGAGCCTCAAAATGATCAAGAAGGAAATAAGGATGCTACACGTGCGCTACTGCGTGTCAAGCAAAAGTTAGATGGATATGAAGAAGGTGAAATGCGGAGTGTAAATGGGCAGGTATTCTGTCAATATCTGCCACATTCTTGTGTGCATACTATGTTTGACTGTGTTTTTCTCTTTCTTTACCCCTTTATGGTGTATAAACTAGGTGCTTGCATTTCCCAGTAATGCAACTGGTATAATTGGTACTTGAAACACAAATTTGTTAATTGAAATGGTTGTCATCCAAATAGAGCACGTACTTCTTCGTTTCTTCTGGAAGTCATGGCTCGCAGGTAAATCCGTATCAATTAGTGATAAAGGGTCTTGACTTCCCTGTAATCTCTACATACAAAGTCAAACCATGGATGAAAACGATACTGGGAAAGAAATGAAATCTAGATTAATAGGTTCCGATATTCCTTGAATGATGCGATTCTCTTATTTTCATTGCAGGTTCAACAACTCATTCAAGATGCGATTGATTCAGAGCGATTGTGCCAAATGTTTCCTGGCTGGGGAGCTTGGTTATAATGAGAAATTGAGAAATCCACGTCCAGTTTGCTCACTGACCCTGAATTATCTTGTATAGGCGGCATTTTTTTCTCAAGTTATTTTATCTTCTTTCTCTGCTTTTTATTGTAGAGGCCATTTTTTCTTGTCTCTTGTATGTAATTGTAATCTAAACCTGTGCCTTATGCCATTTGTTTTCTCATCATTTTTTTTCGCTGAGTCTAAAAAGAAATTGGGGGGCTCCATTTTCTCTGCATTTTGTAGCAGAGCGCGTCACGGTCGCTTTGCCCATTTTGTTTGATAATAATGATCAATTTACTTCGGCAAAAAAAAATGATCAATTTACAATTTTTTTCATTGTTGTTAGAATCAGACCCGGACATGCGGTTTGACCGGTCAAACTAAGAATCAGTACCTAGTTTGATATTGTTAAGGAAAATAACTGTTACTGTTCATAACTAGTAAAAAACCGGTGAAACTGATTTTAAACCAGGAAATTGGTTTGATCCATTCTATATTATTTTTTTAAAATATTTTTTTAATTTTTAAAATAAAATAATATTATTTTTAGTATAAAATATTTTTTCTTCATATATTATAATATTATATAAATATTGTTATGATATATATATATAACTATTAAAAATTATATATTTACTTAATAAATGATATAATAATATATTATTAGTTTATTATTTTGAACTCAAAATATAATTATAGATAAATATTAATTTATTTATATTTAAATATTGATTCATGAAACTTAATAATTTGTTTGTAATAAATAATAGATTGATAATTTAATATTATTTAGTTTAAAACTTTAATTAAATTATAAAATTTGTTTAAACTTATATCATTTGTATTAAATATATTATTTTATAAAAGTCTAAACTTGATTGAATCCTAATTGAACTATTAAATTTTAAATCAATATCAAGTTCAATGTTCGATTTTGATATGATAATATTGATATTTTTGCTAGCATTGTAGAAATCTTTTCTTTGATCTCGTCATTAACAACTCGCCGTATTTGAGTTTCTCTCCTTTTACTCATGTGACAAATTTGAGGGGTTATGTATACTAATAATTTAAACTATACCCAAAATTCTTTTTTTAAGTGATTTTTTAAAATTTTTGGGGACCAATTAATAGCTTCGGTGTTAGCGATGAAGTTCAGCTGGTCTTTACTTGTTCTTACACTTGAGGCTATTTTTGATTAAACGGAATCATAACCAAAGGAAAGAAAGAGCCATGTATTCTGTGCACAAATTGTTTTGTAGGAATAGTTGGTTCCATGGCCGATTTTGACAACATTGATATTTTCACTAGCATTGTAGAAATCTTTTGTTTGATCTCATCATTAAGTACTCTCCGTATTTGAGTCTCTCCTTTTAGGTTTGTGACAAATTTGAGGGGTTATGTATACTAATAATTCAAACTATACCCAAAATTCTTTTTTAAAGTGATCTTTTAAAATTTTTGGGGACCAATTAATAGCTTCAGTGTTAGCGATGAAGTTCAGCTGGTCTTTACTTGTTCTTACACTTAAGGCTATTTTTGATTAAACGGAATCATAACCAAAGGAAAGAAAGAGCCATGAATTCTGTGCACAGATTGTTTTGTAGGAATAGTTGGTTCTATGGCCGATTCTTTGATGGGAATTTGTACCAATAGTGTTTGATGGGAAGCATTGTGAAATTCCAAAATTGCTCCTAACATGAGTATGTTTCTTTTATGTATTTATTTATTATTTTGATGGGTATTTTAGTCTTTTGAGCTTTGATTATCTCCATTCATTTCTTATTTCCATTCTATCAAACATAACCCAGTAGAATGTTTTTGTTTTCTTTCACATGCATATTGCATACCAAGCATTATTTTTTTGTACTTATTTTCCTTTTATTTCTATTTTCATTTCATTAAAAAATCTTTTGTCTAAACCAAACTAGGCCTGAATGTTCAAGACGTCTCTGTAAATATATAGGGGCCTGTTTGGTTGGTTGCATTCCCAGGGAAAGAAAAGGAATAATGTACGGAGTCCATTGAGTGAAACATTTTGGTTGCACACACCCCTGTTGCCATAGTGTTCTCATTACCATAGATGTGGCATCCCCATTCCATCCGATATGTGATTGAATCCCCATTCCAACATCTTTTTTACCCAAATACCCATCACCATCACCATCACCTTCCTTGGTTCAACCCCACCAACACCCAGGCGGCCCTTGTCACCGTCAACACCTCTTGCTCTCCTTACCACCACTTCTTTCTCCTCCACCGACACGCGAAGACCCACAGCGGTGTTTGTGTGTCCTCCAACAACTACGTCGAGTTCAAGCCTCACAGGAGTTCAAGCATTGTCAGATCTGTTTGATGATGAAGAAAAAAGCGATGAGTTCAATGTCCATCACTCACTCCGCCGCCAAATCCGTCGCCCACCACTACCCCCAAATTCGAGTTTGTCTTTTTCTCTCTCAAGTGAACCCACTTAATCTTTAGATTCGGCAATTCGAACGTCATTCTCACATATTTGAGTTTGAATATATATATATATATTTATATGAACCCGTTCATCTTCATCTTTTTCTTTGTCAGATTCGAATGTTATTCTTCTTCATCTTTACTGGGTCTATGTATGTTTTTTTTTCTTTTACTGAATGTCTGTGTTATATTGCTGTGAGAAGGAAAAACATGTTGAATGATGGAGGAAGGAGCGGTGGTAATGATGATTGGGTGTCGGTGGCTGTGGTGGTGGCAAGAAAGTCGCGCAAGGTGAGGGTTGGGGAAAGAAATTTGAATGAGGCCATTTTTATCTTTTTCTTTTTATTTATATTTAATTTTGGTGATAAAATGAATTTGATTCCCACGTTCTAATTATCATACTAAACAAATTTATAATAATTATTATTTCATTCTGATCTATTCTATTTCAATTCGTTCCATTTCATTACCAAGCTTTGTAGTAACTAAACGGGGCCTAAAAAATAAGAGGTAACTAGTGAAGCCGTAGAAGGAGAGGAGGTTAACTACGTTTTTTGCCTTATTTTTCCTTTTTTATCGTTTGGTCGAATTTTATGCCTTCTTTCTTCAAATGAAAAGAAGCGATTAGAATTATTTTTTGTCAACAAAGCGATTAAAATTTTTACCGTGCTTGTGAGAATTGGAAGGAAGAAATGTTCATTCCTCTGCAATTGCGTTGAGCCCCAACTCCCTGTTTAAGGGCCCCATTGGATTTCAGTTGGTTGAAAATGAGTTTTTGTAGAATTGGTTTTATAATGTAGTTATGATAAAAATTGGTTTTGTACTAACGTGTTTATGTTTGGATAATTTATTTGAAAATTGGTTTTGACAAAACTCATAATTTTTCTCTAAATTGAGTTTAAACTCTATCTCATGGTTAATTTAATTTATTTGGACTCAAATTAAATCTGCATTTATTTAATTGAGAACATAATATATCTGATATAACATTTTTTTACAGATCATGATCTATAAAAATTAGAATTTTGAAGGGATATTTTAATCAATAGATAGGATAAATTTTATGAAAATTTTATTTTTCTAATTTTTCTATTTTTTTTCATTTTTATTGATCTATTTTTATCTGACTTGAAAATAAATACTGGTAAAACTGAAGAACCCAAACTAAAAAGCAGCAAATGGATTGCTTCCCCTTCAACTCCGTTTTCTCCAGAATTCACGGCAGCAACGTGGTTGAATTTAACAACCAAACAGCAACAAAAAACTGGAAGAATGAGTTTTGGGCTGAAACGGAGTTACAGAAGCAGATCCAAACAGAGCCTAAGTATGCAACAGCGAAATCAGCTTAGCATTTGGCATCTTAAATGAAAATTAATGACATTAACGTTTAGAAATTAGATGGTTTTAAAATGAAATAAATCATGGTACTAAATCAAATTAATTTTCATAAATATAAGTGAAAGTATCTCTAAAAAATTATTTTGGCCAACGGTCCTAAATTTTTTTTTATATAATAATTTGATTAGGTTATATTCGAATATTGTAAAACTTATATGAGTAGCTTTTCTAATGTAATTCTTTCTATTCACAAGATTTAAACTTAAAATTTTATTTAGAGATATTAAGTCTTTTACCGTTTAATCTAACTAATGTTGGCACATCTCCAAAAATTTTAGTGACAGTAATTTTACATTGAAATTAATTCAATATAGAGGTTACTCAATGTATATCGTCATCTTTAGTTGTTCAACAAAATATATGTATATATATTGTCAACTTTAGTGATAATATAAAACTGTTACCATAAAATGTAAAACTGTTACCATTAAAATTTTCAAGAGTTGTTTATTAATTATAGTAAAATCAAACTTTATAAATATTATTATCTTATATTGATAATGTCACCTTGAATATATCTCCAACATATGATATAAATAAATTTCATTATTAAAAAACAGTGTAATTCATTCTTCAGATTTTATGCACGGGCTGAATAGCAGAAGTTGTCTACTATTTCTCCTCTCTTATAGCTGGTTTCCACGTCTGGGGTTCCACAACTGAGCAACTCGTTCTTCTTCGGCAGCTGGGATTCGGACGTTCGGCGTTTTCTTCTATCTTCATTTTTTAGAGTTGGTTCGTCCCTGTTTCTTCGGAGATGGATATGCGTTGCTCGGTTGTTGTTGTAGGTTATAAGACGACTTTTACAGAGAACGAAACGATGCCGTTTTAAGGGCGCATCATCACACGTTTGGAACTCGACGGACACACACATCATGGCCCAAGCAGGGTTTTCACTCATCAATGGTTCAGACTTCTGAGTAGAATGGCGGGAAAACTTGGCGCCCTAAAATCTTTCACTGCTCTTCCTCTATATAATCCCAACCTTCCTTTCTCTTTGCTTTCCATCACTCCATTTTCCTCTCCCAGTTTCCCTCGTCGTCTTCACATAATGGCTCAAACAGAGTTGCAGAGCAATGGCTCAGACATCGTTGAGCCTTCCCCCAAGATTCAAAAGCTTGAACACAACGGTTTATCTGGAAGTCCTCAAAACCTTGTGCCTTTTCTTCGAGTGAAGAAGCTCTCTGACAAGGCCGTTTTACCTTCTAGGGCTTCCCCTCTTTCCGCCGGTTACGATCTATCCAGGTGAGTTTCTATCCTGAAGCTCATCTCTCTCTCTTTCTCTTATATTTTCTGGACAGAAATTGAGCGTTTGTGGTTTTCGAGCAATGTTATAGTGCGGTAGAGACGAAGGTGCCAGCAAGAGGGAAAGCTCTGGTAGCGACTGATCTGAGCATAGCGGTACCGGAGGGAACCTATGCTCGTGTAGGTAATGACTAATTTCAGTTCTCTGTCAATTTTAGGTCATTGATTTCGGGAATGATTCGATTGAAATTCTGAGTTTGGTTGGTATGGGAATCCCGGGATCTGTAGCACCACGTTCGGGTTTGGCCTGGAAGCATTCAATCGACGTGGGTGCGGGAGTGATCGATGCGGATTACAGGGGTCCAGTTGGGGTGATATTGTTCAACCATTCGGACGCTAATTTTGAAGTTAAAGTGGGAGACAGGATTGCGCAGCTGATAATCGAGAGGATCGTGACGCCTGAGGTTGAGGAGGTTGAGGATTTGGATTCTACTGTCAGGGGTGAAGGTGGTTTTGGGTCTACCGGTGTTTAAGTGTTCTTTTTAGCATTCTATGCTCTGTTCTGTGTTTAGGAAATTAGGTTTAGAGGCCCACTGAATAATGAAGCCTCCTAGTAATTTTGTAAAACAGCTGGTGGGCATGTTTATGCTCTTTCCTTCATATTAAAGGTGATGTAAAAAATGGTCTGGACTCGCTAGATTTATTATAAACTGCTACTCATACTACTGCTCATCTTTTAGCTCAAGTGCTATTTCATTCCAAGTGGAAGAAAAGGATACGATCATGGGTTAGAAGGCGGTAATCTATGGGGCTAAATATTTCTGAAAACCAATGCTGGTTTCTAGACAAATCGAAATTGTAAGGTTTTTCTTTGACTCTCGTCCTTTGGTCAAGAGCCAACATCATAACTGATAAACGTTTACTTAAAATTTTTTTCTTTCTATTTCTATAAAATGGATTATTTTTCATATAGCGTGACTTACAATTCTATTCTAAATTTCAATACATTTTTAATTTACATCAACCAAATTAATATTTTACTTGACTGTAAATTAATCAAAACCAACGTAAGGAATAAAGTGCAAGGTAAGCGAAATATGTCAAGAAAAGGAGGATGGGATCGTGTGGAGGTATTTTTTGCTTCTAAACTTTGCTTTTCCTTTTTTAATTTTGGTTAATTATTGTTCAATTTACCCCCCCTAGTCTATCTTTTCAGAAACAAATCCATTCTCCTATATATATATGAGGCCAACTCCTGCCAAAAATGAAACAAGAAAAGAATATTCATTCCCAAATGACTTGCTAATTGTGGTTCTTTGTTGGGAACACAATGAACATACAGTTAGTCGCAATTAATTACATGACATTGGGATAAATCTGAGATTAGATAAGCACCCGACTTTGCTACTTTTTTTTAATAAGTTTTTTTCAGATCAGTGGCCCTGAATCATGACATAGTTAGCTTTGATTTCTTCTCATTTGCTTGGACCAACAAACCTTGGGAGTCTCCATTAGTCTTAGTAGTTTTTAAGAGATACACGGTTGGTGATTTTGTTTGTGGTGTAAGCTAGATGGATAAAGAATAATATCAACATGTTTAAGAACCATTAGTAC
The DNA here is from genome assembly GCA_026686845.1 of Adenanthera pavonina. Taxonomy (NCBI): domain Eukaryota; kingdom Viridiplantae; phylum Streptophyta; class Magnoliopsida; order Fabales; family Fabaceae; genus Adenanthera; species Adenanthera pavonina. The sequence continues at coordinate 6,173,975 of JAIVEN010000016.1, forward strand.
CCTCCTCTAGTATTTGTTTTTCCCTAAGTCCATTTCCAAGACTATTTAAAACTTTCTAGATAAAACTCTTCATCATTCTGATTATGATATCCTTTTATTCTAGTACCAACGAGAGGAGCCTCCTCTCAATTGAAACTGTGGATTTGGGGAACTTCAATTTTTCTTTTTCCTGGCATATTGGTATGTGGTATTGAAGGTCGACATAGATGTGTGCTTTTTCGTGTTCCCTCCCCCCAATTCTTTTACTCCATGTGGAAACTGATTTTGTTTTGTAATTTACTGATCCATTTCAATGAAATACCAGATGAAATCATTGAAAAGCTGGTGATTGTTTCGCTCCTTTTAATTGCCGTACCAAGTAGTTGACATGGTTGTCTTTTCTTTTTTTTCCCTGTTAGGTTGAAGAGAGGTAGTTACACTCTACGTTGCTGGGAGCCTCATAATTGAGCATCCTTTGATATTGCCACCAGTTGAAGAAGTGGTAGGTTGTTATTTTATTTATTTACTTTTGCAAAGAAGTGGTTGGTTGGCTGATCTTAAATGATTAGGAATTAGAATGCAAAATAATTTGGTGGAGGACTAGGAGCATGTTGCCAGGTGAGTTTTTTTTATTTATTCATTTTTAATGACATATTAGAACATTTGCAAAAAATAATAATAATAATAATAACATATTAAAATCTTAAATGACGTGTAGAGGAAGTAATCAATTAATATACTAATTAAAATTGAAATAATTTTTTTTTGGAGTTATATTTTTTTTTTAAAATACACAATTGAATGTTTTTAATTTATCTATTTTTAAAAAACAACTTAACAAACGGATCTAGTTTTACTTAAAGTTTAAAAAATGAATAGAGAATGACCAGTAATTTTATTATTATATATATTGTTGATTCATTTTATTTTATATATTATATTGATTTTATAATTATTGGCTCTTACCGAGAATATAAAGAAGTCAGTCTACAAGATTTAAGCACATGAATTTATTTAAAACAATTAAAAGAATTTTTGGAAATATTCGGACTAATCTATAACAATGTATGTTTATAAGTAATTTCTAGTTGACTAGTTGTGTGTACTTGAAAAATATTTTATTTATACAAATTATGCACATTTTCTTATACATTATATATATATTTGGCCAATTTATACGTTATGATAATAAGACATGTATTGTTTATATAAATTTTATATTATATATTAATAATGATATATTGACATCTATGGTAACAAATTACAGGAATGCCTGTAAAAATAAAATCAAATACTATTCCTTTTCCAATATGTCCATAGATTTCGTGCTCCGGTTTTTAAGGACCCATGCAAACCATCAAATTTCCTCGATCAACATAGGTAAACCAGTTCCATGTAGATATATTTACACATTTATCCTCCGTCAAGATTCGTCATCCCCTACGATTCAATTCAGTGAATGGTTCACCACGTAATTTATAAATCGTGACGAACACGCAATTGTAATTTCACACCGGCCCAGTGCAATGGAAAAGAACCGCCTGATTGCCCTCCCGAAACAATTAGCACCGCCCATCGCAAAATCAAAGCTCCTTCCCGTTACGTTCTTTTTAAAATCTCTCGCGTCCTCATCCCTGGCCCTTATTACCCATAATTGTTTTCTCTTCTTCTCCAAGAAAACCGCTTCACATCATCACATTCCCATCTTCTGTTCTTAGTTATCTCTTGCAGCTTCTGCCTCACCCCTTTTCTTTCACGGCAAGTTTTTTCTTTTTTTAGGTTTTTACACACACGTATAACGCAATTTGATTTCTTCCTTCCTTTTATGTTACATATATCTTCCAAATACGTCCCCTATCCATTTATTTGATTGGTTTCGTTTTACCTCCAACCTTATTTCCGTAAATACTTCCAGCGTGGGCTACTGTTCTTCGTTGTTTGATTCTAACTTTCCGCGGCCGCTTTTACAGTCTACACGGTTGTATTATATCTTTCTGTGTTTCAGCAATATGGTGCTAGAAAACATTCACAATGGGTCGACTTCATGGTTGAAAGTCGGCGAGATTGGAGCCGCCGCTTCGAACAAATCCATGAAGCAAGAGTTAAGCAGTGAATCAGATTATATGAAGGTCGAGAATTCGGTCTGGGAGACCGCGAGCAACGAAGAATCAACGGTTTCAGATTGCCAAAGTGCTGTTTCTGGAAGCCATCATATGCAACACCGGATGTTCGACGACGGTTTTGTTAGACTCACAGAAGGAGACCGAGTTCATGGCCTCATTCAAAGAAGATTCATTCTGGGTTTGGGTACGCTTGGGGCGCAAACGGAGGTTGTCGCAATTCATAGAAACTCTTGTTCTAGCGTTATGGCGCAAGCTCGGATTCAATCTTTTCGGGTTTATACGCTAGCTGAGGAGAAGCGTCGTGGTGATGCCAATGTCAAGTATGCGTGGTATGGGACTTCTGGCAAGGAAGAGATTCGGGAGATAATTTCACATGGTTTTGGTCATGGCGGTAAATCTCAGAATAATGGACTTCTTGGTTGCGGCTTGTATCTCTCTTCGGATGATTCTCCTATGGAAGGGTATACATAATTTCTTTCTTCATTATGAAGCACAAATATTTTAAAAATGGATATTGGATTCTCGTACATTTTAATTGCATTTAAACAATTTTATTTTGTCGTGTAGGTGTAATGGGTGCTTGCTCTTTGTGCCAAAAGAACAATTGTTTGCATTTTCTTGTATCTTAATTCATGAGTTAACGAAAGTGTCTTTCTGGCTGCTTTTGTAGTTTGAAAAGCTCTAGTGTTGACAAAGACGGTCTAAGGCACTTACTGCTCTGTCGCGTCATCTTGGGGAGGCAGGAGCTTGTGCATCCTGGTTCTGAGCAGTGCCATCCGAGTTCTGAAGAATATGATTCAGGGGTGGACAGTCTTTCAGCTCCCAAGAAGTACATCATTTGGTGTCCCCGGATGAACACACATATTTTTCCAGAATATGTTATAAGTTTCAAAGTTCCTCGCATGAAAGGTATGGACAGATCTTTCTGAGTAGTATGTTTACCGTGTTCTAATGGTATTTGGGAATTTGTAAATCATTGGCTGTGGATGTTCAAAAATTTTGCATATATTTAATTTTGCAGGGCTAGTGAAACATGAAGAAACATGTAGAAAACCATCTTCACCTTGGATGCCATTTCCAAGTCTAATTTGTGTGCTCTCTAAGTTTCTGCCTCCATCTGATATTGCCTTGATCTGCAAGTTCCACAAAGATCACAAAGTAAGTGCTCTTGACCTCCTTCTGGTGTCTAACACTGCAACTCACTACTCTTTACTCTGCCACTATTGTCACCTGATGTGACCTCATTAATTGAGATTCCTCTATTTTTCAGGAAAAGAAGATTTCAAGGCATGAACTGATACAAAAAGTAAGACAAATAGCAGGAGACAAGTTGTTAATTACGGTCATCAAATCTTTCAGAGCAAGGTAACTTACAATCTCTCCCTGTGTGATTTTGATTATCATTAATGCAGGGGATGTGATTCTGGCCCTTTTATCTGTTTCCAGAGTGACAAACATCAACCTTGCTAATTTTGCAGATTAAAATTTATATAACTAGTGTTGGTGCTCTACATCTTGTCATTTATGTGTCTTGTTATGTAAGATGTTCACAGGACGCTTTCGAATTTGGATGTCGAAACTTCATTTTTGGGGATTGCTGTGCAAGCGTTCAAATACTATATACTTGCGAACGGTTTATGAATGTTCATTGTCAATTAAAGATATATGAGTCTGGACATTTGATATCATGACGCTAGAGCACAGATTCCTTAAAGGGAGAAATAAGTGGTTTTGAATTTTGGAGTTGCTTGATTATTAGGCAAAAAAAAAGACAGAACCCCAAGATTAAACCTTCAAAGGCTCTACATGAGAGCCAAAGTTGCTGGTATAAATCAATAGTATTTATTGGAATCACTTTGTCCCTAGTGCTATTTTAGGTTTGCTGAGGTGATCTAGGAAGAGAAAATTGTTTCAGGCTTAAGCTTGTCCAGTTTATTGTGCCCTCCGGATTCTGTTGTAGTTAGAAATTCTCATATATCTTATAGAAGTGAACTCTGCAGTCTCAACCTTATTATTCGTGTACTACATTCTTCTCTTGCATTTGCGCATGTATTGATTATCGAATCCAACTTGGAGAATGTCTTCTTGTCTTGCAGAAAACATGGGCAAGCTTTCAGCTAAGGTGACTGGAGTAGAATAGGACGGCTGGTTTTTGAGACGGAACGATTTCCTTCATGAGTTCCATTAGTGCTAACTGATAGATGATACTGTAGTTGACACGATTCTCACTGACTCGGAATCACTTGAAGAGAGAAGACACAACATCTGCTGGAGGGGGCGCTGGTTACTGACTCAGTAACTAATTATTACTTTACTGCCTGCTTGTGGAGCAGTGTGGTTTGTGATTTAACAAATGTTTCAGTGTAGGGACATGAGTATGATCAAGTAATAGGTTTCTCTGTTTCTAGTCAGCAAGTCGGAATAATATCATCCACGAATAGGGAAAGCTATCATGGACATCTTGAATGCCTTTTACTGTGGTTTCCTCTCAAATGTAAATGTCCAAAAAAAAAAAACCCGTTTTGTCAATATAACATCATATTTTTCCGATTTTTGGATCCCACCGTACATCTCTTAAAGTAATTGGCTGTCATGTCAACGTTTGCACTATAGTTTGATGTTTTTTAGTTTCTATACGTAATTTTCATTTTCAGATCAAGTCTTCATCTTGGGCTGATGCCACAGACTCGGACTCACTCAGCCCATAGCTCACCAGGTTTCTTGTGTGTATGTCTGATGGAAATGGTGATTACTTTTCCATCTCAAGGGTGGATAACTCAGTGATCAGCACTTGATTGGACGCTGCATGATTTTTTAGGACATGTTGATGGCATCACTTGTGACATGCAGCACTGCTTACGTAGCAAAATTTTGTCCATTAGATAAATACAACATAAGAATATTAGTCTCGTGAATTAAATTTTGCCACGAAGACCTTAGCCCATGTCATGTCACCGTTGGTTTCAATGATCCAACTTTTTAAACTTTAGGAAGCGGTTAATCTGGTAATGGACTATGTTGATCGCTAAGACCGTGAATTAGATGGAAGTGGGCCCAACCACACTGTTTGGATTTTCGTTTTATGAAACCTCTTGTCTCGCCCAACATGATCCCATCAAATTGGCCAACCCAAAAAATCAACATGACTCTTCGCCATTTCATGTTTCACTCACTTTCTTTCCCCTTGATTCAGTTTTGGCATTCAGAGTAACGTTTTCTGGTTTATTTGTATGAAGAAGCCCTCGAAAAAAAAATTTAAAAAGGGAAAATTTTCAACCGGAAATAGGTGTGCTGTATATGTCCTTTGTTTGATCATTCCTTTTCTTTCTTGGCTTTTAGGCTACAGATTTGCACTTATTGCTGGGAATGATGTATTGCTTGTATGAGCAAAATCTCGTGCCACTGTTGGTGACCCCTTACTTATTCGCCAACCTTGATCTATGTATGTATCGTCACCACTCATCATGTACTTCAGTAGACAATTAACTTACAATCATATTTCATAATCCATTGATTACTTAAATGCGCCTCTTGAGAGAGAGAGAGAGAGGGGAGTCGTATTGTTATCCAATGAGAACCGGCCAACTCAACTTGACAAATGGCCATGTTGGTGGTTAACATCACAAGAAGCACAAGAGTGCAATCCACCTCCAACCCTCCCCCCTCTTCCTTCTTTTTCCTCCCTCTCACCCAACTCATTTTCCTTCCTTTAATTAATTTTTCTGTAACATCTTGATAAGCCTCTTAAACTAGAGATTTGTCTTGTCTTCATTGGAAATTTTCTTCCCAAATCACCCTAGTATTTAATGTTTATGTTAAAGTCCCGATTTTTATTCTAGAACTGTTAAAGCATGCCTGGAATTTTTAGATAGTTTTACTCAATACTTCCTCCTATTCTCTTTATAAGAATTTCTTACCTAATTTTACATATATTAAGAAATTTAGTTAAAAATTAAATATCTTTACACAATACTTCCTCTAGAGTTCAACAACTCAACAAGTACATCGGATATACTACTACTTTATTTCATTATTATCAGTCTTTTCCTTTTTTTTTTTTTTGGTGAATTATTATGATGATCATGATTGACAAGGCTAATGATATCGCTTCTAAGAAAAGATTAGCCTATTATTCTAAAGCCGGTGCGTTGGGTTGAGCTTGAGCGAAGCATTAAGCACGAGCTAGCCTCCGACATCCGTGTTTTTTCTTTTTTCTGGTTCCATAATCTTTAGTATCGGTAAATACTACATAAAATTATTATATTAGACAAAAGATGTTAAATTTTCAAAATTCAGAAAACTTTATTTTATTTTTCCAAAAAAAAAAAGTGAAGAGGGGAGGGGGGGAATTCATGGAAAAGATATGGTTAGGAGTAGAAGAGTATTAGGTTGCCCGGGGGTCACGTTGATGGTCGCAATCGAAAGGCAGGAGGTGGGGAGGGAAAAGAGAGGGGATCAGATCACATTGAGAGCGTGAGGGAGTAGGGGACGTTGGCGGGGGTATTTTTGTAAAATGACGAAGACACCGCCTTTGGAGTCATAGCCATTACATTTGCCTGAGGCAGCCCTAGTCCCCACCCTTTGCTCTTTTTCAATCATTATCATCCTCTCCCTTCCACATCATTTCCTTCCTTTCTTTTTATTTTCTCCCAAACCATATCTTTCATTCATCATTCACCAAAACTCGTTGTTTTTTTTGGCCCGATCATTCACGAAGCATTGAGGCCCCCCATTTTTTATCTCTCCAACAAAATACCTTCCTAATTTTTTTTTTAAATTCCAATTATCCTTGAGGACCTTAACGCACCCTTCCACTACTCTGGCCAAAATTGTCCATATGAAAAATAGCAATTTATATATAAAAAAATACCAATTCAGTGTGGCTATCCAGCTTTGTTATTCTTGTAATCCTACTCAATCTGATCTCGATTAATTATAATCTAATGTAATTATTAGAAACCAAGTGATTTAGTACCAAAAAAAAAAATAGCAATTCATTTTTCAGGGTTTTGTAGTTATACATTTCTACTATTTCTATATATATGTGTGTGTATGCGCTCTCTCTCTATCTCTCTGATAATTTAATCATTATATTTTAAGATTGTATGATTTGACTTTTAAGAATTTTTATTTTGCTGCTTGTTAATTTTTTATCACACGTATTTTAAGAACTAAAGAATATAGTTTTAAGATTTAAAGATGAAATAATTAAGACGTGTATTGTCAGATTAAATAATTAAATACTTTATTTATGTATATGCACACACTTATTTGAGCGATTTTAGTATATTTTCTCGTTAATATTTTCATTAAAAAAAGCTCAACTTCGCGGAAGCAATATATCTATTTATATTAAATTTTGGGTTATTTTTAAATTTCTTCATATTTCTCAGCTCTGGTGGCGGGCAAATTAGACTGTGTGATGCCTCACTGACCTCCATACTCCTCCAATCAAAAACCCGGAGCACGTGGTGCGTGTCACCAAAGCAACCATAAAACCCTTTTTTCCCTTAATCTTAGTATTTAAGCATGATGTACGATGCAATAATACCCGGCTAAGATATTTTACGTCTCCGGTCTGTAAAAAATAATTATAATTTTTTTATTTTTATAATTAAATTACTCCGTCCTTATAAAATATCTGTCTTATTTAAGGTTAATTACATAGATTAAAAAATGTAATTAATATATGAAATTGTTTTACATGTTCAAATTTTCTATTAATGAGTGTTATATTAAACTTTTAAATGGATATGTAAAATAAAACAAAATCCTTCCTCAAATGACGGATACTTTGAAATAAAGGGGTGTCTTAAGAAAATGGAATTATATAAATTTTTTAATTTCATTAAAGCCACACATATTTTTCTTTTATTTTAAAATGAACCAGTTTCTTTCTTTAAATCAATTAGAGATGTTTCCTATGCATTACGTGAAATATAAGAAATGAGACATTATATATAATTTATCAATTCAACTTGTGTTAAAATTTATTATATGATAGTATATACTGATATATTAATATTAATTATTAACTAACACTTTATTCCAATTAAAAATGGCTAATTTTTAATATATGAAAGAGTAAATGGTTTTGTCCGAAGTTTCTTAATTGCCGTAATAATCATAATAATAACAAATAAAAAGTAGCTAACTCAGTATTTTCAGGAAAAGGGGGGCAACATAATCAACAGGCAGCGAATGCGCAATGTAAAGAATCTCAACTGACCCAATTGAAGTGTACCTTGCTTGCTGCCGCTTCTTTTTTTTTTTTTTTAATTTCTATGTATAATTATTAATTTATTAAAATAAATCCAACCAGCAACTCACAGCCTGCCTCTTTATATATGTACCGTGTCCTTCACAGGGATGAAATCCATTTTCTCTCTCTCTGGCATAGCAATAGCATGTTCCACCCAAAAACCAGAATCAAAGCTGCAACTGCATGATCAACCTCCAAATGATGCAGTCCCAGTCATCTCACGTATCTCCTTCTCCCAGTTTCAATAGCTACTCTTCTGAAACCCTCGCTGAGATTGCCGCCCGTGTCATCCAGGAATTCCGCTCTGACCCTTCTTCCCTCTCCGACGATTCTCTCTATGATTCATGGCCACCCCATGATAATAGCCCCGACGACGTCCCCAGGGCTGGAGGTGGTGATGTTCAGGACGGCCACGACGACGATGATTTTGAGTTCGCTTTGGTTTGCAGGGACCCACACTGCTTACCGGTGTCCGCCGATGATATCTTCTACAATGGCCAGATCAGGCCCATGTACCCCATCTTCGACCGCTCTTTGCTCGACGGCATCTCTTCTTGTTCGCTCACTCCGAACACGGACCAGACGGTGGCTGTTCCTCGCCGCCGACTTCCGCTCAGGAAACTCATGTTCGAGGAGCGAGAAACAGGGTCCTGCTCGTCTTCAACCTCTGAAGCAGAGGACATTGAGCTTGACGGTGTGGCTCCAGGGACCTATTGCATGTGGGATCCCAAATCGTCTTTGTCGTCAGCGTCGCTGAGGAGGCCGTGCAAGAAGAGCAGTTCGACGGGGTCTTCGTCGAAGCGATGGAAGTTTCGAGACTTACTCTCGAGAAGCCACAGCGATGGGAAGGTACCGCTCGTGATCTTCACACCGAGCAACAAGAACAACAAAGTGTCTAACGAGGTGTCCAAGCCCAGCTCCGGCGACAATAATACCGGCGTCTCAGTGGAGAAGGCATCCCAACACAGCAAAGCCATAGCTCCGGCAACAGAAGGGGACGAAAGTAAGAGGAAACAGCCGTTGCCCTACAGGCAAGAATTCATAGGACTTTTTACAAATGTGAATGGACTTGGTAGGAATCTGCGTCCATTTTGAAATCCAATTAAATAAAAATTAGGTTAATCCCTTCCAATTTTCTTCAAAATTACCGGATTATATTATCTAATGTTCTTCTTTTTGGGGTCATTTCTGTGCACTTTACTTTATTGTTGTAATTAAAGTGAGTGAGAATGAGATTAGTATTCTTTGAAAGTTTTCTTGGGGATGAAGAGCATAGAGGGGTTAGTTTAGATTTGCTATTTGATTAAGTGTGAAATAAGAAAGGGTCATAAAGTGTGGCTCACTTTGCCCTCAAAGATGGCTTTCTTAAAATACAATAAGAGTAGTATTTGAACAAATTGGAGAGCTGAATTCCCTCAAATGATGTATGTGCTGGCGCCTGCATGGTGAGGTATACGGAGTAATTTTCTTTCTTTCTTTTTTTTTTTTGTAAAATTCAGAGAAATGCGTGTGGGCCTCACACGGAATTAGACCTTGGTGTTTGGGTTAATATGCTAAAGGTTAAAGATGAAGATGATGAAGAAGATTCTTTGCGAATGAACCCCACTGGCAGGGTTTCTAGAGCTTACAGCCAATCTAGTCCACTGTCCCTAAATTCCCCCGCAGATGGAAAAATAATCTCAAGTAATAAGAAATCTGGTGTCTGGAAAGATAAAGTAATTTAATCAAATGGAGAGTCTGTGTGTATAATTATTTTTATTTTTATTATTTGACATATTTCATAATTTATTTATTTATTTATACAAAATAGGTATATTCAATTCTTTTTGAATTTTGACAGTGTTAGGGGTTTTCATAATTCATTTACATATTACGTGCAACTTGATTATTTATCATAAGTTTGAATTTTTGTAGTCTTTATATTTAATAGTATTTGAAGTTTCAGAATTTTGGCCCCAAAAAATTTCAGAATTAATTAACACGTAAACTATGTACTATATCCATATCAACATAAATTTGACCAGAAGGGATTTTGTTTTTGGTTCATACAGTATTTCGTTTCCGATTCTCGTGTTTACAGAAAATGTTGTTTTGTCGGTATTTCGAGTTTCCAGCTTGAAAAGAAATACTCTATATATATATATATATATATATATAATCACATCCACATTTTTTTGGATAAAAAAGACATTAATATATTATTAATAAAAATAAAACAACAGTCAAGTCCCAGGAAGAAAAATAGAAGGACCTATGCCCCAATTAGCATCAGAGAATGTTTAATTACATTAACACGATACTTAAACCCAGAAATAAAAAATCTAATAGTACATCAGAATTTTACAATTAAGAATAAATAAATATTAGACACAACCTTGTACACCAAAAAAAAAATCTTAAATTAGTTGGTAAATTTGAGGTTTAAAGGTAATAAATATATTACATAGTTTAGTTTAAATCTCTTTATCTTGTGTATGTAATAAAAAAGTATAAATTATAGAGTATTAGTTGGGAAGGTGATATAAACTATACAGTGATGATGCGTGTAATAAATATTAAATAAACATCTCAACCTAATTTAACCTTTTCTGACTGAAGAAGGAAGAGCATGGGTTTGGCCGAATTTATCTTCTAGAAGTAAGGTTCAACTTTGGACTTGTCATCGCTTTGGAAATCATCTAACAAATATTATCATCCCCACCCAACGTTGCATCTTAATCCTGTGAGTTTTCAGTCTTTATAGCTCATCATGTAATTGAATTTCTCCTTTGTATACAAAAGTTTGAATTTTTCAGTATTTCTCCCCGGAAAAAAAGCAATATAAATAAAAGTATGAACTGTGAACATTCACACCTTTTATTGTATTTGTATCGGAGTTATGGGGGGAAAAAGGAGCAGTATCATCAATATATGACAATTTTTTATGCATAATTTTGTTCCTTAAATAAATGGTAACATAATTTACATTTTATTAAAATTCTCATCAACATAATTGCTTTGCCTCCAGTCCTTTCTCCACTTTAAGGAACATAAATAATAATTTAAAAAATCAATATTAATTTTAAAATGCATAAATAATAAATTTGATTGTTTAACGGTAAAAATTTTAACTTTTACTAAAATTTCCAAACTAATTACTAGTATTATTTTATATGAATCATTAATTGATACTTTTGGAATTCTCTTATTTTTTTTGGATGAAATTACAACAAAAGAAGACACTCCTTTACTCAAGAAAACATTCCTTTTAAAAAAAGGACGTAGTCTGGAGTAAATTGAAAAATCCTTAAAAAAACACTTTTTTTTTATAAATTCAATTAGTTGACTGCACTTACTAATGCATGAGAAAAATTAGCAGGGTACTAGTACTTGTTAAATGGTGGCGTCTCATATTGTATAATTTCGTCACAAGAAATGGAAAGCCAAGTCCTTAAATTTCCAGGTCAACTGATCTGCACCATTATCGTTATCAGGCAAAAATTTTCTAGGTAACATCAATGCCTTATTACTTAAATTTCCAAGTCCTTGCATGAAACCCTTATGTTATAAGCAGTAATCTTCCTTGCAGGAAAATTCACTCTTTTGTTTAAGTTAAATCTCTACTTTATTCCTCGAATTCTATAGACACGATTTGCTAAGCATGCAAACAAAAATACAACTAAAAGAAAATATTACTAGTACCAGTAGTTCTTTAAGATACGTTTTTCCTTGTGTTACATCCTTAATAAATTTTATGCCTCAATGAGCAGAAAACTTATTCCCTAGGTAGAGGTCAGTGTAGAATTTAACTCCCTTTTTAAGAAAAAATTGCTTGAGCAAAAACTTTATATCCTAATTTAGTTAGTAATTTAGACATCACACACTATATCACTGTTCCTCCAGTCTTCATGGGGTTGAAACAAGAGTTTACCAGCTTTACCTAGAAAAGAAAAAGAAACAAGGGTTTACCAGACAACTATTTTCTTCTCTGATTGGGTATTATAGACATAGTGCTCTTGGATGACTTTGTGGTCTCTTCCTCCATCTCTTGTCCTCTGTGCATATATATATATATATATATATATTCTGAGGGCAATCCGAGTGCACAGAGCTTTCAACGGCATCGGAATTTGGGAAATGCATAAAGTGAAAGAGACAGAGGACAGACATAGCTTTTACTTTTTGGAGGAAGCAGCAAGGTGACTTCCATGTGATACATTACAGACTAGACTTGGAGCAGTGGAGGGTTTTGCCAAACAAAGTGGGATTAGCCACTTTGTGATTTGAAATTGTGGGAACCACCCAAGAACCTAAAACATGACAAACCCACAGCACAACATGGCGGCAACTATTTCTTGCCCTTCTTTTTCCCCCGTTTAAGAGCTTGTGTACATGTTAGTTCCTGTCGCTTCTGTACCATGTTAAATGTTATTTATTGTTGTTAGATATATAGGCATCACAAATTAACCAAACACACAAGATTATACCCTTATCATCTGCTAACAACATTTTTCTAACTTTTATTAAGTTTGAAGTCTCAATTATTAATCACAAGTGCCCCATAGACAGAGAACATCCATTTCACGACCAAGCAAAGTTTGGAGCTCACTAGTCTGCATTTTCTCTCATTCTGTGTGTATTTTTAGGTACGTACCATTTTTGTGTTTTGCATACTTTCTAACAAAGCCTCAAATTAATGAAAAGCTTGTCAATGCTTCAATCACTGTGCGAATTACAGTATATGGGAGCGTAACGGTGGCAATACACCCAGGGGACCCGGACAAAAAGAAAAGGGATTGGAAAAATCAAACCAGGAAATAAAACACAGTAGAAGATTAGTCAACTATTAAATCAAATTTTTGTTGAATATGTCCTACACACTCCCATCACAAGTGAATGATAAGACGGTGAGATTTGAGAAATAGCTACCATATCTGTCCAAAATGGAACAATGTCTTTTCAGTTTTCATTCACACCCCCCTTTTACTTTGAATTTGAGGTGTAAAAATTCTTCGGGGTTAAGACGCAGTGAAATCAAGCCTCCCACGAATTCCCATTTTCCAATTTTGCGGTCGATCCAAACGTGACTCAAGGAAAGTTTGAAACTTTAAATTACTGTAATTTTAGTAATGATGACTCCATTATGCCACACCAACCTTTTCACACCAGACCAAAGAGATCCAAAAACAAAAAAGGAAAAATAAGGTTACAGTACAGGAATCCTCTGAGAGCCTTCAAACAAAAAGGAGGATGAAGATCGAATATACCAATTTCTTAAGTAGTTTCTTATTCAGCAGCCCAATTGTGACCTTACATTATTCTTTGTAATGATTTCATATCATGCAGTAACCTTTTCACACCAGAGAGAGCAAAATATAGTATATTAATTAATAAAGCAACATATGAGCGGATGGGCCTTAATTTTGGCTATTGCGCGACTGATAATACAGGACTTTTTTTTTAATATTAAAAATGCATCAATATACTTTATTTGATTAGTATTTTATTTAGTTGAATTGCTATAGTTTATTAGATGAAGTTTTCAATTTTCGTCAAGTAATGGAATGAGAATGAATTGCACATCTATCTGTACCCCACCATCATCACTTGTGCAAGCAAACATGTAAAATAGTAATATTCTCAAATTCTTCCTTTTCATTCATTCCAGTAAAACAAGGTTGACCTTCTGGAATCATGTTAATCTCAGAACCCACCAACTTATATTGACTTATAAACCTAATGTTATAAGGTTTATTTTCTATCTAATTATCTTGAGATTTTGAATATATATTTTCGCGAGATCTGAAATTAAATCCTTGCAACAACCACATATATTGATTGAATCATAACTGTAGCAAATTCGCTTCTCATCATACTCCCATGCTTATTAGTTCCTCTAAAGTATTCTTTAAATAAAGAAAATTAGAGAGAAACAATAATAGAGACATGGTTCCAATCTATGCAAATATAGATCTTGTAGAAATGAGGCTCGCTCCTCATATATAATTTCCTATCTCATGCACTGCTGACTTCATCATAAAGTATTATTCAGATAATCGTCTTCCTTCTTAATCCCATGCATGTCCTGAAATGAAATTATAATATTGTTAGTGAAATAGGAATATAGCTGGCCATGTTCACCAAGGAGCGAGTGGGCGACCCACTTTGTTAGATGCATGGTGGTGAGCTCTTTCTTGTACAGAAATGGCAGACAAAGTTGGATGTCCTTCTCTTCCTTCATTATCCTGCCTTTCTCATGAATCACCATCTTCCTTGAGTAAAGGATTTCATATTCCAGTGCTCCTCAATGTAAATTATAAAAACCAATAAGGTCATTTCAAAACATACACATGAAGAAAATTCCAACTTCATGTCTAATCTAAATTCAATTGATCACATTTGGAGTTTCCAAGTTTACTGCCAATACAACTGAATCTTTTTATATTTTGGAGTTTCGAAGTTTAATCCAATCCAACTTGACCCATCATCAACTCTTGATTAAAATCAAATTTTCATCTATTAATTGTGACTATTTAATTAGCACAACTGCATCTGTATTAACTGTTGGCTCTTAACAATTTTTCTTTAGTTATTACATGAAGAAAATTATATACTTGTTATGTTATTATTAAAAAATATTTATTGTAAATAATTAATATATTTTTTCTTGGAAAATATGGGTGGGGACATTTAAATGTGACTCTCAGACAAAAGTCACTCGGAATCAGCAACTGATCTGTCCATACTAATGTTAGTTCGAAGATGCTGATGTCTTATTCAAAGTCTGACATTTGATCCGACTGAGAAAGCTGATTTTGTAATGAATAAATAAACTATTGTGAATTATTATCGAAGGACTTAAGTGTATTGCGCCCAGGTTATCAAATGGCTTTCGAAGCATTTTATATTGAGTTAATCATTGATAAGACGCTTTTGGATTGGAAGATGCTTACCGATAAAAATTATGTAAAAGGAAAGAGTTTAAATAAATTATGGCGGTCCATAATGGGTGTGATTAAAAAAAGTGTCAATTAACAACCTCTAGAAGTGCCCCGGATAATCATCATGGATATAAATTATTGCTGCATGCCTCTGTGCATGGTTCTATCATATGACTACTTTTTTTGGCAGACGGACGGAGGAATGTTAGAGTATGTTATGGATTGAAGCCTAGTTTAGTCATGGGATGTGTCATGGGCCGTGTCAAGTCAAGAACCACCAGTGCATCAGTGAGGTATATAAAATAAACATTCATAAGACGGGTTATGGTCATGATCAACATTACAGCCCGAAAGGAAATAATAAAAAATGGGCTTGGTCTAAAATTTGTTTCTCAAATCATGGAAATTGATGAGCAAGATACAGGAGACCCACCGGATCTGGAACCCACTATCGTACCAGAAGCGCCACTCTCTATAGGAAATGATAAAGAGGAGGAAAGATCATGGGCTCAGAACACATGGGCCTTGATGATATTAACTCCTAAGTTGGGCCTTCTTCTATGCATTTCCCATTATTTTTCCTTTAATCCATGATTATTACTCGGAATTGCAGAGGGGTGGTCGGTCATGCCTCCAGTCATGCCCTGAGAAATCATTAGAAGCTATAAGCCAAACATGGTGGTGCTAATAACACTGGAGGGCGGGTTCAGCAACAACTAGGCTTTAAATTCCATGAAATAGTTGAAGCTCAAGGATTTAGTAGAGGAATTTGGATCCTTTGGAATGATGAGACAACCATATTTGAAGCTTCAGTGTTGCATTCACAATTTATCCATGGAAGAATTGCTAGAGATAATGAGGAGCCATGGTATTTCACAGTTGTTTATGCAAGTCCTCATGAAACAAAAAGACACAATCTCTAGCAGGATCTCTTAATAATAATTAATGAAATGTTGGACAAACCTTGGATGCTTATTGGAGATTTCAATGAGATCAGTTGTCTAGAGGAATAGAAAGGGGGTGCTGATTCGAGTAACAAACGTTGTAGGACTTTTGAGAATTGGATCAACTCTTGCGGCCTAATTGATTTGAAAGCTGATGGCCCTAAATTTACATGGAGAGGTCCAAAATGGCCTAGATACCACATAATATTTAAGAGACTTGATTGAGCTTTGTGTAACAGACTCTAGAGGAATCGATTCGTTGATGCTCATGTTAGAGTGGGGGGTCAACTTCATTGTGATCATCACACACTCATTGTTAGCTTGGAGACTAAAGACAAAAACCCTGAAGCTCGCCCCTTCATATTCGAAGCATTAAGCACTCAAAATTCAAAGAAGCAGTTAAGGAGAAATGGAGAATGATTAGGAATATCCAGAATAACTTGAAAGATCTTACTTCTGATCTTAAGGACTCGAATAAAAAAGTATTTGGGAACATTTTCAGTAGGAAGAAATCCCTTATGGTGCAAATAGAAGGAATCTAGAGAAAAATGTAGGTTAGCTTCAATCCTTTTCTTGACAAAGCTTGAAATTGATCTTAGAAATGAATTAGATAAAGTGCTTGATCAAGAAGAAACCCCTTGGTTTCAGAAATCTAAGGCATAATGGTTAAATTTTGGTAATAGAAATACTACTTATTATCATACTAAAATCATAGGTCTTGTCACTAACTTCTATAGAAAACTCTTTACTAAGGAAGAGGAGAATAGACCCTAGATCAAAATTAATTGTAACAGGCCAAAAATTGATCAAAACAAAAGGAAGGATGTTGAATATAAAGCCAAGTAGAGAAGAAATAAAATGAGATTTATTTGAAATTGGAAATCTAAAAGCCCCAAGGGAAGATGGTTTTCCAGCTTTGTTTTTTAAGAAAAATTAGGATATTGTGGGAAATAATGTTTGTGATTTTGTGGAAAATGTTTGGAATGACTATAATAGTATTAGGAAAGTTAATAATACTCTTATTTCTTTGATACCTAAAGTTGACAAACTTGAAAAAGGTAAGTCAATTTAGGCCTATATCTCTATGCAATGTGGTGTATAAATGTGTTTCCAAAATTCTGGTTAAAAGAATGAAGAATTTGCTTCCTAATTTGATGTCCCCTCTCGAAGTTAGTTTTGTGTCAGGAAGAAATATACAAGATAATATTATCATTATTAAAGAAATGATCCACTCAATGAAGAAAATGAAAGGAAGAAAGGCTTTATGGCAATTAAAGTTGATTTAGAAAAAGCTTATGATAGGTTGAGTTGGGGTTTTTTAAAGAAGGTGCTCACTAAATTAAATTGATCTTCCTGCTCTCTATCTGCTAATATATTATGGAATTGGGAAAAATATTCAGAAACTAGTCCCCATTAGAGGCATAAGGCAAGGGGACCCAGTGTCTCCTTACTTGTTTGTTTTAGGAATGGAGAAGCTTACTCATCTTATAACTGACATGGCCAACAAAGATAAATGGTAGGGAATGAAAGTTGGAAGAAGAGGTCCAACCATAACACATTTATGTTTTGTTGATGATCTGGTTTTACTTGCAAAAGCTGGTGTTAAGCAAATGGAAAGCATTATAAAATGCCTTGATATTTTTTGTAGAATGACAAGACAAAAGGTAAGTGTTCAGAAAACCCATATTTACTTCTCTCCAAATGTTAAGAGAGAGGTATGAAAAGAAACCTGTTAAGTTAATAGTTTTCATGAAGTCCAAGAACTTGGTAGGAATCTTCTAGCTCTCATTACTAACAAAAGAAAGGCGTATGACAAGTTTGGACATATTGTGGAAAAGGTAAAGAAGAGATTAAGTAGATGAAAAGCTAAGACTCTATCTTTAGTTGGACGTATTAGCCTTTGTGAAATCTGTCATTGGTAATATGGCTCTTCATCAAATTCAACATGAGAAAGTTCCTAAAAAAATTATTTTGGAAATTGAGAAAGTTGAAAGAAAATTTGTTTGGGGAGAAGAAGGACAACAGAAATGGCATGCTTTAGGGTGGAATAAGATGTGTAAGAGTAGAAATGAAGGGGGATCTGGAATTCAATCCTTGAGTGCTATGAATGAAGCATTCATTTATAAATTGGCTTAGGTTCTTGTGATAAGAAATGATGATTTATGGGTTAAGATTTTGAAGGGAAAATATAAGGTGGAGTTAAATATTAGAGGGGGAGGTAAGCTCAAGAACTCTAATTCTACTTTATGGAAAGAAATCATGAGGAATTGGATTTGTGAAACAAGTTGGATTGGAGATTAGAAGTGGAAATGGAGTTTATTAGGGGTGGGGGGAGGTCGGGTTTGCTAGCAACCCTTGGTTTGGTCTTGTTGGGGGTTGGGCTTAGTCCAGTAACCCATGGTCTAGTATGGCCTGATCAAGTCAATAGATCAGACCAAATTCGACTAGTCCGGCTCAGGTTGGACCAGGTTCAAAAACTACTAAACCAAAAGGAAAAAGAAAAAAAAAGAAGAAACACAAGATATAGGAAGACACAGACAAAGCCAAGTTCAACCAAATCGACATACAAATATCTTCTTATCATCAAATCTAATATCAAATACCATTTGATTGTATATTATAA
Organism: Adenanthera pavonina; assembly: GCA_026686845.1. NCBI lineage: Eukaryota > Viridiplantae > Streptophyta > Magnoliopsida > Fabales > Fabaceae > Adenanthera > Adenanthera pavonina. The sequence goes on from JAIVEN010000016.1 coordinate 6,192,826, forward strand.
TTGTAAAAAATTGCATTATCTTTTTTTAATACTAAAAGAGATATTATTACATGGAGTAAATAAAAAGTACATGATAGTTTGCAGTAAGAGTTAGAATATCAGATACAGTAGAAGCCAGATAATAAGGGGAAGCGGTGGATGATTTCAGCAACTTTACAATAAACTTGGAAGGAATAAAAATCTAAATTTGGTAAGGGTTGATAACAAGAGGAGTAGGTTGATTAACCAGTGCATAACAATAGCCAATGGAATTGATGTTGTCCTAAAACATCCCCAATAGAAATTAAATACACACAAATCATCAAATGAAAAAAAAAACACAAATCATCAAATCAAACAACCCAAAATGGAAACAATATTTAAAAAAATTCTGAAATAAGAAAATGTCAAAAATCATAAAATATAAAAAAATCCCACCTAAGAATATATACAACGATCAAAACAAGAAGGGCATATAAAAAAAATTTGTAAAGCTCTCACTGCAATTCCAGAAATTGTCTATAAACTCCAAGCCATCACTGAGTTTTGAACCCCAAGATCTCATCCATCGCTTGAATGTCCTAAGCCACCTATTAAAAGAAAGAGCATGATTTTAGAGGAAGAAGACAAATTTGAAGGGTGTGAGGGCATGGATGAAGACAGATCTTCTTCCCCTCTATAGATCTACGTCTTCACTTCATAGATCAATGAACAAAGAAAAGAGAATGGCGAAAGAGGAGAGGAGAGGAAGAGAGGGAAAGGTGATGGAAGATATGAGAGAAGGTCGCAACAAAACATATGAAAGGAGGAAGGTGATGATGGAGGAAATGAGAGAAGAGGTAGGATGAGGAAAGGGATGGCGGTAGAGAATAATGGAGAAGTAAGGCTCAAGATTAGGAGATGTATATTATATATATATATATATATATTTAAAAGGAAAAAAAGAAAAAGGATACCATCGAACGGGGTTGGACCAAGTGGTTTGACTAGCTAGCCTATAGCCTGTTTTGACCCGGACAATCAGCATGACCCAGACACCGAGTTTTTGGTCATAGGCTAATAGGACCGAATTAATACCAGATCGGGTTACCTTGGGTTGGACCAGGTTAGTTGGGTTTGGGTTTTTTTCCCACCCCTAGAGTTTATTTTTGGAAAGAAAAATGGATTAGAGGGGAGGAATACTTATTGAATCAGAAGAATGACAACATTATGCCAAGGATCGACATAAAAGTTTGTGATCTAGTGAATCAAACAGGGGGCTAGAATCTTGATCTGTCAAGAGAGATTGTGAATGAACAATGTTTGATGAAAATGCAGGCAATGCTTCCTCATATTAACTCTAAACCTGATGTGATGAAATGAATACCCAACAATTATGGCAAATTTATAGTTGCCATGCTTATAGTGTCATTACTGGAAGTCTTAAGATAGAGGAGGATAGGATATGGAAGCTTATCTGGAGAATGCAAGTTCCAAAAAGGATTAAAACTTTTCTCTGGTTCGCTGCTAGGGAAAGACTCTTAACTCAGCAAGTTCAAAGTAACTGGACAGAGGAAGATGGCACTTGTCAAAGGTGTGGATTGGGAGAGGAATCTGTAACCCATGTGCTTTGAGATTGTTATGAGAGTTCCAAAATATGGCAGAAATTCATACATCCTTTAAATAGAAATTTGTTTTTTTTACTAACCCCTTAAAATGTTGGTTTGTTTCTAATCTGCAGGATCTAGAAGAAATTCAGCAAGGTGTTAGTTGGAATTTATGTTTTGCTGTTGCATGCTGGTTCCTCTGGAACTAGCGCAACCAATTTTTATTTGATGGAGAGACATTTTACTTATCAACCCTAAAGAAAGAATCTTGTCGTTCATCCAGAGCATGAAATGGAAAGAACACAATGCGATTTCTGAGGTAACTTTGAACAGAAGACAAGAGATGATCAAATGGCAAGCTCCACCGGTAGAAAAATTAAAATTACATGTAGATGAAACGGATCATTAATCCTCCACCCATGTAACTTCCATAACCCCCATGGTTCATAAAGTTTGAATAACCACCGTAACTCTTATAACCCCTCCCTCTCAACTTTAATGTATGCGTTTTATGTTTCTGTAATATTTGCAGCCCAACTAATATAAATAGGGCATTTGCATGTAAGAAGAGATGAATCAGAAAAGAAGAAGAAAAATCAGTTTCTCCATTGTGAGTATTCTTTTTAGCTTCTGAGCCATTTTTGGTATCAGAGACAGGGTAGAGAGAGTCCAGAAGTCAAGTAGAGTGAGAGAGCCATCAAAAAGCAACCTGAAAACGAGCAGCTGCCGCCGTCGCCGTCGCCATTGGAATCTATTTTTGGTCATTTTCCAGGCAAACGGACATCACCATCGAGCTCGAAAGGGCGGAAAATCTCTGACTGGAGAGTTTTGCCGCCGTTGGACACTCCATGCGCCTCTACACGCTACTGCCGGAACTCCACGCGTCTTCGCCGTCATTAATTTAAACTAATAATTTGAATTTGATTTAAATTTGATTCTGGATTTAGATTTGATTGTTAGTTTAGATTTAATATATTAAATACATTTAAATTTAAACTAATCTATTTAATTATTATTTATTTCAATTTAAATAATTGATTTAAATTAATCAAATAGTAAACCCTATCTATATAATAATAGAGACTAGGTTTATTAAATACACAAAATCAAAAGAGAGCATTCTCCCATACTAGAGAGAGAGTGGGTGGCCACATACTTAGAAAGAGAAAAGTATACGAATGCATATCGGCTTGATACGTACAAACGTTTGTGAACAGTGGTGTCAGCACGCCATTCAAGTTGAACTCATAGTTCATGTGGATTCCAATAGAGGGAGCTGATCAAACACGTCAGTTCCTTGGGTCTAACAGTGAAAAGAACCGAATAAACATGCATTGAAGGTAAAATGCTTCTCTACATCTCGATTTAAGCAACATTAACAGATCCATAGGAGGGATCTCAGTTGTGTTATTCTGCTGCGCATGTACCGAGATTCCTAACATCAACCTTCTACTCCATCCACCTAGGCCAAACCAACCACAATCACTGAGTTATATGATAGCTTGTCCTCATTAAAGTTGAGCATTAGAGTGGAACAGAATGCCAAGTTTGCTCACTTACCAAATCAAATTACTTACTTGGCCAAGAATCTGAAGGTGATTGCTGATGCTTATGAAGACATCAGAAATGTCATACCTAGCACATCGGTACCACCTCAAACTGGACCCTCTGAACCCACTAAGTCTATCTCTCCTGAACCTCTAAGCCCTTTTGAATTGGAATCCCCTGAGCCTGCTACTACAGATACTGCTACTAAGGCTACTGGCGTGTACCTGTTCTGTTAGTACCCAAGAAAGATGGGAGTTAGAGAATGTGCATTGATTGCCGAGCTATTAACAAAATTACTATCAAGTATCGGTTTCCGATACCACGACTCGATGATATGTTAGACCAGCTGTATGGTGCCACTACCTTTTCCAAGATTGACCTTCGTAGTGGGTATCACCAAATTAGGATTCGGCCAGGGGATGAATGGAAGACCGCCTTCAAGACAAGAGATGGCTTGTATGAGTGGAACGTGATGCCTTTTGGATTGACCAATGCTCCTAGCACATTCATGAGCCTAATGAATCAGGTATTGCGACCCTTCACAGGCAAATTTGTTGTTGTTTGCTTTGACGGCATTCTTATTTACAGCAAGAGTCAGGAAGAACACTTCGATCACATACAACAAGTATTGCAAGCTCTGCGAGACCAAAAGCTTTTTTCCAACCTAAAGAAGTGCACCTTTCTCGCCAATGAAGTTGTGTTTTTGGGGTACATCATGACCACAGAAGGTGTTCGAGTTGATCCAAGTAAAATTGAAGCCATTAATAGTTGGCCAGTTCCAAGATCTCTTCAGGAAGTTCGAAGCTTCCACGAATTAGCTTCTTTCTACAGGAGATTCATTGCCAATTTTAGCTCTATTGTAGCACCCCTCACAGATTGCACCAAGGGAGACACATTTCAGTGGATAGAGCAAGCTCAGAGGAGTTTTGAGGAGCTAAAGAAGCGGTTGACTGAAGCGCCCGTCCTAGCTCTTCCAAATTTTGACCAGGTGTTCGAGGTTAGCTGTGATGCCTCCAATACTAGAATTGGCGCTGTTTTAAGCCAAGAAGGTCATCCCATTGCCTTTTTCAGTGAGAAACTCAATGATGCGAAACTCAGGTATTCTACTTGTGATAAAGAATTCTATGCCATTGTCCGAGCTCTGCAACATTGAAATCACTATCTCCTGAACAAAGAGTTCATACTTTTTTCGGATCATGAAGCCCTAAAGTATTTGAACTCTCAACAAAAGATCAGTCGCAAACATGCCTATTGGAGTGAAATCTTGCAGTCTTATCCCTTCCTCATTAAGCATAAGGCTGGGATTTTAAATTCTATAGCTGATGCTCTTAGTCGTCGACATGTGTTACTAACAACAATGCGGGCCAAAGTTATTGGTTTTGATCTTGTCAAGGAGTTGTACCAGGAAGACCCTGATTTCCGTGGAGTATGGGAATCTACAGCTGGTCAATCATTCCACCAGTATTACTGATATGATGGGTTTCTATTCCGAGGTAAAACCATATGCATTCCTCAAGGTTCTTTGAGGGAGGCGATAATTTGGGAAGCTCACGATGGAGGGTTAGTTGGTCATTTTGGCAGAGACAAGACAGTTGATCTGGTCAAAGAGAATTTCTATTGGCCAAAGCTTGAACGAGATGTCAACTGACATATACAATGATGCCGAATATGTCATTTGGCTAAGACGAAAGGGCAAAATACAGGATTATACATGCCACTGCCGGTTCCAGAAGCACCGTGGGAAGATGTGAGCATGGATTTTGTTCTTGATTTACCCCAAACACAGAGGCAAAAAGATTCCATCATGGTTATTGTGGATCGATTTTCAAAGATGGCTCATTTTATTCCATGTCAAAAGACCAATGATGCGGTGCAAGTTGCAGATTTGTACTTCAAAGAAATTGTTCGTCTCCATAGAATTCCAAAAACTATTACTTCTGATTGTGATGTTAAGTTCCTGAGCCACTTTTGGAGGACGTTATGGAAGATGGGAACTAAGCTCCAATTTAACAGTGCTGGCCATCCACAGACAGATGGACAAACTGAAGCTATTAAGAGAGTTTTGGGAAATCTTCTTCGAAGTTTTGTGGGGAAGAATTTGAAGCAGTGGAACCTCATTCTTGCTCAAGTTGAATTTGCCTACAATAATTCTGTTAATCAAGCAACTAGGAAGTGTCCGTTTGAAGTTGTTTACGGCACTCGTCCCCTTAGTCCACTAGACTTGACCCTTTCACTTGATAAGCAGCAATATAGTTCTGATGCAGATCAAAGGGCTAAGGAAATCAAGAAGTTGCATGAACAAGTTTGTGAAAGAATACAGAAACAGAATTTCAAACTTAAGACACAGCGAGACAAGCATTGGAAGCAACAGATCTTTAATGTGGGAGATTTGGTTTGGATACATCTAAGAAAAGAGCGTTTTCCTAAACAATCAAATACCAAGTTGTCTCCTAGAGCTAATGGTCCTTTCAAGATTGTACAAAAGATCAACAACAATGCTTATAAGGTTGAATTGCATGGTGCTTATGGAGTTTTTGCCACTTTCAATGTTGCTGACTTGTCACCTTATTTGGATGATGACGCTGACTTTGACTCGAGGGCGAGTTCTGTCTAACCCGAGGAGAATGAAACGGATCATTAATCCTCCACCCATGTAACCTCCATAACCCCCATGGTTCATAAAGTTTGAATAACCACCGTAACTCTTGTAACCGCTCCCTCTCAACTTTAATGTATGCGTTTTATGTTTCTATAACATTTGCAACCTAACTAATATAACTAGGGCATTTGCATGTAAGAAGAGATGAATCAGAAAAGAAGAAAAAAAAATCAGTTTCTCCATTGTGAGTATTCTTTTTAGCTTCTGAGCCATTAGATAGGGTTGTCAGCGCTGAACATAAAGTTGCTGGAGGAGGAGGATTAATTAGAAATAATGAAGGGCAATGGGTTGGAGGATTTATTCATAAAATTGGCATATGCAATATACAAGAAGCTGAAACTTGAGCTGTGATTAATGGTCTAAAAACTTGCTAGGGTTTGGGATTTAAGAAAATTCTAGTCGAAATTGATTCTTTCTCCCTTGTTCAGGCTTTAAAGAATTCGAAAGTGGATTTTAAATCGGGATGAACAACTTTTACAGCTTGCAAAAAGCTGGTGATGGAGAATGGATAATTCTAGATAATTAGAATTTTAAATAAAATTATTTTATTAAGATACTTTAGATTACATTTTATGTTTGATTAGATTTCATAATATCTTTTAGGATTATTAGGATTTGAATTTTATTTTTTATTTATTCCTAGAATTTAATTATTTGAATTAGGATATATCTTTTGTTTAAATTTAAGATAGTTTGAAAAGAAAAATCTTATCTTAAGATTCTAGTAGGATTAGGATTTGAGCTCTATAAATAAGAGCTCCACTGCTCATTTGTATTTAGACTTTAATTAATGATTTGAGTTATAGTTTAAGTGAATTCTCTTTCTCCCTCGAGTTCTTTCTTTTCTCCCTCTTTGAGTTCTCCCCTCTCTATCTCTCTACCTTACCTTCCCCCTTGTTCATATTATTTGGTATCAGAGCCTAAATTTCACCATGCCTAAAAATTCCCAAATTATCCAACAAGGCCTTGAGGAAATTGAAAAGAGTTACAAAGAGTATGTAGATCAAGTGCTTGAATCTCTGTGAATTGAGATAAAGCAGGATCAAGAAAAAACAAACCAATTGATCGAGGAGATGAGGTAGGCCACAAACCAATTGATTGAGGAGATGAGGCAGTCCATAAACATGATGAGCAAGCAACTTTCGGGTAAGACATCAGAAAGTATACTTGGAAATTTAAATGGCTACAAAGAGATACCTTCCTCTAGTTTAATTCCACTATTGATGCCTCCCTTACCTCTTGAAGATGAAAACTCGAAGAAAGAACAAGCTCTGAAACAATTTCCACCCATGGAAGTTTTGTTTCCTAAGGTTGTTGATTGTGATTCTCAGCTTCATCTTGTTGCGGTACCACGTTATTCATGTGTTACGCTGCTTATTGTGGAAAATCAGAAGGGATTTCCAAAGTTGGAGAATATTTTGATTTTTGAAGAGATGTTTCTTCTTTCAGATATCATCCTTCGCTATTTTACTTGCTGGAAATGTTTCTCAAATCTAGATGTCACGTGGAGTTTTAACTCTCTGGAGGGGAGTTTTTTCAAGCGAGGGAGAATGATGGAGAATGGATAATTCTAGATAATTAGGATTTTTAATAAAATTATTTTATTAAAATACTTTAGATTACATTTTATATTTAATTATATTTCATAATATCTTTTAGGATTATTAGGATTTGAATTTTATTTTTTATTTATTCCTAAAATTTAATTATTTAAATTTGGATTTATCTTTTGTTTAAATTTAAGATAGTTCGAAAAAAGAAATTTTATCTTAAGATTCTAGTAGTATTAGGATTTGAGCTCCACTGCTCATTTGTATTCAAACTTTAACTAATAATTTGAGTTATAGTTTGAGTGAATTTTCTTTCTTTTCTCCCTCCTTGAGTTCTCCCTTCTTTTTCTTGAGTTCTCCCCTCTCTATCTCTCTACCTTACCTTCCCCTTGTTCACATCAGCTGGATTGACAGAGAATGGAATGTTGAAATCAACCACATATAGAGAAGCAAACAAATGTGCTCATAAGCTTGCTACTGTAAGTCTCCATGAAGCACTAGGTTACACTTTTATTGCTACACCATCTTTAGAGCTGGACACTCTCATCAGATGGGATATTGCGGGACCAGGAGAACCACGCAGAGTAGCAGTCTTAGATTAGATGTTGTCTGTTCATCACCAGATTATATCGCAAGCATACGAGCCGAGGTATAGTAAAGCGATGAGTGAGTATCGTTTCCACAGGGACTTAGATTAAAAAGCGGTCAAACATTAGACATCGCATTTTCGATTAATTTGAGCAAAGTAATTTAGAAGTTCAATATTCAATTAATTTTAACTATGCAAGACAAGCGTATAAAATTAACAACACGGATACGTAGAACTTAAGGAATTCAGGGAGATCTAGGATTATTCATTCCCCTTGTATTTCATGAACACCCACTTAAACTCTTTTTACAATTATTTTTAATACAAGATTATGTAGTCAGGATACCAATTTAACTAATTGTGCTCTCTCGAGTCTCCAAATAGCTGTTAGTGTAATTAATTAGATAATCTCTTACTAGTTAATTCAACCTTCATACCCAATCCAAATCCTAAGTAACTATATGAGGTTAGTGAGTGTATCTCTACCCCACTAACACAACTTAGCACTCAACAAAGCAAGATTTAAGTTCTCATCTGACCTAACTCAAATTCTCTATATAAGTTAACTTTCTCAAGCATAACTTAAATAAACTAAACAATCTTATTGATGGCCAAACAATAAGAAGCATTAAGAGTAGAGTTAAATCAACATAAAGATTGCATTAATTATAATTATAATAGAGAAATGAGTGTTCAATCCATACAAGAGTTCAGAATAATCCTAGAAGTGAAACACTAGCCACTCATGTTCAACAACATCATCAAAACATATATCTCAATCAATATTATTATTGAACAAGAGTCAAACGAGGAGGGAGTAATTGAAAGAAAATCAAGGAAGGATGCTGAAATCGGCTCAGAACTTCAAATCCCAGCTTCAAGCTCCTTCAAAGATTCAAATTCCAGCATACCCTAGCTCCCCAGAATGAGTTCCCTTCGTCCCTTCGTGCCCTAGCTTCTTTTCTCCCCCAGCTCTCTCTTGTTCGTCTCCTCGCTCTCCTCTAATATTGCGTTCGAGTGAAGCTTTGCGTTTTGCTGACGAGGGGTTCACGCCGCGGCTACATAATCCTGGCCGCGGCCTCATACCATTCGGATGTGTTGTTTTGCTCACTGCTTGTCCTGAGGCCGCGGCCTCATACACCATAGCCGCGGCGTGGTGAGCTCCAGAAGCATTTCCTTCTCTGATCTCCGTTCTCCCGTGATTCCTACAATCCCATGATTCCTACAACAAAGAAGAGCTTTTAAAAACTTTTCTGGATATAAAATAATACATAATAAGACAAAAATATACTATTATGCATTATTAGGATTACACTCAATAATTTCCTATCCTGAGTATCAAGTATCTACATATATGAATGCATAACTCAAGGAAAATGCACTGAAATGATATAATTCGGCACCATTAACACACCCCCAAACTTAAACAATTACTCGTCCTCGAGTAGACTGACTAAGAGAAACCAGCTAGATTGCATAAGTTATCTAATTACTATGGTAGCATGAACTTTCTCCTCATCAAGTGCCACTGAAGATAAATAACAAAAGAATGAGTCAAATGACCATAGCTACACGACTTTCAATCCAATAACCAGTTTTATTGAAATTTCAAAGGGTGTGTGTGTGATTAATCAAAGAGCCACTTTCTTGCAAGAATCAAGATTAAAAGCAGCACTCCAATCTGCATAAACAAAATGCTTCAACATCAACACTTCATATGCCTAACCTTTTCTCCCCTCTCCACTTATAAGATAACCACCATATACCTTTGAGATCAATGGGACTTTTAGGCTTGTAGCGTGGCCAGGTTTAATAGCTTACTGAAATGAAGAGGTAAGAGGGATAGCAAATATCTTGAGATAAATGATGCATTACATATCATCTCTCTTCCTTATCTTGAACTTTGAGACACTATATGAAGTCAAGTAACAACTCCCCCAAACTTATCTCTTAATGAACATTTGCACCCCAAACATTCTTAGACTTTTGCACCTCTCTGAATATAGGTTTTTTTTTTTTTTTGCATTAAGAGAGTGCAACTAATATAACCGTACACAACTAAGGTGATCCTGTGCCCAAATATACAGTTTACATCATTTTCTATCCCATCACCATCTCTAATCACCACTCATGACTTCTCAATTATCTCAAGATTAAGGGTAATTTATGGTTTTTCGGGCTAAGTGGGTAAGGTTTCATGTAGGGTTCCAAAAAGAAAATTCACATGGTTTTTCAATTTACAGTTCAAGTGGGGATCAAGTGATTAAATGTTTCTCATGGTAGGCATGAAAGGCTCAAACGTATTTTAAAGAATGCCCAAATCATTTCCCAAAAATACATGAAGTTCTCGATTAGCCTCAAGAGGTTCCAAGATAGGTTCTAGAGTAATGACATTCAAACAATCTATACACATCAATTTGCTGCTGTTCTCTCTTAATACCAGCATTCAAATGATTCCTCAATTATTGTGTGCAGGAATTTTCTTCAAAATCACCACAAAACAAGAAATTGATATTGTAATTCAAGTAGCTATAAGCATTACATACCCTTCCTGAGCCATCTATAATTTAAAACACTCCACAATCATTGGGTTCATGCATTCAATTCAAAAGATAACTCAACAATCTAGCTCAAAGTAAAAATTTGAAAGGAGGAAGAGTAATGGTAAAAGTTTAAAGCCACATCACTTCAGCCCAACAAACAAAAGCATCCCTCACCCCCAAACTTAAATGGGACATTGTCCTCAATGTTAGGACTAGTGCACCGGGGTAAAATGAGGGGCATCTCTCACACAGTATCACAAGACAAACAGATAAAACTGCATGAAAGGACAAAAAGAATATGCAAAAGCAGTTAAAGCAATAACTAAGCGCAGCAACTAATGTCTCAACTAAAGAAATCAAACTAATCCAAGAATTGCAACAGAGTGAGTTCCAGCCAACAACTAAAACCAAGGTTCACAGAAAGAGATGAAAACTGCAACATAAATAATGGACGACAATGAAAAGACTAGGAATAAGAGTTCTAAACAAAGAGCAAAAGTAGAACAGGACAAAAGAAAAGTCTAGTGCTAGCTGTCATCTGAGGGGTCCTGTACTCCGGGCATCCCCCCATGCCCTGACGGTGCTGCTGTGTCCTCTGGGGATAGAGGGACCTGCATATGCTGGGCCAGCCGCCGGATGTTTCTGTCCATCCTGGCTTGAGAGGTACTGATGTGCCGGACGTCCTGATGGACCTGCTGCAAATAAAGAAATAAGCGCTCCATCGTATACTCCTCAGCAGGTCATGGTGGTGATGGTGGTGCAGGCTGCTCAATGGGTGCCACCTCTCCGTGCTCAGCCAGTGGCTGTTCCTCCCCAGGCTCCACCATGTCAGCTACTCTGATGGAGTCATAGTTGAACTCTTGCTTGTGTGGGAAGAGTTCCACCCTTTGCAGTGTCAGGGGCACTCCTGCCTTTATGCACAACCCCGAGATGAAATGAGGAAATCCAATGGGTAGATGTGCCTTGGGGACCGAATTCTTGAGATAATCAAAAATGAGCTGGGCGGCATCTACAGACTCTCCGCGTATGAATAAGTAAATGAGGAGGGCCCGTTCCCGATTAACATCACTCAAATGGCTGACTGGTACAAGATTATTACAGATAAAGTGTAGCCAGTACCGCGCTGTTCGATGCAAGTGGGCCCGCTTGATGTGACGGTGGACGCCATCAACAATGTGCCAATGGGCCCGGCCCGGTAAAGTAATCAGCTCGGCAATGCCCTGATAAGGTACCTCGTCAGTGTTCTCAGTAAAATACCGATACCTACAATTGGTCACAACAGGGATTTGGAAGGTTGACTGGATGAGGGACTTAGTAATTTCAACCCACGTGCCCCGCACCTTGCACCGCACAGAGGTGCGTTTTTCTGCCTCCGCACAAAACTCTCGGACCATAGTGAGAGATCCTCCTTCTCGTTTCCCTGCCAAGAATCCAAACCCGTAGGCCTCTATCCCTTGCCAAAATCGTAGGTCACTATTATAGGGGAAGTATTTCTCCAAAATGAGAGGTCGGGGTTTATCGAGCTCCACTCTTTCCTCTTCTTCTTGTTGTTCAGGTGGAGGTGGGGGTGGAGGAGGAGGTGCTGCCTGTGATCGAGTAGCTCTTTTTGTGCGGGCCATACCTGCAAAGAAGCAATCATTGGGCAGATAAAGGACAGCCAGCCCAAAGACCTCGAAATACCAAATCACAACTTAACCTTGGGACCACAACAAGCTACAAACAAGAGACCTCCTACAAGTTGAAGACAAAAGCCTGACCCACCAACAGACAAAATAACAATTAACAAAATGAACCACTCACGATAAGCGACAACAAGGGGACCACCAAGAGGCAGAACAATGGACACAGTCCACCAGCGAAACCTAGGCAGAGTTATAAAATAATGACAAATGGCAACCAGGAGAGTGACAAAGCAAGGGACCACAGACCAAAACAAGGATAAAGTAGCTAACAATGGCCTATATTCACAAACATAAGCAAGTTGCATTCCACTGGTCCCCACACACAGAGTCAATAACAACAAGAAAAGGTCCCAATCAGACTTAAATCAACTTCTTAAAGCAGTCGTAATCCATAAAATCCCAAATTCTTCCTATTGTACGAATGAAATTTAACACTCCAACAGCCCAACTTAGCGGGTGAAAATTCAACAACTTAATTCACTAAAGGATTGGGAGCGTTACCCAAAATTGCGCAGAGAAGCAAGGAAGTTGAGAGAGGCCACCAACCCGAGGAAGGCCAATGCTGCCACTGACCCACGTGGACCGAGGAAGTGAAGGAGGAAGGTGGAAGAAGACGGTGGCGGCTGAAACTGAACCACGGCCGAGGTATGAAGAGAGGAGGGATAGGTATGGCTACGGTGGATCTAGGGAATGGGCTCGTGGAGGTATGATTTTAGAGGCGAGGGGGGGTGATGAAGTCCGAGGGAGAGGGTTTGGGTGAGGGATGAGGGATTGAGGGGGCAGGGACCGGAGGCCGGAGATGGAGGTGAGGAGAGAAGCTGCGGCTCGAAGGGATAAAATGACGAAGAGAAATTAGGGTTCAGAACACGCGGGGGAAGGCTGTCTTTTTAGTCTTCTGTCAGGTCTCGCCGCGGCTTAAAACAAATGGCCGCGGCGTGAATCGTGGTTCACGGCCCTTGGAAGCATTACGCCGCGGCTATTTAATCTCAGGCCGCGGCGAGACAAGGACGTTGGGCCAATCCTGGAATTTTTTAGCCGCGGCCATGGTTTTTGGGCCGCGGCGTGAAGATACCCAACATCTTCCGCTTCTGGAAATTTTTAGCCGCGGCCATGGTTGTTTGGCCGCGGCGGGGAGACACCCAGAATTAGGTCCTCTCTGTTTCTTTTTAGCCGCGGCTATGTAATATCAGGCCGCGGCGTGACAATCTTTCTGAGTATAAGCAGTAGTAAACACACTTGAGAAACACATTCCTCACCTCATCCATGTTTACAACAGTTAAGATATGCACACAATGGCAAACACGAGCACAGGCCATATTTCAAATCCTATTCAATTCCATTACAGCTTAGCAATTTTCAATCATGCCCAATTGTTCATGCTCAAACTTTGATCATTCATTAATTTGCTCCGAATCAGTCTACAAAACTTAGCTATCAGCAGTACTTGCAGAAATAGGATTTGAAATAAGAGTTTAGTTTAGTGAACTCCCTATTGATATGCCATGTCCACTTCAGTATTGCTTTGATCTTTGTCATGAATTTGTTTTCTTGGGGTCCAGAGCTGCACTGACTCTACCTACATTAAAACCACGAACCAAGAACAAATAGAAAATCAACTGTACAAGACACATCACTAATATAACAATGCAAGATACACGTTACAGAGTTTGGGTTGCCTCCCAGAAGCGCTAGTTTTATAGTCGCCAGCCCGACTGTTCACCACACTAGCTATGCTCTGACAGATGGAGGGTAGAGGTTTGACGATCCACGTCTCCGCCCTAATAATGCTTTAATCTCTGGCCATTGACCTTAAATTTCGCACCATCTTGTCCTTCAAGTTCTACAGCTCCATGAGAAAAAGTTTGAACTACAGTGAATGGGCCAGACCACCTAGATTTGAGCTTGCCTGGAAATAATTTGAGCCTCGAGTTGTATAAGAGCACTTTCTGGCCTGGTACAAATGCTTTGGGCAGAATTCTCTGATCATGCATCTTCTTTGTTCTCTCTTTATACAACCTTGAACTTTCGTAGGCATTGAGACGGAATTCTTCAAGTTCACTCAACTGCAGTAATCTTCTTTCACCAGTTGCCTTCAAATCAAAATTTAGCCTTTTTATGGCCCAATAAGCACTATGCTCTAACTCTATGGGCAAGTGACAAGCCTTGCCAAAGACAAGTCGGTATGGTGACATCCCAATGGGCGTTTTATAGGCTGTGCGATATGCCCACAATGCATCATCAAGTTTAGCAGCCCAATCCCGCCTAGTTACACCCACAGTCTTCTCTAGAATGGTTTTGATCTCTCTATTTGAAATTTCAGCTTGCCCATTGGACTGAGGATGGTAGGCAAGGGCCACTTTGTGCTTCACACCATATTTTCTCAAGAGAGCTCGAAATTGGCTGTTACAGAAATGAGTACCCCCGTCACTGATAATGGCTCGTGGAGTTCCAAATCTGGTGAAGATGTGCTTCTTCAAGAACTTAATCACCGTTTTAGCATCATTAGCCACACAAGCAGTGGCTTCCACCCATTTGGAGACATAATCCACTGCCACGAGAATATATTGATTATTGAAGGATTTGGGCAGTGGTCCCATAAAGTCTATCCCCCAAACATCAAATAACTCCACTTCAAGGATGTTGGTGAGGGGCATTTCATTTCTCCTAGAGATGTTTCCCACTCTTTGACATCTATCACACTTAAGCACAAACTCGTACGAGTCTTTGAATAGAGTTGGCCAGAAGAAACCACATTGAAGCACCTTTGCTGCTGTTTTCTCCCCCCCAAAATGCCCTCCATATTCAGAATCATGGCAGCCATGAAGTATTGCTTGTTGCTCACTTTCTGGTACACACCGTCTAATCAACGAATCTGCACATCGCCTAAAGAGGTAAGGCTCATCCCAGATATAGTATTTTGCTTCATGCAAGAATTTCTTCAATTGATATGGCTTCAAATCAGGGGGTGTCACATCACAAGCCAAATAGTTTACAATGTCAGCATACCAAGGATCCATTACATCCTCAATAGCAAAGAGTTGTTCATCAGGAAATTTTTCATGGATGGCACCTTCATCATCAATTTGTGCATTGCTGTCCAATCTTGACAGATGGTCTGCCACTTGGTTTTCTGAGCCCTTTTTGTCAACAATCTCTAAGTCAAACTCTTGCAGCAATAAAACCCATCTTATCAACCGCCCCTTTGACTCTTTCTTGCTAAATAGATACTTAATGGCAGCGTGATCAGTGAATACTGTTACCTTAGCACCAACAAGATATGGCCTGAATTTGCCAAAAGCAAATACTATGGCTAACATCTCCTTCTCTGTGGTTGTGTAATTCTCTTGAGCATCATCAAGAGTCTTGCTAGCGTAGTAAATGGGGTGGAACATCTTGTCTTTTCTCTGACCCAAAACAGCCCCCACGGCAAAGTCACTAGCATCACACATGACATCGAATGGAAGGTCCCACTCAGGAGCTACAATGACCGGTGCCTCTATTAATCGTCTTTTGAGCTCGTTAAAAGCCTCGAGACAATTGTCATCGAATTTGAACTCCACATCTTTCTCCAATAAGAGGCATAGAGGTTTAGCTATCTTGGAGAAGTCTTTAATGAAACGACGATAAAAACCCGCATGTCCAAGAAAGCTGCAAATGCCCTTCACATTAATGGGTGGGGGTAATTGCTTAATCACCTCAATCTTTGCTTTGTCCACTTCCATGCCATTTTTGGACACCTTATGGCCTAGTACAATGCCTTCACGCACCATGAAATGGCATTTCTCCCAATTGAGCACAAGATTGGTTTCTTCACATCTTTTTAAGACATCCGCGAGATTGTAAAGGCATTCCTCAAAAGATTCCCCGAACACCGAGAAATCATCCATAAATACCTCCATAGTCTTTTCAATCATGTCAGTGAAAATGGACATCATACATCTTTGAAAAGTTGCTGGTGCATTACACAGACCAAAGGGCATCCTCCTAAATGCAAATGTGCCATAAGGACAAGTGAATGTGGTCTTTTCTTGGTCTTCTGGAGCAATGGCAATTTGATTATATCCCGAATAGCCATCTAAGAAACAGAAGAAGTCCTTGCCAGCCAATCTATCTAGCATTTGATCAATGAAAGGTAGGGGAAAGTGATCTTTCCGTGTGGCTGCATTTAGCTTGCGGTAGTCCATGCACACTCTCCAACTAGTGACAGTGCGAGTAGGAATAAGTTCATTGTGGGTGTTAGCCACTACAGTCATGCCCCCTTTTTTGGGTACACATTGGACTGGGCTCACCCAAGAACTATCCGAGATAGGATACACAATCCCTGCATCTAACCACTTCAAAATCTCCTTCTTCACCACATCCTTCATGATGGGATTTAACCTTCGTTGATGCTCAATGGATGTCTTGTGGTTGTCCTCCAAGAAAATTTTGTGCATACAGATTGATGGACTAACCCCTTTTATATCCGCAATGGTCCACCCAATAGCCCGCTTATATGCCCTCAAGACATTTAAGAGTTGCCTCTCCTGATCTTCATTCAAATCAGAGGCAATTATGACAGGCAATGTATTGTCTCCTCCCAAATAAACATATTTCAAGTGGGGTGGGAGTGCTTTCAACTCAAGAGTGGGTGGATCAACAAGAGATGGCTTCAAAGAAGTTTTGTCAATAGAAGAAGCGTCCAAAGACTCAAATGCGATGCGCCTTTTTGAGATGGTCGAGGAGGCATTTAGCAAAGCCAAGCATTCTTCAAATTCTTCTCCTTCCATTTTACACCCAATTAAGAGAGCTTCCAACGGGTCTTGAGCGATTGACTTATGGAATTCCTCATGCACCACTTGATCAATGACGTCAGTAAAGCAACATTCTTCCGGTTCATTATGTGCCTTAATGGCCTTGAACATGTTAAATGTCAACTTTTCTTCACCAACTCTCCATGTAATCTCACCCTTTTCCACATCAATGAGGGCTCTACCAGTGGCTAAGAAAGGACGCCCTAGAATGAGGGGCATCTCCCGATCCACTTCACAGTCTAGAATGATGAAATCCGCGGGAAAGATAAAATTACCCACTTTCACAAGCACATCCTCAATGATCCCCTTAGGGTAAACCAAGCTTCTATCCGCCAACTGCAAAGTCACAGTAGTTGGTCTTGCCTCACCCAATTGCATTTTCTTGAAGACAGAAAGAGGCAAGAGATTCACACTAGAGCCCAAATCACATAGGGCCTTCCTGATGGTCATTTTACCCATTTCACATGGAACCACAAAGCTACCCGGATCACTCAACTTCTGTGGTAAATTTTTGATGATATCGGTGCAACTTTTGGTCAAAGCTACCGTTTCGAACTCATTAAATCTTCTCTTCTTTGACAGCATGTCTTTCAAGAACTTCACATATGCGGGCATTTGCTCTAAAGCATCAGTTAGAGGAAGATTAATATGCAACTGCTTGAAGATATCTAAGAATTTCTTGAATTGTTTATCTTCTTTTTGCTTCTTGAACCTTCGGGGGAAAGGTAGAGGAGGTGTCACTTTTTGGATGATCTCTTCTTGCTTTCTTTTCTCTCCACTCAATCTTTCACCATCGTTGTCATCTTTTCTCTCTACCTCTCTTTTGTCTCCCTCAATGTCATTTTCTTCCCCACTATTTTTCACAAATTCTTCTTTCTCGCTCTCATTCTCCTCTTGCACAACCACTCCCTCATCACCTCCATAGTTCACCCTATGATCAATGGCTTCAGGCAATTGTTTACCACTCCTCAAGGTGACCGCCTTACATTCCTCCTTGCCCTCTCTCCTTGGATTAGGAATTGTGTCACTAGGTAGCCCACCTTTTTGCAAAGCATTCAATTGAGAAGCCATACTACCCATTTGCACTTCAAGATTCTTAATTGCCGTCTCATGTATTGCAAAAGTGGCCTTGGTTTCTGCTCTAGCAGTTTCTTGGTTGGCTAGAATTTGAGACAACATTTTCTCCATTTTAGATTCTTCCTCCTTAATGGGGAATTGCCTAGCTTGAGGTTGGAAACCGGGAGGATGGTTAGGTCGTATGCCGGATGAGGATGGTTGGTTCACCTTTTGTCCTTGACTCCAAGAGAAGTTAGGGTGATTTCGCCACCCCGGATTATAGGTTTGTGAGAAAGGATTGTTTTGCGGATTGTTTGGCCCTCTTTGAAAGTTGTTCAAGTAGTTCACATTCTCCATAGCATAAGGACATTGCTCCGTGCCATGTCCTTCCCCGCATTACTCACAACCCATAGGAGAGTGAATGGCATTAACCCCCATCGCATTTCCTCTCTTTACTTGCATCTCCAAATTGTCAAACCTTCGATTCAAAGCATTCAAATGATCTAAGATTTCATTTGTGGAGCTAGAGGCTTGTGAATAATCTTTCTTCTTTATGGTTCTCCTTCTATTGGCTTTTTGCATTGTGTTTACAGCAAGATTCTCATACAATTTGTAGAGCTCATTCACTGTCATGTTTCCAATAGTCCCATTAGATGCCGCATCTAGCATATTCAAGGAGTCATCATCAAGGCTATTCCAAAAGGCTTCAAGTAACACCCATTTTTGCTGTGCGTGATTGGGGCATTGCTTCATTTTATCTTTAAATCGCTCCCAAGCTTCATGGAAGAGTTCACCCGGCTCTTGCTCAAAGGATAGAAGTTCACCCCGAAGAGAGGCTCTACGGCCCCGAGGAAAAAATCTCGCTCTGAATCTCCTTGCTAACTCATCCCAATTATCAATAGATTGCTCTGGAAGAGAATTGAGCCATGCCTTTGCTTTATCTCTTAATGACAAGGGGAAGAGCCTCAATCTCAAAGCATCCTTAGAAACACCATTTTGCTTGAACGAGTCACACACCTCCACAAAGGTAGTCAAATGAGCATTGGGATCCTCCGCATATGTTCCACCAAATTGCCCATTCATTTGTATCAACTGCAGCATCGTTTGCTTGACTTCAAAATTCCGAGCTTGGATATCCGGCATGCGGATACTAGAATGATAACCCTCATTCTCTCTACTGATGAAGTCATCAAGAGTCCGAACATCATTTTCATCCGCCTCACTGTCATTCATGGTTGGAGTTTCTTGAGGTTCCGGAGTCTGAGTATTAGGAGTGCCTCCTTCAAAGATATTCTCACCCTCCAGAATCACTTCAAATCTATCGGGATCCAAGCCTTGCATGCGCGTGAGATAGGTACCTACCAGCCAAAAACAACAAACAAGTATCAAGCTAATAAGAAAAATAAAAAGTGTATAAGTCTAAATTACACAAAGTATCTATTTCCCTATCTATAACTCAAACTTAATCTACTAACACAAGTCTAAGGTTGACCAAAGAACTTTTGAGTCTAAGTCCCCGGCAACGGCGCCAAAAACTTGTTCATCACCAGATTATACCGCAAGCATACAGGCCGAGGTATAGTAAAGCGATGAGTGAGTATCGTTTCCACAGGGACTTAGATTAAAAAGCGGTCAAACATTAGACATCGCATTTTCGATTAATTTGAGCAAAGTAATTTAGAAGTTCAATATTCAATTAATTTTAACTATGCAAGACAAGCGTATAAAATTAACAACACGGATACGTAGAACTTAAGGAATTCAGGGAGATCTAGGATTATTCATTCCCCTTGTATTTCATGAACACCCACTTAAACTCTTTTTACAATTATTTTTAATACAAGATTATGTAGTCAGGATACCAATTTAACTAATTGTGCTCTCTCGAGTCTCCAAATAGCTGTTAGTGTAATTAATTAGATAATCTCTTACTAGTTAATTCAACCTTCATACCCAATCCAAATCCTAAGTAACTATATGAGGTTAGTGAGTGTATCTCTACCCCACTAACACAACTTAGCACTCAACAAAGCAAGATTTAAGTTCTCATCTGACCTAACTCAAGTTCTCTATATAAGTTAACTTTCTCAAGCATAACTTAAATAAACTAAACAATCTTATTGATGGCCAAACAATAAGAAGCATTAAGAGTAGAGTTAAATCAACATAAAGATTGCATTAATTATAATTATAATAGAGAAATGAGTGTTCAATCCATACAAGAGTTCAGAATAATCCTAGAAGTGAAACACTAGCCACTCATGTTCAACAACATCATCAAAACATATATCTCAATCAATATTATTATTGAACAAGAGTCAAACGAGGAGGGAGTAATTGCAAGAAAATCAAGGAAGGATGCTGAAATCGGCTCAGAACTTCAAATCCCAGCTTCAAGCTCCTTCAAAGATTCAAATTCCAGCATACCCTAGCTCCCCAGAATGAGTTCCCTTCGTCCCTTCGTGCCCTAGCTTCTTTTCTCCCCCAGCTCTCTCTTGTTCGTCTCCTCGCTCTCCTCTAATATTGCGTTCGAGTGAAGCTTTGCGTTTTGCTGACGAGGGGTTCACGCCGCGGCTACATAATCCTGGCCGCGGCCTCATACCATTCGGATGTGTTGTTTTGCTCACTGCTTGTCCTGAGGCCGCGGCCTCATACACCATAGCCGCGGCGTGGTGAGCTCCAGAAGCATTTCCTTCTCTGATCTCCGTTCTCCCGTGATTCCTACAATCCCATGATTCCTACAACAAAGAAGAGCTTTTAAAAACTTTTCTGGATATAAAATAATACATAATAAGACAAAAATATACTATTATGCATTATTAGGATTACACTCAATAATTTCCTATCCTGAGTATCAAGTATCTACATATATGAATGCATAACTCAAGGAAAATGCACTGAAATGATATAATTCGGCACCATTAACATTGTCTCTTTTTCTACTTTTTTCTGTAGTGTTTTTTATTTTTTTGTCTCTTGACCCGTTGGTTCAAAAAAAAAAATCATAATATTAATGGATGCCGTGCTTCTATGTGTCAGTATATAAAATAATGAGTCTTGACCCTTAGATTAAAAGGCTACTTAATTATCGGACATCGATCTCACATCACATGCTAAAACTGTTGGGTTTGCATATTTTGGGGCGTTCGATTTCGATGTTATCAGGAGCCATTGCTTGGGTCCTTAAAAGGCTACTTAAAACATCTTGGCTATTTATCTCTTCCACCACACACAGATTCTCCCCACGTGTGTTTCTCTTGATTCCTTTTTCCTCCTCATCTCAAGGCTCTGAATTTGCCGTGCCGTCTCCAACTACTGAAGTGAAATATGTATTTCTCTCCGATTCCGTTAAGTCCATCAGACAAGCAAAACTTGCCGGGTTCTTTCTTCACCACATGTCAATATTTTTGTTCTTCCGTTTCCTCAAAGACTCATCATATTAATTATGCAGGGAAAAATAACAAGCGAACAGCTAGCCCTGTACATTACATGCATAAACCACCTTTTACTTGCGTTGAATTATATGTTATGTTACCTTGGGTTCGACTTTTCCTGAAATTACACTATTCCTTGTGCATGGGTTTTGTAGTCCATGCAATCATATATCTTCGCCTTCCCCACGTTCCTTTGACTTTCACAAATTAGTGTCGTGATTTACACATGAACAGTTACTGAGTACTGGTTTGCTCTTGGTGTTACGGTGTTTGCGAAAACTAATTAATTATAATTCTGTTTGTGTAATAACAGATAGTATTGCAACTGAGCGATGTTATTGCCATTTGATTCTCAGGTGGTTTTGCTTTGAAGAGAACAGATGGGGGAACACAAGTAGGAAGAGGAGTTCATTGCTCAGTGGACACACCACCGCCATCTTGGAGAGAACGAGCGGTTCAAGCACTTCCAACTAAACTGCTTCACATATACATCACACGCTACTGCACACTAAGAACTTAACAGCCAACTATATGGTTTTTTTTTCTTTGCAAATCAGTAGCTGCGTACTCTTAACACACCCTAGTGATCGATCGCTACATGCAATTTCACCCTCAAAATGAACCATGGCTTGAGATTTAGATCTACAAGAAGCAGGCTATGATCTCATTTTACATATGCAGATCTAAATCACAAGCCATGTAACGATTATTGAGGTGCGTGTTAAAGAGTAGCTGCTGATTTGTGAAGGAGATGAAAAATGTAGCTATTACCTTTAGTTGGCATTAGTGTGTAATAGCGTGATATGTGAAGCAGTTAACTAGAGTTAGTTAGATCTTAGTGTGTGGTATTCGAAGTGCATGGTTTACAGTTAGTTGGCATTACAGTGCTTGGGCCTTGGGGCAGAGTGGTAGCCAATAGCAAAATAGAATGTCTGTTTGGGCCATGGGGATAGTGTTTGGCATCTTTGTGAAAAAAAGAAGAAGAGGGAGCCAATAGCAACATAGAATGTGTTTGGGCCTTGGGGCATTGCAAGAGTTGAGGCATACAGCAGCAATTCTAAACCATTCACTCTGAATATTTTCCTTCATATGATAAATTATTAATAAAATATTATAAATATATATATATCTTTTTTAAAATAATATTATTATTATTAAAAACATATGCTTCTCATATTTCAAGTAAAAAATTAATAATAAAAATAAAAATAATTATGTATATCTTCTCTTTGAAAGTATAGTTGGAGACATTTAACATGACTGGACAGATGTCAAAGTAACTGGTGCGTCCAAACTAATGTTAGGTTGAATATGCTGCTGTCTTAATCAAACTCTGATAATTGATCCCATTCACAAAGCTCATTTCCCACGTTGCCATTATTTTGAACTATTAACCCAAATTATCTATTGCCTAATTGCCTTCCAAAGCATTTTATATTGCCTTCATCATTGTTAAGACGCTTAAGATGCTTATCAAATACTGACATACTGTCAATTAACATCCTCTACAAGTGCACTGGATAATAATCATAACTAGTTAAAAAAGAAGAAAAGTCATAATGACATACTAAAGCAACACTTAAAACGACGAGACATACAGAAGATTTTGCACTTTCTGCAAGGGCAGGCAAATGATCTTCAATATACTCCAATCACAATGAAGATATTATTAGACTTGAATCCAACATCAGACGCGTTAGGCCTTTGAACTTTGGACTTCATGAGCTAGATCGATGTAATTGGTATCAGTTTTGGTATTAACTACAAGAACCTACCTATGTGATATGTTATCACCGTGAAAGAAATATACTTATTCCACTAAACAAAACCTTTTTATTATTCAACTGGGGAATGAATGAACTGACACATTTTAGAAGCCATTTTTAGCAGAAGAAGCTTGACATATGCATCAATTCTACAAATGATACAGCTGCATGCCACAGAAATAATGGGGAAATATGGGAGCAGTTAGCAGGAAGCCATGAAACCCCCCAGTTCTTAATTAAAGTGTCATGCTGGAATTGGAGCCATTCTGGAAGAGCTGTGCAAACTAGCAGCGTATTGTCGTGCCCACAAGTCATAATGAATAATCTCTTCAAGGGAAGGCGAGGAAACAAGTTCCTTCTGATGCTCCTCGCAAGTTAGCTCGACAACTTTGAAAATATCAAGATAGCCAATCCTGGAAACACCAAAGAAATAAACCCCATCAGAAGAGGATTCATATTCACAAGACGATGCCTACTGTAAAAGCTATTGTGAAAATAAGCAGCAAAGTTCTTGGAAGATTGTTTCACTTTCGAGGATAAACTATTTTAAACCTTCAAGACTCATTATTCGTGCCTTTTACCCTTCAGATTGATCATGTATTATTTATCACTATCATCAGGGAAACTAATATTTACACCGGAATTCCCAGTGAAACACTTTAAGTAATCAAGGAATTAACCTACTTTTCATCAATAAACATCTCAACAGCTTTCTCGTTAGCTGCACTTAGAACTCCCGTCATGGTGCCTCCAGCACGTCCAGCGGCATAGGCAAGATTCATGGATGGATACTTCACATTGTCAGGAGCTTTAAATGTTAAAGAACCAAGCCTGTGTAATCACATTCCAGATTTAGTTGTGTCAAATGAGCTAAAAATTTCGGCAAAGAATGTAAGTTCAATCAAATTATGCGACACATCATACATAATATGATGCACTGGGAATAGAAATTATATCAATCATATTTTAAGCTGCCTTTTCCCAGATGCTGCTTAAGGAATGGAAGAGGATGATCATGGAATCTTTTAAGTTACACTAACAAACAGAATAAAATACAGTCCTTGCTGGAAGATAGGCAGGAAGCCAACGAGGAAAAGGAAACAAAATTATCTGGCCATTCAAAGTAAAAAGACTGATAATTTCGCTTGGAATTCCTACAAAATTCAATTTAAGAGGAAAGGCTTCACAGTGGGGATGAACACTAAAAGCCAAATATTAATGCTTTGTCCAACTTTAAAACTGTTGATTAAAGTAAGAAGATTCATCTCTTCATTAAAGTAAAGAAGAGTGAAGTTAAAATTTGCAAGCTGCAGGGAAAATGATAGTACTTGCAAAGATCAAGGCGTGGCCAAGTTAGTTCAGAGCAATAAATTCTGTCTGGCCAAGACATTGTATAGAGAATGGGCAAGCGCATATCAGGCCACCCCAACTGTGCCAGAACCGAAGAATCCTGAAAATGGAAAAAAAAGTTAGCATGAGCAAAAGATTATACAGGCACTAATGATCTTTTCCTCCTTTCTAGTATTTCTTTTCCCATATTAACGTATTTAAACTTAAGACAACACAACCTCAAGCAATATCCTTTTACTATTTCACCCAAGGACCCAGAAGTTGTGGGTATCATAATTTAGCATGTGAATTTCTTATGTAACAAGCAGCAGGCAACATAGTGAAGAATTAAACCTGTGTTTCAATCATTGAGTGTATGATAGATTGTGGATGAATGACGATCTCAATATTATCATAGTCAGCTCCAAACAAGTAATGTGCTTCGATTACTTCTAGGCCCTGCCAAAAAAATAGGAAGAATGTTTCTTATAGCTGTGAAATTCATGGAAACTTAAGAAAATAAATCCTAACAATGCATTTTTCCATCCAAATATTGACACCCAAAATAATCAAACCTTGTTGAACAGTGTAGCAGAATCCACAGTAATCTTCTTCCCCATATTCCAGTTGGGGTGTTTTAGTGCATCAGCAACTTTTACATCTTTCAATTTGTCAACAGGCAAATCCCTGTCAATCACCGATGGAATGAATAACCGAAAACAAGTCAATTTCTGGATCCTATCAAGACCACTAAGAATGGGAACAATTAAAGGTTTGCCATAAAAGGATATTGATTGAAACAAATCATCATGATATGACTAGGTGGCAATTAATCACACAAGAAATTTAGGCGCCTTATCTTTCCCTTCAAGTACTCATCTGGATCAGGAAAGAAAAATGCTTCAAATGTATAAAAGCACAGCATAGCAATCATGGCTCATTCAGATGTACAACTTCCCGCATTTAAGAGAATTAAGTTTATTTTTGAAAGTTTTGGCAAAAAAAAAAAGCTTGTTTTTGAAAGAAAGAATTACAATTTGTTTTCTGTTCCCCAAGACAAGTGATTATGATGCTTCAACTAGGCTTCACCAGCCAACCTTGAAAACTCTTTTTAAACGATGTTTTCTCACCTGAAAGCACCTCCAGATGCAGTTAAAATGATTCTCCTAAGTGCACCGTCTGGCAAGCCCTGGATACACTGTAGAGAAGAATGCTTTCGACTTCAGTACATATCACTTGTCAGCAGCAAGAAATGGAGCAAGAAGAACAATGGCTAGAGTGCAATAAGATGCACATAACAATATGATAAATGACATGAGAGTATACATAGTCCATTGAACTTGTTGAACATTATAGACAGATGTAGCACTTTCCTAGTTTCATACCTGAAAAATGGCAGAGTGTTCTGAATCAGCAGGAAGAATTTTAATATTATGCTTGTGAGCAAGAGGAAGAACAAAAGGACCTCCAGCAATAAGTGTCTCTTTGTTGGCCAAAGCTATGTCTTTCCCTGCTTCTATAGCAGCAACGGTTGGCTAAGAAAACAATAAGAGGAGAATCAGTCGTTAGTCTAATAATGTTAAACTTGCTAAGAACTTTTTTTTTTTTTACTTTTTTTAGTGGAGAAGCACAGGGAAACAAATGGCAATGGAGGTGCAGAACACCTCAATATTCTTATACCTAGATTCGCAATCATCAAGTGCATATAGCATTGGTTATCAAGGAGGGGTAAAATCCCAAAAACAAAAAAAGTTACCTTCAGTCCTGCACAACCTACTATTCCCGTAACAACAGACACTGCATCAGGGTGACGAGCAACCTGAAAATATAGAAGTTATAGCTTTGGAAAAGCAAAATTAGCTCTACAATTCAAACTATATAAGACCGAATGAGATGTCTACCTCAATGATTCCTTCTTCTCCAGGGATAATCTCGGGTTTTTGTTCAACATCAGCTAAAGCCTCTTTGAGTTCATCAATAAGGGACTCATTTCTAACAGCGACAAGCTGGGGCTTGAAGGTCTTTACCTGTCCAATGTAAATATTTGAAAAGGTGAAACTTTATTGTCTGGACATCGAAAATAGCAGATACTGAGCCTGAATTTTTTCCCAGAAAATGAAAACGAATTAAAAGGACTGTTTACCGCATGAATCATGAAAGTAATAATAGTCCCAATATTTAACAAATTATGAGATTAGATAAATCAATAAGGTCAATTTTCATTAAGAAATTTGTTTTGTTCTGATCATACGTGGAGCAATAAAACAACGGAAAGTTTCATCACTTGACTGTGTTATAGAGTTTACCTGATCTGCTAGAAGGGTAATGTTTGAACCAGCTGCAAGTGCTACAACTTTGAATTTATCTGGATTCTCAGCCACTATATCCAGTGTCTACAAAAACACACAAGGAAAAAAATTGCATTGCACGAAGGAGATAAGGCAAGCGAAGCTATATTTAAGAGGAGTAAACAATACGTTGACTTGACATTCCAAGATTCTAGAGAAGAAGAGGAATTAAAAGAAATAGACAGGCAAGAAGGCATATCATGCTACTTATTGTTCTAGATTCATTTCAAATACTCAGAAGTGGGTTGGAGGACTGAAAATGAAAATTTTGATAATTGTCTGCAAGTACAGAAGAGAAGATGGAACAAGTGAAATCTTCGGTTTGATGTGTTATGTACAAGCATATGGCAGTTATCATTAATTGTATCTACATGGGAATTCAAATTTATGCTATAGCTGATCATTTTGAAGAGAGATTTCAGTTATACCTGAGTTCCAATTGAACCAGTAGAGCCCACGATAGAGATGGGTTTTGGCCCCTCCCATGTCTTGCGACCGGCCTCTGGAGCCGCTCGTCCTGGCCAAGCTGGAGGCGGTGTGTTCACAGAGCAACGAACTCTTCTTCCAACTTTTGTTGCACAATCTTTTCTCTTCAACACAAAACCACCTGAGAATTAGAAGAAAATGAGAGCATAATTCGATGGTAAGAATAACCCACACAAGGAATAGCATAACTTTCGGAAAAGTCAAGCCAAGATAACATAATTCAACAAAAGCAAAAGGTGGGTTACATGTAAATCTGTCAGCTTTTTTGTCTTTCTTTTTTCCCAGCATAATATAAGCCTTTGAGGAACCAGAAGAAGAAATATGACATTCAGAGCAGAAAGAACCTGGAAGTTTTGCATGTTTGGTAGACTTGAAGGAATCGGAGAAGAATACAGACTTCACTTCAGCTGGAGAAGACAAATTCAGGGCCATGGGAATAACAAAATAGAACCCAATTCAATTTGAAGCAGAGCGAAAAGGAATCAAGAGAAGAAGCTGAGAAACAGAAATGAGAATATCTGTCTGTGGTGGAAGAGATGCGCAGTTTAATAGGCGAAGATGTGGATTTTGGGAGGCATTATTTATTATTTATTAGTATATTATTGAAAGGAAATGGAAAGTGGGTTTTTCTATTTCATACAAGCAGCACTAGAAAAGGACGAAGCCATGTGAGACGAGTGGCCTTGTGAGGAATCAGCACCCACCATTGAATTTGACTGCTACATATTCTTCCATTTATTTTGTTTATCACTGACCATAGTATAACAACTAAATTAAACTAAAAAAATTTACACTCTCTATTTTCAGCAAATATTTAATTTATATGATTTTTTCTTTTAATTTATGACTTTTACTAAAAGATACATCCAATAAACAATGAATCAAATCATATCTACTCCCTCCGTCCAAAAAAATAAAATATTTTTAATTATCTTGTCTTTAAAAAAAGTTAGTTATATTTTTAAGTATCACAAAACAAATCCAACATCCTAATTTTATTCTAATTAATAATTAATAATTAAAATTATTTTCACTCATTTTTATTATAAATGATGAGAGATTAGTCATAAATGAATAAAAAGAAAAAAGATAAATTATTTTTAAAAATTACCTAATATCTTATATTGTGAATTAAAAAAATATTATAAAAAACATTAAATATTTTAATTAAAACTAAACTAGTTCATTGCATATGGAAAAACATACTAGAAAAAAAGATAAAAATTTATTAAATCGGATACGCTTAGTAAATGCACTGTAACTATCATTTACCAGTACCATTATGACAGACGATACTTTTAGAAATAAAATTATTATAAAAATAGGAGTTTTTTAAATTGTTTAAATGAAAATTAAAAATTTGAATAAAAATATAATTAAAGTTTATTGCACTTAAAAGTTCAGGTGAATTGTTATTTTCTATTTTTGCCATACAAATGTAAATGTTATTCAATCCAAGATTTTTTATCTTTAAAAATTTTATCCAAGGTAATTCTGGCCAACGTACAAATGTCAAAGGGCACTTTGTTTTTTTTAATGTCACAGAAGTAACTCAATCAGTAAATTAGTATTATGATTGAGAAGCATAGAGAACAAAAAATATATATATAAATGAAGAAGGAAGAGTAACAAAATATTAACAATAATGCAGCGGGTAACACGTGCTACACGGGTTTGGTTCAAAGTATACATTTCGCAGCCAGACAACGTGCTCTAATTTTTTCCCTTGCATTTATTACTTCATGAAAAAAAAAAAATATTATTATCAATCAAATCAAATATTGTCAAATATCAATTTCACAATTTATTCCATGTTACACTATTCATTATTCATCGGTAATATTGTTTACCTCAAACTACTTAAATGATATGAAATTTATTTTTAATTAATGTATAAAACTTGTAGTATGTCTTATTATTGATAAAATATGAATGATTCATCATATCTTAAATTTCATATAATGTATAAAAAATTATATATAGTTTAATACTGTATTAAATATGTCAAGACATCCCTTATCCTATATATTTCTGTGTGTGTGAATGCATGCATATATATATATATATATGTGTGTGTGTGTGTATGTATGTATGTATGTATGCACACACATATATACATACTACACACATATACATATTAGTATATTAATACAGAAATAAAATATAAAATTTGCAGCGAATGACACTATTTATAACTAATAACTATTGCAATTCATTTTAAACTTTATATAACCTATAAAAAAATATCTAGTTCATTAAAAAAAAACACATTATGTTTTATTGAAAGTATCCTTTCAACCCTCTTATGTCCAAATTTCAAGTAATTTATTAATTATTTAAAAATTCAGCACATTATATTATAATTAAAAAGTTATGTGCTAATTATATTTTAATTTAAAAATAACAATAAAAATTATATTTTTTTACAAATTTCAATTATAGATCCTTTTTTCTTTCAATTTGAGTTTTTTTATTGGTATGCATTTTTTTTTATCAAAAACAATTACAAATACACACTTATCCATCCACCCAAAATCAGTGGAACTTAATTTCACGACCTCCCTCCATTAAAGAAGTATTAGTATCACTAGGCCTTTAGTCCATTGGTATTGATATGCATTATATGCACCTTCATTTTGTAGATAAATAAAATTCTTCTACTATTAAAAAAAATTATCTGTGTTTGAGGGGGAAAAATTTTTCAATTTGCATTCATGAGTCTTACATTTTAATTTTTCTTATTTTTACTGATCCAAGTTCATGGTTTTTACTATTTTATAATTAGTTAATATCTTTAGTATATTTTTTTCTTATTCAGTCAATAAAACTAATTGCTGAGAGCATGGATATTTCAAGGAGATATCTCCGTTTAATTTTAATACATATATATGTGTGTGTATGTATAGTAAGTAAGTTGATGGTTTTTTTTTTCTTTTTTAGGAGGTAAGGTTAAGCAGTTTAAATTTTGTAACTGCAAAAAATAATGATTCGAGAGCTATTTCTCAATTTGGGTTCCATAATACTTAAATATACAATAATCTATAATGTATAATTCTTTTTAAGCACTAAAAGTATCTTTCAATCAATAGCTGATGACTAATTCTTTTGAGATATAGAAATTATTGAGGTGGATTTTATCTCATATAATAATGTTTTTTTCATATACACAACTATGAATTAAATACATAATAATATGTTTAAGAAACAAACTATCAATTATACTAAAATCTTATTGGTTATACTTTATAATATTGAATTGAATATCCTATAATTGAAAGAAAAAAACACTTTTTAGAACATTAATTAAATCGTACTCCCTTGGATCTTAAATGTAATACATCTTTTAAAATAAATATTTTGGTTTAAAATATAGAATATCTTGTGGGTTATCTAGTATATTAGTTATTTTTTTTTCATTTATATTTCTGATATATAATAAATATGTGACAAATAAATATTATGAAAAGTATGAGAAATTATGAAAAAATATATTTGTTATCAAATTTAATGATCTATCTCATTTTCTTAAAATGTATAAGTAATTAAAAAGATTTTATATTTAATATTTAAAAGTACTATAATTTATATATCTTTTAGTATCAGATCACTGAACAATGAATATTCTTTTTTTTTTTGGCCAATAACATTGAATATGCGTTTGAATGGGCTTTGTCTTCCAAAGGGTATTAATTATATTTTTCAATTCCTTACCATGATACTTTTCTAGTCAAATTAGATATCCTAATTAAGATGAACCTAGCAAGAAGATTTTCATGATCAATCAATCTCTTAGATTATACGAACCAGAATTGCTGATCTGATCTATAATTTATTAAATAACTCTAACTGAATAATTAATTAATATTACAAAGTCATTGTAGATTTGAACTTTGCAATGTTTGCCTATTGTTTTGTAGGTTGTGGAATAAAAACTTGATAAAGAAGTAAGGACACATTTTTTTTGGGTAACAATTATATGATATAAAGTATTACTATATATTGATTCGATTTTGAATATTGTAGGGTTTCGAGTAGTATCTCTTCTCACTTGTTTTTTTTTCATAATAAATATAAATATTTTATACATTGAACATAAACGACAAAGATAGTCAGTTAACTTATAAAACAAGATAAGACACGACATTTAAATTACAAGGGAATAATGATTCTTATTTTATTTATTTTACAAACGGGATATCGTGTGAACAGCCCCACAAGCTTTTTCCACCAACCAATGAGAGTAGAGTATGTTAGGTTTTAAAATACGAAAATATTTATCTTGTATGTACTTTTAATGTTGTTTTTTAATTAAAAATTAATATATAAATTATTTTTCAATATATTATATATTTATTCATTAATTATATATTAAAAGTGTTAACTTTTTAAATTTTAAAAAAAATTAAAAGATCTATACATTAAATTTTAATTAGAAAATAGCATAAAAAATAAATAAATATATAAATTTAGTCCTTTGAAAAAAATACATTTGATTGAAGTGAGAGAGGAGTTGTTATTATTAATTAAAGTTAAATTACATTGGAGGCACATAACATAGCTTATCTGTCTCAAAACGGATCATGTAGATGCCCTGCTTTCTGAGTTTGGCGTTTATACAGAAAACACCAGACCTCACTTCCCCATTTTATATTTATTTTTCTAAGAGAAATTTCTCAAATTTATATAACATATTATAATTCTTTTTTTGTTTTTGTTTCTGTGTTTAAAGGAGGCTTTTATGAGCAAAATATAATAAAAATAATTTATTTACTAATATATAACATGTCAGGAATTATTTACTAGTATATAACACATGAAGTCAATTAACCAATATGCAATGAGTTAAGTTGCCGGAAAAGAAATCAAATGGCTGATATATGATTTGCTAATACTAATTTTTATTTTAAGACAAAAAGAGGTCAAATGGGTAACTCGTTGGTTTGCTAATGATGCCCATTCGACTTACTTTTGTGGTAAAAAAATTATCATTGCCAAGTCGCATATCAACCATCCAACTTCCTTGTTAAGTAACTCGTCGCGCAGCAGTGAATCGACTTCATTTGTAAACAATTTCTGGCATGTTGGTAAATAATTTATTTTCTTATTATATTTTCCTAAAAAATACCGTTTAAACGACCCATTAGACAGTTGGGGTCTGTCTCGTTTTTTAACGCTCCGTGTTTGTGCTGGGCTAATACTCAGAAATGATTCGGTCAATTTATTTTTGGTTAAAGCATACTTTATGTGCTTTAATTTTAAAGTAAATTTTATTTTAATTCTTTAATTTGATTATATTTCATATTAATCCTTTAACTATTAACATGTAACTAAAAACTTCCTAGTTCTTAACACTATTAAATAAACTAATGAAAAATGATAATTTACCTATTTAAAAGTCATATCATTAATATTATCATGTATTAATTAATATAAAAATAAAAATAATTTTAAGATTTAAATATTTACTATTTTAAAAATATGTTAATGGAGGAAGTTAAAGATTACATTCTTAAAATCAAAAATTTTATTTTTAAGTTTTAAATATTTATTTTAAGACATTAAAATATTTTTATTATAAAAATAAATATTTATTTTTTATACTTTATATTCTCAAGCTAAAATTTTCAACTTGTCAACTTATTCAAAATAAATAAAAATTATTCATTTTAATATAATAATTTTAAACATTTTACCACAATATTTTAAAAATAATTTATTCTAAGCTTATAATTTTTAATGCCTTAAATTAACATATTTTTAAAATTTTTCTTTTTCTTTTTTTTATAGGGTTTTTTTATTTTTCTAAGGTAGGAATTATTTATTTTGAGTCTAAAAAGTGATAATTATAATTATTATATTAATTAATGTATAATAATAGTGATTAGATACATTTAAGTAAATTTTCTGTTAACTTAAATTTAAGTAAATTTAAGTTAAAATATTATAATGAAACTTTTAAATGTTAAAGGATTAAAATAAAATCTACTTGAAAGTTAAGGGATCAAATGTATACTTTCATTTAAATATAAGAATTAATAAATGAATTTTTTATGTAAAATTTTTTAAAATTATATTTTGTTTCTAAAAAACTTAATTTTTTTTTTCATATAAATTCTTATAAAAATATGTTATTTTGGTATAATCTAACCGAACCAAACTTCTATATATGATTTATTGAGCCTTAAAAAGTCGGATGATAAATATATACTATATATATTTGTTTTCGATTTTAATTATATCATAGATGTAGACTAAAAAAAAAAAGAAGAAAATAAAGCAGTAATTGCACCGGATCTAATTACGAACGGAACGGTTGTTCATGATTTCTGCTAATTATTCTACTAAGTACTTAAAACAAAGAACAAGAAGAGACGGCTATTATTAATTATTTAATTACAAATATCAACAAAAGCGACCTGGCAGCATGGACTTGGTGTGATGAATTTCAGTGTACACTATGCTTTATCTTGTTATCAGACCAGATCTACTATGTATTATGCTCATTTTTTATTACTATTTTAATCAAACATCATCATAGTTTAGCCTATCAATAAGACACAGTCGTGAGTGGCTGCGTTCAATTCCGGTCATACCTAAGAAATTTCATTAGTTTATGTCAACTTTCAACACTGGCTACAATTTTCGTAAGGAGAAAATATATTATATTTGTGGCAGCGTTCAAATCTGAAATTCTCAATTTATCTTACTAAAAGATTCGGCAATTGTTCCAAGATGGAAGAATTCTAACACCAAGAATGATTTAATAATTTTGCTTAATCTTCAACGTTCAAGATGACGTAATTTTTTTCTTAAAAAAATCAAGTGGTCAACGTGCTAGCGTTGAATGCAACTTAGTCAAATTATCGGGAGTATTAATTTCAAGACACATTGGTAAACACTAACAGTCAAGCATATGTTTATAATAACATTTTTTTTCATATACAGGTATGCTCATGAAAAGGCTCACCACAAGAGAAGAAAAGTATAGTGAAAGCACAAAAGAAAATTCATATATATTGAATCTGATGTGTACAATACAGTCATGTACAACTGAACTCCCCTCCTATGATTGACTTGGTGAGTGATGGAATATGTCAAGTTGTACATTAAGTTAGTTCATCTGAAGGGAGGCGATGAACCTCTGTTTGTTTGCTTTGAAATCTTTTTTGGAACAAAATAGGGATTCAATTCAATGTGTTTTGTACAAACATGCAGAACTGTGTTTGTTGTCAGCATTATATGTCAAATTCCGGTCTGGTATGGTGATGTATTCAAAAACACCAACAATTGATTTGGACCTTTATTGGCATCAGAAGTAGTGAGCCTGAGACCAATGATTATAGCGGCTACGATTGATTTGGCATGTTGCATTTTAGCCTCAGCGACCAAATCTGAAATATATTTTATTAAGAATACCTCTTTCAAAGATTCAATGAATTTGTATACCAAGAAGTAATTGAGAGATTCTAGGTCTCTAAGTTCAAAGATTGTCTGAGCACGAGCGTGCACACATATAAGTTGTTGAATGACAAATTTAGAAGATCCGATGATTATGTCATCCACAAGTCCGTGAATCATTTGGAGTTGAGTGGTTTTGATAAAGAGTGAGCTATCGCATTTAGCAAGATGAAAGCTAAAACTCTTGAGAGTAACTTTAAAATTGTAAATCGGGCACGAAGAGCTTGCTTGACACCATAAGAAGCTTTCTTAAATCTATACACTAGTGGTTGGCCAAAAGAAAAAGTCCATACACTAATGTTCTGCCACCATTAAAGAATGATTGTTGATGTCAAGCTCATGAAAATGTCAACCTTTTGATATGGCCAAGTTAAGTGAGACCCTGATGGTTACAGGCTTTATAAGTGAGAATATTTCTATGAAGCCTGACCTGTCCTGTAGGCCAAAACCTTTAGCAGCTGGAATATTATATTTGACAGATGTTGGTTTGTGCTTAAGTATGGAGTCATTTCGATTTTCCGAGTTTGAAAACCCATTTGCATCCTATGGGTCTTTTGCTTGGTCCTCGTGGGACTAGAGCCCAAGTATTACTTCTGAGTAAGGTTCGGAATTGCTCATCCATAGCTTCTTTTTGTTGAGACTGATATAGAATATGTTTGACAGATGTTGGTTCTGTGGAGGCTGAGAATGCTTTTGGCGTAAAGACACCATCATCTGATGAGGTATGCTGGTTCTTCCTTCCCAGGATCTTCCTCTTTGTCCCCCTCCACTAATGCCTACTGGATTTTTGTTGTATGATCTTCTTCCTGCCATAGTGGCTCTTTGTGAGCTTTAGTCATAGTTATTCTTCCTTATTTGAGCATTTGCAAGATTTGCAATGACCACATCTAATTCTTTCTGGTGTTTTTCAATTCTATGTTCTTCTGCCATCAACATCTGAAGGGCTCAGTTTTAGAAGAAATTGGGATAATATTACGTCAATTTGGTCAGAAACTGTCATGGTCATGGAGTAATCAACCATGCAAGACTATTAATCAATTGTTTGATTTTCAGGAGATAGTCATACATGTACAAATCACCTTCCTTTCTTTCTTTCCTTTTTTTTTTCTTTAATGGAAAAAGATTCACTAATGATCAGAACAAGTACAAAAGAATCAGTATATACAATCACCTCGCATCATCTTTCTCTGTGCTCCTCAATTGGTATTTGAACTGTTTTACTACCTTTACCAGTATCAATGAGGGAAATAAGACTTCAATGCGTTCCTAAACTGATACTTTGTTGAGAGCCTCAATTTCTGATGAGTTGAATTCTTCTTGTTTTTTTTTTTTTTTGGCTGGATGATGAGTTGAATTCTGCCGGAATGTGGTCTGGACCTAAGACGAACTTTTTGAGGTTATAACCTTTGATTGTAGCCATATCCTGTTGTCTCCATGGCAGGAAATTAATGCCATCGACTTTGGGGGGCAACTGGATAGGCAAATGACTGTGGTTCTTGAGCCAAATTAGAACTGGAAAGAGTTCTTGATTGTGGTGCTGCTGAGACACACAATGATTAAAGCAAACTGGAGAGGGAGATTTAGAGATAATGCTTTGATACCATGGAAGAATTTATCAGAAACAGAAGAAAGAAAAGTAGAGACGAAGAAAAGAGAATTTTCACATATCTTGAATCTCATATGTTCAAGGTTTCGTGAATAAATCTCCTCCTAGAACTCAGCAAGTGATGTAAGATGTTGGTTGCACATTCAGTTTACAAGTTAATTCAGTTGTTCCCGAATATTCTCTCCAGTTTACGATATATAAGAATATAGTAAAATTACAAGGAAAAAAGTGATCATAATAAAGACAATTAAGCTGCTCCAAAAGGTACGATTTGAAAAGGATAAAAAGAAATGACATGAAAGCACAACTCTTGTACAGAAACCAAAACCATGATAGCTATGATTCTTAGTCAAATGATACAGAACACGTATGGCTATGAAACAGGATTTTTCCATGCTTATGCTGAAGTTGGAACTGCTGCAACTCCTATTCCCAACTTCACATATTGTGGATTTATTTAACTGATAAAAATAAAATATTCGGACTTCATTTCTCTTCATAGTTGGCTTCCTCATCTTGTATCTCCCCATATTTGACGCTGCCGCCCTCTAATGCACCCTCAGATTCAGACATTTGTGGGATCCTTTGTACCTCATCAGACATGTCTGAAGGAGCCACTGACTGATCATCTGACACCTGTTCCTTCGGGACTGATGGTTTTGGGCGCCTGATGGCTTCAGCAGCCTCCGCCATTGCTATGGGAGGAGGCTGAGGGGGAACCCATGAACGGCTGACTGGTTGCTGACTGGATTGAGCACCATTAGATTCAGCATTATGCTCATATCCATTCTCGATTTCTTGGATTCTGACATTTTTCCTGAGCCACCATGGTACTGGTGTATCACCATTTGATGATTGATTGGTGTCTCGAGCCTTAGAAATTAAGTCCTCACCATTTGATCGAATGGTGTTTGCCATAGAAATCAACTCGTCTTCACTTACTAGAGGCCTGTGCACTTCAGGATAGGTGTTTTGCACCTGATCGAGCTCCCAAGGCTAATCATGAACAACTAGTCAGTCTCACATGGGCATTAAACCATTGAAAAAGGAAAGCTAAGAAACATGTATGTTTCCTAAATTTTCACAAGAATTACCATGAGTGCTTAAGCTATCATCTGGATTAATTTGAAGCAACTTCCATATGGCTCAAAACCAAGACATCTTTTAAATCAAATACATGATAACCTTCAGTTTAGCCAGTGAATAACACGTGCAAGGCTATAAATGATTTACTTTTTCAATTACTTCAAGTTTTAATTCCTATCTCAGCTTAAATAGACTACAATATCACTGGTGGCTAACAGGAACGAGATATTTCAGATGCATAGGCAGTACGTTCAAGCAATGAGAGTATGTGGCTCTTCATCAAACATAACAAAATCAAGCCAATTCCATTAGAAAATCAGGATCTCTCATCCACGCATGCCTATTGCCAAATCAATCTAAATCGTTTAAACAATAGATAATTATTGTCAATTGCATCAGAATACAATCAAATATTTATGTAAAATTTAGATGTTACAACCATGCCATAATATCAATTAGGAAACAGATAAATTACTAGATCAACTGCACTTTCCTAGATGGTGCAGTTATCTTCACACGACATGTTGAACTCAGATTGTCAGAATCTAGAAACCATCATGCCTAGCAAAATGCAAATTGATTTGTTGACAGAAACTCTGAGAAAATAAACCCTGATTCTAGATGTTAAGCGAGGATCTGATAATAGTTGATCAGGATTAGGGGTAATTGAAACCCAGTGAGAAACAAAAGTAACCCTGAGTCTCTGACCACTTAAAGGGCTCAACCCAGTAATCCAATTTGCACACCACAGTTAGATCTTGCATCACATATTTATTATATTATTAAATGTCACTACAAATAAATTCGTGAAAAATGTCACTCCAAAAAGTTGCTTTATATTAAATCAATGAAGCAGAGCTAGGTTTGAAAAACTTGTAAACTTTTAGGTATGCAAGTGCAAGATA
Organism: Adenanthera pavonina; assembly: GCA_026686845.1. Lineage (NCBI taxonomy): Eukaryota > Viridiplantae > Streptophyta > Magnoliopsida > Fabales > Fabaceae > Adenanthera > Adenanthera pavonina. The sequence goes on from JAIVEN010000016.1 coordinate 6,231,229, forward strand.
TATTCATCCAATACAGAAAGCATAAAGATTTACTCTGATATTAGAAGGCCTTTCTCCTCTTTGGACCATGGCCATCATCTGCAAAATATAATAGTATAAACCAATCAAAATATTTTGATATATTAAGACAGAGTTACACTGCATAAGAGATGTAACAATTCCATCAAATATGAAGAAAATAGAAACAATATATTGAAAGATTAACTTTCAGGTAATGGTCAATGCTGAGGTACCAAACGATTAATTTACCCCACAAGAGGAGCTATGCATGAGAAAGTCCAAGTGTAACTTTCAAATATTTGATTCCTTACAAAGCCCACCTACCAAACAGCAGAGATCTAGTTGGCCCAAAAAAAAAAAAAAAGAAAAAAGACAAGACAGATCTCAAATCAACTAGATACAGAAGGGAGAGCTGGAGAAAGAGCCACAGATTTTTTTGTTTATCAGTGCTTTTTTTTTTTCTGGGTGGAATTATTGGTGCTTATTTTATTCCTCAGAAAAATGGAACATACAGGCTAGCAACACCTATAAAACTCTAGGGATCTGGCCAAGTTACAGCAGCATAAGAAAAGGAAAAAAAATATTTACATCAAAGCCAAAATAACGGGAAGGTAATAAGGCAAGAAAGAGTTGACTCCTACTCTAAAATCCCCTTAAAAACACGCGCACAAGAACGGAAATCCATGGGAATGTCTATTAAAAACTATGTCCGAACAGGAGAGAATAAATGGATACCAACAGTTACAATATACTAGAAGATATTTATTTTCAAAACTAACAAAGGTATCTGGGAGCGGAAGTTCAGACTTCTTGATTTTTAAAGAGTCAATAACCATACAGTAACTAAAGGAGGGACCAAAAACCAAATGACAACAGCTTACGTCCATAGATGACTTCGGAGGAGGAGCAGTAGCTGGTTCAACAGAAGCAGGTGGTGATGAAGATCTCACTGGCCATGGCAATCAAGTTAAATGGAAGATTCGGAAATTACTTAAGATTTAAATTAATCACTGTATAACAACCTGAATGCATGTCATACTCCCTCTTGCCATTCACAATAACTTGCTGTAAATATCAAAAAAGAAGAAAATACATTAAATTCACCAAAAGACAAGTCAAATGAGTATCAAAGAAGTTGTGACAAAAATTATTAGAGAAACATTCTCCTTCAATGTATGTGTGTGTGTCTAACCTTTGAGCTTGCTTGAGTGACTTGATATTCTTGCTCTGAAAGAGAGGCTCCACTTGAGGCTATTATTTATGCCATAGTTTGGCAGAAACAGAGGATAATCAATAAGAACTTAAAATTAAGTAACTGTAAATCATCTTCTGAATAAGTGTGCTAGACTTTCTGACATGAAAAGCTACAAATTCCTTTTCAGGATGTCCCAATGCATGAAATGAAAATGGAATTCAATGGGGTCACGAGCTTCCTGGCAAAGCTTATGAAGCTAATAATCTGGATAGAATTGTTAAATTGAAGTGTTTGTGAAAGCACCGGGTTCACAATGCATAAGCCCAGACAATCACCATGATACAATAACATGCAATCCTAACAAATACCCAAGGGCTATTGGCAAGTCATGAACCAAAAGTTTCATAAAATAAATATAGCATGATTAAACTGATTATTATAACCTGATAGATTAATCAAAATTTCCTAGTACCTTCCAATCTTTTTATTGCATTAGTCATTAACTTCATTTGCTGCACTTGCTCGTCTAAATGGCTCACATATTCCTCAAAGTATTTCCTCTCTGCAGATTATAAAATCAGATGCAGCATTTATTGAAAATATTACTCAGAACAAAGGATGCCAGGCATAAATGTGGGCAAATAAAATCTCCAAAATTTTATAGCATAAAATTGAATTTATACTCAACCAACCTTCACTTTTTGAAGTCAGTATTCCCCGGCTTACTTTTGCCATTTCAGCAGCTGCAGCTGCAGCTGCTTTTGCAGCCTGCGCAGCTTCTTCTGCCAACGTAGGTTTTGAGTCAGTTCTATTCAACTGGTCATCTTCATCTTCTAAGACAACCTTGCGTATCCAAGATTTTAACCGAGGAAGAATGGAATTCTAAAACATGGAGTAGGTTTTCAGATTGTTAAGTGTGGTTCAAACCAATATGTATTAAAGCTTATGCATATAGCAAGACATTAAATAAGGTAAACACAATGATATAGATGCAATAACAAACTGAACATGGCACTGCAAAATGCCCTTTATGTGTTAGAATACCAGTCCAGAAGGCATCAGAGATAGGTCAGCCGTATATACCTTAATTAGTACAGCTGTACCAGCACCTGAAGCGGCCAGTAATCCAACAGCAATAAGGGCATGGGACCAGTGAAATCTAGAGAGAGATAAGGTTCCTGATGAAGTAGTGGTACCAACAGAAACGGATGCACCAGGCTGCAAAGTCTGTGGCTGAGCTTGTTGCTGAACATTTGGTGATGGCTTCAGCTGGCCATCTGTGAGTATCACAACAAACAAGGTAAGAAATGCAAATGAGTCAGGAATCAACTGATATCTTATTGAGAAAAAAAAAATAATGGTGATTTTACTAGCTGTCTTAGTCAAATAAGGGATGAAAGAAGAAACAAAATAAGAAAGACCCAACTGCAACTTCAACATTATACACTTCACCTTGATTTACACCAGTTTGCACACTTGGAGGTGAATCCTAGAATTACAATGAAATTAAGGATTAAAACAGTTAAACAAACATGACAATGAGAATCAATTGAACAGGTTGCGCAGAAATAAATGAAAATAGTAAGGCAGAAAAATTAGTGGGCCTGATTAAACAACTAGCTTACTGGCACATGGCGAAAAGCTTCATCTATCTCCTCCTTTGTGAGGCCCTTCTTTTCTAGAAAAGAACGCCTGTAGATGACAGGGGAACCTTTAACTTTTGGGTGTGACAGAAATTTCACAGCATTCTGGACTTGTTCCTCCCGCATTGGTTGTGAGTTCACAAAGACCGATGTTGTTGAGCTCTGTTTAACGGACTCTGTGGCATTTTGCTGATCCACATTGGTTGGTTGCACAATTTCAGCACCTAAACCCCAAAAAAGGCGAACCAATGATTCAATTTTTATCACATCTAAAATATTGTAACTTACAACTTATCCAAAACACTCTGCCAGAAAGTCCAATCAGGCATGAAAGAATTCAACAGGACACAGTAGGAGAACATGAGAAGGAAACTGACTTTTGAATTATAAGAAAAGGTGCCTTTCATACAGAAAACTTAAGAAATAAAAATAAAGAGTCAGCTTATGATTATTTAGCATGCTTTAGAAAGAGACTTTGTTTCCTTCTTAAAAGCTTAGTGTAATATATTTTCCCTCTAACTTTCGTGTAAAGCAGGGACCAGTCTCAAATGACAAGCATATAAAGTAGCCTAGTCCTTCATATCATGCTCCGTAGTTAAAGAAACGAAAATACAGTGAGACATCGATTCATTCCACGCTGTCTAAAGCAGATGCGCATCGTCCGTCTCCACTCTCCAACATATGTCTCCCTCTTTTCCAAACAAGAAGAAAACGGTACTCCATGCTTCAACACAGTCAAAAAGATAACTTGTCTATGTTACTAACTGATACAAGTCAGTGGTTGGCGTCCTTCCTGAATCTATGAAGGGTAATTCTCCTAGCTAAACCTTTGTCTTTCTCCAAGGACAGCAGTAAACAGTTTGCCAAGGCTCTCATTAAGAAAATTTAATGAGAAGTCCAATTCTATCTCATAAAATAATTTGAGCAAACATATGTTAACAAAATAACAAAAAGACGTTCTGTACAAAGTTAAGTTGAATTTGGGCGCATGACTTTTCTTGTTGCAAGTTAGGATTATTAGAAAAACAAAAAAAAAAACAAGCCAGTATTGAGACTATAATAAACAACATAAAGGGTGTCAGACATAGAAATGCAGGAATTAGCTAAATGCTTGCCGTTTCACACCTGGGTTTTGAAGTTTGTGATCAGTAGCATTGGGAGGAGCATCCGACTGGGTGGTCATGTTCACCTCGCAGTTCTAAACTCCTGAAGGACAGAAATCATTAGATAAAAGAAATTGAACTCCCAAGCGTAGAGAGAACAAGAAATAGAGATGTTAATTCTCACCGGAGCCGACGGAGAGGTCAACGAAGCGAGAATTCCGATTAGTAAAAGGACGGACCAGCGGTAGAGCAAGATGGGGATTTGATAATCCCGAAGCGTATCTACTGCGAAAGACGCCAAAACGATGCGGATAAGTCCGCATTTTAAGTAACAACACGTCACTCTTGCTTTCCTAATATAAAGCAATTTCAATAATTTTATTAAAAAATATTTTATTATATCATTAAAATTATTTTAAAAATAATATAACTTTCACCTTTATCCATAATAAATATCATAAACTTAAATAATTAATTTTTCTCACATAATTAAATAAATATATTTTAAAATAAAATAATTGATATTCTAAAAATTTATGAAATTTGAGTTATATACAATACTATTAAAAGTTAGAAAAATCACTATTAAATCTCAAAACATGAAAATATTTATTTAAAGGTTCCAACACTAAAAAATATTACACCTAAATTTTATGGTCAAAATCAATATAAAATCCTAAAAAATAAGTATAAAATCAAAAAAAATGAGTATAAAAAATTTTAATATTGAATATAAAATTATGCTTGAATATTTTATACTCATACACCATGATTTTATATTCAACACTCAATTTTTTTATATTCATTTTTTAAAATCTGGGTCTTAAGTATAATATTTTTTAATATTAAAACTTCAAGCAAATATTTCCATATTTTAATATTTTTTTAGTGATTTTCCCATCAAAGTTTCTAAAACAGTATATAATAGAAAAAAAGTGAGGGAGTACGTCCCTATCTCTTTGATTTTCAGCCTCTCAAACCTTTTCTACTTTCGTCTTTTTCGCTGAATGTATCTCTTCTTTTAAAGTGTTCTAACTGACATAAGCACGAAGTCAAGGTTTAACTTGATTTAATTTTAACCTATGTGAGATCTAATTGAAGTCTCTAGTTTCCGGTTACAAAAAAATTTCCAATCGCTTCCAGGGAATCAACTGGGAAAAAAATGAAAAGAAATGGGTCCCATGCCACTCCGAAGGCTATCAATTTCATGTTTCCATTGAAATGTGCAGTCACTTCATGAAATTACATGCACTGCAACATTTTTTATCTACAGTAACATTTTTCATTGCAACCATTATAAAAATGTTACCTAATATATAAATAGATAATATTTTTAAACTATTGTATTTTAATTTTAGAAATAGGCAACAAAATATTAAGTAACTGATAGAAATCTAAGAGGCATTCAAAAGATTCATAGCTACTCGTGAAAAGAGCTCATTTATCTTGATGAATTCATAATGTCTCCAAGACCTAATTCAAGGTCAAGCATGGTGTTTCCAAGTCTCAATTCAAGTTCAAATGAATTGATCAATCAAAAGATCATGCTTTAGAGAGTTCATGGATAAAAGAGATATTCAAGAGCTTACAAAAACAATTTGGAGCCTATGTTATCACAATAAAGACCCAAAGACCTAATATGCACATAAAGAAGTCCAATGGAGCCTTAATAGTTCATATTCAAGCCCAAATGCAAGCTCTTCTAGCCCATTGAATTAATTTAACGTGAATAGTATTTTTGGTTCATTAATTAGTTGTTTAATTGTGTTTTGTTTTATATTTAATTGGGCAAAACTAGAATTATTTAAATAAGCTCATTTGTTGAGTCTTTATTGAGTTCCTAATTGTATTTCCAATGGCCCAAATTAGTATTTTAAGTGTCTTAAGTCCATTATGACTACTTGACTCTCAAGTATATCATAAATTAGGTATGTTTTTTAGTAAAAAAACATTTCTTTCTTTGTGACTCTTAAAAAGTGACGTTTTTAAAGTAATTTCCATATTTATTTAGTGTTATCTAGTATCTTCTAGGATGTTCTTATTTGATTAGCAAAATCTGAAATATTCTAGAGTGATTTAGTTTCCAAATAAGTGAGATTTTTACAATCTCATAAGATTTAGTCTCACAATTTAAGTAATTTTTGTCCCTTAGATTTAGAAATAATTAATTACCTATTTTATAAGATTCCTTAATCATTCTAGAGGATTCTAGGGGTCATTCTAAATATATGTATTTAGACCTGCGTTTTTTTTCAACAAGTTAAATAAGAATTATTTTCCTTCAATTCTCTTGTGTGAAGATTATCTGAATTTATGTTCTTTTGAAAACTCATAACCTACCAACCGGAGTGATCGACCGAGTAGGCGTCATCATTAGAACTTAGGAATGAGTTTCTTTGGTTCTAGCACGTGATCATCAACTTGTTCTTGTTCGTGAGAACGTTTTCGCTGTATTTTCTAGTTTGCTTGATCATCCACCAAAAGAATCATATCAGTTGGCATCAGAGCTCAGGTTTAAATTAAGGGTATTGTGTTCTTTGTGTCTCATTTCCCTTCTTTCACGTCTTCTTCTTGTGTCTTTATATTCGTCATTTTCCTTGTATCTTCTTAGGTCTAGATTTGTTTTTCGTTCTTCTTCTTTGTGGCATCTTGTTTGTGAGTGTCTGTGTTGCAAGTTTTCATTCTCATCATCTTCTCCTTCCCTCCACCTGTGGCTTTCTTAGTGTTGTTGTTATTTGTGTTTTGTATTGCTTGAGTCATACCATTCAATAAAAAAAAATTATCCAAAAAAAAGTGAAAAAAAAAGTGGATAGCACATTGAAAAAAAAAAGTGCTGAAAAGAAAAGAGAGAAAAAAAAATTCAGATTTGCTACTTTCTTTGGTTTCCTATTTCGTAGCATTACTTGATAATTAAGTTTAAGGCTACTACAAGTCATTGGAGGTTTCTCTATTGGTGAGATCTTTCCTACTTGCAACTCAAGTCATTTACTTTCCTAAGTTCTATTTCTTGAACGCCACTTTTTTTTCCTCTTTTATAACCTTCATATTTTGTATTGTTTCCTATTTTGTTCTTTCCATCCATTGTTATTCTAATTGTGTGTGTGTTTTTTTAAAGAGAATCAAGTCATTTACTTAAGTGTCAAGTCATCTACTCGGACCCCTAAAGTAACGCCCTCCATCCCTTTTTCTGCTAATCCATCTTGTTTCTTATTCTTGTATTCCAAGTCTTCATTTTGTCCTCCTAGTCTCTTTTGAATTTAATTTTTTTCTTGTTGTCTATATTTGAATTAAAATCTTTTTCTTGATTTATCTCTTGATTGATCACATTACACATACATCTGATTTGAAAACTTATTTTTTCTAAATTTTTAATTGGTGATTGTTTGCTCTTATTTCCTAAACTTTGTTTGGTTTGGTTGCTTGAGTTTGATTGAGAACATTTGCTATTCAGAATTTGAGCGGAAAAAGGCAAGAGTGATTAGATCTTTATAAAAGCCAAATTGAGTGAAACACGAGTGACTAACAATATTTTTTTGAGTGAAAAAAAAAAGTGAGGTGTGTGAATGTTGTGAGGTCCTTCTTTTTTTTGACTAATCATGGCAGGTGAAGATCTTAGTAATGATTCATCCTAAAAGGATTGGCTTTTGAGCATTTATGCATAACAGTTTCATACTCGTCTTGTTGAAGGGAATAACGATAAAGCTTGCACTATGATCATTGATGCAGACATTCACAGAAACTATGCTAGTACTATACTAGTGGAGAAATTGGGGTTGCTTTGCATTGAGCATCTCAAGCCATACAAGATAATGACATGGATAGACTACGAATATGGAGAAATCGTGGTAGACAAGCAAGTATTAGTGTCCTTCTCCATTGGAAATTATTTTGATGAGGTGTGGTGCGATGTGGTGCCTATGGATACTCACTTGAAATTAGGCAAGCAATGGCAACATCAAAGGAGTGCTATTTATAGAAAGAGCAAAAATGATTTCCTTTTTGAAAAGGAAGGTCGAAAGTTCAAGCTAATCTCATTGACAGCGCAACAGATTTATGAAGATAAACTCAGGTTGTCAAAAAGAGAAATCAAAAGAAGGAAATCCAAGTTAAATAATCATCCTCAATTGAACCAAAAGAAAATATGTAGGCTTCCATAGTTCAAAACTCATGTGAATCTTATATGGAGCAAAAAGATCAATTAGAGGATATAGCTTCTGCAACATCTACACTAGATGTTGAAACAAGAGATTCTACATCTAAAGGTATTTCTTATTCCCAAACATCTTGTGGTAATGACTCATGTGATAAATCAATTGGGTTGGAATGTGTTGATTCCCACGAATTACATGAGGTTGAACATGAAAATCTGTCATCTTTAGATAAGGAGCCTAGTTTAGATGTTTTTAGTAGTATTATACTTGTTCCTAGTAACGCTTATAATGTAGTTAATTTAGAGAGTAGTTCACATGCTTGTAATGAAGTTCCTCATATTGATATGGTGTTTGGGCAACCTTGATTATTTGATGGGCATGATAACCATAGTTCCTTTGTTATAGAAAAAGCCAATGAATGTTTGCATTATATTCAATCTTGTGAGGATCAGGAGGAAATCAAAAGTGAGCTCAAGAGAAAAAATAAAAGTATGAGTGGTAAAAATAAGAGAGAGAAAGAACGAGTGCAGAAAAATAAAAAAAGAAAAAAGAAAAGGAGTGAAAAGAAAAATGAGAAAAGAGTGAAAAATAGAAATAAAAGGAGAGAAAAAGTGAGATTGTGAGTATAGAAAATGATGTAATTGAAGTGCCAATAGAACTTGTGAGATGCTCTTTGGATGAAACTGAGGTAAAGGTATTCTTCACCAAACTTCTTTCTCATTCTTATTTTTCTTCATTGCATCTTTCTCTTCCTTCCTTCTATATTCCATATTTATGTTCTTTGAGTCTTTCATCTTTGTGTCGTGAGTCCAAAGTCTCTTATGAGTCTTTAGTGAATCAAAGTATTACCTTAGTGTCTTCTTCATCCATCTTTATTATGATTTGCTTTATCAAGTCTTCTCTTGCATCTCCCTAATTTGTTTCATATTCTTTGTGTCTTATGTGTCTCATGAGTCAAGTGTACCCATATTTCTTTATTGGTCATGTATTCTTTTTCTTCCTTCTAGCTTGTCTTGCTTGATTATGGTCTTTCGTCTCATTGTATGTCAAGTTAGTTCACTTATTCTTATTTTAAATAGTGTCCTTCATTCATTACATGAGTCACATTTTACATGGGTCTTGTTATCATACTTCTTTACTTCACTCCATCCACTTGGTTTTATCTTGTTTCTAGAAGATGTTTGAAAGTTTGTTTTGCAGGTGTTTTATGGTGAAAAGGTGTTGACTTGCTTCCCATTGTTGAGGCTTAAAGAACCAAGCTCTAGTTACTTCATCTTTGATCCAGGAGATGGGTGTTGGTTAGAAATGAAGCTGCAGTTAAAAGTAAACATTGCCCTTCAAGTTTATGCAAGGATTAAAGAGAAACCATATCTATCCAACTTAAAGGGTAAGCCTAATCATTATGATTTATTTGATGTTTTTAATTGTTCCCTCTCCTTTCATGCAGAATATGGAGATTCAAGAACGAATCCTTTCAAGAAGGGAAGAAATGATGGAAATCTAAGAGGCATTCGAAAGATCCATAGCTACTCATGGAAAGAGCTCATTTATCTTGATGGATTCATAGTGTCTCCAACGCCTAATCCAAGGTCGAGCATGGTGTTTCCAAGTTTCAATTCAAGTTCAAATGAATTGATCCACCAAAAGATCATGCTTTGGAAAGTCCATGGATAAAAGAGATATTCAAGAGTTTACAAGAGCAATTTGGAGCCTATTTTATCACAATGAAGACCCAAAGACCTAATATGCACATAAAGAAGTCCAATGGAGCCTTAATAGTTCATATTCAAGCCCAAATGCAAGCTCTTCTAGCCCATTGAATTAATTTAACGTGAATAGTATTTTTGGTTCATTAATTAGTTGTTTAATTGTGTTTTGTTTTATATTTAATTGGGCAAAACTAGAATTATTTAAATAAGCTCATTTGTTGAGTCTTTATTGAGTTCCTAATTGTATTTCCAATGGCCCAAATTAGTATTTTAAGTGTCTTAAGTCCATTATGACTACTTGACTCTCAAGTATATCATAAATTAGGTATGTTTTTTAGTAAAAAAACACTTCTTTCTTTGTGACTCTTAAAAAGTGACGTTTTTAAAGTAATTTCCATATTTATTTAGTGTTATCTAGTATCTTCTAGGATGTTCTTATTTGATTAGCAAAATCTGAAATATTCTAGAGTGATTTAGTTTCCAAATAAGTGAGATTTTTACAATCTCATAAGATTTAGTCTCACAATTTAAGTAATTTTTATCCCTTAGATTTAGGAATAATTAATTACCTATTTTATAAGATTCCTTAATCATTCTAGAGGATTCTATGGGTCATTCTAAATATATGTATTTAGACCTGCATTTTTTTAACAAGTTAAATAAGAATTATTTTCCTTCAATTCTCTTGTGTGAGGATTATCTGAATTTATATTTTCTTAAGAACTCGTGACCTACCAACTTGAGTGATCGACCTAGTGGGCGCCATCATTAGAGCTTAGGAACAAGTTTTCTTGGTTCTAGCACGTGATCATCAACTTGTTCTTGTTCGTGAGAACGTTTTCGCTGTATTTTCTAGTTTGCTTGGTAATCCATCAAGAGGGTCATATCAGTAACTCTTGAGAACTGTTACTCATAATGAAATAAGTAACATTTTTTAACTGTTATATTATATTATAATTTTAGAGGTAACAATCAATAATTGTTACCTATAAAATCACTTTTATAGAGACATTGAATAAATGTTCCCTTTAAGATAAAAAGCAAAAATAATGTTCCCTTAAAACTACTCTGAATACAACATTCAGCAATATTTAGTAAATGTTTCTATAATTTTGTTATATATATATATATAATTGATTTGGCACTAATTTTTTTTATTTGAAAGAGAATTGGTGCTAGTAAAATTTTTTTTGGTGGTAATATTAATTTATTATTAGTTTTATCAAGTTATTAATTATTAAATTATTATCAAACAAATTAGTAATTAGGAAGAAAAAAAGAAACAAAGAGAGAAAGAAATGCAAGCTGCAGATAGATCTCCAATTCCATCATTCTCCTCTCTTCCTCTTGCCACTGAAATTGGTCATTCTCCACTTTGTCGGCTACCCAGTCTCCACTAAAATTCCATCAGCCTCATTGAAGACCGCCGTTGAAGAAGGACATCCTGCAATCTTCTCGCTACAAATTGTCGTCTTCTCGTTGCCATTGTATGAAGGATGCCGTTTGAAGGAGTCCTAGCCACCTTCGACTTCCCATCTTCTTGTTACCATTTGAAGACTGTCTTGCCATCCCTGAGCTAGGGGTGAACATTCAACCCAAAAACTCGGTGGCTCAACCCAAGGAGAAAATTGCCCAACCCAAAGATAGACAACTCTACCAAAATCATCTCGGGCTCTTTGACCCAACGTTCATCCCATGGGTAAGGTCGGGTATTAGGCTACATGTATGAACATATTTGCCCAGCCCTACCCCGAGTTTTTTTTTTTTAAATAAATAGACAACCTTTATTGCACTATGACTTTGTTTAGTTCTAAGGGCTGAAATTGAAAAAAGACCGAAGCTCTCCTCCTCCATTCTCGAGCACTCTCTTCAATTTTCACCAAGTCAAACTAGAGTTTAGCAACCGCCATCTCCCTTTCGCTCGCCCCCTAAGGGCAAACCCATTCATTTTAGTGTAGGGGCAATTGCCCCCACAAACTTTTTACCCCTCAGTACTCTTTTATATATTATACAATGTATCAATTACCTTTTACAAATAAATATGTATTGATTGCCCCTACTAATTGATAATATTATCTTTCATATAACCCTTTAGTATCACCATTTTTTTTTCCTAGTACTATGTGTGTATTAATTGCCTTCAATATTTATTAACGTTACTTCTAATACCACCTAATTTTTTATAATCTCGAATTGCTACATATATACTATACACAACATATATCCTTTTTGGTCTTATAATTAATCATAACTCTATTCTACTAACCAAATAAATTCATTTCCTATCTTCAAAAGTTCATCTTTTGCTTCCTTTTTATTAGACATTGACTTTATTTTATTTTATCTTAATTTTCATTTTCTTACTATCCTATTTGCATTTCTTTTTTATTACATTCTTATTCTACCCCTCAAGTTTTAATATTCCATCATCTCTCTCTTTCACTCTTTTAGCCAAACTCTTATTTTATCATTAACATGTTTTTCCCTTATTTACTTTTATTTTTATTTTTCTTTAGTTATTCTACTCTTATTTTTAGATAACACAATTGTTAAAACTTCACATCTTTGAAATTTATAATAAAGTTATAATTCTTTTTCTTCTAAATTATACTACTTTAATAGTATTTAATATTTAATTTTGTTTTTTAGAAGAAACATGACATTATATGAACATGAAATTAATTATGTAGTTATATTAATTTTATTTATAATACTGGTTAACAAAAGTACTTATGATGTATATTTATATATTTTTTTAACATGAACCAATTTTTTAGAATGGTATATTAAGCTCTAAGGTTGAAAGCTTTTTCGGCATTCCCTTACGGCTTGGGCAGTTGGAAGCAATCACGCGTCTGGAGCTTCGTCAGTCGGTCTTCTCTTAGCTCGTCTTCTGTGAGTCTCAGTGAAACGTTTGCGTTGGTGTATGCTTGTGCTCTGCGTTCCTTCCTCGTCGTTCCTGTCAGTTCTTCGATTGTCCAAGCGTGCTCGTGCTCTGCGTTCTTCCCTTCTATTGGTTGATGCTTATGAAGGCTATATCAGCTAAACGAAGAATGCAAATTCTTGCTCTGCTCATTTACTCGACCATGTTAATGTAATGACGAAAAAACGTCGACCTGTAGTCCCAGACATGCATGTCCATATACGTCGAAACACAAGTTGAAAGGAGCAACTTCACATTGATCATTGAGATCACACACCACGTTAATGATCATTAACTTAATTTTCTTAAGCAGCTGAACACACACACACATAAAGTAGTTTTTGCTTTTGAATATATGAGAGGTATAGGTGTGGAGAAAACGATGCTAAGCAAAAACAAGAAGAAGAAGGAACCAAGGGAAAGGACGAAAACAGAACAAAATGATGAAGAGAAAGGGAAGAGGCAACATTTCATGAACCTGATGCAAATTTGAAAGTGAGACAAGTCGTAAGTTTGTTTAAGAAAAAGGCTGAATCCATCAGAAAAAGCAGGTAAAAGCAATCTGAGCTCACGTGTCAAAACAGAAGGACGGGTTAATTTTAACATCGGGGCTTCTGTCCTCGGACCACGATTTTCGAACTAGCATATGATCCTGATTCTTCTGCTTTATTCTTGAAATACCCCCACCACCACCAACATATCATATTGACAAGTTCCACTTTTCCAGCTATGCTTTCCACTACTTTTAAGTTATGTCATCTTCATAACTTTTTGGTGTAATTTTTAACTTCAGAAATAGAGCTTTTAATTATTAACCCATGTTGTTCAAACCCTCCTCATGTGTAAAAAAAAAAAAAACTATTAACCCATGTTTGGCCTAAAAAAAAAAACTATTGACGCATTGTTATCATGTGTGTATTATACAGTTAACCTTTTTTCATTAATTCATTAAATTTTCAATTTCTTTATGTGACATATTTAATTTTTTGTATACACTTAAAGTCAAAAATTTTATATTAATTAGTTGGAATATCAAATTCGACCCACATATCATTACATATTCTAAAAGAAGTTCCTCGTATGGTTCCGTAAACTCTTAATATTTCTTATGAGTCCGAAAGACCAAAATTTTTCTATTAACCAATTAAAATTCTAAATTCAGCAAACATGCCACAGCACTCTCTAAATTTTTCCATTAATTAAAACAAAATCCTCACAGGTATCCCTAATTTTGTCCAAAATATTTGATTTATTTAATAAACTTATTGTCTTATTCTCATCTAACAATAAAGTCTCCTTCTCATATATAAGATTTAACATCAACTTAAAGGTCTTTATTCACTGGTTAAAAATTAAATCACAATCTTATATTATATAAAATGTTATTTACTTCCTTCCTAAATATATAAGGTATTTTATCTTAATCCTAAATTTAAGATTATTTTCAAAATACATGACATCGTTTATTATATATTACAAAAAATGCTCATATTCAATTCATGAGAAAGAGAAAAAGAAATAAATTTAATAAAGATGGTTTTGAAAAGTCATTATAATTTTTTAAAAAATTAGGATAGTTAATTAATTTTAATTCTAATAATTCAAATAAAAAATGTCTTATAATTTATATAACATGACAGGAGGAAATAATTTCTTTAGCAAAATCCTCATTTAATAAAATTTATAATTTATATTAAAAATGATAAAAAAAAAGTAAGATTAACTTAAAAGAAAACAGAGTATCTAAAACATTAAAGATTGGATGACATAAAAAAACTCAGATTATTATTCTCTCGACTCTTTAATATAAGAGATAAGTGGAGAAATTTTCATATTTTAAAAGATAAAAGACATGAAGGGTTTATTTGATGTATTTAATAATTTTTTTAAAAAAATATTTTTAATTAAGATGATATTTTTTCAAAAAATTAGTGATACAACTTATTTATATTAATTGTATGATATAAAAATTATTAATATTAAATAAAAATATTTTCAAAAATTATTTTATATTTTAAATAAATTTTTTATTTTTTTAGTATATACTTCTCCAGTCCTATTTATAAGATGTTATTTTAAAAATTTATTTAGTTTTATTTATAAGGTGTTATCTTATTTTATTATTTGAGTTTTTTTTATCTTTTTTTAATGATTTTTTTATTTTATAAATTATTCCAATTTTTAATCAATAAAAATAAAATTAAAAATTTATGCTAACTTTTTATAAATGTAAGAATATAATTATATGTTTTTAATATTCATATAATAAATAAAAATATTTTATAAATGGACCCATAATTTTATCTGTTGTATATCATGAACAGGAGGAGTCTATTAAAAACAGGTTGATAAATTGAGCAATTATTGTTGTCTCACAACTCACAAGACTCCTAGGACAATGTGCACCAAAGGTTAAAGCGTCTTGTCTACTAGATTTTAGTTGGCGTTACAATGATTGCAAACGTGGGTCAAGTTTAAAATATTAATAATGATAGAAAAATCTATGGTTAATATACTCATCCGCTCTAGTTTATAGTGTACTTTTAACTCTACATATAAATCAAGATAATAATTAATAATTAAAAATATTTTCACATTTTCTTACATTACCCTCATTAAATACATTAGGAATGAAACATTTTAATAATAAATAAATATTTGAATCAATTAGTTAGGGACAATCTCAGAAAAAAAAATATATTACATAATTCGTAAAATACAATATATTATGAAATATAAATTTCTCCAAAAGTAAACTATATAATGGAATGGAAGAAGTATTATACACAACATCTAACCAAGAGATAATTACGCGCCATTAAAAATTAGATCGGTCATTGAATCAGATGAGACAACAGTTTAAGATTCAATAATTGGATTGGCGTTGAACCAGTTGTAAATAAATTGATTTATTTTAAATAATATAGATAAAAAATATAAAAGATATTTATTCATCATTATAAAATTAACATTCAATATAGGATGAAAAATAAATTTAATAATATATAGAAAATTAAAAATATTATTAATAAGTTTTACAACATAATATTAAAATCTAAATAAATTAATATTTATTTATAGTTATATTTTAAATTCAAAATAATCAATTCATATTCTATTTTTATATTATTTATTAAGTAAATTTATTATTATTAATAATTATGTATCATAATATTATTTATAACATACTATAATATAAAAAAAATTTATATAAAAAATACCTAATACTAAAAATAATATTATTTTATTTTAAAAATAAAAAATATTTAAAAATTTGTTTTACAAAAAGCCACACCTATTTAAACTAGTTTTGTACTATTCGACTGGCTCTTGGCCAATTCGTTCCGATTTTGAGGACCTCTCTGCATCTGTAACGGAGCGATGCTGATTCCCTAATTTGGTCCGATTTTTATTTGATTGGATAACACTCTAAAAATCCATATAATAACGACAGTTTTTTTATATCGTTTTAGATACTGCTTGTTGCAAGGGCTAGTCTAGTTACTAGTGATCACAGTCATGTCACGCATGCAAGGGTCAGGGGAAAAGAATTCGTGTACAGTTTGGAGGAACAAATTAATAATAACGGACCCAACATCATTACCGAGGTAATTAATTTGCAAAGGGCCTTGTAATTTACAAGGCAGCCCAATCAAGATCAACAATGTAGTCATGGAAAGGCTCTATGAAAAAGGAAGAAAGGTTGGTTTCACTGTCAGCAAACAAAAAGGTGTTCTCAAAATCATTCTCACCCATAATCACCTCTTGCATGCCCGTGAAATTATCTCTAGTCAAAGGATTATTTGGCATAAACTTTTCAATTTCACCTTTCTCGCTGTCATCTAAAGCTCGTTTCAAAGGTTTTGATAGAATGGAAGAAGCCATGTCATTTGATTTAGTAGAGAGTAATTTCACAGACTGAGATACTTTAGTCTTTCCCTTCTTATTAACACCCAACTTTTTGCTCAAATGAGTGTTCCAGTAGTTCTTCACTTGGTTGTCTGTCCTCCCAGGCACCCTCCCCGCTATCAAAGACCACCTTAAAGCCAACAAAATTAAATAAAACAATTCATCAGTTCAGTCTCACACACACACATATATATATTTATGAAGTTTGAATGAATAATTCATCATAACCTTTTTTTTTTCTGATATAGTTTTGTCTACTCTTCATCGCTGTGAGTATATTAGGCCAACTATTCATTACTGTAATATGTTATGTTATGTTAGTGCCTATTTGATTTGTCTTTTTATAAAAATACTTTTAAAATAATCACAGTTTATAAAAATGAAATTTAGATAAAAATAAAAAAATTTACTGAAAAGTTATTTAGATGAGAAAGGAGGAAATGATAACTAGAAAATATAGTTATATTTTAAAGAATGAAAACCAAAGAAGCACTTATTTGTAGTTGATGGTAAGGAAGGAAAGAGCAGTGGAGACCTATTTCCAAGGAGATTGTGGAGGCGAATAATGAGGTCATCTTCTTCTTCTGAAAAATCTCCACGCTTCACATTGGGACTCAGATAGTTCATCCACCTCAGTCTGCAACTTTTCCCGCATCTCTTCAACCCTACACCCATAGAATACATTACACCGAAGAGAAAAATATCAAGGTGAATGTGTGTATAGTATATACATAAATACATATATATGTATGTGTGAATGTATACCTGTGACTTTAGCGATACGATTCCACTTCCCTACTCCGTGCTGCTTCACGTACTCCATCAAAATTTTGTCTTCCTGGGAATTCCACAGCCCCTTCTTATATTCATGCCCACCTTCCATTGTTATTGCTCAGCTCCAAGGAGATGATCTTGAAAATGGTACTATTGCGGGTATGTTTCTCAAGGAATTTAGAAATAAAGAGGATTTTGATTGGTCCCGGGTCACCTCGCCTTTCGACGGATCGAAAAGTTACTGGACACGGCGTGTTTTATATAGAGTTGAGGATGGACATTGCCAAGTTCATGAGCGGTGAAGTCATAATAAATCAGTCTGCTGTACGATATGCATGTGTAAGAAAAAGAAGATCCATTATTGAGATCTCACCCTGACCTTTAGGGGCCACTTTGAAATAGTAATTTCTGTTACGAGACACACCACTCTTTTGTTTTCTTCCTTCCATTAATTTAACCTCACTTCCTTAAGATTTGCTCCAATTATTGTTCCCTCAAATCAACCTGTTTTTCTCTTTTAACTTTTTACAGAGCAGTTGAAAATTTGAACCAATCTTTCTCTGCTTTTATCATTTGACAAGCAATTCCTTGCATTCCCTTTTTACTCGGGCTCAACTTTATTTCCTGAATTCAAAGAGGAGTGATACATATACATACACATACACATAAAGATTCTTTACAGAAGGTGACAGTGAAAAAGGAATACGGAAGACAGTTAGGTTGGGGTTTTAATTTGTTGGGATGTGCCTGTTGTGTGGACGGATTCCTGAATATGAATGACGTCTTTTTTTTTTTTTGACTTTTTTTAAACTAAAGGTAACACCATAAGAGTAACAAAGCCCTCCCAAAAAATGACTGGTTTTTGAGATGTGAGATTTGCGGAAGAAGATTTGTGTGGATTTCTTTCACTAGCGAGTATTAAGGTCTAGAGTGTAGGATCACGTATGAGGGGGTTTTGAGGACTGTTCATTCCTATGCAAGGGAGTCATCATCCCTGTACATCCTTTCCCCTTTGTTGTTTTTCAATTTTCATTTAGAGAATCTTAGGGACGTTTGATTCGTGTTTTTAGAATAATTTTTTTTATTTTTAAAAATAAAAAAATTTGTTTTATAAATCTGTTTTTTATAAAATATTTTAAAAAATAAACAAACAGAAAATTCAAAATATCTTTAAGGTATTCTGTATTTTTTATTCTAGAAAATACAATAAAATATGAAAAATATCTATTTCATTAATGATAAAATTATAAATTTTAAATAATTAATTTAATATTTACTTTTTATAATTTTAAAAATAATTATTGAAGCAGATTTTTTTATTATTTTATTCTCAAAATTTATTCTAAAAAATAATTTTATAAAATCATTTTGAGAAGGTAAAAACTGGAAACACATTCAGCCAAGCCCTATTCCTCCCTACTCTTGTTGAATTTTCTTTGTTTTTTCACCCGCGTTTTGGTACTGGAGGGGTTAAAAACGCAACTGTTCGAGGCACGTACACCTCACTCTCATCTGTCTTTCGCTGTAGAATATAAATTGTACGCCAAAATTGTGTCATAGATCACTAGATCCCATATATCCTAATTATTCTCAAAAGCTTTACATAGGCATTTTAATGACGTCAATACATCTGTACGTTTATGTTTTTTCTAAATTATCAAAACTCTATGTATATTTCTGCACTGTCCATTTTATTTTCTTAAAGTTTTTGGATTAGACTGTATGTGTAAATTTTGACATTCCTATATGACAAGGGCCTTTTCTGCTCAAGTTAAAAAGAATCCAATGGAATATCTAATATAAACTATAATTTAATCAAGGTAAATGAATGATTAGCATTTTTGAGATATATTCATTTGAATTTTACAACATTTTTAGTGAACTTAATTTTTTTTTTGCGTTAATTGCACAAAATTCCCCTAAACTTTGACTCATGTGAATAATCTTTTATCCATACAATTTGACATGAAATTCTCCTAAACTTATAAATTAGTGCAAATATCCCTTTGTAGCTAAATAATCTATTATTTCACTAGTAAAGCATATTATACTATTAACCATATTTCTACTTTTTTTCCTGCGCAACTTCCTAATACTTTAGACTATGTGCAAATAATGCTCTTAAAGTTTAAGTAATATTGTGTAGTTAAATGATCTTCCATGTTATATTATATTAGTGAAATAACATAGTAATTTAACAATAAAAGAGTTATCAACATTAATTTAAATTTTTTAAATAATTTATTATTAAAATTCAAATCTCAAAAAAGTTATTTATCAACAGACCAAAGTTAGGAGATTATGTACATCATCATCATCATCATTATTCTCAAATACAAGGTGGGGTTGAAGATAGGTTAATATGTAGGGAAAATTGCTTTTAAGATCTAAGAAGAAACTTATTTAGAATTAAGGATCTCAATTTTAGAAATTATAAGTAAGGATCAAAATCCCTAACAATAAAATTAAAAAAATATATGAAATGATAAAATGGCCTTGATGCCCTTGAGTAGGTTGCTTGGGGTTAGAAATTTCACAGGAACAGTTGA
This sequence comes from Adenanthera pavonina, assembly GCA_026686845.1. Taxonomy (NCBI): domain Eukaryota; kingdom Viridiplantae; phylum Streptophyta; class Magnoliopsida; order Fabales; family Fabaceae; genus Adenanthera; species Adenanthera pavonina. Next base: position 6,251,185 of record JAIVEN010000016.1, read on the forward strand.
AAATTCTTTGAAATGTGGTTAGAGATTGTGTAAGATGAGTAGGAAATGAAATGATACTCTATGTAATCATTCTTATTTTACCTAAAGGAGGAAATTGTTGGGGTAAAGTTTGAAATTTTGAAAATTGAGTTAAAAATTCTTTGGAACGCAATAGAAAATCATGTAGGATGAGTTGGAAATGAATGGAAATCAAAATTAGTTAGATCTACATAAAGTTACTAGGAAATTTTTGTCATTTCGTATTTTTATTTTACTATTAGGGATCTTGGTTCTAATTTGCAATTTCTAAATTTGAGGTTCTTTAATTATAAAAAAGTGTTTTTCTTAAGTACTTAGGAGCAATTTTAGCTAATATGTTGCAGGTTTAAGCCCTCTTGAACCGGGTTAAAAAGCTTGTATTGTTATATGGGCTCAACTTTAAAAATTAGAATTTATATATATTGAGTTTGTGAACCCATATTTTTTTAAAAAGATATTTTTTTATGTTTTTTTTAAAAAATTTATATAATTTTCTAAATTAATGTAACTAATTATCATTATTATTTACTAAATATCAATATAATATTTAAATTTTACAATTTATACATAATTAATTAATAAAATAATGTGTTTTTTTATCAATTTAAACAATAACAAAAAAAGAACACGGGCTAAACGTGCCCAAAAGGTCCGAATTGTATATATGCTCCCAAAATTGAAGCTAAACCTATTCATTTGTTCAAGTTTTTCGAGTTAACTCATCGGATCTGACCCATTTTATCGGTTCTAGATGTCTCCGGAGGCATTCAAAACTTTATGGGAAGCTAATGAATACAACCAACTGTTGATTAAGCGAAATAGCATAACAACTTGGTTTCGCTAGGCAATTAGTGGGGACACAACACAGATCAAATAGGCAAATACCTGTACTCTCCATCATATGAAAATAAAAATATTCTTATAAATTTACTACAAATTTTAGTTTTCTTATTAATTATGTAGTATTATTTAATGTTCCTATCTTTCTTTATTATTTTTTCTAGTTTTAAATATAGAATCTTTTTACTTACTCTTAAATATAAGATCTTGTCATAATATGATATAATATTTATTATGTATTAAAAAAAATGCTCTTTATTCAATTCATGAGAGAAAGAAATTTAAAATGAGTATTTTTGAAAAGACATTATGATTTTTGCAAAATTAGGCTAATTAATTAATTTTAATTTCCATCCTTAATTCACATGACTCGATTTAAATGGTATTATATCAAGGACTAGAATGAGTATTATTAAAAGGTAAAATTATAAAAAAACAATAATTAATGCTATCTTGAAATTATAAAATAATGCTCCATCTGCTTCTAAATATAAAGCACTTTCAACTCCCGCACACATTTTAAGAAAAAGAGTTGAATCATGCGAATATTTTCTACTATGTGCTCTTATTAATTACATTATTTTTTATACTTCTCATATTACTTATTGCTCACATATTAATTATAAACCAATGGTATAAAAGGAAAAAAAACAATTAATGTATTAGACAATACTATAAAGTACCTTAGATTTGGGAGCAAATAATACTTCCAAAAAATGCTTTATATTTAGAACATGATGGAGTGATTATTTCAAAATAAAATTAAATATTGAAAGTGTCAATATTAAGAAAAGAGAAGTCCTTTTAGTGAGGGAGAGTAGGCCTATTCATCCTAACCCGTGGCTCGGTTAATCTAGTATATATGTCTTGGTTATTTAGGATCGAGCTAGAAAGAGAAAAAGACAAAATAAAGCCAGGTGAGGTCTCAGGTAAGACATAGGCTTGTCTAGGCCTAATTGGTATTTTTTTTAAATTTTTCATTTTTTTATAAATATTAAATAATTTTATATAATTTTTTTCTTAATATATCTCATTGTAAAGACATTTTATTATTCCATTTTTTATTTTATTTCTTAACTTAATATTATATAAAAAATAAATAATATATAATTGTTGAATATTTAGAATTTTAACAAATATTACATTTATTCCCAATATTATTTCTTATAAAAAAATATTTTGGATAAGAATAATTATATTTTTTTAATAAATTAGATTAATTAATTGTGTTTACTTGTTTTTTTAGTTTTCTTTAATTTTTTATTTTGTATCAAGCTAGATCCAGTCTGGCATTGGCTCGGTCAAGCAGCAGGAGTATCCCAGTGCGGGCAAATTTTCTTGGCGAGCGGGGGTGTCTCTGGGTAAACACTACTGTTTGGTTCAACTGAAGAGAAGGGATTTTAATAGAGGGGATTGGAGAGATTTTAAAATTTCCTTGTTTAGTGAAATTCGAGGGAAGAGAATTTGAGAGATTTTAATGAAATCTTGTTTGGTTCAGGAAAGGATCGGAGGAGATTGAGTAATAAAACTCAATCCTCTTCAAAAAATCGTAAATTGAAGGGGAACAAAAAAGGGATGAGGGAGGGGATTGAGGAGAATTAAATCCCGTCCAAATTTATGAACCAAATAAGAGAACTCTTCCTTCTCCCTAAAAAAAAACTCTAACCAAACAGGACCTAAGCTAAGGTGATAAGTGACAACCCAACCCCACCCAAGTTGGGAACACATGTGAAGAGAGGGTACGTATGTAGGCATCAATTATGATGGTAGAGTAGAGAGAGTGGTGAGAAATGAAAAGAGGTAGGGGAAGGGATCAGTACTCGTCTCCTGCAAACACTGAGAGACTGGGACCTCTACACTACTCACACACAGAACATCAATTAATCAATCACCCTCCCTGGTTCCAGGAGGCAGAGCCCCCTGCTCCCTCTCTCTCCCTCTCTGCACATGGCCTCCGTCCACTGTTTTAAGGCCTTGTGTCTGTCTCGTCCTTCCTCTTTTCTTTTCCATCCCACACCAACAGTACCATCTTTACTAATCATATTCATAACTACCATCATCCTCCTGAATTTTAAACCAACATCCCCCCCCCCCCCACCAACATATAAGTATTCCTCCTCAAAGTAACAACCTTCACATTCACACACACACACACACACACACACACATATGTCATCTGCTGCTACTTGTACTTTTACTATACCATCAATTTTTAGTTTCCACCATACTAGAAATTACCTACATCAACTAGCTTTCCTTGCCATCTTAACTTCAACCCAAACAATCCACCTTTGATTGCCAAATTTTTAGGCAAATTAAAGTGAGCCAAAAAAAAAAACAAAAAGGACTTGTTAACGGATCTGTTTGCATAATAATAATAAAAAAAAGGAACAGATTCTTTGTGGAGTCCACCTACGCAACACGGGTGGACACATGGGAGAGGTGATAGCACTCAGTACAAGTTACAGATGTTAGCTTTTAATTGGAAACCACTGAGTGCAAACTTTTCCCTTAAAATGTTTGACTCGTGGTGGAATTTGAATTTTTGGCTGTCATACCTTTTCATAATGCACCCCACACCTGAACGGGTGACTTTCATAAACATACATACATAATTCTACATCATAAATTTGCCCTACTACATAACGACATTATAAATTGATAGCCTTTTTTACCACTACGCTGGCCATATTTATAGTCGTTTTGCATCATATTGATTGGAATGGGGGGTGTCTCCTCCCAATCTGCCACCCACCGTGGCCGGATTTTTTAAAAATTATTTTTAAATTAAAAATTATGGATGAAAAAATGTATTTTTTTTATAATTATATAATTGTGGAAATCTAATTTTTTCATACTTATCAATAGGAGGATAAAAATTGCATAAATACATAACTTTGAAATTATATTTTTATCTTTAATTTTAAATTAAAAATGAAAAAATAAAATCCTCCCGTGCCAGGACCATGGCAAAAGGGAGCGGCAGGGGACACCCTGTCTCCAATGATTGGGATTTTTTTTCTTTCATAGTTTGCACTTTAGGTGAATTACTTAGCATTTTTATGGAAATAACTCATACAATTTTTTTATACTAATAATAACTCATGCAATTCACAGTCTGAAAACAATACAATTCATTATAAATTTTATGTTTTATATTAATTAACATTGATTGATTATCTTAGAATAACCTATGATTCTTAGCTCACTATAAATTAATTCATTCACAACAGAATCATTTAAATTAAATTAAAATTTTGCATAAAAAAAGAAGATGGTAACTTAAAATCTTGAAAATTAGAAATATTCAAAAGTCTTATCACATTTCAATTTTGAAATTATTAGTATACTATCGTATCACCATGAATTATTATGATAAATCCTTTAGTGCTAAAATATAGCACTAAACCCACCACAGCCTTGGGTCCTATTTTTGTGAAAAAAAAAATCAAATTTAAGAAATAAATTTCATTGAGAATACTTAGCTCCATGTTATCAATCATTAATCAACTAAAATAATTGTAGGTTATGTGGAATAAGTCATTTAATTATGACTTAAAAATAGTGCCATTATACTGAATTAATGTTGATTGTAAGAGGTTACATATTTACATACCCAACGCCCAAGTAATAAGACATGTTGCTCTCAGCCTCAGAATATAGAACGGAAAATGACAATTAGGGACCTTCTAGCAGGGTAATCCAGTTAAGGACTTCAAAATTTAAAAACCCCAATTAAGAATTAATGTCCTTTTTTTATCTGAAAAATAATGGACCAAAATACCCACGCTGATTTAACTGAGAATTTTGTGAATGGTTAAGCAGTAAAAACTGGAGGCTCAGTAGGAATTATTTCATAAATGAATTGGAAATTGTGGAAATATAATTAGAAGAGTTTTTAATTAAGCATTTTTGTCAAATTGATTATTGATTGTAAAAAACGGAAGCTTAGTTAGAGAAACTTCATATTGAAACTTGTAAAAGTTTGGCTGGAAAAGTTTTCAATTAAACATTTTTGCTTAGTAGGGATATTTTGATCTATATAATTTTTTAATTAGTGAACCTTGATATTTAATTAGCATTTTCAAAATTTTGGAGTCCTTAAATATCATTATTCTCTCAATGTAGAGATAATAAAAATTAACAATATTATTATTATTATTATTATTATTATTATTATTATAGGTAAATCAAGTCAACAATTTTTTTGCTACCTTCTTTTTGGCCAGATTTTTTACCGTTGATCATAACAAAATGAGCAATGTTGGATAAGAAAATATACTTGAAAATATGCGTGAACATAGTTTGCTTTATCTTTCTTGGCAAACTTTATCCAAGCCCAATAGTGAACCAATCCAAGTCTAATTTTAGGTTCTAATCCTAATGGATCAGTGAATTGGGTTTATATATATATATATATATATATATATATATATATAAAGGGGGAATTACTGTTTAGGACCAATATCTTCACTTTATTAACTTTTAAGATTAATAGATTGTAAAATTAGGAAAAGGGACCTTGGGTCCTTAATACAAATTAAATCACTTTCTACATTACCAAAATACCCTCACTCTATTTTACCTAAATCGTGAACGGCAACTCACACAACACCGCTTTCTCGACTCAAACTCTCTACTCAAACTCTCTACCCTAACTCAGAAGCTATTCGGCCCGCGAGATGATCGGAGAAGCTTTCTCGCCTTGCATCAACATAGACCTTGCCTTTTGTTTCCTGATCTAAACTCTCCTCCCTATCTTTTTTCCACCAAAACTAGAATCAAATCTCCTGTTCTCATCATCATCCCTAACCAATCCTTTCGAACCCCACAATTCCCAAAAAATTGAAGACTCTTCACAACAACGTGCTACTACACCTGCCATCGCGCCCTCCACCTCGTCCCCACCAGAGAAATAAGAAGACCGCCCTCCCTCATCGGCTTTGCCGCCTAGCGACGATGAAGCTCAACCAGTAGCCCTTCCATCATCTCTGAAATTCGTGAAGGTCATTTAAATTGTTAAAATATATTTCCTTTATTCTTGTTTGTTTGTATTTGTACAAATAATATCATCCACCAATTTGTGTTGAAAAAATATTATTTGATTTACAGTATGATGTTCTTGGTAAAGGCTTAGAAATCAGAAACAGAAACTATGAAATTGATAGAGGAATAAATAAAGGAGTGTCGCACCCGGAAAAATGCGACGAAAGGAAAAAAAGAACAAATCTGATTTTCGAGCGAAAATTGACTTGTGAGGAGTCGCCACCAAAATTTTGAGGAAAAATCTTGGGAAACCGAATTAAAGAGGAAAAGGGTGGTCTGCGTAACCAGAGTTGGATTCGGGAGTCGATTGTGTGTGGGGAAGGTGTTAGGCACCCCACAACACCCGTTCCTAGGAACGGTTACCTTACGTTGATTGCGTAAATTAATATGGCTTTAAAATATATTTTGATTTTCCTTTTATAATTCACATGCGAGAAAGTGGGTAGAGAAAAAGGAAATTAAGAAAATTTGGAAAATTTGAAGGATAAAATAAAGAAAATAAATTAGATTAGAATTGAGGATATTTAAGCAAAATGAGAAAAAAGAATTGAGAAAATAAATTGAGTAACATTAAATTAAGAAAAAAACATCAAATAAATCAGAAAATATTTATTTATTTACAAAGGCGGACTTGACCCAGGATCAGAGCCTGAGGCCTACGTACCCTGCGATGGGGATCAAAGTCCACATAGTTTGGGACTATAAATGCATGTCACTTGGTTGATATTTTTTTAATTTTTGTAATAAGAGAAAGTTAATTGAAAATAATTCACCTTTTTGCAATCAAAACGATTTTCTGAAATTGAGTTGGTGTGTTTTAATTTACAAAAAGACAATTTAGTTCCGCTTACTTACTCTTATTTTATTTTGTTTGCAAGTATTTTTTTTATTTTTGAAATTACTTTTATTTTATTTTTGACTTTTGAAAAAAACATCATAAATATATTTTCTTATTCTTTTGAAAGTTTTTTTTAAAAAGAAAATCAATTTATCTGTTGCAGACTCGCAGCCGTGTCCAATAAACCAATTCCTGAATTACCTGCGGAAGTTCTAGACCTCGCGGTATAAAGGTTTTATTGTTATTTTAAAGTGAGAATTAAAAAAATACTGTTATTATTTATTATAACATTTGTTATATTATTATTATCATCCACTCTTTATAAAATATAATTATTTTCTAAAAAGAAAGTTCAACTAGTACATCTGCGTAGATTCACAATCTAACGTGACGACATAGTTAACCAGAATACCTGCGTGGATTCTGAAAACCTCACATGGTAAGGTTACCCAAATCGGTTATTTCTATTATTCATTTTATTATTATTATTATTATTTTTTACTTTATTTATTATTTTTTTTGTTATGAGAATAAAATTTTGGAGGGAAAAATCATTGGGACCTATTATACATATACATCTATAATACACTCATGCGGCCCTGCAGGCTCATACGGTGCGATGACTTTAGGGGTTTGCGAAAGTTCTCAAACCTTCGTGACAAATCTCTTAAAATATACATATGTATTAAAGAAATATACAGCTCATACATAAATTTGTCTTTTGTGTGTGTACTGATGTGCAAATTCAGATTCAGATGATAATTTCAATACAATAAAAAAGTTACACAACAGAGATGAGAAAGAGGATCAAACTAGTTTTCTTTTGCTTCAATCCCTCCTTGCCTTGACGATGATGGTCTTGATTTCTCCCAAATTGGCCCATGCTCCCATGGTGCTCCAAAGAAAGTTTGAAGAGGGTAAGTTGAAACTCTTAAGTTCATGATAGCATTCCAATTCCAATATAAGGGCAAGTAAGGCATTCACATCATCAACTATTCTACCCTCCAAAGTGTTCACAGACAACATCATGCTAGTCCAAAGTAATATGCAATTAATGGTTCCCTTTAGAAGCTAAATGGTATGAGAATACACCATAAATCAAACGATACATACTGACCATGAATGTCAGCAAAGGTGAATTTTTCATCCAAAACCAAACCATATCAACCTTTTCTTAACTAAAAGGGGACTTAAGTAGCCCATGACTAAGCTGAAATCCTAATGAGTGAGACAATGAGCATAAATTTCAATTTAGAGACTCCACACCCATATCAAATGTGCAGCACATACTCCTAACCTTTAAGTGGAAAGATCATGGGAGAATGGTTCATTTATGGGCATAAAATGGGACATGAACAGGCAACACACTAAACTGGCTTTTGGGCATGCCCTATCACAGATGTATCGCTATTATAACTACATGCAATCACACAGCAGCCAAATCAGTGCCTAGACATAGTAACACAAGGTTATATGTCCACTTGAGAAGCCTGAAATCAAATGGACATGTACTGTTTCACAACCAATCATCAAATGCAAGAAACACAGTCATGTGATCAACTTTCTAAGCAGAACCAATGAGTTTGTGACAGCAAAGATAAGTCTTCTCATGCAAAACCAAAGTTGGACGGGCATTTCATCAAGCTCAAGCAAGACGTGAGAATCAGTGTCACAACACCCCAAGCTTTGCCCAAATGACCCAATACATGCATATGAAATCCAAGACCATTAAAATATACCAAGAGGCATAGCATCATCCCAAAAGCATGTTTCAAGAGGCAAAACAAACATCTTTCAGACATAATCTAAAACTCATGACCTTCACGAGGATACAAAGCATAAGCAAGCAATTACTTTCCAATTCACTAAAACTCATATCAATATACAGATTCACGCATCCATAAAACGCAGCTTGCCAAACACAGCATCAGGGCAGACTTTCAAGGCCAACGATATTCATTACCATTTAATCCACTTTGAGATTAGAGTATTTTATCAACACCAGATTAGCACATCCCAAAAGCAAAGAACGCACTACCTTCTTTAATGGAAAGAAGCTCAATAAACTCACAAAATACAAAGCATAAACCATCAATTGCTACAGATTCCAAACACAGGTCAGGAGGATGGCTAGCCAAACAACCCATCACTATCTTGGTTCAAAATTTAGGCCAAACAGTAAACAAGGGGAAAATGTACAACAAATACACGTAGCTCATAAAGCAGAACTGGGAAAAAAAATTGAAGCATGGAAAAGCAGAGGGGCTGAACCGAGAGGAAATTACAGGGGAACAACACCATGAAAACTCAGTAGCTTACAATACACCAGATCACGATGATGGCAGAACAAGAATGAAGAAGGAGCACATGGAGCTCACCGAATGGGATAGTGGAGGTGCGTTAGAGAATCCTCGGATTTCAGTGTTTCCTCACCGGATCATGGCTCGTCTCCCTCGTGCTCGGCCTCCCTCGGATTCTCCTCCTCCTCCGGTTACCTGCTTCGACCTTTCCCAGCTTCCGAGCTTTGCCTCAGCTCTCCTCCCTCTCTCTTCGAGCCCCTCTTTGTTTTATTTTCTCGGCTCCGTCCGCGGCCCCCTCAATTTTGGTCCAGATTGAAATTCCCTCACGCCCTCTCACTCTCGCGATACCCCACCGGTTGCTCTCCTCCTGGATCTCGCTCTCAGTTCAGATTGGAGTTCTTCCTCGCCCTCGGTCCCCGCGGCTCGAAAATCTCCCTCACGCCCTCTCACAAAATTTCTAGGGTTCCTCCTTTTAACTCTCTCGGCCTCCCTTTTGCTTTTTCCTTTCGTGTACGCTTCCTTCAGTTCTCATCGTGCTCTCTCAGGCTTTCTGCAGCTCCCTCTGTTTCTCCTTCCTTGCACGGTTCCCTCTGCCCGCAGCCCTGCTTCGTCTGGTCTCCTCCTCTGTTTTCTTGGCTGCCAGTTCTCGTGTGCCTCTGCTTTTTCTCTGTCAGTCTCACCTCCCTCTCACGCGTGCTGCCCAGTCTCCTTTTCATTTGGTGTTTGCTGCCCTAATTATTTAGGGCAGCCCCCTTTGGTCCAAGCCCACGAGTCCAATTGTGGGCTCGTGGTATTTGGGCTTCATATTACCCCCTCCCCCTTCTCTTTTTTTTTTGAGTTTTTCTTTTTTTATTAGTTTTTTTAACTTTATTTTATTTTTTTGTTTTTTTGTTATTATTATTATTATTATTATTATTATTATTATTATTATTTTAAAATACCCGGACAAAATGGGGTGTTCACAAGGAGCTAAAACTCGGGCGTTATTAGCCAACTCAGATGAAAGACAGTTAGAGTTAACTAGTCCCAATAATAATTAGCTTGTAAATTCGAGGGAAAGGCATTTGAGAAGTAATTCATTGTCGTTGATTCTTTCTTTCTTTCTTCTTCTTCTACCATAACAGAAATCTTTTGATATATTGTGTAAAAATTGGAAGAATGTCCAGATTAATTAGGTTAAACTGAAAGCTCCCATTGTTGTATTTGGCTCCTCCAAAGGATGGAATTTAGATAATAGAGTGGTAGTAAAATTCAAAAGAGTGAGTTCTTGCACTGATATAAATTGTTATGTAGTTGCTTGTATCATAATTGAAATCATTAGTCTTTTTTTTAACTATAATTATTCATTTTGCACTTTACCATTTTATTTTATGAAGTGCATCTTGTATTTTAATTGATTAATTTCTTCTCTTTTTTTAGTTATTTATATATTTATTTATTTTAAGTTTTTTAGGGTTGCTGATGTTCTTCATGATTTTGGAAACATTTAACTTCATTTTTTACGTACTCATTATTGGGATGATCACAAGCCAAATCTTGAGTAGGAAAGGTTGTAATGGGGTAGCATTAAAGTTGAATATGGATAAAAGAAGTTTTTGATCCTTGCTATCTTTAGTATTTTTTTTCCTAAGCTAGTGGTAGAGCTGGAATCTAGATTTGCCAATAAAATGAAAAGGTGCAAAGTTAGATGATAAGATGCAGAAACATTTACTTTATTAGTCTGAGATGTTGATACAAGAATTCAGAAGAGATGGTGGGGGTATATTATATTTTAGACAATGTATAACTGCTTAGGGAATTAGTTACTTTAAGGCATAGTTTATATAAAATTTCACTTCTTGCTGTACTCTTATTTTCCAGCATGCTTTTTGCATCAAACCATAAAAAAGTTGATTTTTCTGCTGAATATTTCTTGTATATTTGCAGAACTTCTGCCAAGAATCAAGAAGGAAGTAGAAACAAGATCTCTGCCTTCCAATGTTGCTGCAGGAATGGAGGAATTGTACCAGAGCTATAAAAATGCAATACGTTTTAGTTCATTTTTTCTATATTCATATAAATCTATGCATTATTCCTGATGCCTTAATTTTAAATAGATGCAAGCTTTCCATTTTGTTGTATGCATAAACAATGCATTCATTTTGTTTGCAATCACTTTATTTTGTAATAGATATGATGTTAGTGAGATACTTGACCATGATCTATTTGACTAAATCATTCCTAACACTAGAAGAAAATCACTAAGTATTTAGAATTTCATACTGAACCTCCAAAACTATGTGTTTCAAGTATTAATGATTTATTGTGCCTGTGTTTTTTTAATCTATTTGTGTTTAACTTCAAGCATTACCTCATGATTGGCATATTGACTTTTGGTGTTGCATTAATGTTGGTTTGCTTTGTATTGCTATGTTGTCTTTAATATGTTTTCTTGTCATTCGTAAAGTGAAAGTAGACTTGTTTGATTATCAAATCATGCTCTTATCTCTTACTTCTGTTTTTCTCTTTGTAATTGCTTAAGACTTGGATACATTAATGTTACTAAATCACAAACCGAAGAATTGATTTGAATTTTAGCTTTCAGAATTTTGTATTACTCTGGTGAAATATGTGTGTGTGTGTGTGTGTGTGTGCTTTTTTGTGGTTTAATCTTTACCTGAACTTTTCTGGGTATGAAAATTCACATGTCACTGTTGACTAATTAGCCTGGATATACTTTGTCAGGACATAAACAATTTTAATCTTATGTTATTGTGCTACAGTTTAATATCATGATCCATCCATTTATCTTTCTGGCATTTGAATGACATAAATGAGTTTAATTGCAATCATATTTCAGATAATGAAAAGTGGACATCCCAAGGCAGATGAGATTGTATTGTCTAATATGGCTAGCCTAGCGATGCTGAAGCTTAGCCGGTAGCCCTTCCATCATCTCTGAATCTCTCATCTTTTCTTCTTTAAGGTTGGTGTATGCTTCTCAAATTTCATTAAATTTGTTTGTTAGTCCTGTATCATCGTGCTAAACCCTTCTTTGTACATCTTATGTATATTATTTACTGATAGGTTTTATACTTCTCTGAGTTAAGACTTAATAAGATGTGTCCATACTCAGAGAGGTGTTATAGTTCTTAAAGAAATTTTGTTGAGTGAAAGCATGATATATTTCAACACATGAAAACTCAGAAACCTGATGCCATATGAATGTAACAGTTCCACTGAGGGAAGGAATGGACTTGTTCCACTAATCGTGTAGGTCATCTCATATACATTGCATTGGTGTAACAGTTTGGTCACTGTCTTTTTATATTAGAAATGTGTTATTAAATTTATTTTTGAATCACTTTTGCATATACAAATTCTTTGTTAGCCTCAGACTTATCTTATACAGGCACAACTAACCTAAAACTTATTTTGTTCGACACTACTTTAGAATGATATGGATCACCTAGTTGTTGTACCACTGGTTCAGTTCAGTTCAATGAGATGGAATCTGATAGGGGTATCTACAATAATAAACATCCATGATCCACTGAAACTAATATATGTATGTGTTTATCTTAGATATTGCCTTCCTTTTACAAAAGCCAGACGAATACATAGAGAAGAATTTGAGTAAAGATGTGGAGAAACTCCATAGAAAAAATGTCAAAGTCATGTTGATTTCCAAATTGTCTTCCTTATTAATGGATTAAGGTGAAGAAAACTCATTCAAGTTTGTCACTAATACCTTCCCTTCCTGGAATCTCGGATATACATTCATCCATTCTCTCTTCTTCAACAATTTACTTGTGCTTTAAAGGATGATAATTGTGTGCATCAACATTCGTTAATTTTTTGTCTCAAAATGATTTTTCATTGTTGATGTGTTTTTCCAATTATCTTATTTTAATTTGGTGCTGTATATTTTTATCATCTTTTACTTATGAGGAAAATCTTCACTCCTTATTCTAGTGTGTGCTAAGGCATTGCCATTTTACTCAATCACTCCCTTCTGTTTGTAGGGCTTATTTTATATAATTACCTCAACTGGAACTTCTCATTTATGAATAGTTCCTATCCCATAACTTCTCAACTAGACCTTGTGCATTTTAGAGTCAAATCAAATGAATGCATAATATCATATTCATAGGTTCAACTTTGAAATTGCATTCTTTTTAATATAACTTCTATTTTAATTATCAGAGCAAATATTAAAATCTTAAAGAGATAACTTATGTACAAATTGGATGTGTTTGTGAACAATTTCAACAAAAAAAAAATTAAACAGACAATTGTAAATTGTATCTTGATTTCTATCATGACTAAATTCTAGTTAGCATTATTTATTTATTTGTTTGAATAGATTTGCTTATGATGTGAATATTTTGTGTTATAAGAGCATGACAAAGGAGAAGAAAGAGGAACATAAAAAGTATAGTACTGGACTTAATAAGTTCATAGGTGAATTCTTTGAGAAAAATAAAGGAAAATACAAGAATATTATAGATGCAAATGAACCACTTATGCAAGCTTCGAATAGAATGACAGAGCGTCAGAAAGATTGGTACAAGAAGGATACAATAAAAAGGAATGTAGCAAAAGAAGAAAAAAAATCTAGTAAGGTATGATATTCATCTTATTAGATATGATGATTGGTTATGCAAATTAAAGTTTTGTGTTGTACTATATTATACTATATTATATTATTCTTTTGATGTGTAGATGTTAATAAACACAAGATGCTCATCTGGTCAACTTAAGGAAGTGGTGGATTATATCAAGTGCAATGAAAGATTAAAGGAAAGAGTAATTTCAATGGGTTTTGGACCAATCTTAAATTTTAGTTGTGAAAGGCTACCTAGGGAGCTATGTGAGGTACTTATAAATTCATATGACCCACCAACGTCAACACTTGCAGCTAGAGGGAGACAAGTTGTTGTTCATGCTGAGGATGTGCATTCTATCCTTGGTATACCTTATGGTGGAAAGCCTGTTATTTTGGATGTTGACAGTGATTCCTTGGTGCAAATGAAGGAAGAATTCCAAGGAGTCGCCTTTACTGATTTGAACAAAAGGATAGTATCCGGGGGGGAGGAAGATAAATTTGAAATACTGTTAATGTTGTTTATGTTTGGAAATTTTCTTTCTCCATCATCAAGTTCAACTGTTAGTGATCGATTGATTCAAGTGGTGAGCGGGAAGACAAGGCCAGAAGAATATGACTGGTTATCATTTGTATTGTCTGAACTTGTTAAGGAAATGTCATCATATAAGTCGGCCATTCGAAAAGGAAAGAAGAAGGCAAGCATCGGTGGTTGCTTGTTCTTCCTCATGGTTTGTTTCAAACTCTTCTATATATTGTTCACTAAATTTGTAGCATCTAACAAAGAATTTTTTTTGCAGATATTTTTTTTCAACACTTTCCATTGGGGGACACACCAAGACATATGGGTGAACCATTGCTGTAATATTGGAATTGGACAAATGTTAAGTCCCGAGTGGATAGGGAAACAAATAGTGAACATGGACTTCTTTTTTAGACTCCTAATGCTCCAACCACTAGTATGCCAGGTCCATCTTCATTACACCATCCGGTATGCATTTTACTTTCGAAGGATGATTGAGAATTATATGCTTTTTATGGTTGTAAAATTAAATGTGTGAATGTTGGTGCAGGAAATCAAAGCCTTGTTCACTTGGTTCCAGGATAATCTCCAACAACTTGAAACTGAATTTTTTCATCAATCAATTAGGGTCCAAAACAACATCATTCAAAGGAACCTGAATGAGGAAAATGAATGGCAAGATGAACATGACAAAGATGATGGGGATGATGGACATGGGGATGATTGGGATGATGGACATGAGGATGATAGAGATGATAGAGTTGATGGACAACAGGATGATAGACATGAGGGAGTTGATGGAGAAGAGGATGAAAAAGAAGAAGAAGATCAGGATGGAGATTTTTCATCTGCTTCTGCTGGCAAAAATGTGAAGAGGAAGAGAACAAATGAACCTCCTGTGCAAAGATCTAAACGTGGGAAAAAAGAGCTAAAATGGTCACCATTTATTCTGGAATCGATGAACCAGAGGGGGGGATTTAACCTGAAGAATGAATGTTACAACTGGTGTATTAGGAAGACTGGGGAGGATGAGGATAAGGAGGATGACGGTGAGGATGGGGGTGATGTATAAGTTTATCTATGCTTGTTGCTTTACATATACTATGAGATATGAAGAATTATATAACTAATGTAGTGTGCTTATCAATTAACAGAGTGATTGTTGACATGTACAATTACAACCTTACTCTAGCAAATTGTCAGTGCTTAGGTCCTAGAAAGTGTATCCATTCTGGTCTCATTACTTTGATTACACAAACTTTAGTGGGTGACCAGAAGCGTGAAGGGAGTGTGCATCGTCACATCTTCAGTCCTGAGTTTATGGTGTGTGGAAATCCATATAAATGTATTTGCATTATTGTCTGATATCTTTATCTATGATTGATTTGTTGTTGTTGTTATTTATAGAGAATCATTATTGTCAAAAGATTACACTGGACCATGGAAGATGCTGAAGTGAAAAAAATGATAATGCCTGATATACTAGGCTACAACATTGCAGATTGTGACTTCATTTTTGTACCCGCAGTGTTTAATCTCCATTGGTTTGTTTTTTGTATTAGCATGAAAGACAGCAAGATGTATGTTCTGGATTCATTAGAAGGACCAATGGAGAAAATGAAGAAGAAGAATAAGGATGGTGAGCCCAATAATGCTACGAAGGAGAAGAAGATTTTGGCTGGTTTGACGGTATGAATTGTCATTATTTATGTTACATTTCGTTTTAATTATTTTATATCTAGTGTTGTTGTTGTGTTGTTTTAGTAGTCTTTTTTTATTTTTTGTCTTACCTTGCTGTTTTTCATTGTTGAGTAAGCATTTGCCTCAACCCTTGAATGTCACCACGTGGACTAGGTTTAATTTTGTTGGTTGTAAACACTGCCCTAGGGGTCCTCTAGCAGACTATGTAGTATGCTTTTCAAAAATACAGTTAATTGGTTGCATCAGTTTATTATTTCATTCTACGTGTTGTCCACTTAATTTATGTTACTTCTTTTAGCTTTGTAGAGGAACTGCTTCAACAAAGTACTCCAAACTGTCAAACCATATGCTTATCCACATGAGCCTAACATTGATATCAAATTTGAACCTTTGCCAACACAACCTAATACGTAAGTTGTATGTTTTTGGCAGTTTTTTATCCATGCCCACCTATATGTTGATTTTAGTCATGATTGTTGTGTGTAGTTATGACTGTGGCATTTATGTCATCAAGTACCTCCAAGAATAGGACAATACGGTAAAGGATAATGGGTTAACAATGATGGATTTTACAAATGTGAGTAATGTTATGGTAATAGAAGTCATTTGTTGAAGTCTTCATAATTGAAGTCAATAAGTTCTGACTTATATTTGTGTTGTCTGTTTAGCCATAATTGTTGCAGTTTCGAATTGACTTGATTTGGTGGCTACTCAATCATCCCCAAAATATAGAGAAAGATAAAGTTATGACTTGTATGACAACTAGAAATAAAGAAAAGAAGGTAGAGAGAAAGTAGGAGAAATGTGAATGTTGTTGACAATGTATGAATTTCACATTGTAAATATAATAATTTTTTGTTGTATGTAACGTCATTGTCATCAAGATGACATTATGACCCCATTTTTGTTGTAAGATTTCCAACCATTAGTGTTTTGGCCATCACTGTATACATGTGGCCTCTAATCAAGAAGATTTCTTTCATGGGTTGTTCAGATATTTCAATTTGATGAGCATATGGGTTGTTTTTTTTTTCTTTTTGGCAGATTTGGGTTCACCTGAACTTAATCCACCCACATTCAACAAAAAATTAACCTAAAAGAATTTGCAACTTTTATAGCAATTTGGTGTGGTACAATAATGCCATATCTGGCAATCTGATTGGCATATAACAAAAAAAGCAGTGACAAATATTTGCTAACTCAAGCGCAAAAAACAAGTTAAACAATGGCAAAAGAAATACCATTGCAAATTTGTACCGATATATTGCAACTCAAATGTTTTAACTTCTTAAGCATCAAAGTTAGTCAATGGATTTGCTACTTCTTAATCATCAAAAAAGTTTCAGGGATTTGCAACTTATTATTCCAATTTTGAAACTTTTGCATTCTAATTTTGCAGCTCACGTTCTCAATTTTAACAACAAAGAATCATATTTAACCTTCATGATCATTATAATAGTTCCAAATTTTGCAACTTATTCTTCCAATTTTCTAACATTCGTGTTATAATTATGTAATTGATGTTCCTAATTTTAACCTCAAAGAATCAGATTTCACCCCATGATCATCAAAATGGTTTCAGATTTTACAACTTATTCATCTAATTTTACAACTTTCAAGTTCTAATTTTGCAACTAATGTTCTTAATTTTAACCCCGAAGAATCATATTCCACCTTCATGATCATCAAAATAGTTCCAGATTTTACAACTTATTCTTCCAATTTTGCAACTTTGGCGTTCTAATTTTATAACTCTTGTCCCCAATTTTAACCCCGAAGAATCAGATTTCACCTTCATGATCAGAAAAATAGTTCCAGATTTTGCAACTCATGTTCCTAATTTTAACCCCAAAAAATCATATTTCACCTCATGATCATCAAAATGGTTCCAGATTTTGCAATTTATTCTTCCAATTTTGCAACTTTTGCGTTTTAATTTTGCAACTCATGTTCCCAATTTTAACCCCAAAGAATCAGATTTCACCTCATAATCATCAAAATGGTTCCAGATTTTGCAACTTATTCTTCTAATTTTGCAACTTTTACGCTCTAATTTTGCAACTCATGTTCCTAATTTTAACCCCAAAGAATCAGATTCCACCTTCATGATCATCAAAATAGTTCCAGATTTTAGAACTTATTCTTCCAATTTTGCAACTTTAGCGTTCTAATTTTGCAACTCATGTTCCCAATTTTAACCGCGAAGAATCAGATTCCACCCTCATGATCATCAAAATAGTTCCAGATTTTAGAACTTATTCTTCCAATTTTGCAACTTTGGCGATCTAATTTTACAAATCATGCTCCCAATTTTAACCTCAAAGAATCATATTTCACCTCATGATCATCAAAATGGTTTCAGATTTTACAACTTATTCATCTAATTTTGCAACTAATGTTCCTAATTTTAACCCCGAAGAATCAGATTTCACCTTCATGATCACCAAAATAGTTCCAGATTTTACAACTTATTCTTCCAATTTTGCAACTTTGGCATTCTAATTTTGCAAATCATGTTTCCAGTATTAACACCAAAGAATCAGATTTCACCTTCATTATCATCAAAATGGTTTCAGATTTTACAACTTATTCATCTAATTTTGCAACTTTCAAGTTCTAATTTTGCAACTAATGTTCCTAATTTTAACCCTGAAGAATCATATTCCACCTTCATGATCATCAAAATAGTTCCAAATTTTACAACTTATTCTTCCAATTTTGCATCTTTGGCATTCTAAGTTTGCAACTCTTATTCCCAATTTTAACCCCGAAGAATCAGATTTCACCTTCATGATCATAAAAATGGTTCCAGATTTTGCATTTTATTTTTCCAATTTTGCAACTTTTACATTCTAATTTTGCAACTAATGTTCCCAATTTTAACCCCGAAGAATCATATTTCACCTTATAATAATCAAAATGGTTCCGGATTTTGCAATTTATTCTTCTAATTTTGTAACTTTTGTGTTCTAATTTTACAACTCATGTTTCCAATTTTAACCCCGAAGAATGGTATTTCACCTTCATGATCTTCAAAATGGTTTCAGATTTTACAACTTATTCATCTAATTTTGCAACTTTCAAGTTCTAATTTTGCAACTAATGTTCCTAATTTTAACCCTGAAGAATCATATTCCACCTTCATGATCATCAAAATAGTTCCAAATTTTACAACTTATTCTTCCAATTTTGCAACTTTGGCATTCTAAGTTTGCAACTCTTGTTCCCAATTTTAACCCCGAAGAATCAGATTTCACCTTCATGATCATTAAAATGGTTCCAGATTTTGCATTTTATTTTTCCAATTTTGCAACTTTTACGTTCTAATTTTGCAACTAATGTTTCCAATTTTAACCCCGAAGAATCATATTTCACCTTATGATAATCAAAATGGTTCCGGATTTTGCAATTTATTCTTCTAATTTTACAACTTTTAAGTTCTAATTTTACAACTCATGTTCCCAATTTTAACCCCGAAGAATGGTATTTCACCTTCATGATCTTCAAAATGGTTTCAGATTTTACGACTTATTCATCTAATTTTGAAACTTTCAAGTTCTAATTTTGCAGCTAATGTTCCTAATTTTAACCCTGAAAAATCAGATTCCACCTTCATGATCATCAAAATAGTTCCAAATTTTACAACTTATTCTTTCAATTTTACAACTCATGTTCCCAATTTTGACCCCGAAGAATGGTATTTCACCTCATAATCATCAAAATGGTTCCAGATTTTACAACTTATTCTTCCAATTTTGCAATATTCGCGTTCTAATTTTGCAATTAATGTTCCTAATTTTAACCCCGAAGAATCAGATTCCACTTTCATGATCATCAAAATAGTTCCAGAATTTAGAACTTATTCTTCCTATTTTGCAACTTTGGTGTTCTAATTTTGCAACTAATGTTCCCAATTTTAACCCCGAAGAATCATATTTCACCTTATGATAATCAAAATGGTTCCGAATTTTGCAATTTATTCTTCTAATTTTACAACTTTTGTGTTCTAATTTTACAACTCATGTTCCCAATTTTAACCCCGAAGAATGGTATTTCACCTTCATGATCTTCAAAATGGTTTCAGATTTTACGACTTATTCATCTAATTTTGAAACTTTCAAGTTCTAATTTTGCAACTAATGTTCCTAATTTTAACCCTGAAGAATCAGATTCCACCTTCATGATCATCAAAATAGTTCCAGATTTTACAACTTATTCTTTCAATTTTGCAACTTTTGCGTTCTAATTTTACAACTCTTGTTCCCAATTTTAACCCCGAAGAATGGTATTTCACCTCATAATCATCAAAATGGTTCCAGATTTTACAACTTATTCTTCCAATTTTGCAATATTCGCGTTCTAATTTTGCAATTAATGTTCCTAATTTTAACCCCGAAGAATCAGATTCCACTTTCATGATCATCAAAATAGTTCCAGAATTTAGAACTTATTCTTCCTATTTTGCAACTTTGGTGTTCTAATTTTGCAACTAATGTTTCCAATTTTAACCCCGAAGAATGGTATTTCACCTTCATGATCTTCAAAATGGTTTCAGATTTTGCAATTTTTTCTTCCAATTTTGCAATATTAACGTTCTAATTTTGTTATTAATGTTCCTAATTTTAACCCCGAAAAATCAGATTCCACTTTCATGATCATCAAAATAGTTCCAGAATTTAGAACTTATTCTTCCTATTTTGCAACTTCGGCGTTCTAATTTTGCAACTCTTATTCCTAATTTTAACCCCGAAGAATCATATTTCACCTTCATGATCATCAAAATGATTCCAGATTTTACAATTTTTTCTTCCAATTTTGCAATATTCGCATTCTAATTTTGCAATTAATGTTCCTAATTTTAACCCTGAAAAATCAGATTCCACTTTCATGATCATCAAAATAGTTCCAGAATTTCGAACTTATTTTTCCTATTTTGCAACTTTGGCGTTCTAATTTTGCAACTCTTATTCCTAATTTTAACCCTGAAAAATCAGATTCCACCTTCATGATCATCAAAATAGTTCCAGATTTTATAACTTATTCTTCCAATTTTGCAACTTTGACGTTCTAATTTTGCAACTCATATTTCCAATTTTAACCCCGAAGAATCATATTTCACCTCATGATCATCAAAATGGTTCCAGATTTTGCAATTTTTTCTTCCAATTTTGCAACTTTTACATTCTAATTTTGCAACTCATGTTCCCAATTCGAACCCCGAAAAATCAGATTTCACCTCATAATCATCAAAATGGTTCCAGATTTTGTAACTTATTCTTCTAATTTTGCAACTTTTACGTTCTAATTTTGCAACTCATGTTTCCAATTTTAACCCTGAAGAATCATATTTTACCTTCATGATCATCAAAATGGTTTCAGATTTTACAACTTATTCATCTAATTTTGCAACTAATGTTCCTAATTTTAACCCTGAAGAATCATATTCCACCTTCATGATCATCAAAATAGTTCCAAATTTTACAACTTATTCTTCCAATTTTGCAACTTTGGCATTCTAAGTTTGCAACTCTTGTTCCCAATTTTAACCCCGAAGAATCAGATTTCACCTTCATGATCATTAAAATGGTTCTAGATTTTAGAACCTTTTCTTCCAATGTTGCAACTTTGGTGTTCTAATTTTGCAACTCATGTTTCCAATTTTAACCTCAAAGAATCAGATTTCACCTTCATGATCATAAAAATGGTTCCAGATTTTGCAACTTGTTTTTTCTAATTTTGCAACTTTTGGGTTCTAATTTTGCATCTCATGTTTCCAATTTTAATCCCGCAAAATCATATTTCACCTCATGATCATCAAAATGGTTCCAGATTTTACAATATATTCTTCCAATTTTGCAACTTTTGTGTTCTAATTTTGCAACTTATATTCCCAATTTTAACCCCGAAGAATCATATTTCACCTTCATGATCATTAAAATGGTTCCAGATTTTACAATTTATTCTTCCAATTTTGCAATATTCGCGTTCTAATTTTGCAATTAATGTACCCAATTTTAACCCCGAAGAATCAGATTCCACCTTCATGATCATCAAAATAGTTCCAGAATTTAGAACTTATTCTTCCTATTTTGCAACTTTGACATTCTAATTTTGCAACTCTTATTTCTAATTTTAACCTCGAAGAATCAGATTTCACCTCATAATCTTCAAAATGGTTCCAGATTTTGCAACTTTTTCCTCTAATTTTGCAACTTTTACGTTCTAATTTTGTAACTCATGTTCCCAATTTTAACCCCCGAAGAATCATATTTCACCTTCATGATCATCAAAATGGTTTCAAATTTTACAACTTATTCATCTAATTTTTCAACTTTCAAGTTCTAATTTTGCAACTAATGTTCCTAATTTTAACCCTGAAGAATGATATTCCACCTTCATGATCATCAAAATAGTTCCAGATTTTAGAACTTTTTCTTTCAATTTTGCAACTTTAACGTTCTAATTTTACAACTCTTGTTCCCAATTTTAACGCCGAAGAATCAGATTTTACCCCCATGATCATAAAAATGATTCCAGATTTTACAACTTATTCTTCCAATTTTGCAACTTTGACGTTCTAATTTTGCAACTCTTGTTCCCAATTTTAACCCCAAAAAATCAGATTTCACCTCATAATCATCAAAATGGTTTCAGATTTTGTAACTTATTCTTCTAATTTTGCAACTTTTACGTTCTAATTTTGCAACTCATGTTTCCAATTTTAATCCCGAAGAATCATATTTCACCTTCATGATCATCAAAATGGTTTCAAATTTTACAACTTATTCTTCCAATTTTGCAATATTCGCGTTCTAATTTTGCAACTAATGTTCCTAATTTTAACCCCGAAGAATCAGATTCCACCTTCATGATCATCAAAATAGTTCCATATTTTACAACTTATTCTTCCAATTTTGCAACTTTGACATTCTAATTTTGCAATTCTTGTTCCTAATTTTAACCCCAAAGACTCAGATTCCACCTTCATGGTCATAAAAATGGTTCCAGATTTTGCAACTTGTTTTTTCCAATTTTGCAACTTTTGGGTTCTAATTTTGCAACTCTCGTTCCTAATTTTAACCCCAAAGAATCAGATTCCACCTTCATGATCATCAAAATAGTTCCAGATTTTATAACTTATTCTTCCAATTTTGCAACTTTGGCGTTCTAATTTTGCAACTCATTTTCCCAATTTTAACCCCAAAGAATCAGATTTCACCTCATAATCATAAAAATGGTTCCAGATTTTGCAACTTGTTTTTTCCAATTTTGCTACGTTTGGGTTCTAATTTTGCAACTCATGTTCCCAATTTTAACCCCGAAGAATCATATTTCACCTCATGATCATCAAAATGGTTTCAATTTTGCAATTTATTCTTCCAATTTTGTAACTTTTGCGTTCTAATTTTGCAACTCATGTTCCCAATTTTAACTTCAACGAATCAGATTTCACCTCACAATCATCAAAGTGGTTCCAGATTTTGCAACTTATTCTTCTAATTTTACAACTTTTACGCTCTAATTTTGCAACTCAGGTTCCCAATTTTAATCTCGAAGAATCATATTTCACCTTCATGATCATCAAAATGGTTCCAAATTTTGCAATTTATTCTTCCAATTTTGCAATATTCGCGTTCTAATTTTGCAACTCATGTTCCCAATTTTAACCCCGAAGAATCAGATTCCACTTTCATGATCATCAAAATGGATCCAGATTTTGTAACTTATTCTTCCAATTTTGCAATATTCGCGTTCTAATTTTGCAACTCATGTTCCCAATTTTAACTCCAAATAATCAGATTCCACCTTCATGATCATCAAAATGGTTCCTGATTTTGTAACTTATTTTTCCAATTTTTCAACATTCGCATTCTAATTTTACAACTCATGTTCCCAATTTTAACCCCAAGGAATCCTATTTCACCTCGTGATCATCAAAATGGTTCTAAATTTTGCTACTTATTCTTCCAATTTTGCAACTTTGGCGTTCTAATTTTGCAATTCATGTTCCCAATTTTAACCTGGACAAATTAGATTTTATCTTTTTAATCATCAAAATAGTTGCAGGGATTTACAATTCCTTCTTCCAATTTTGCAATGTTGTTGTCCTAATTTTGCAAGTTGTTTTTCGAATTTTAGTATTGAAGAATAAGATTTTTAACTTTTTAGTCACCAAAGTGAAGCCATAAATTTACAACTTCTTACTCATTTTCCCCACATCTCTTATTCTAATTTTTCAACTTAGTTTCTCAATTTTGACTTTGGTTAATTGAGTTTTAACTCTATCAGGATGAAATTGAATTTTAACATCGTTTACAACATGTGGCCACAAACATACATTGTGAGGACATAATATAAAGTTAGTCATTCATTATGTAGTACCACTGTTACAAAAAAGAAGCAAGGGGTATGGCAGCTGTACATTCCACTTGCCTATGTATTTCATATACAAAACATAAGGTCTAGTCTCAATCTACAATATGTCCCATTCCCATGTACCATCTATCAAAAAAGAACCATGTACCTATAGAATTTACTAACTATGAATCTATACAAAAAAAATGTATCATTTTCTAGCTGCATAAACAAAAAAACACTTCACCCCATCATACTATATATATAACATCAAAATTGACCTATCAAATCCAACTTGATGTAGAACCACAATAGAACCATATCAACTGGGATTTGGATTTTTGCACTTCTTTCGAGTATGACCAGCCTCCTTATAACAAGAACAATGATAAGTCTTCTTCTGCTGAAATTGTGACTCAACTCTTGCTCGACGTGGTCTGCCAGCTAGTCGAGATGTTGTAGGTGGATGTAAAAAGGTATTATTCAAGTAATCAGACATTTTTAAGGCATTCAAGTTGGGCATGTCATGAGTCTCAATCGGATACATGGTACCACTATAAATTTTCTGCTGTGAGCTAAGGAGGTAGCAGTCCTCTATAAAGTTGTACACATTACCATGCACCTTTTTAATGGCTGCACAAGTATGAGGACAAGGAACCCCACTTATTTGCCAAGCTTGGCAAGTGCATTCTCGTGAAGCTAGATCAACAATTACATCAACAGAACCTGTTCGAATTGATATCAAATGTGCATCATGCTGTAGAGCTAGCATAAATTCAGCTCTTAAAACATTCTCCTTAAGCTTTGCCTCAACATTGGGACCAACTCCATTTTTTCACTTACTCATGCCTTCCTTGGTAGCAAAAAACTTTTGACTTAACTTCTCTCTATGTTCATTGATCAATAGAAAAACACTGTGACTCCTCTCATCAAGCAACCATGAATTGAATGATTCAGCTAAGTTAGTTGTTATATTATCCCACCGACGATGTGGAAATTGTGATAAAGCCCATCTATCCACATTACCTTCATCTTCAACCCATCTTGCCAATTGTGGATAGAATGTTCTCAAATTTCCTATGACTATGTCAAAATCAGTTTTTATTCGAGTGTAGGCAACTGCATCAAGTAAGTTCAGTGCCGCCTCCTTGCTCTTCCTTTTCATTCCACTACTGACTTTCGTAAACTGGGTGGTAAAATTTTCTTTGACATGGTGATAACAAAATGCATGTCTGTCACCCCCAAAAATAACTCTTACAGCACTAATGATAGCATGATGTCTGTTAGAGATTATAGTTATTTCAACTAAAGCTATAATTTCTTTTATGTATTGAAGAAACCATGTCCACCCCTCATATGTTTCTTTTCCCACTATCGCAATTGCAAATGGAAACATGTTATTATCAGCATCATAAGCTGAAGCTGCCAATAATGTTCCTTGGTAAGGACCGCTAAGATGGCATCCATCCACATAGAGTAACTTCCGCGCCCCAAGCAAGAATCATTTAATATAACACCCATATGTAATGAATAATTTCTCAAACTTGTTATCAAATGCTACCCACTTGGCTATGGTGTCTGGGTCTGTTTCCATCAATCTATTGCATAGCCAAGGAATTAGCTGATATGATTGTTCAGGTGTGCCATGTATAATCTACAATGCACTCTCTTTGGCTCTCTAGGCTTGGGAATATGTTAACTTTAATCCATAGTCTCTAAATAAGTCACATCTAATTTCATTTGGATCTTTATCCACAATGGTTCTCACTCCTTCACTAATGATAAATGCTATCAATTTGGATCTTGCCTTGTGAGCAAGTTCCAAGTTGTCTTGAGCTGAATGAATATGCTCATTGTGAAACACTGTCACACGAAGGAAGGGGGTGTACTCCTCAAATGCATATGCTGTAAGCTTCCAATTGCATCCTTCAACTATGCATTTCACAATCATTTTGTCACGACTATTCCTCACATACTCATAGTCAAACTTTTGTGCAGTGCTAAACTTATATAATGCATCTCTAAAAGCTTCAGCACTTGAAATAATTTGTCCAGTTCCAACAAATAGATTCTCCCATTTGCTAGCATTTACCTCGGCAAATTGGGATGGCACACCTGATATTACACAAGGCAATGGTTCAATCTCAAGGTTGGATGGACAGCTTAAATGTGAATCTCCATTTACAAGCCCCATGCTGCATTTACAATAAATTCAAATTCATTAATGCTGACTACAAAAGCATGATAATTATACTTTAGTACATGTAAAAGCTTACCTTTGAGATGACTCAATTGTGTCTATACTTTGATATCATATCTCATTGATGTATAAATGAGCAAAATTGTCATTAAACTTCACTAGCTTTTCTACCCCTCCATTATCTATAAGGTCTAAAAATGTTGTGCCATCAAACTTTAATGTGTATTTCAACTCTACTATATTAACATCACAGTTCAAACATGATGATATCACATTCTTCAGTTCATCAAGTGATATTTCTTCTTTTATCAAACTTCCATTTTTCCTACCTCCCTCATATTGCATACTCCCATTTAAATCCTTCACAATTTTTCCACCAAAATGAAAATAACAAAAAATTTCCATTGACGAACTACTTGCCATCCCACCACCTAAAAATCAACCTGCACAAAAAATATTAAAATGTGTTAATTATTGTTACTCATTATCAAATATTTTCTATTCATAAAAATATTGAATTCACAACTCTCATCCATTATTTACTAATACAAATTTAAATTTTAAATCCTCAAACTGCCTTTTAAATTTTACTACTTACATTCCACTATTCACCACTAACTTCTCTACAATTTAACAATGATAGAACAATATACCATTGTGGAGCCTTTACGTGAGATTTCACAATCACATAACAATATATTCAAATATACTATTACACTTAAATTATCCATCTAGCAAAACAATGCAAGTACTACTATGCAAGTTTTAATATGAACAAATAGTTTCAGCTTCAGATAGGGAACCATTACAGAAAACCCCTTCCATGCACCTATGAATGATATACCATTGACTATTGTGAGACTCATTACTCAATCTTGTCAAAGCAAAAACTTTTAATCTAAACAAAGAATCTTAGCTTAACTTGTGCTACTATTTAATCAGAATAATGGCTAAACACAAACTCATTTCTGAAAGTTAAGACTTTTTACTAGTATTTATATTGATTATCGTGAAATCCGCCTCCTATTTTTGTGCAACCCAATACCAATTTCTATGAAAACCACTTTTGAACAAATTATATAGTATTTACCTCACTCAAACTCCTTAGAATACAACTGAGGAATACTGCACTAGCTGCACATAATCATTGTTTTCTCTAAGTTTTGTTTTCCTCCTTTTGTTGCTAGCGATTTGCACTGTTCATTGCTGATGGCGGGAACCATGCTGAATGGGAGGGAAGGAGATCGTGGCTCAGCATGGAGAAAATAAGAATAAGAGGAGGGTTTCATTTTTTCACTTTTACCGTGTAATTTATTAAGGATATTTTGGTAATGTAGAAAATGATTTAATTTGTATTAAGGACCCATGGTCCCTTTTCCTAATTTTATAATCTATTGGTCTTGAAAGTTAATAAAGTGGGGATATTGGTCCTGAACAGTAATTCCCCTTATAAAAAAAGAAGTTCTAAACCTATTCCCCAATCAAATAATTTATCCTATCTCTTCTTATTAATTAATAAATCACCCTGCGCAGCTGAGCATATTAACGTGGTTACTACGTTCAGCTGCTTACGCATCATTCTTTTCTTTCTAAGGCGTGTTGTTTATATTTAATTTTTTTGCTTTTTTTGTCTTTTCTTTCAATAATTGTCCTATTTGTTTTTTCGGCCACCCATTACTTTTTAATCAAATCTATATGAATAAACTAAGATATCTGCAATGACAAGTGTTAAACATGGAGCATCTCCGTATACCGTAATTAATTAACGACATCGTATCATTATTATACACAATTACATACTACATAAAATTTACGCAGCAATCATTCCACTGTTCAATCATTTGATTTAACTCATAAATTAATATTGTGACAACCTGATCTTTCATGATCTTCCTTTTTCCAAAAGAAAAAATTGCTCCTCTTTTTGTTCCATAATAGAATCAAGAAAAGAAAAGTTTCTTCCCTGAATCCTAGATATCATCCCCTTGTGGAACGTTGACGACAATGTTACTGTTTTCAGAAGTAGCATTGGCATCAAGAAGGGTCTCAAGTGACCTGGCTGTTCTGCTCCGAACTCTACCTGCTTCCTTCAACAATTCACTCAACCTTCTCTTCTCATCATCCACATCAGGATTCGCTGTCCCTAGTTTTTCCTCTCTCATTCCAACTACATACTCCAGAATTTGAATTGCCTCATCCACCCTGAAAAACAACATCAAAGCGCAAGGCTAAAACAATTTCTTCCATCAGCATTCTGTCACCTGCTGTTTATCAGTTCTTCCTTTCCTCGTATTAGTGACATGACAATCCATATGACTATCTATTTGGGCCTACTAATCCTAAATACGATCAAAAACTCAAAATCCACTTCATAATTCACATAATGCAGCAAGGAGAATACTTTTATAGGGAAACACTTGCTCTTAAAGTGAAAGAAAAAGTTGTTGACAATAAGAGGATATAACTCAAGAGCAAGAGGGGTGGATGTATACCTGCCTATTGCATCATATGTCCCAGCAAGATTGCTATACACCCCAAGCGTTTCATGGTGATAAGGTCCATACTCTTGTTCCAATATATCCTTTGCCTCTTCAAACAGTTCTGTAGCCTCAGCCAATGAATACCGCTGCACACAAGCAAGCCCCATTTGATTAAGGGCAATGGCAAAGAAAGCTGATTTCTTCTCTCCAGTTGCCCGAAGCTTTGAGATAGCATTCTTCAGAGTGTTGTAAGATTCAGTATAGTTTCCCAACATGTAGTGCATGACTCCCATCTGAGCTTCAATTCCTGCTATTGCGCTTTGCTGACCAGGGGCATTCTTATATATAGCCAATGCCTTGGGCAATAACTTGATTGCCTGTTCAAGCTCGTTCATTGACTCATAGATAGCTGAAATATCCATAAGACCACTTGCAATCTCCTCAGGAGGGACACCATGCATAGGCTTCTCATATATTCTAAGCGCTCTCTCACAGTAAGATTTTGATTCCCTTATCTTCCCTGTCTTGTTATACAGGTCAGCCAGACGTACAAAGATTGATCCCACAGCTGGATGATTCTCCCCTTTGCTGGTCTTGAAAACTGTGAGTGCTTTCTGATAAGCAAAAACAGCTTCATCATAACGAGACAAAGATAAGTACGTGTCGCCAATGCTGCTGTCGATAGATGCCACTTCCACTTCTTGGCCATTAGCTACCATTGCCATGCTGGCTAAAATTAGATGCTCAAGAGCTGCTTCATGGTTTCCCTTTGTTTCACATATGAGGCCCATGAGCCTCCTATCAGCTGCCTCTTCAATAGTAGGGGGTGAACCACTTGCTTTATGAATGTCAAGAGCCATTTGGCAGAGCCTCTCAGCTTCATCAAATCGCAATGCTTGAACATGTGCTTCAGCCACATACCTACAAGTTTCACCAACTCTTGGGTCTGTTTCTCCTAAGACTTTCCTCTGGACTTCCAACCCTGTGGTGTAGCACATAATTGAATTTTCAAGCTGGCCCAACATTGCATAAGTGTCACCTAATTGCATGTGACCAGCAAACTTTGCGAGGGCGTGATCTTGCCCTTCCTCAATAATAGGAATTTCAATGGAGTGCTCTAGAATTGGAATTGCCTCATGGTATTGGCCCAAGCTGGAATATATTGCTGCAGTGACATGCAAGCACATAACCAGCTCCAAACTTGGTTTCCCATCAGCATACTTCTCAAACAATTTCTTTGCTCGAAGAGCTAATTCAAGAGCCTTCTGCGGATTATCTCCTGATGAAATCAAATCTCTTGCTTGCTTTAGTAAAACTGGCCCCATCTCTGGCTTGTCTAATGTAGATTCAGTTGAATTCTCACTCTGATTTTGCGACATTAACCTACCAACGGGAGAATTCTTTGATTTTTTCACAGGAGTCACTCCAGTATTTTGTTTCCTCAAAGGCTTATCATTCCTCTTATCAGTAGAAGGCTTTGTGGGAGGACTTTTTCCCTTGGGCTTTGACTTTGGTGGTGTTTCAGGGATAAGGTCCGCCTTTGCGTTTGACACTTTGTTCGATTTTTCAGAAGAAACAGAACTTGTACTAGCAGATTGAATCTTCTCATCCGCCTCTACCAACTTCTTACCATTTGCTGATGAGACTTTTCTAGAAGACGTTTCACTAATGGAATCACCTCTTGACGTATCCTCCACTTCCTCTTCCATTATTTCCACCTCCCTCATCGGTCCTCCAACAAGATGGCACAATTCTGAATCAATCCTTGACTCCTCACCATCAGATCCAAAACTTTGTCTTGAGGGTGAGTGATCAGAACTTTCCATGTTACACACATTTTCATAAAGCTGCTCAATTGGGGTGTCAACCAGTGGAACAGGTACATTTGGACCAGCATTCTGAGGGCTTTGTGGACTCGAGGAACTCCTTTGGGGCTTGATTGGAGCTGTGGTTTCCTTACAAGGGGAAGGATTCCAGTTCATTTCATTTGCTCTTTCGTCATGTTCAAATCCATTTGTCAGAATCCCCGGCATCTTTACTTCTTCAGGAACCAAATTCCCTGGGAGAACCAATATCAAACAGCTAATCTACAAAACAAACAATAGTCACAACAGATACAACAGAGATAGCAAACTACGCCACTAAAATCTGCATCAAAGGCGAGAAATAAAGGGTGAAAGGAAATCCAAATGAAAACGTACAGAGATGGCGCTATATGTTCTTGTGTTTCACTTTTGGATTGCCAATATAACTTCGTTGAATATATCATGTTTACAAAGCCAATATCAATTCAAAACACAAGCATTAAACTCAACGAATAAGCCATGAATGCAAAAGTCAAAGATCTAACGGGATCTCCCGAAATAAGTTAGAACTCAATGGAAAATAATTTATGCATTCAGATTAGAAAACTCAAGCACAATTATTTAAAGAAACACAGAGCCCATAAACAAACATGCCATGAAATGAAAAACTATTTGTGGACAAAAAGACACGGATTCAATAGCAGGCAATGATGGGCAAACGGGTCCTTTCTCCATTTTCGGAGGCATAAAATACAAGTTAGTGGAGTCAAATAAAACAGAGAACTCACTAAACGAGGAAACGGGAAGCCATACCTTAATAATCAGCCATGGAAATGAGAAGAGCTGCCTCTCATACAGAAAGAGATATGAGTGAATGTACGTATATATAGGCGATGAGTCAGACAGAAAAATCTGACCTTTTTGGTGAGACGTTTACATTAGGCGGAGGCGTCGAATGAGACAGACAAGGAGGGAGTTGGAGACTTAAGAGAATGAAGAGGGCAAAGTGGGCAATTTAAGAGCAACGAGTATGAAGACAGATTTTAAAAGAAATAAAAATTGAAAATTTGCAGATTTGGAATGTCAGAAACGAGGGAAGATGGCGACATCTCTTTACTAACCTAACCGCACCAGTCCTGCATATGTCCGCTCTTTCACTTTGTCAACCCACCAGCAAGCTGCCACGTGGCACGAAGTACCTTTTCCTTTGAAGTGCATTATATAAAATACTGTTCATATTATAAGAATTTTTTTAATATTTTTATTTAGTTTAAAAGATAAGAAATAAAAGGATAAATTTTTAAAATAACTTTTATTAATAATTAATAAAAATAAAATTGGAATGCTGATTCTTTTTTAGAATTTTAAGTTAGGTAACCAAATTTTTTTAATAAATGTAAGATAGTAAAAAATTTCTTATAATATGAATTAAATGAAGCAGTATTTAATTATTTTTTTTAAAAAATTTATAAATATTATGGGAATACTTCTTTCATTTTTTAATATAATAAATAAAAGATAAAATTACACGAATTAAGAAAAATAATAAATTTGTTTAAAATATAAAATATAATAATTTTTAAAAATAGGATTATGTAATGTTAATAACTTTTATATTATATAATTAATATAAATAAACTCTATTACTATTTTTTGACAAAAAATTTATCTAAGACAGGAATTTTTTTAAAAAAATATTAAATACACGATATAATATCACAAAGTAAAAAGACAAATGGGGCCTTGTCGCTTATTTGGCTACTGTAGTCGGCGTGGGAAAAGAGATCGGTCAGATAGACAGCGAGTCACGCTCGTGAAGTTACATGCCTCCTTCAAAATTTGGGTCTGAAGCTTTGTTTAATTTCTCTTGAAGGGAGAGTTATTTCGATAACGATAGGATTAAAATGAAAAATGGAATAAAGTAATCTAAAATAATTGTTAGCGTATGATTAATTAATAGTGCATATCTTATAATATACTCTACTATAATACACCACTTTTAAGCTCGGGTTAACTCTAATATTCAATTCAAGGCTCATGCTTTACTTTACTCTCATGGAATACATAATAATTATGGAGGCAAGTGAGTTTACACTTTATACTATTGGATGATCAATTAAGGCAGTTTCCAATGATGATAGAAAATTATTAAAAATATGAACACATCTCCTTTTATGGCAACGAGAAGCACTGCGGTATCCCAAACTCAATTGTTGATAGGCTCTTTTTGAGACAGATTTCTGAATATACATCCGGGAAACAAAAAACATGGCCCACTTGTCTCGCTTTTTAAAGAGAGTTGAGCGAAATCCTGACTCAGCATTGAATTAGTTATTTGGACCCTTTGGCTGTGCAGTCCTATCTATTAAGTTTAAAAGCTTCCGAATTATCGTGACACGAGTCCATCATAATGCTAAACTAAAACAGGAAAATGTAGTGACAGCTGTGGGATTTGAACCCACGCCCTTTCGGACCAGAGCCTAAATTTGGCGCCTTAGACCACTCGGCCAAACTGTCACCCGATGCCATTTTTAGACTGTACTATAATAATTACCAGTGTCTAGTAAAACATGCTTTTTAAAGGATAATGGTGATATTTTATCCCACAATTTTAATTTAATATTTTTGAACCATCAGTTTGATTCTAAACCCATGCTTTAATAATTCAAAAATTGAGTTCTTATAATTTATGAATTTTTAATTCAATGTCTATTATTAAAAGAATCAAACATATTCTGCTAAATTTTATTGCTGTAACTAGCTTCCATTATATCTTATCTTAATAATATAAATATGTATTTTACGCCAATAAAATAACTAAAAATGTAAATAATAAAAATAAAATTAACTTATATGTACATGATAAAACATTAAAAAATATAGTAATAAATACTATATAAAAATTATTTATGGTATAAGGACATAGTAAAATTTTGAATTTTAAGAATGTAATCAAATTTTTTGTGTAAAATATTTTAGTTGAAAAAAAATCAAACTTGAACTAAAGTATATACTTTAAAAAAAATTCTATATTATACACTTTAAAAAAAGTAAAAAATTTCAAGAAAAGGTGAAACTGATGCATCTGCAAGATGTTCTATGTCCATCAATGATTGACGACATTATCATCATCTACTTTGCTTTTCTTATAACGAATTAAAAAACATAAAACACCTTTAACACAAGAAAAGAGAGATTACTATAAGGTCTTCTTAGTTATTAGTTAAACATACATAATGTTCACAGGATTGTGTATAATATACAATTCAGCATGTCACAGACTGAAAAGGGTCCTAGTTAAGCCTTTTCAAGAAGATCTAAGGCTACTAATACATTTTGGTAACCATCTCACAACAGAATTAGTAGGAGGTGGTTTGTAAGTTGAGAAAAACTCAGGGTCCTGTTCAAGGGATTCACTATAGCTCTCCAAAATAGAAACAACCTCATCAAAATGTGGCCTTTTATCTGGATTGCTTGACCAGCATCTGTTAATGAGATGACTAAAGGCCTTAGGAGATTCAGATGGCAATGGCGGCCTCGCATTCTACACACACAGGAAGTGGAAAAACACAGTAAATCTCACATCTCAAACAAGATAAAGCACACATAGAAGCACATGAGATTTTTCAAAGTTTCATCATGAACAGAGCAATATCTCGATAACGTTTGAGAAAGATACAGCCATATTAACATCAAAAGGACCCACTCAAATGCTATCATACCAGATAAGAAAAAAGCACATGCAAAACATATCTGCACTAGAAGGTAATATCATTCGTTCCGCGTTTGAAACCCTTGAAACACCGAGCAACTTTACTATGTGCATAATCGTTTTATGAATGGACATGGACTATATGTTGATTTATGATTGATTTGGTATATGGACCAAGTCTACTTTATATTTTCTCTTGGTTTTGACACCTTTTGATAATTCTGGCCATGGTTGTTCACAGATACTAGGGTAAAATGACGAAGCAAAGGGTTTAGAATCTCTAGCCAACTTTTACTAAAGATGCCTATGCCTACATTTCTTTTTGTATGCAATTATATATATATAAAAGACAAAATGCTGATGCAATACCTAGCAGTCTTTTTAGAAGAAGAATGTTTGAGAAGAGAAGTGAGTATCGAAGTAGAGAATGAAATAGATCTTCTAGCACTACCATAGTGCTTTAATAGTTTAATATCAACATCCATTTGGATAAAACTACATTTCACAATATCTTCCTAAACCTTTTTATTCGTACAAGCTCTTTTTCACTCGTATTTCATTCGTAGATCGCTCAAGTGGATTGATACACTCCACCAAGGATAAATGAAATCAACCAAAAGTGCAAGATAATATTCCTTTATTTTCATCTTGAATAACAGGTACGCTAGTATATCTGATAATGACATCACCACTACCAGCAACTTTACATGTGGATTTGGACTAGAAAATAATATATCCTTCTTTTGAAAAAAAATTAGCCAGACCCACATCAAGATGCTTAGAATCACAAATTGAGTGATCTAATCTGGAAACTTCTACACCGCCAACAATGTAAACAGCAGCAGCACAATACACTCTCTTCTTAAGCTCACATAGTTTTTTAGAGGTCAATAAGAAGATCAGTGATACAAGAGTCTCACGAAATTGCATCAGTTCAATTTCATCACAATGAGAACAAGTACCATATGATTAAGTAAATTCTAATGTAGGAAGTACCTTGTGTGAGACTGCAAATGCTGCCTGTTCCGGTGTCATGTTATGAAATGGAGTCAGTCCAGTTAAGAGCTCCCATAGGACAATGGCGAAGCTATAGACATCTACTTTCTTTGTATGATGCTTTTCTTTGATCATTTCCGGTGCCATCCAACGGTAAGTTCCAGTGAATCCTTTGGCACTACCAATCTGAGATTCTAAGCATGAGATTCCAAAATCTGCTACTTTTACACACATATCTTCCCCCAGCAATAGGTTCTCTGATTTAAGATCCCTATGAAGTACCCCCTCGGCATGAAGATACTGCATCCCCCTTGCAATGTCTAGTGCTAATTTCAGAACAAGATTGAGTGGGACTGAATGCGGTTGTTGCTGATGAAGGTAATTTCTCAACGATCCCCCAGCCATGTATTCAGTAATTATACAGAATACAGGAGGTTTCTTGCAGGCAGCAAAAAACTGCGGGGCCAAAAGAAGTCAATAGCTGCTAGAAAATGCTTAACAATGAACCAGAATGCCAACATTATTCACTTTAAAGAAATAAATACTTGATCAGCCACAAGATCCACAAGACAACGAAAAAGCTTCAATGAGTGGAATATACTAAACCAGAATTTCTTACTATACATGAAGAGATAACCTAAACTAAGGATAACTCTAACCTTTTAAGTTCAACTTTATACCATTAGGATGAACTAGTACGGAATACAGATTTGGTAATTTTCTCCCCATAAGTACATGTCTATTGCGCTTAACTTGTGATTAGTTCATATATCTGCGCTTGGTTGAAGAAACAGATGATGGTTGAGGAAACAGAGCTTACAGTAATGATGTTCGGATGGTGAAGACGAAAGAGAAAAGCAACCTCGGAAGTGAATTGCTTCTCAAGCGAAGCAGCCAAGTCCTCGTCCTCCTCCGGTTGGCTTATGAGCTTGATGGCCACATCTTTTTGCTTGTAAATGCCTCTGTAGAGCTTGCTGTGCCTCCCAGAAGCAAATTTAGATCCTATGAATAACTGAGACAAATCGGCACTCCATTCCTCTTCTCCTTCTCCCTTTATGGCAGCCCCCGAAGAGACCAAATACTTGGACCATGACACGGCTCGCCTGTATTCACCAAGCGAAAGCCTCCTCCCTGACCTTTTGGTATTAGAAATCTGTCTGAAGCTGTAAAAGTTCTTCATGGGTCAGAGTTATTTAGCCCTTGTCAAAATCACCAACCCCCTTCAAGCCTCGCTGCTTCAGTCCAATGCAGATCCAGAACAAGCTTGATTTTGAAGAGGTGTTAAGCAGTTGCTGAGCTAACTACATGTTTGAGTATTTCTCATTATATGCCGCACTTGAAGAACAAGACACGACAAGGTAATCAACTCCAAACTATACCTCATCTTGTTTTGTAATCGTATAAAGGACCACCATACGACTATATTGTCGATAAACAAGAGGAAGGAATCAGGGAAGCAAAATGACCTTTAGCATTATGAAGAGACCGAGAAAGAAAGAAAAATATTTCCTTTTTCTGGGAGAGAGAGAGAGTCTACAAGTCCATGGGGAGAAGAGAAAACAGGAACTTGGTCCCCTCGGTCATTAAAATCATGAAGCTAAGAGAGCTGAAATCAAGGCAAAGGAAACTTAAGACAGAGTAAAAGCTCTGGTTTTATGGCCCGAAAAACGGGAAAAAAAAATTGAGAAGAAGAGACTAGAAGAGGGTGTGGAAAAGACATGTGAGAGTAGAAGTTGGGAGTGTAGAAGAAGAAGAGGAGGAAGAGGGGTTTGTGGAGAAGAGAGAAGGAGGGATTGGATTGCTCGCCATTTCCAATTACACTTCTGCTCTACGTTCACAACGCGCGAAGATCCACTTCATAGGAGACAACCCGGGTCGCTCTGATTATGACCGTCACCCCCTATCTCTTCTTCCCATTTTGGCCTTCATTTTCCACTGTATTCTCCAAAATGCCATTAGTTTCTTCTTTAACCTTCATTTTACCGTATTACCCTCCCTGCTTCCGTCTATTATTTCTAGCCTTCCATCATCAAAGACGTTGTGCTCTCCATACCCCAACCAAATCTGATCGCAATTCTTTTTTCCCCTCCTTCAATAATTGGGATCAATTTTTTTTATTTTATTGAAACTATCAAAATTTTTTATAATATTTTCTTGTCTTACATTTTGAAGAACTTGAGCCGTTTACACTATCTACCCACACATCTATCCACACATTCCCTTTTGTTTAGTAAGTATTAAGGGCATTTTTAGCTAATAATAAAAAATTAATTTTTTTTAGGTATAAAAATTTATAAAGTGGATTCTACTTTTTTTTATAAAGCTTTTTTCATACACAACATATGATTAGGAATCCAATATAAAATAACATATTTAAGAAATCAAACTATCTACCAATTATAATAAAATTTTATTGGTACATTTATTTCTATTTTTACTATCTGAATTAGTTTTGGGTGGGCTTCGATTTTAGTAATATTATTTGAAAGAATTTGACCACGGAGAAACGTTTTTTAGGATCATATAAGTGGATGATTATTATCATTAACTTAGATAAAATTTTGTTCTAAGATTGTGGGGAGGGAGGGGAGGATGAAAGAAGAGGAATGGATTAACTTTGGTGGCAAGAGGAGCGAAGGGGGCGTTTTGGCGAGAGAGTAACAATAATTGAAGAGTTTGTGCGGAGAGAGGGAGAGAGGGCGAGAGAAAGAGGGGTGCATGGGGTATAGTGGGACCCAAGAGGGGAGAGTTGAGGGGGTGTCGGGCCCACGGGGGTGTTGCGATCCGTGGAAGTGTCGGACAAGCCGTATGGTCCTCTTCCGTATACGGTCATCACTAAGACCTCCCTCTCTCTGCCTCCTGCCACTCCCAATTTAATGACCGCTAATGAGTGTATACATGGATTAACTTTTTAATAATTGAAAGTTCCTTCTGTCTTATAATAATTTTTGTGTTAATTCCATATATTATTTTTTATTTAAAATTAATGCAAAAAATATAATATTTTTTATTTTACTCTTATTAAATATTAATTATATTATCATTATAAATTTTTTATTAATTATATATATATATTAAGAAAATTATTTTTTAATTAAAATTAATATAAAAAGTATCTGTAACACCCTACCTCCTGTCATCTCAAAACAACTTTTCCAATTCAAAACCACAGCGGAAATAACTCAAAAGCACCAAAATCTAGGCTGGGGCCTTACACAAACCAACAAAGCCCAACAACACTCTGGACTTACCAAGATGGCCATACAAACTTCTCAACAACATTCAACCATACATACCACATACACAAACATCCATACATTCATACATAACCAATCTCAACCCTGTCATACATTCATTACAAACCATTCTCTATCTTACTTGACACAAAATACCAATACAGAATACACACGCTACATAGATTATCCCCACGTACATAGCTACTCCCGCGTCTTCTCAGGACTAGTGCCAGAACCGTCACCTGAAAGGTTAGTTTATGGGAGAGGGAGTGAGACAATGTCTCAGTAACCGGGAATGACAACCACACACACATATATATACATATATCTCACACAAATCATGAATGCAATATGAAATGAATATCATGCATGTCACCCTCACAGGGACTCCATCCTTATCCTCCCTAACACATATATCATCCATCCTTATCCTCCCTAACACATATA
Organism: Adenanthera pavonina; assembly: GCA_026686845.1. NCBI lineage: Eukaryota > Viridiplantae > Streptophyta > Magnoliopsida > Fabales > Fabaceae > Adenanthera > Adenanthera pavonina. The sequence continues at coordinate 6,290,267 of JAIVEN010000016.1, forward strand.
CATAATCCAACCTTATCCTCCCTAACATATATATAATCCAACCTTATTCTCCCTAACATATATATAGTCCAACCTTATTCTCCCTAACATATATATAATCATACATCATACCACCATCACATCATCACCACTACATCCACCATACATCACAATCTCACAATGTCATGTGGTGATGCTCATGTATCATATCATCATCATAATGTCATGTATGCAACATATCACATCATCATCACACATATCATCATCATAATCATAACCGTCGTCTATCAGTATACATACCACGATATATATAGATATACACATAAACAGTATACACAACCCATCAGTATCGTGGTATGAATGAAATAAGCATATATATACAAATACACGTACTATCGTATAACATAGTCAATACAATATAAACAAACACCCGGTTACCTCAATTGTCGTTACCACACACACACGAGTTCCACAAGCTTCCTTGAACTGTCCAGTACGCGTGAATCCCTCTCGATTAGTCAACAACCTTTATAATGCCACAATTCTACCATTAGCACAATATACCAACAAATCAAACCTCATAATTCAACCACATTAACCTAACCCAAGGTTCCAACACCCTTTTCATGCATCAATAAGCTCTTAGGGATTACTCAAACACCATACAACCTCAGACACCTCGGATTCCTAAGAGCCATTACCGAAAACAACCTAGGGTTAAGCTCTAAACACACATAATCCCTTCAAAACTCCTATTCAAGCAACAAGAATACCAAAACACGTTCCATTAACCCCAAAACATCCATTTCAATCGGTGGATTTCACCCCAACTCGAAAATCCAACCATACAACCAGAAATCCCAAATTCCAACCGAAGAAAATGGAGAGAAGGGAGTAGGGAACGCTTACCCACTTAAATCCAAGCTCTTGAGGTCCGAAAATCGCTCCTAGATGCCGGAAAAGTCGAACCCTAGCACTGCTCTCTCGATCTCCTCCGTCGCTCCCTTCGTTTCCTTTCTTTCTGTCGCGTCCGACTGATCCGGATTTAAACAATTTTTACGACTCTCGCCGCGGCTCCAGCACTCCTCGCCGCGGCTCCACCAAATTATCCGGAACAATGCCACTGGAAGCTTCTCGCCGCGGCGGATCTGCTCCTTGCCGCGGCGCGGAGCCTTTTTCTGGTTCCTCTTCAACATATCTCCTCCGGTCCTGAACACCGTGCGAACACCGTGCGAAGAAAAGTATCACGAGGAGCATTACAGTATCAATATTTTATATTTTATTCTTATTAAATACTTCATATATTCCTTAATATAAGAAATTTTTAATCAATCATGTGAATTAATGATGATAGTTAAAATTAGTTAATTACCTCGATTTCTTAAAAAATCATACAATTTTTCCAAAACCACTATTTTTTTCTCTCACTTTAGTATACATTAAATAGAAGTATTTTTTAAAAATACATAATATATATTACCCCGTATACTGTAAAAAATCTTATATTTAGAACGAGTGCAAAATGTCCTATAATTAGAACCGAAAGGAGTATCAATTGTATTATTATTATTATAGGGTTATAAATGAGAAGTGAGAAATAATTAAAGACATAGGTAAAATAAAAAAAAATCTAATACCCTATATTTTGGATTAGAAACTTGACATACACAAACCCAATGAAGATAACAAAATGGAAGGGTTTCATGTATAATAAGAAATATTTATTACATATTTAAACTTATGAAAAAAACAAAATTTCCAATTTTATTCTTATTAATCTCACTCCTTTCATTAAATACTCCTTTTATTCATTAATATAAGAAATTTTTAACTAAATCACGCGAATTAAAAATTGGAATTAAAACTAATTAACTACCTTAATTTTTCCAAAAAATTTAACATTTTTCCAAAAATACCCTTATTTAATCTCTCTCTTTCTCTTTGGATACATTAAATAGGGACATTTTTTTAAATATATAATAAATACTACCTTGTATATTGTAAAGGGTCTTATATTTAGAATTAGAACAAAATGTCATATATATATATATATATAGGACCGGAGGGAGTATAAAACAAATTACAATACTAATAATAGAATAAATGATGGGCAAAAATGCAAATCATTACGTGTTACCTTATATTATGGTACAAGAAAAATCTAATATATTATCTTATAATATGGGGACGGAGGGAGTATAGGGATAAGTAATTTTTTATAATTAATTATGAAAATAAGTGATTATATTAAAAATAATTTATTTTTAAATATTTTTAACTTAAAAATAATTTTGAGAAAATAAATGTATTTGAATTTCGAGGTTTAAGTAATTATTTGGTAGATAATGAAAATGAGAAGTGAAATGAGTGATTATGAGAGGATAAATGATTATGATAAGTAAAAAAATATTAACTTCTTCCATAATCTATTATTTAAAGTATAATTAAATATGTTGAGTGAAAAAGTGTTTGACAAATTTTGGAAATAAGTAATTATAGATTCCCATAATCACTTATATCGGGTTTCTAAACAAGTCTTTAATATTTATTTAATTATTCTCGTCCTTCTCTTATCTTCAATTGTTCAATGCAAATTTTTAAGAAAAATTGACTACTTTACACTACACTGTTCCAATAATACTAGTACTAGTTAACTTTATTTAATTTATAATAAGACATATTTTTCAAAATTATCTTCAATTAATGATTTTTTTACACTTTATATCAATTAATGACTATTGAAAAAGTATAATTTTATACACAAAAAAAAATTATAATTTTATCCAAATTAATAAGGAATATTGTTAGAATATCTCATTTATTGCATCAAATTTCTACATTCTTTTTCTCATATTTTAAACCAATACATCTCTCTCAAATTTTTTTTTATATTTAAAACCACAGGGTGTATTATTATTCCCTTTATTCCCTATTATAAATCACCTTTAACTATTTAACTAACTTACATATATCATGACAAATAGTTAAAAATAATTAAAGTCTTTAAATTTTGTAAAATTTATTATAACTTTTCAATATTATTCTCATTAAATTATAACTCATCTTATTTATATATATTTTTAGTCTCTCCACCATAACTTTTAATGAGGAATAAATATGAAAAATAACATTTAATATTCAAAAAATGACTAATATTTTACATATCTAATTGTTTCTAGAAAGTTCATTATAATTATAATAAAGAAGAGTGTGAGTATTTTTTATTTTCTCATTCTTTTAATCATATTTTATCTTTAAATTTTATTTTTACGCAGTTTATTTATTTGTTTGGTTTGTATTTATATTACTTTTTTCGATCCTAAATATAAGGTATTTTGCCCTAATTCTAAATATATGACCCTTTACAATATATGAGGTAATATTTATTATATATTTCTAAAAAAGTATCCATATTTAATATATCATAAAAAAAGAGAGAAATGAATTAAATAAGAATAATTTTAAAAAAATATTATAATTTTGAATAAATTGAAGTAATTACCTAATTTTAACATCCATTCTTAATTTACATAATTAAGTTAAAAAAATTTCATATAAAGGAAAGTGCGCAGTATCATATATGCCTCATTCTAAGGTTGTTATTACATGAAATGATTAAAATTACTCTTATGTCCTTCACAATATGCGTGTTGTTAAGTTGATTCTAAAATGTAACGTCTTGTTTAAAATATCAGTGGAAAGCAACGAGACAATCTCATTTTTAATGATTGTATACAGAAGACGCTAATTAATTATGGCTGATAATGAAATAAATATGGACAGATAATTAATGTCATTATTTTGTTTAGGAATGGAGACCAATAATCACAGGTGGAGTGATTTAGGTGAAAATTAGTTCGTGATCAAAGGTCCCATTAATTTTTCTCCAAGAATCGTAGAGACACCTGTGAATGTACTATGGAGGTTTTTCATTTTCTTTTTTTTCTTGTCCTTTATATAATTTCTAGGACATTTCGTGAAATCTTGAGAAACACGCACGTGCAGTAAGACACGCTAAATGCTATGTGTCAAAACACGATTGGCTTGAATTCAATTATTGTTAATTATATTTGGCCGACGCTGGTGGTACATAATAAATCCAATCTCCGTACTTTAAATATGTTTGGCGTCTAGTTTAGTTAAAACATTTTGTATATCTCTCTCTTTCTATGAATACAGGAGAAGAAAAATATTAGAAAAAAAAAATAAAAGAAAACTTAGTTAAGGGAGTGTTTGGTTTTTTTTTTTATATATATTTTTTTATTTTTCATATTTTGTTTTCATACAAATGGAAGGAAAGAAAATTATATTTCAAGAACTTGGATCTTACAAAAATATTTGTCCAGACAACATCTGAAATTAACAATAAATAAATTATAAAAACAAAGATAAAATTATACTCTCTTTAATCTTTAATATAAAATAATTTTAACTAAATTACGTGGATTAAGAATGAAAGTTAAAATTAATTAATTATTTCAATTTATCCAAAAATTATAATATTTTTTTAAAATTATCCTTATTTAATCTTTTTTTCTCCCTCTTTAAAATATACTAAATAGATATATTTTTTAAAAATATATAATAAATATTATCTTATATATTATAAAAAATTTTATATTTAAAATTAAGATAAAAGTTCTTGTAATTAAAACTGGAAGATTGTCATATGATGCCTCTATCCGTATCATCGCTGAGAGGAAGAGGGGACTATAATTTAAACTGAAAATATTACAGAAAAAGATAAAAAGGAGTTCACGGTTGTCGTTGGGTTGAGAGAAAAGATGAATGTGAGAATATTTTGTCACTTCGTATAAATGTGAGCATAACATGAGTTGTGTTACAACTTACACGGGTTGGCCTCATTCAGTTACCACGTGGCGCCCTTTTCTGTACCAACTTTTATTAGAGTTGTCAATTAGGTGGAATGCTTAATTATGATCATTTTTATAAATCGTATTTTAAAAAATTTTTATGGTCCAGTCACTTTTCATAAATTTTTAAAGTATTAATTATTTTATTTTAAAAATATTTTTATTTAATTATGAGTGAGAAAATAAATTATTTAAATTTATGATATTTATTACAGGGTAAAGATAGAAACTATATTATTTTTAAGATAATTTTAATTATAAAACAAATTTTTCTTGATTCTGATGAGATAGTTGAGAGTGATTTATATTAAGCACATGAGGGAGTATACATTTTACATGTTTTCATATATTAGCAAAAATAAATTTTAAGTTTAAATCATCAAAAAATTGTAAAAGTAATAATCATGATTAAAATGAAAATGTTGGTATCATGTGGTGAACAGGATCTAACAAAGGGTATGGTGATTATATATCTTACATCCAATTTTGGCATTTTTTATATAGGCAAATGAAATTATTAAATAATCTAGATTATAATAAAATTTAATAATATTTTATTATGATATCCTTGATATAAATATTCTAAAAAAAATGATTTACACTTCACTTATCACTGTTTCTAATAAAGGGTAATACAATAAGAAAAAATAATCAATAATGTAAAATATGAGTGAAATTGAAACATTTAGAATCTTGTAAAAGAGAAGAAACAATCAAAACAGCCCACAATTCAATTCAAATGAGAAAAATTGAGGATGAAAGTTGGCGTTGGAATAATGGGAAAGAATTGTGTGGTGAGGAGGAATGGAGAGTGAAGAGAAGGAAGGAAGCATTGTGGGATGGTGGGGTGACAGAGGAAGGAGAAGAAGTAAATGGGGATGTCAGGGAGAGGTCAAACAGCCCACAAGATTACAGCCAACATACAAAGCACACTACTCCCGCAGCCACACCGTGTGCTCCTCTGCTTCTTTGATTGAGACATCTGCTCCCTCCTCCCACCTGCCTTAATTAACCCACTCTGCGTGCTTCACATCTCCCTTCCTTATCTTACTCTCTATCTACACTTCTTTTTTTTTTTTCTAAGCAATTATGATTTTTTTTAAAATTTTAATAGTTGATCAAATAATCTTTTATGGAATTTATATTTGAAAAGTATGTTGTAAAGCAATCGATGGACATCTAGTCAAGAGATAAAAGACTTGATCAGTATTTTTTGAGGTCGAAATTTTGATTTCTGATAGATGAAACAACGTTAAAAAAATTAAGATCTCAAGTATAAAAAAAAAATATGCTCTAAAAGTAACTCAAATTGACATGAATAATGGACCTCTTATCCCTCCCTTGTACAAGTGATTAAAGATTTGATTTCCTCTAATTTATATATTGAACAACCTTAATTGGAAAAAATTACCTTTACGCTTAGTACTCTAAAGGGAAATTAGTCTTTGTTATTGGCAAAATACTTTCAGTATGAAAAGGGAAAAAAAAAGAGAGGCAAGGTTTATTTTTCTTAATTAAAGTAAATATTACTTCTTTCTTCATTTTTATTGAGTTAAAGATGATTATGAAGTAATTTACTTCAAACACGATTTTTCATACTGTACTTATCAATTGATATAAACATGCTTACCATAATGGAAGACAATCTAGCGAGAAAAAGAGGGGAGGGGGAGTGAAGAATGCAAATGGAAAGAGAAGAAGACCCTTTTCTGGTCTCGTTACGGTAATTGGAATTATAACCATTAAAAGATTGCAATGTAACGCGAAACAAGCAGGGAATTTCTCCTTCACCTTCCAATTGTAAGACGACAATATCTTAGCATCTTTATGTGTCTGTCTGTACAGTAAAAAATAATGGGCTCGATCGAACATTTTCCTCCAAGGATCAATATGGGAACAAGAAGAAAAGAGCAGAGCACATATGGACAACAAGTCTGAAGTTCAAATGGAGCTACGGGCACAGAGGTTGTAGCCGGAGATGAGTGAGCTAAAGGCAAAGGCAATGAAAGCCAGAAACGACATTCCGACGGAAGCACTGGCCATCTCTGTGAACTTGTCCTTCCCCCAATTTGATTGCCAATCATCAACCCGGGTGGCCGCAGATGACGATGCTGATATTAGAAGATATGCCAGAATCTGTCAACCACAACATCACAAGTCACAACAACGTTCTTCCAACAAATAAACATTTCATTCTAGCTCACAATGTTCACAGTGATACTTGGCCACCATTTGTCTGAATTAAACTAACACTTATGATTAGATGCGAGTATACTGACTTGCCTGATCCATGAAGAAATCAAAGTGACAGCGGAGGTGGTGACTGATCATGTTTTTTCCAGTGACTACTTGATAGGCCAGATCACATGCTTGAAATCCTGAGTATACAAACGCAATAACATTCACAGATAAACAATACCTGCCACATCAATGAGAATTTCTGCCATTAAAATCTACAAGAGGAGAGCGAGTGAAAAATATAAATGAACTGATGGTTGATGGAGATGGAAAAACCTAGAATTCAATACCAAGCAGCAGGGACCACGGTTTGGAAGTACAGTTACATTGCACTGATTTCATGAAATTTATGGCAATCAATTTAGGGCTGACATAAAAAATAATGGCAATTTAGTCTAGCTATTGGAACAAACATGTATCTGAGACCCTCACTGTCATTAGTTCAAATAGCATTTTGGTGTTCCTAAAAGCAACTCAACTTTAAAAGCTAATATCCAAGGGTTGCTAAGATGCAGAAGAGGGACATAAATTAACAAAAGTGTTTTTCGTATGCTAGCAACAGCTGATTGCTCAACTGAGAGAAAAGTGCTGTTCAAAATTAAATAGTGAAATAAATACAAAAGTCAGGCATCAAGATCATCGTGCCTAATATTCAAAATAAAAGAAAAGGTAGAATGATAAAAATTTTGTGATTGCTTAGAGTATAAGTTAGAATTCATGCTATGGTGACTTTAGCGTCCTCAAGTAATTAACAAACTATACATTAAATTGATATGCATAGAAGCATCAACAACCAGATTTGCCAGGGGGACAAATATATTTTTCTAGGGAAGAGTTATTTTATACTCCAATTCTTAATATAAGACTTTTTATCTTAATCATATGAATTAAAAATAGGAGTTAAAATTAGTTAACTACCTCGATTTTTCTGAAAATTATATTTTTATAAAACTACCCTTAATTAATTTTTTTCTCCCTTTTCTTGAAATACATTAAATAAGAGTACTTTTTAGAAATACACAATAAATATCACCCCATATACCACAAAACACCTCATATACCATAAAACATTCTATATTATAGAATAAGTACAAGACATCCTATATTTAGGTTCCATTTCATTACAACAGGAGGTACTGATGGCTTCAAAACAACAAACTTCATAGGAATTAGGAATAAACAGGACAAGAAGAAAGAAGCAGGCCAACGATTGACAATTCGATGGATTTAGAAATGTTTATGTTAAGGAAGCACATCATGGAACCTTAAAGAAAAAATGGAGATGCATTTAATTTTTGTCAGTCTTAATAACTTCTGCTGTGTCTAAAGTCGGAACTTTAAAATATGAAAGCTAAGCAAAGGGAAATCTTGGACTTTATACTCTCTTTTTCATTATAAAAATTGACATCCAAAGCAATCCAAACTCAAAAAACAAAATAAAAATTGAAAATGTTGGGCATGGTTAAGTGAAAATTTTTGGTCCAAAAAAAATTGAAAAATTTGCAGTAAGTGCTTCAATAGCGGATCTGAGAAGAATACCTATATTCCTTGTAGCGATCAAAGGAGTCGCCGCTCCAACCTTGCGTCTTATCAGCAGCCATAACCGAAAACGAAATCAGGCATAGCAACACCTCACTCAACCTAAACCCTAACGCCGCCTTCCTCAACATCTCCTCCCTCTTGGACCACGCCAGAGTCGACGCCGCCGGCCTCGATCTACCGTGACCACCATCCCCACCACGCCCTGCGCCGCTCGCGGGGCCCACCTTCGTCACGGACTGCGGAGGCTCCTCCCTCATGGATCGATGAATTACCGCCACTGAGGAAGGGGGCGTCACCGGAGGCGTGTTCTCCGGCGCCTTTTGGCTGTCCGAAGGGGGTAAGGCAGATCTGATGGGAGAGCATTGGGCGAACTTGTTGACGGGTACAATAGCTTTGGAGTTGTCCGGCGAGTTCTCCGGTGATCGGAACTCAGGCGATTCGGGCGGGTCACCCTGTTCGGATCGCAAAGGCGATTGAAACCGAAGCGGGGAGTGAGGCGAGTCCACCTGAGTGGAGGACTCTGAGTTTTTCGACGATTGCTTTTTCATCGTGGAAGCACTCAATTTCTGGAATAACGGTTCCGTTAAATACCTTCGAGTTCGCGGATTTTAAAAGGATGAAGAAATTCGGGCTCACGGAAAATAAATAATCATAATAATAATAACTGAACACAAAAGAGACTGTTTCGGTGCTGGAAAAGGAAGGAAGAAAAAGAAAAAGCGCAAAGCTTGAGCTTCATCTTGATTCCACTCAGAAACTTTAGTGTAGGGCCACTCCACGTCGAGTCGATTCGATTCGATTCTTCCATTACCGTCAACCGAAGGGTATCTTAGTTTGTGTAAAAACCAGAGTTTTGCATGAAGCCAACAAATGAGCTCTCGCCACGATGAGACAACTGTGGTGACCCCTGAACACTCCTTATACGTGGCATGTTTTTATTGTTGAAGTAAAGACACAAAAGTAGCTTCGCCCGCAGGCGATAAAAACTTTACTGAATTGATTCAGATTCTGTTGCTTCCCGGAGTCCGAGAGTTGCAGTTAGATCCGGTGGCTTCCTCAAGCAAAGAATTTTCCTATCGACAAAAATATCTATGTAATTCCTTTATTAGATGTTCCTCTTTATATAAATTATTTTTGTATAATTGTGGAGATGAGTTTACTGTATTAAAAAAATAAATTCTTTCATTTAAATTGAGATGAAACGACCTTTAAAATTAAAAAAACTTATAGATCCTTTAATTTTTGTTGTTATGACAATACTGGTGTGCAGGGTTAAAGTCAGAAAGAAAATTAATAAAATATATGAAAAAATGACAATATACCATGAAATCGAAACAAATAACGTTAGACAGAAAGAAAATGAAATATTGAAGATGGTTAAAGTCAGTGTCTCCAGACCAAGGATTTTGCCACAAGTAATTCAGTGATACCCTTTTTAGAGTTAACTTACTAGATCCAATATACGTGATTTTATTTTTGTCTTTATCCCACTCCTTTCTGCTTTTCCAAAATCCTTGTGCTTCATTTGTAATACAAGGTCCTCTAAACTGTCCTTTTTTCTTTCACTTTTTTATCATCAAATTCACTGAAAATAATGGTGAAATTTATATTCAAGAGCTTTAATTTTGGGAAAATTATTTTTTGAGAAGAGTTTATTAGTACAGTAAAAGAAAGTCTTGTTCGTAATTTTAAGATGATCGGATTGCAAAGCTACAAGATCCTTCACCGTAAATTTTATTAAACTAAAGTCCTTGATTTTAATGTATCTCAAATAATTAGATTTACTTTTTTGGCCAAGTGTACTTATCCGATGGACATATCAAACTCCAATAACTACAATAACTTTCTATACATTGTCACAAAATTCTAAGCTATACGAATTTTACGGTAAATTTGATTTTATTTTACTCCCTCTACTCCTTAATATAAGATATTTTTAACCGAATCACACGGATTAAGAATTAAAATTAAAACTAATTAACTACCTCAATTTTTTTAAAAATTTCAATATTTTTCCAAAACTACACTTATTTAATCTCTTTCTCTTTCTCTTTCTCTTTGGATACATTAAATAGGGACTTTTTTTAAAAATGTATAATAAATACTACCTCATATATTGTAAAAGATCTTATATTTAAGATAAGGACAAAAAATCTTATACATATGACCGGATGGAATATATATATATAAATTGATGTGGTTACTTATTGAGAGAAATTGAATTTCGAATAATTGCAGACAATATCCCGTAAGACAGCCAGAAAGGAACATCCAACTATGTCAATTGTATTTTTTTTGGACCAGTCAGTGTTTTAATAATACATCATCTAATTGGCCGAAAAAATACATAACCTAAAATTAGACGTTGTTAGGCTCAGTATTCGCCACATTTATATTATATTTTATAAAATGGTTATCAATTTAGCTTATCCATTGCTTGTTCTAATTCTTAATATCACGTGGATTACAAATTGGAATTAAAACTAATTAATTACCTCGATTTTTGTAAAAATCTCAATATTTTTTCAAAACTATTTTTATTTAATCTCTCCCTCTTTTTCTTTGGATACATTAAATAGGAACATTTTTCTAGAAATATATAATAAATACTACTTCATATTTTTTTTGATACATTAAATATGAACATTTTTTTAAAAATATATAATAAATATTACCTCGTATATTATAAAAAATTTTATATTTAGATTAGAAAAAAAAATTCTCCATATATAGCACCAAGGAGCAGTACTTGAACACTTGTTTAGTAAAATCCAGTTTTTGGCCTTATCTTGCAGGTGACGACAACGCCGAGTTGGTTGGCCGCGGAGAAAGACTCGGCATTCCATAAATAAAATTTATTTAAGAACTTGGCATATAATGATGATTTCCCAATTAATTAAAATAAGAAACGTGGCAATGTTCAGAAACAAGGCATCGGAATTCGGATCGCCTTTAACTTTGTCTTGTGATTGTGTGTTGAGGCTTTAGAATAATAGAGTGGAGCTTTGCATGACGATTGACGTGCTACCATTATCGCTTTAACCCACCCATTTGTTGTAGTATTTTGATTGGTCCACGACATAGTTTCCACGGCTAAGATCAGATTCAGAACAGATTACGTATGTAATCAATGCAAGAAATCCCAAGTGGGTCCAGTAAAAATTTCTCCAATCTTTCAATGAAAAATGGTTCGATTTCTTTCAGAGTGAACTAGAGGCAAGAATTCCACCCCACTTTAAACAAGCGTCCTCTGTAAAGGTTCCTCCTACACTTGTAAATTACATTCAATCCTACTTATATATGAAAATACCACCAAGAGCAGCAACCTTCCAAATAATGCAACTCCCTGCTCCGCATCTCACCAAAAAGAAACAGAAAGGAAAACCTTTCATGCTTCAATCCTCTCCTATACTTGCAGGAATCTACCTACAATCAACAAGAAAAGCATCTTTCTCCCCACCTTACATAGGGTCACTTTGCAATCACAATACCTTAACTATGCTCATGCTTCTAGAAGAGTCCATAGGACGCTTATACCTTTCTCTTTTATATAACATATAGCTTCTGTCTCCTATTTTAGTAGAAGAAACAATGAACCAAAAATCTCATGTAAATTCCTTTACACGCGTCATACACAAGAAAAGATTTCAAAAATTAAAGCACATCAAAGAAATATCCCTTCAGTTCCTTGCTGAGTTCCTATCACATCAATTGTCCGTGAGCAAAATTGATATACACAAGATACCGTATAGAACGGGAAAAAAGAACAAAAGAATTTTCGTATCATGGAAGGGTAAGAGGCTCGACAAAAGTACAAATCGCCTACATATTGGGTAAAATTATCACCCTCTCTCACAAAGGTTTCTGATGGTATTCTCATGGCAAGTGTCAGAGTGCCTAATGTCCCGCCTCAGATTGTTGTAGAAAGAAAGCAAGATAGGATGAGAGTATTATGACTCACTCTGGTAGTTTCAATCGGTTAAATATCACAAGAAAACTTTGCTCTGGCACAACATAGAGGAAACCAAGATCTGCACCTTTCACGTATGGTCCAATGCCCTGAATATGGTAACAAAGGAAAGTAAAGATGTCAAACGAAATCATGCCGATACAAGCTGGTTCGTGGGGAGAAGCCAATAATCATGCTTTTACACTGAAGAAATGCTAATACATATCGATCCAATTACCTTGCCATTAAGTTGGAGTAATTCTCCATCAACCCATTTTGGATTTTGAAAGCCAAACTCGGCTATTCTACCTTGGCCTTTATAACTTGCCACCTGTTCATTCATAAATGACTTCATTCAGTGTTTAAAATCCGTTGCATGCGTCCAGAATAATATGAAGTGGCCAATATGATGATAATAAGGAAGAAAAACGAGAAAAATACATCGTGGTAGAGAGAAAGCCTTCTTCAAGTACATGTAAAAGTATAAGCAATAAAATAGGAGGAAAATGAATGATTACAAGAGTTGATATTGACAGAAAGTCAAAGAATACAAAGAATAAAACTGTAAAACCGGGAGAAAAATTCAATTCTTTTATACCAAGAGTTAATATTAAAAAGTTTACCAATAAAATAAAAGGTGGAGTAATGCCAAGGCTCCAAAAAAAAAAAAGATATAAACTAAACAGAGAGGGCAGCAGATATGAAATTAAACTTTTAGCTTCAGATACTGGTAATAGCTCCTGCATGATGGTTTGAAAAGAAATTTGTAAAATATACGCATGCACATGTAAAAAACACAACATCCAATTGTGAACTGTAATTACCACTCCTAATTCATCCGGATACATCCCCTGGTTGCTGTTGCGATTGCCCCTCCCAATTTTAGCACGAAATGTCACCTAAATATCAAAGATAAAAATTTAAACTTTTTAAATGTTAGAACATTATATAAGTGTATTTCACCAAAAATAAGTTATATAAGTGTATAATACGATGGGAATCAAGAAATTCGACATGCAAGAACCTGGCCAGCAGGAACATTAAGATCCCCAGTCAGCTTCACTGCCTCTACATATTCAAAGAACTCCACATCTGAGGAATTGTTTTCATTGTCCAAATCACTCCAGTGTCCAAACTTGCGCTTCAATTGCACCACTTCAGTACCATAAGGGCCAAATGCACCAACATAGAGTCCTACATGTCAAACAGCACATTTCCATTTCATTCTCTAAGCCATTCTCAGCTCATACTGTAAAGAAAATAGTCAAAATAAAGGTACAAGTAACTTCACCATCAAAAGGATCTAAATCCCCTTGTGAAGTTGTAATCCGACTGAAAGTTGTGTATTCAGATAATTTACTTCTTTTCTGTGCTTGGCTTATTGCAAGTTTGACAATTTCCCGCACACTTTTGGAAACCTAACTCAAGTAAAATATTTTTCAGTTTATTGTCAAGAATAGAATAGCATTGTAGCTGAAAGAAGTACTTCACAGAAGGGACGGGCAGAAACCATGATCTCATCCCTTCTTTTCTATGTAATTTTAGAAGCATAAATACATATATGATAAGAATCCATGATTTTACTACCCACTGTTATTGTTTTTGTTTGAAAAAGATGATCACTTAGAACACATGCAATGGCAATGAGAACCGAGTTATCACATTAAAATACTTACAAAAATAACTACGAATGCATAATATAATTAACTAAAGCTTCTGCCTTTTATCAAGATGATGAATCATTTATTCAGTACTAGACCTCTGTCTACAAATAGTATATGAATGCTCTTTAAGAAAATACAGTGGTAGAGGCTACTAATTTGAGAATATAGGAAAGTAAATAATCTACTAATCTTTCTAAGAGCAAGGATCTCACTCAGAAAAAAATTAATAGCCAAGGAGAATCTCCAGTGGGGAAATAACTTTGAATTCAATTCCAAAAAATATCCATCCTCCAAACATACTACATGACCCAATATTTATTGACAGAAAAATAACTGATGACTCCTAAAAATAAGAAATCACTAACCATGACTCTTATTCTGTCGGTAACTAACTAGCAGACCTGAAATGATAATTAAAATAAATAAAATACTTGACTTATTCCCCAACTAATGACTCCACTATCCAAAACTTAAGCCACAAGACCCATGACTCATAACAAATTGAAACAGACTGAACAAATTGATAATTAATGAATAAAATCAGAAAAAAATAGGCTTGCTGCTGGACAAGTGACTTTCTATGCGCATAAGTGATTAGAGGCTTTTCATATAGGGCGTGCCATTTCATGATTAAAAGCTCCATTCCTCATATTCTTACCAAAAAATAATATTGTAATTATGGCCGTCATAGTAGATATTTCTTACCAAGTACATAACAGAAAAAGATAATTAAATTTTTAACAATGATTTAATGTGTTTCATATCACCTTGGAAGAGACTTTGTCAGCACTCCAAAATGCCTTAGCAACATCAGGAGGCATAAGCTCTGAGACTCCTTGTGTTGCCAGAGCTGCCACTTTGATATTGGATACTTTATGTTCTCTAATATCAAAATCTAGATTTCTTCTAGGGATATGCAAGATAAAAGAATCTCTTTCCAAATCTTTTATTTCAGCTGGAAGATGCATAAATTCATCTTTGGCAGGAGCTTCTTCATTATTGTGTACAACCCCACCAATAAAAAGCTTCATATCCAAAACCTTTTCATCTCCTGAGGCATCACTATCTCCTTGCAAGGTGACCTCATCAGGTTCATCCAGATTATTAACTTCCTCTTCAGGATTCTCATTGGAGCTAGTTTTGTTACTCTCTTCCTCCATCAATTGCTTGATAGAATCATTATCCTCAGTCCCTTCGTCTTCAACATCAATGTTCATAACTTTGACTTTCAATCCTGGAATTTTTTCTTTGAGAAAATTAATCACACTTCTAATGCCCTCCTCAGTTGCTCCCTCAATACTACTGCTTTTCTCGTCACTTCTCTCAACCTTCTCTTCATGTTCCTGAACTTCAACTGCAGGTACATTCTCAACTTCTGGTTTGGACGGGCTTTTAGCAGGTATAGATGAAAAGTTACTCATTGAATTTCCTTTAGCTCGTCGCAAGTACACCACCTTTCAAAACACATGACATGTACTCCTTAGGGAATTATACAGAAGCTGGCAGATATGAAGACAGCAGAATCAAAGTAAATGCATGCCAATGGAAAAGCAAGATTTCACTTTCAGTTTGATATTATCTAAGATCATCAAATACCCCCATCAATTATAAATTTTCATTAAATACTCATTCGAGCCACCCCTATAGTCCTACCCAACTTGACTAAGTTAGTCAAAGTCCAACATGACTACCGGATGATACTGGGGGAGGGGGGGGTGGTTCAATCCAAATATATATATATAATAAATTTTCATTAAGATGATTGTTTTCCCCTTGTGTATTGGTAAGTCAAAGATCAACAAGCAAACATATAGTAGGTTTGAACCTATAAGCTCATCTTTCTGCCTTATTCCTGGAGGTACTTCTAGTGTCATTGGATCAACAAATATTCCACTTAAAAACTATATTTAAAAAAAGAAGAAGAAGAAGAATACCCCTTAAAACATGTTTGTGGGCATTTTACTGAATATAAAAGTATGCATCATTTAATGGCCAAAATATAAAACATGCCTCATTTAGTTGGACAATTTGAATATTACCTGGATATGATATGTGTCATCAGCATTTTTTACCACATAAATTTCAAAAATTGGAGTCCCAGGAGAACCTGTGACCAACTGTCTGTAGCAAACAAAAGTAAGCAGTGCTCACAAATTAACAAAGAGCAAAATAAAAATGAGAAAGAAAGTACCTTGGACTGTAACTCTTGCCGATAAATCTACCCATACTGGGACTAATACGTATTATTCTGCCAAAGGGGTCATCTGAATCTTTGGAGTAGCCTACCCACCAACCCACCTGCACATAGTAAGAACGGTTAATGGACATTAGGACAGTCATTCACAATCACATATCTGTTGGTAGAGCTTCCATTAGTACCATAATTATTAATCATAATCACCAATGCAAATATACCACTATTCACAAGCCATCTTTCCAGATGGACATTGGCTCTATTTGTTCCATCAATAGCTCAATCTAGGGCACCATTTCCATTTTTAAGCTTCTCAATCTGAAGAGTGGTAAAGTTGACTTCCTCCTACCATTTAACATTTCCCAATTACATGTTTCCAAATTATAATTATTTCAAGTCAATTTTCATCTCATTTTCAGTGTATTGCCTATAATTTACTTTTTTTATGAAAAGAAAATAAATATCCCTTAATGTTAGGACTTCAAATATTTCTCCTGATTTCACATATAGGTAAAATTTACAGCTAGTCCACAAATAGAGATAATTATGTAAGGAGGAAAAAAAAGAGAGAGAAAAAAAAAAGGTACATCTTTCAGTAAAAGGACCACCATAATGTTCTTGAGAATAAATCATACAAAAACTGCAAGAAGAATGCTATTGAATAGGGGATAGCAGAAGTAGCAACTAAGAAAAGTACCAGTCCACTTCCAGTATGCCTGCATAATTTTGAAGCCTCTTGGTAACGCTCTTCATCTATGGCACTCTGCAGTGAAGATGAAAAGATATTTTCACCAAAAAAATAGAGAAAATAAAGACCATTGACCATACAATAATTATAAAGGTTGAGAGTCTGGAGACACTAAAAATGTGATCTTGCCTTCAACTGAGACATGATTTCAGCAACGCTATCCATTGAAGTTGTTTCTGCTAGAGCCCTTTTTAACTTTGCTGCTTCTTGAAAGTCTTCCTTTTCAATCGCCTCTTCAAGTTGAAACTGAATAACATTGAATATTTATATATACTAAAGCATAAGTATACCATCTTTGAAATGCTTCCCCAAATTTGCAATTGTAGTCTATTTCTCACAAACAGCAAAACCCATCGTCCTTTATTGTGACTCCGGTTTAATAACATAACAAAACGATTGTTTTTCTGTCCTTCATAGCTTCAATGAACAAAATGATAATTTGGAGAACCTGGAAACGCATTTGGTTGAGACAATTTCGCTGAACAGAGAAGAATTTCGAAAATATTCACAACTGAGGGTCTGTTTGGTTGGGGATTTTTGGAAATTTTTTAAGGGAAAGGGATTGGGAGGGATTGAATCCCCTCCTCTTGTTTGGCTAATAAAATTTGAGGGAATTGAAGAGAATTTAATCCCCTCCAATCCCCTCCCCCCACCCCTTTATAATTCCCCCCAAATTTTAGGAGATTAGAGGGGACGGGATTAAAGGAATTTTAATGAAGAGAATTGGAGGGATTTTAAAATTTTCTCGTTTGGTGGGATTTGGAGGGGAGAGAGTATTTATTACTCAATCCCCTCCAATCCCTTCCTGTACCAAACAAAATTTTATTAAAATCCCTACAATTCTCTCATTTCCAATCCCACCAAACCAAACGAGAAAATTTTAAAATCCCTTCAATTCCTTTCCCTCCAATTCTCTTCATTAAAATTCCTTCAATCCCCTTCCCTCCAATCTCCTTAGTTGAACCATACAGACCCTGATAAGTGCTCTTGGCTTTTCACTAGTTATGGACCAGTAATGATGGGGTGAAGGACTGACAAAATAAAATGTATACTTAAGCTTGGGTCAATTTGGTTGGAAATTTTTGGAGGTCTTTAAGGGGTGGGGAGGGGATTGGGAGGAATTGAATCCCCTCCCCTTATTTGACTAATAAAATTGAAAAAAATTGGAAGAATTCTCCCCACCTTTTTATAAATCACCAAATTAGATTTTTTTTTTAAGATAAGAGATTATTTATAACTTAATCCCCTATAATCGCTAAGATTTTATTAAAATCTATCTAATCCCCTCCCCCTTCCAATCCCACCAAGTATCACCAAATAAAAAAATTTTAAAATTCTTCAAATTATTATTTTCCTTCTTATTCCTTTTATTAAAATCTTTCCAATTACCTCCCCTCCAATCCCTCGATTGAACCAAACAGATGCTAAAGGGTGGAAGGCAAGTAAGGTAAAAAAAAAAAACACACACACAAAGACATAAAAAGGGAAGCAGGAGAAATTAATGCATACGAAAGTGAATCACGATGAGTAATCAAAAGGAGTACCTTAAGAACAGAGGCGAAGTTCTCGGCCTGTTCAATTTCAGAGAAATGGCGGCTCCACCGATTCCAATCCCAATCCAAAGAAGAACCATTACCATTGTCGTTGCTGTTGTTGTGGGTGGTGGCCGTACAACGGCAACAGAAGTCCGAATTCTTGCGGTTCCGACGGGAGAAGATGGATAGCCTGCTTTGAACAGCACAGCCCCAACCAAGAACGAAACTGACGCTGACTAATTTCTTTGGGTTGTAGTAGACGTCGAAACCAGAGAAGGGTCTTGGTTGGGTGCTTGAGAGAGCTTGTCTCACTCCCCATGTATTGGCCACCGGCACCACCATCACTCTATCGCCGTTTATTTACAGGCAAGGCTACGGGTTTCTAGCAAGGTTTCGGTTCTCTGGAGAAGCTGTCTAGCGAATTGGACTCCGTTGTCACATACACCGGATATCCCAACCAGCAACTCAGCTAGGATAGGGATAGAATTTGTCTTGAAATGACAAGAAAACCATGCTGTTTTATACCCAAAAAGAAAAATATGAAAAATAATTTGTAAAAGCTTGAATTTCTTCCGAGTTCAATTTTTTTGGGCCAATGACTTCAATCTTTCTTTCTTATGTTAAAAGACTGAAGTTAAAATAAATGAACTGCCTGCACTCAACGGAATGCATTTTAGGATTTAATGTACATTTTTTTATTGATTGATAAGTGATTGATTTGATTTTTTTAGGGTAAGTATATTTATTTTTTTTGGCCAGAATATTTATTTTCTTTCATGATAAAATTGATTTTGATTTTTTGCTAAAAAATAAATAAAAGAGGATATTGTTTTCCAGATTTATACAATAAAAATCATTTATTATTTTAACTAATTCACGTCATATTCTCCTTTTTTTTTCTTTGATGACATTATTTTCCTCAGACCAACAAGAAATTACATAATTTTCCTTGCTATTTAAAAATATTTATCTCCTGTCCATAAAAAAAATTAAAATTTACACCATTTTCCCCCTATACATAAACTAGCTCACACATATTTGATTAAAATACTTGTATATCTATTATTTTATAATATAATATATTAAACATTGAACACTTATTTGATCAAAATAAACATAATCAATTTTTTCATGTTTAGATAAATTGCTTTTATATTTTTATACAAAATAAATAACTTTGAAATAAAAATTTAAAAAGCATTTTTAAGGAGCTTCTTTTTAAAACAAAGCTGAAATCATTCCTAACAGTGTTTTAATCATATTTTAACCTTAAAGAAATTAATATATATTTTTAAGATAAAAATAATGTAATTTTAATATCCGTCAAACAGATAGATAAGAAAGTGATTGATCCATGAGTAAATATGATTGTACCCATGTGCAGAAAGACTAAATTTTGTCTAAATTAAGATTATAGTTCAATTTATATTCCGGACACATTATAACTTTTTTTTTTTAACAAATAAAGTAACCATGAAATAAACAAATATATTTTGTATGAGCACAAGAGCTTCCACGCGTAAGAACAAATCTAAGAAAATCATGAAAATAAGAAATAAGAGGATAGGAACCATGTGTTCATGTTGCATTCCTCAAATCTGCGCTGTCTTTAAGCAAATCCCAGATCTGATTATTTCATGAGTCAAGTGGCTGAACCATCATCCATCGGGGATTTACCTTAGGATAGCAGTCATTATCTGAACATGTTTGAACCAGACACAGCGTGGATTTTACACCACACTTGGTTGAATGGGCCAAAATCGAAATTCCATTTAGACGGTTTATATCCCCTCCTGTGGGTCATTGGGTGTTTTCATGCCATCACTTTCCGATCATGATAATCAACTTGAAAACTACATCCCAAACGGAGTCGTAGGGGTCAAACCTTAGGGTGGTCAGAAAGACAGGACAAACGCTGTTGAGAACCATTAACACCAATGTTCTACATCCCGGCAAAACGTGTAAGCACACGCAACATCATACCTCGCATATTTAAACATAATGTTTACTTTTCTTAAAATCTCAGACCACATATATTACGTTCACAAGAATAACATATATAGAAAAAATATAATAATAAAATTAAAATCTCTTAATGAATAATGAATGAACAAATGTCCCAAATTTCATTCACACCAAGCTTCTCATTAAAAATTATAACTTCTATCCATCAAGAATGACTCACAGCACTCAAGAACTTGTTCCGTATATGAAGAGACAACCAGGGAAAAAAAACGAAAGGATGTGTTAATAAAGGAAAAAAAGGGGCAAAGGCAGAGACCAAATTCAACTTACAATTATGAGAATTTTTAACCCTGAGATTTTACAAAACAATGAAGACAAATACACATCATCTCTAACCTATGTTAGTTAAGAGAGAAAAACAAAGAAAACAAAAACGCCGGCTTTCCTTTCTTCCCTCCCCTCCCCCCCCCCCCCAACACCCTTCTTTTTTTTTTTGGGGCCCCCGGGGGTGTTTGGGGGGGGGGGGGGGAGAGAGAAATTCAGATTCAGTCGCTCCACAGCCCCTCAAATGGAAATTGATCCATTTCATAATGGATCAAATACGAACATTTCTTGTTAGAAAGTACATACCATTTTACGTGGCTTCATAAAATGGCCAGATATGGACACTCAACTTCAGTTTCTCTTAGAATCGATTCAAAATATAACAGAAGTAATGGAAAAGTCAGTCTAATTTTGTGCAGAGGAGAGACTCACAGGCATGCATTCAACTGAAGGGCCTTGGTCTCCAATTGATGCATTTCGAGTCACAACAGACCCACTGCCATTCTCAGCATTTTCCAAAGCATTATCCACCTCACCACCCAGCCCATCAATTTCTGAACGCATTGGGCGGAGAAGACCCTGTAATCTCAACAAATAACTCTGACTAGAAGGTTGACCTCTCACATATCTGGTTGTTGTCACAACACTGGCAGAAGATCGTTCTGATTCAGGGCGAAGATTGGACAAAGCACTAAGGTCAAGATTCGGAAATACTGAACAGCGGCACCGAGGACATTTTACATTAAGTCGAAGCCACTCATCAATGCATTCAACATGAAAATTATGAGCACAAGGCAGGCCACGGACCTGCATCACGTTAAGTTGGAAACTTTTTGATACGCCTATGGCATTTCAACTTTCTTACATGTATCCGAGAATTGGAAATAGACAGAAAACTACAGGTCAAAAACCACAGGAAAATATAAACCAGTTTGAAAGAAATTTAAAATTAAATTGCGCTATGTGGCCCCAGATATAGTAAGTTGGCACAAAAGGGGCCATTCAGCCATTCAAGTAATCTATTATAATAAAAGAGCTATAGGAAGTCAATGGCTTAGGAATGATGTCTTGATAAGATGTATTTGACTTCTTGGGCTTTGTTTCTTGTCTTATTGATTGATTAATTGGTTTTGATTGACTTGAATTTGAATTTAAATTTAAATTGAATATGTATTGGGGTTTGTAATGAAATTGTGGGTCCCATATTATGAAAAAATAACCCATGCATCACATGGGTCAAAAATCTAGTTGGTTTAAAAACATGTTTCAGAGTACTATATAACAAACAACTCAAGGCATCACTTATGCTTAGACCCTTAACTAGTGAAAAATATACCTCATTCCCCTCGTGGAATTCTTCTAAGCAGATGGGGCATTCACTACAGTCAGTTGGAACAGCCTTCAACCTGAACTTTGGGAGTTCCTGAATCAAAGCTTCAACTGCTTCTCTCTGTGCCAAACTCAGAAATGACCCTAATTATCAGCGGTGTAGCTCACAATAAATATGCAAAAGTAATTTTACATATGATTTACAAACATATGACAAAGCACATTCATCGCCAACATGTTGCACATAAACAACAAAAGAGCATAGTATGACTATTTCATGAAGAAAATTTAAGCAGTAGATTTTATTCATGATCATTTGTCATAATAAAGTTCACTATGTTTGGGACAAAGTGACATGAACCACTGCTTTACAAAAGTTCCAACTATACAATAAGGAGTTTTGAAAAATATCAGCTAAATTGACCTGAGCTGGAGTTAGGTAAAGTCCTGGATGATATGCACCAGCATCTTGGCCCATACCTCTTGTTTCCTGACCAGCAGCTTCAAATGCCCAATCAGGCACGCGAATCATGTCAACCAAAACCTAGCAAAAGAGAGATAAAAAAAAAAAAGAACAGAATTGAATATACAAGTAGATTGCTAAGCCTAAGAATAGCCATACTCCAATCAATGCTACATATGAAACATCCATGAAATGAAGAGACAGTATAATGCTAATCTTTAGCCTCCAAAGAGAGGCTAGAAGAGACCATGGTAACAACGTATTGTTTGTAAGATTCATGATAATAATGAAAATACTTTTCTCAATAACAGACATCACAAGGTGCATCAAAACAGGTACAGTTGCCAGACTAAGTGAAGCTCATAAAATGCTGACAATGACGAGATTCCCCAAACAAAATAAACATCATTTAGAGAGTAAACCATCGTGTGATAAAAACTAGAAAGGAAATAGTAAAGAATCAAAATAGAAAATTGTCAATGAACTAGCTTCAATACCATGTTAGACTAACAGAATTAAAAATCTTAATAATCAGTAGAAGGTACTGGTATCAAATAAAAATCCACTATAATAGACAATAAAATATCTTTTCAGTCCCTCTCCTTTAAACAAAAATATGCAACTAATATTATGACGTATGACATGGGTAAGGCTTACCCCATATTCAGATACAGGAATACCCTGCTGGGCACGTAACAAGTGTGCTTGTCTTCGGGTCAACCACTGCAACATAAGAGTTAAACAAGATCAGAATTAGAATTGTTAAATACCTTAATATTAGTCAACAGACAACAAAGATGAATAACATTTTGCAGAACGGGGCAGCTTATAGGTCCCATGGAAAACAAGCAATGCACGACATGCAGAACCTTTGGTCATTGAACCAGGTCTCATAAACATCCAATAAGTAATGAAAGGGCACCACTAACCTTCCCTAATGACATGCACGCGACACAAAGCAATCCACAGTAGCTGAAAAGTAACCAGATGAGGAAGCCCCATTTCTGACCCTCTTCAGGCAACTACAGGTAAATATTTGTATTATTTGCCTCAAAGCCTTTCTACAAGAACAGCACTGGGTTTGAATTAAAATAAGACGTACACAATTCCTGGCACTAGTGAACCACAGGGTACCAATTATAGTCCAAGCCCAAAGAAATGGATACAGAAGCAAAGCAAGGATGGAAAGGACTGCTACTCTTCCACAGAAGCGAGCATACCTCTGCTGCCACCCAAAGTCTCTAAAAGCATAGCAGAAAAATTGGAAAACAAAAGAGAAAATGAATCAGTGCCTGGATTTGACCAGTCATAACATCATTGAACTTCATTTTGATTGATTACATATTAATGATCCAGAAACACTTCAGCGGATTTTATCATACAGTGAAACCCTAGAAGTCCACCATGAATAATGTTGCACTTAAATGTCCTACTTGTAGTAATAATCCAACTAAGATTGAACCTTACAAGCATGATATTCCAGAATTCCACATTTCAGAAGCATCTTTTCCATATATTCTAGCAGAGGTTTATCTCACTCCACACCACACATTCCAGGCATGTCTGCACTGAATATTCCAGTGGACGACTAGACTATCTCATCAACTTCTCTATAATTTTATAACCAAGTGGTGCTACGCTATTCGACACTATTCCAATATAGTCGCATTAGTGACATGTAGATTGACTTCAATATCAGCATACTTTCATTTGGTGCCATGATCACCTTGATCTTGTTGATAGCATTCTTAATTACGACATGCAGATTTTTGCACATTCATGTTTGACTTATTTTCAATTAATTGGATCACAAGGAACATATGATAATTCTGAATGTCCACGCCTCATCTTACATACTGCAATTCTGTCAGGGTTCCTTCATTAATGTGTAAGCCCAAAGTAAACTCTACTCGGTCAACTTTGAATAAATGTTAAGAAAAATACGGCATGAAATATATATCAAATAGTCAGCACAAGATTTTTAGACAGAAGAACTTACAAACCCATTCCGGCAGACAGTCCATTATCAACAAACATCATCAACCGAAAGATAAACACAGTAGAGTAGTCAACCTGAATAGTGAAAAAGAACAACAACATATTATCGTGCATATCTTTATCATACCCATAAACAAGGAATTGAAAGCCAAGCAGCATCAATGATAGAGGAACTCACCACAATCCATATGTGCAACGGGTGTGTACATGTATGGTACCGCTTCCAATTAATCGCGACAATAACTCTATAAGTCAAATGAATTAAGAATCCAAATAGAAACACTTTCTTTGGATGAGGGAGAGAGAAGGTGGGCGGAAGAACGAAGAAACCGCATGCGAATTCGAAATGCAGAATCATGGTACTATAATTAAAGAGTCCAAAACCTCAATTCTTGAGGAGAAATTAAAAGGATACACGCTGGTAGCGAGCATCGACAAGAAAAACCCATCGTACCTGCAAATACCGAAGTAATTTTACATCAAAATTGGAACACAGATAGCGCGTACAATCACGCTACAAATACACAAGCAAAGGGGACAGGTGACAAAGGATTGAGACGAACCACTTAAAATCGACGCCTCTAATAGCCATGGAGGGGCAAACAATTTTGAGAAACCCTAGAATGAAGGCCTCAAAGATTCTAATCTACCAGCGGAGAATACATGAACCAGATATAGGAAATCGGAGTGAAATCCTTCATGAATGGGATCGTACAACGGTGGCCAATATCGATAGATGCCGAGAAACAGATGAACAAACGGTGCGGGAGGATGGAGAGCGAGGCGAAACAGTATACAGTAGGGGAAGATGGAGTTAACAGGGGACACCGCATTGACTATAGGTTGAGTTACTTGTTCACTCTGTTACTTCACGACGTTAGGGAGGGGACCTTTACGAGCTACTACTGCGTTAGTCTAGTCACTGAGCTGATGCTTCTAGGTCTTTTGGTCTTTTTTTTTTTGAAATTACTACATCAGTCTAGTCACTGACTTGATGCTTCTAGTTCACTGGGTCACTTTTTTTTTGGGCTTTTCTTCTTTTTAATTTGATGATTTGATTTGAAGTGAAGCGCCAGCCTCTTGTAGCTGACAATTCAGAAGACCCAAGGAACAACATGGACCTAAATGGATTCTTTCCATAAAATTATACCTCTTTCGATTTGTACTAACTTATACCAATAATGTTGGGTTGGTATAAGTGGTCTTTGGATCTGAACAAAAACTCTCACTTCCTATAGTGTCGGGTTCGAGTCTCCCCTTAGCTGCTTAAGTTCTATGTTGGTGGGACTTCCATTGTAGGGAGATCTAACGCCACTCATAGATAATCAATAAATCCTGATGAATGTCTGATGGGTGGTTTGTTTTCAAAATTCAAGATAATTGTCCTTAGAAGTAGTCAAAGATATATAATGGATCTCCTAATAGCTAAAATTTGACGCCCTACAAGTGTTTTTGGGAGCATCCTTCATAACTGCCATGTTTTTTACAAAAAAAAAACTTATACCAATACTAAGAGGATATTTTATTACTATTACAATATTACAATTATAATCGGTTATTTTAGCTGATGGAGTGTATATATGTACTTTTGTATAAATAAGACCCAGAGGGGACAAAATTTTGAGGCATCAACAACAAAATATTAAGAAGGGAATAAGAGGTTTACAAAGTAAATGTTGTCCAAAAGAGAGGGTGAAAGTATAATGGGCTATTAAATTAGCACTCCTATTTACTTTTTGTGATCAACTGCTTAATTTCAACTCTCCAATCATAATATAGTTTAGAGCTTATGACCACCGATCAAAAACTTTAGGGGGTGTATTGCTACCTCAAACATACCCTAAGTACCTATCACCTAAGGTGATTTTCAGGTTTTTTATTCTTATTAAAAGTAATTTTATATAAAAATGTCTATATTTCATATTCGTTGAACCACTTTTGATTTTGAAAAAAGATTAAAAATATGAGATATATAATACTTATTATATTTATGTAATTACTCGAAGATAATTTTAATAATTGCTATTTTTATTCATAAACACAAAATAACTATTTTTATCTATGAAATCACTATTTTTTTTCATTCTATTATATTTTTATACATATTCTATTCTGTTTTATTTAGCGTATCAAACGGCTTTTAATTTTTATTAAATTCTAATTTTATACTAAAAGTCAACATTAAATTTAAGAATAAATTGCACAAAAATTCTTCGTTCATGCAATTTATTAATACGCGTTGGGCGCGCGCACGTTTGTGATTTACTCTAGAGTTGACTTCCCTAATTTAGAAATTTAAATTGAACCATCCACTCTGAAGTTACTAATAATGAATAAATATAGATACTGTGAAGATGAACAGTTTGTTAATTTTTCAAGTGGGTATATACAACTTTGACGCCCGAGAGAAAGGAATGTATGAAAATACAGCTTCGCTAGGCTTGGGTTGAAGAAGCAGGATCACATCACATGCATGTGCATTAAAAATTTTGTGCGGAATGACAATTACAAGTTTGTATAGGATAGGAGTACTCATAATGAGGCTCCTACCCATTCGGTACAAGTCTTTTTCTTACTGTAAACACCACAAAAAACAGTAATATGTAGTAATGAACACCCAAAATTAAACGTTCAACAGTCTGTTGTCTGCTAAGCTCTTGATCTCATATATATATATATGTAGCATATGCAGCCAGCACCTATTGTCACAACTTACCAATCTTCTAAATTCAATTCAAATAATGTTCCCCCCCCCCCCCTCCTTCATCTCCACTGGTCCACCAAATCACTTCCATACACATTCACACACATCCGTAGGTTTATACTTTATACCACATACGTATAACCAATGGAACTATGTTCTCTAGACAAGCACACAATAACATGCACAATAAATAATCATCATGTGTTTTTTCTACTAACTGCGTGTGAATTGTCTAGTGTTCTGTGTATTGTACATTAAGAGGAGTGTGCATCGCTTCCCGTGCACACCATTTTTTAAGTCCATATTCCATTATCCCTTTGACGCCACAAAAGCCACCAAGACGGGACCAATTTCACAGGCTATATATCCACTACCTGTTTTTTTTTTGCTTACTTTCTCGGTCTTTTGCCCGAAAAGAAAAACCTACAAAGCCCAAAACCACACACAGAAACCACATGCAGATGCGAAGCTAATATGCTCATGTTTCTCACACTTGATGCATTGTACCAAATTCACACTAACCTTTTTTCCTCGTCTGTTAGCAGAACTCGTGCATAAGTAACTACTCCCATGTATGACGCTTCCTACATGTTCTGTTTGTGCATTATTAAAATAAAAAAGGATGATTGACTAAGACCTGTAACTCCTTATCGCTTGACCTAAAACAAGTGCTATTAGTGTGTAAATATATACTCTCTGTTACTTAATATAAGGGATAAAAAATAAAATTACATATATTAAAAAAAATAAATTTATCTAGAATATAAAATAATTTTTTAAAAATATTCTTATTTAATACTAATAACTATTCTATCATTTAATTAATATAAATAAATTATATTAAAAATATATTATCTTAATTAAAAATATTTTAAAAAAATTATTAAATACACAAAAAAAAACTTTATGTATTCCTTGTTTTTTAAAATATCAAACTCTCTCACGTACCTTTATATTAAGTAACTGAGAGATAATATTAGAGCGACATTCTAGGCAGCTAGTCGTTACTCATAAATGCAATTTGCAGTGGATAATTAATGGGTCGATAAAGTCAAAAAGGAAGCATCTGTTCATCTCAGTTCCCAGTTGAACAATAGCTAGATTCCCAATCCATCAATTTTAGTATATTTGGAATTTTGGATGATCACAGCCTAGTTTTGGGAGTCCTACTACATCCCTCCGTGGAATTTATATTAAACCTTTAGACGCTGCCAATGCCACGATAAGCGAGATTGTGTTTTTAAAATTTCATAATTAGAGAACCAATTAAACTCCACTAATTCATGCCCATCCTCCACAGTAGGAACCAATCCACGCCAGTATCTGCCATGTTTCAGTCTCTTTGGAAGAAAAAGGACAATGAGGACAAACAAATTCAATGAGAAAATTAAAAAGCTCTCTCACTCTTTTTAAAAGCTCAGCATGTCCCATATCTTTAGCTGCAGTCGAAAAAAGAAAAAGAACCTTCTTACTTAATGATGCAAACCTACCCACCAAAGCAAGAGCGAACAGCTAGCATATTATTCCTCCAAACGGTGCGAGTCTATTTATTCTTCATAGGCATCCCCATTTTTCTCTGGCACTTTCACACCTCGACATGAGTATTCAATTCATCTTTCTCTTCTTGTCACTCTCATCTTTCCATGTAGGAACCAACCAATATCTGCATTTAATCTTTCTGCATGTGTCTAGCTAGCTAGCAGCATACATTGCATTACCGTTTTTTTTCCTTGTGAATTTCCTCAGTCTGAAGTGTGATGTTTTCTTTATAAATGCAGGTTTGTCGAGCAATCACGAACGAGGCATTTTCGCAGACACTTTCCATACGAACCAACCCATTCAGTCCCAGATCCTCTCTGGTTCGTTATTGGAAAACCCATGTCTCCACCAACCTACCAGTCCCACAATTTCTCCTTTCCAGAGCCTCCCCTCTCTCCCCTCATGACTACGCCTTCTTCAGAAAGCTTATCTCGCAAAAAAACCTCTCTTCACACTACGATTCCCTTTGTTCCTTAGGCAACCTGTACTGCTCCTTCGACTCATCCCCGCAACTTACCGATGCAACCCATCACCACAGCAATAACGACGCCAACTTCGCCCTCTACTCCAACAAACAATTCGAAAACTACGGATCGTCTCGAGTCGGCAGAGGCGACTCGTTCAAGAACTACTCAGGCGGATTGAACAACATCAACGATTCGTTCAAAAAATACAGCCAAGGCTCGACCCGCCAAAATGACCGCTTCACGAACTACGCAGAAAACAGCAATGTAGCAGGAACCAACTTCACCAGCTACGGGTTTGGAGCTACTGCCGGCTCCGGCAACTTCAACAACTACGACAAGCTGGTCAATGTTCCCAATCTCCAATTCACTTCGTACGACTCCGGTGCCGACAACCGCCAGCTGTCATTCTCCAGCTATGGCAACGAGACCAACGCTGGCACCCAATCCTTCGCGAGTTACGGCAAGAAGGGTCAAGTGGGACCCAGGGACTTCACCAATTACGCGGTTAGCGCCAACATCCTGCAATCCGACTTCATGGGTTATGGCGAGTCGGGTAGAAGAGCAAATGACACCTTCAAGTCCTACGCTTTTTCGGGAAACAACCCGAAAAGCAGCTTCAAATTCTACGGTTCCGGTTCTAGCTCAGGATCCGAAACATTCACGAGTTACCGGAACGGTGCGAATGTGGGCGAGGATTCCTTCCAGAGCTATGCCGCAAAATCTAGCTCGAGTTCGACGAGTTTCGAGAACTACGGGCAATCGTTCAACGTCGGGAACGATACTTTCAAGGAATACGGCAAGGGATCCGTGGGTCGGACCACAGTCGGGTTCAGGTCATACGGACAGGGGCGATCGTTCAAAGACTATGTAAAGCAGGGCGTGTCGTTTTCGGGGTACCGAAATTTCAGTGGGTCCAGTGGCAAAGTCGTGAGTAAATGGGTGGAGCCGGGCAAATTTTTCAGGGAGTCGGTGATGAAGGAAGGAAATGTCATCGTGATGCCCGACATAAGATACAAGATGCCGGCGAGGTCGTTTTTGCCCAAGGCTATTTCATCAAAATTACCATTGTCGTGGTCGTCGCTGGGCGAGATGAAGGAAGTGTTCCACGCGCGAGAGGGGTCGGCGATGGAGCGCGTGATCGTGAAGGCTTTAGAAGAGTGCGAGAGGGCCCCGAGCCGAGGCGAGACGAAACGGTGCGTAGGATCGGGGGAAGCCATGATAGAGTTCGCCGTGACCGTGCTAGGACCCCGCGTGGTGGTGAGGAGCACAGAGAGCGTGAATGGGTCAAGCAGGAGCGTGATGATTGGAAGAGTCAGAGCGATCAACGGCGGACGAGTGACGAAATCAGTGTCTTGCCATCAGGGTTTGTACCCATACCTAGTGTATTATTGTCACTCTGTCCCCAAAGTAAGAGTGTATGAAGCTGATATTCTTGACGTGGACACAAAGGCGAAGATTAATCATGGGGTTGCTATATGTCATCTGGACACGTCAGCATGGGGCCCAACACATGGGGCCTTCTTGGCACTGGGGTCCAAGCCGGGGAAAATCGAAGTGTGTCACTGGATTTTCGAGAACGACGTGACGTGGACCACTGCCGATTGAGAAGTTCCTTTCCTTTCTTTTTTTTTTTTTTTGGAACTTTGGTGGAGCTTTTATTTAGTACTAGTATTTATATAAGAGTTGCGGGAAGTAAATTTAAGTTGGAGAGGGGGTGGGTTAATTTGGTGTTGGGCTACTATTCAATGGCTGAAGAACGTGAATGCTTGTGGCAATTCTGGAATGTCCACATACGTTGGCATTGGGTATATAGAGGGGAAAATAAGGTGAAAGAGGATTAAAAAGCGAAGGACATGCGCTCTGGTCAGTGATTAGTGATTACACTGAAGTGAAAAAGGAGAGCATGTGTTAGGTTAGGGGGAAGTGAAGTGATTGTGCGATTTAAAGAGTGGGAAACAGAGGGTGCAGCTTTAGGTGCAACCCGATAAATGGAGCATCAAAACTACCATCGATGGCACATTATAGGAGTGCAGTGGAGTGGACTGTGGAATGTAGAATTCAAATGGTCGTATGACTGGAGCATCGATGGCCCACCACTCTGTGATCCTGCTCCCTCCATAATTCCCTTTTATTATTTACATTATTATTTATCGCCCATCCATTATAGGCTACCTACCTACACTCTGACCCAGTTTAGTGTGAAACAATGTAGTAGGAGTATTTGCTTCAACTATATATGTATCATGGGTGTGATTTCGGTGTTTGTTTGTTGGTTTGTTTGATGTGGTAATTAAGTGATTCTTGCACGTACTGCTATGTTGTTTTATTATTATAATTGATAATAATAATGGCCGTAAGAGAAGGGAAGGAAAACTCGATAACGTGACGTGAATCTTCCCTTCCAATGAAGCATACATATTACTAAAGTTAAGTTGTTACGACTTATTATAAATTCAGGGGGATGGGATCACGCACGCCAGACATGTTCAAACTTGGATAGTGAAACAACCGAGCGAAAGAAACAAATGCCATCCGACAATAATAATACTATGGGTTGCCGTGGAGGCTAAGCTACTGGTTCTTTCCCAATTTGAGTGATAATAACATTGATCATCAATACAGTGCATCAAATAATTTTCTGTCTCTCTACTGTGGCTTTAGATGTCAAAGCTAATTAGTACCTGTACGTATCGAAATGAACGTGCCGAGGTTACAAGTCCGAGGTGGATATACGCTCTTTTGAAGCCTCGCCTTCCGGGCTCATATACACCGAGCTATAATTCGGAGGCCGAGCTTAAGCGC
Source organism: Adenanthera pavonina (assembly GCA_026686845.1). Taxonomy (NCBI): domain Eukaryota; kingdom Viridiplantae; phylum Streptophyta; class Magnoliopsida; order Fabales; family Fabaceae; genus Adenanthera; species Adenanthera pavonina. The sequence continues at coordinate 6,322,581 of JAIVEN010000016.1, forward strand.
TACGAACCGAGTAACACATCGGTTATCGAATGATAAGGCCGAGTAATTGTATGGCCAAATGATCGTCCGACTGAACAATATCTCGGTCATATACGGGTTTCTCTACGAAAGCTGTTTTATCTCAAAAACACCCGGCTAGGAATAACAGTTATGAGATCATAACAGTCACAGAATCATAACTGCAGGGCGAAAAATCAGGGATCACACTAAAAGAGCGTGATACTCCATAATGGCAATTTATGAAATATCCCAATAAATTAGGGATTATAGGGAGAAGACGGTTACATCTTAACGGTCAAGAGATGGTGAATAAAAGGAAAAAAGATAAATGTAAACCGGGGACACTGAAAAAAAGAAGGTGGAATAGATTCTCGGTTTTTAGACGAAATATTCTCTCTGAGACAAAAGATTATCTTTTAGACGGAACATTATTGGCGCCCACCGTGGGGCCGAGAAAAACTATCCCACCACCATCAAGGATCATGGTTAGAACCAGGAGCAGTGCGGGAGCAGGAGAACGACGCTCTGAAGACAGGCCTTCTTTGGAGGACCACCCTGTCATCCGGGCAATGCGTGAGGAGATGGAGGTATTAAGAAAGGAGAACGAGGAGATGCGTGAAAGGAACAGACAGTTGGAGCAGGAACGCTATCATGAAAGTACTTCTCTTCCTCGAGGAGGGGAACGGGGGAATATCAACAGGGAAGCTCAGCGGTCATATCATGAGGGGAGCCGACAGGAGGAAACACACCATTCAGAAACCAACATTGACAATTTGCGAGGCGACAAGCAGGCTGTCCGGAGACATCCGTTCGTTGATGGCATTATGGAGACGCCATTGCCAAAAGGATGGAAGGGTGTAAACTTAGAAAGATATGACGGTACCACCGACCCTGATGAGCATGTGGATGCGTATGTTACGCAGGTGAATCTGTTCACAAATGAGGATGCAGTTTTATGTAGGGTTTTCCCTACGTCCTTGAAAGGAGCGGCTCTGAGTTGGTATACCCGGCTCCCATCACGATCTATTGATTGTTTTGAAACATTGGTCAATAAATTCAGAGCACAGTACGCCACCAGCCGACCTCATCAGCTTACCTCGGCTGCGTTGGTAAACTTGCGACAGGAAAGGGATGAATCCCTAAGAAGTTTTATGGAGCGTTTCTCGTCAGTCTCGGTAAAGATCCGGGATCTAAATCCTGAGGTAGCTATGCACACGATGTTGATGGCTCTCAAGCCGGGGCCGTTCGCCGACCATCTATGTCGAAAACCACCTGCCGACATGGATGAGCTTAGAAATCGTGCAGCTGGATACATACAAATGGAGGAGGTGTCAAAATTTAGAAATAGGGTCAGGACTGATCTGGACAAGCGAACGGAATCAAGCAGCCGTGGAAGTCTGAGGCCGACGTTAGAAAAGGGGAAGTTTAAGAGAGAAGGTATTAGTCGGGGACCGAAGTATGACTTCTATACTCCATTAAACACCAACCGCGCTCGAATTTTGGATGAAGCCTGCAATACCGAGTTGATACGGCTCCCAGTCCCCGGACATACCCCGGAGATGGCGGATCAGTCAAAGCATTGCAGGTACCATCACAATTATGGTCACACTACCGAGGAGTGCTGGACATTACGAGACAAGATTGAGGAATTGATCCAGGCTGGTCATCTCGGCAACTTCATACAGAGGGGTCACGGAAGTCGATCCTCCTATAGTGGAAGAGGTCGTGGTAGAAGTCAGACCCGAGGTCAAGAGGAACCTCGGCAACCGAATAAAGAAAGAGTGCAACCAGACGACACTCGAAGTAGGGAAGGGAACGGAATCAGAGGGGTTATCAACACTATCGCAGGAGGGTTTGCTGGAGGAGGAGCAACCAGCTCGGCTAGGAAAAGACACTTGAGGAACATTCGGGCGGTAAATGCGACTATGCCCCGAGTGCCCCGGAGTTCTCCGCCCATCACCTTTTCGGATGAGGATTTCGAAGGAGTTGATCCTAATCAGGACGACCCCATGGTGATTTCAGTGGAGGTGGCCAATTATGTCGTCCGAAAGACACTGATAGATCAGGGAAGCTCTGCGGATATATTGTATTATTCTACCTTCCAGAAGCTCGGGATACCTGAGGAAACGATCAGGCCTTATCACGATCCGTTGGTCGGTTTTGCCGGAGAACAGGTTCACACCCGAGGATACGTGGAGCTGTTGACCACCTTCCGTGGAGATCTCGGATCAAAAACCATTATGGTCAGGTATCTTATAATTGATGCAGTAACTTCTTATAATATCTTGATAGGTAGACCTGCGTTAAACGAGCTCGGCGCCGTGGTTTCCACTCTGCATCTCACAATGAAGTTTCCCTCGGCGACCGGAAACATAATTGCAATAAAAGCTGACCAAAAGGTGGCAAGACAATGTTATATGGATAGTCTAAAAGTCACCAGAAGAAGGATGGTTGGCGGCAGTGAACATATGAAAAAGGATACAGCATCAGTAAATTTGGTGAAACTTGATCCTCGACTTGATGCGCGGGACCAAAGACCAATGCCTATTGAAGAATTGCAGAAATTTCAGCTCGCCGGTGAAGACCGGTGCACCAGTCTCGGGAGTAAACTCGGAGGTGAGATTAAAGAGCAGATAACAAAGATGTTGAAGGACAATGCTGATTTGTTTGCATGGACTTCTTCGGATATGCCGGGAATTGATCCAAATTTTTTATGCCACAAACTTGCGGTGTACCCTGAAGCTAAGCCAATAGCACAAAGGAAAAGGCGGGTAGGCGAGGAAAGGCGGAAGGCAATGAAGGAAGAAACTGCAAAATTGATTGATGCTGGGTTCATTCGAGAGATTGAGTATACAACGTGGCTGGCTAATGTGGTGCTCGTAAAGAAGGCAAATGGAAGGTGGAGAATGTGCACGGATTACACCGACCTAAACAAATCATGCCCGAAAGATACATACCCCCTCCCGAGCATAGATCGGCTTGTAGATGGAGCGTCAGGATGTGGCCTGCTCAGCTTTTTGGATGCCTACTCGGGGTATAATCAGATAAGGATGTACCCCCCTGACGAGGAGAAAACCGCGTTCATGACTGAGAACGCTAATTATTGTTATCAGGTGATGCCGTTCGGACTGAAGAATGCTGGGGCTACTTACCAACGGTTGATGGATAAAATATTTCAGGATCAGATCGGGAGAAACTTGGAAGTATATGTTGACGACATGGTAGTGAAGTCCGAAGATCCCTCCAAGCATGCTGCCGACCTTGGAGAGGTGTTCGGAAGAATACGGAAGTACAACATGAGGTTAAATCCTGAGAAATGCGTATTCGGAGTTAACGGGGGGAAATTCTTAGGATTCATGTTAACACATCGGGGTATTGAAGCCAATCCCGACAAATGCCGAGCTATTATTGACATGAGAAGCCCCCAAAACATAAAAGAAGTGCAGAAACTGACGGGGCGACTAGCATCACTATCACGCTTTGTACCGAGGTTAGCAGAGAAAGCTAGGCCGTTCTTCAAGTTGCTTAAAAAGGCAGCACGGTACGAGTGTGAATCGAGGAAATGAAAATTCGGTCAAGTATGATCCGAGGTCTACAACTAATACTCGGTCAAGTGTGAATCGAGGAAATGAAAATTCGGTCAAGTATGAACCGAGGTCTACAACCAATACTCGGTCAAGTGTGAATCGAGGAAAATTCGGACAAGTATGAACCGAGGTCTACAACTAATACTCGGTCAAGTGTGAATCGAGGAAATGAAAATTCGGTCAAGTATGAACCGAGGTCTACAACCAATACTCGGTCAAGTGTGAATCGAGGAAAATTCGGTCAAGTATGAACCGAGGTCTACAACCAATACTCGGTCAAGTGTGAATCGAGGAAAATTCGGTCAAGTATGAACCGAGCATTCGAATTAAATTTGGTCAAGTCTGAACCAAAATTTTGTTAAAAATTCGGTCAAGTATGAACCGAGCACTCGAAGTAAATTTGGTCAAGATTGAACCAAATTTTTGTTAAAGACTCGGTCAAGTGTGAATCGGGGAATTGAAATTTGGTCAAGTATGAATCAAAGTTTCTATCGTAAACTCGGCCAAAAGTGAACCGAGAGGCTAAATTAAATTTTAGTCGAGAACGAACTACGGGATTATGTTAAACTTTGTCAAAAATTTCAACACGGACAGGTCATCAGGAATCGGCAAAAGATTGTTATCATTGCTTAGAAATAAGTTTGAACAATACATCCAAGTATGGAAAGAAATAGACAGTCAAGGAGATGGGCGGTCCGAAGCTGTAGGAATATCCTACAATTCTTCCTCATCCACAAGCATACCATCTTTGACGTCTTTATTTACATCAAATGCCGAGAGCTCAATTTTCGGCATGAAAAGATGCACCTGACGAAGCGCTTTATAAAAGCCCTCTACGTGCTCCTTCATTATTTGTTGCACGGCTTCCTGAACGTCAGCCTCAAGCTCGGCCTGTTTATTCTTGGCTTGTTCCAAATCTTTCTGCAAATTAGCAGCAAGGGCCGAGGATTCGGCTTCAACGCTCTTTGCCCAAGCAACCTCAGTCGTCAGGGCATCTCGCTCCTTTTCAACCCCTTGCACTTTCATCTCGGCAGCATCGAGGGACCCTTTTAATTCTTCTACCTGCCGAAGAAGAGCTGCTTGAGACTTTAAAGCTTCGGCAAGCTCCGAGGAAGCCTTGTCCTTCGCGTTGGTTACTTCCAGAAGCTCGACCTTAGCAGCCTCTAGACGGCGATTGCTTTCCTCAAACTCCTCCCAACAAAACGAGGCCATAGCCGACATGGATTCCAAAATAGCTTTGGGACCCAATCACTGCAAGGTCTCTTTGTCACCGATTCCCTGGACGCTACTCGTGAAAAGTTTGGCAGTGTTTGGATCAATGCCTGAAGGCGAGCGTCTAACAGGAGAAGGCAGAGGAGATTGGTGAGCTGAAGATACAGGCTCCTCATCGGTGGTCAGAAGTCGAGCACGTTTGCTTGGGGGGCTTCGTGAAGAGGAGGGAATCTCAACAACCTCAGCTGTTGCTATTACTTCAGCGCGACCTCTCTCTTCTTTATCCAGGTGAGCCTGCAACTTCTCGGCACTTGGTCCAGATGATGGGGCCATGTGTTTTATCGAACGCCAGTTAAATTTCCCCATCACCACTGCAAAATAGAAAGCATATATTAGAAGCTGAAGTAAGTATGGTTGCATAAGGAAAAGAAAAATCAGCACTCACGTGTAAAATCTTTATTAGGGGTTGAAGAGTAGGGGAGCCTAAGTAATATTTTACAGTTTAGAGGACGAGGTAATTTATTTAACTGGCCGACATCCTCCTTTTCGGATGCCGACATATCCTCGTAACTCCAGGACTGGAACTTAATAGGAGTCCGAGTCCAATAAAAAGGAAATCTGGGTCGTCCTCTCTCATCAAAGAACATGTCTGAGTATCCCTCGGCTGGGCGCACCTTAAAGAAACTTCCTTTGAAGTCTTTGTAGGATGAGGTATATGGACCGATTATTCCCTTTTTATTCATACCACTGAGAGAAATCCAGCCGATCTTATTTCCAAATCGGATCTGGTAGAAGTAGAGAAATTTGGGAGCAGTCGGTGTCATGTTCAGTTTTCTGCACAGGACTTCGAAAGCCTTTAAAAACGCCCAGCTGTTGGGATGAAGCTGAGTCGGAGCTACGTTCAACGCCCTTAAAACAGCGCATTCAAACTCCGAGAAAGGAAGGCCAACTCCCAGTGACTCAAATAATGTTTTATACATATAAGTAAAATGTGTTTGCCCTCGTTGTGCCGACATAAAAACATGCTCATCTTCTATACACGGCTCGGCAACCACAGCCTCCTCAATTTGTCTGCTAGACAGAGGGATGGATTTCCTCATTTCTATGATCGATTCAGCAGTCCGAAATTTAGAGTGATAAGATCCAACTTCTCCCTTTACCCAATAATATCCCGGAAGCCGAATGTCAGGAACTGGATCTCTCTGAACTCTAGGAATAACCTTTCGGGGGTTTTGAACGGCCATTTGCACTGCCATAGCCGAAGATGAAGCCTCCCTTTCGGTTGGAAAGTCGGCCGGATGAAAATTTAATTCTGTGCTGGGGACGGGAGAGTTTGATGGTGAAAGTTCTTCTCCGATGCCCAGAACTTCTCTCTCTATCAGGATTTGAGGAGAGGACGACCCAGCCGATGCCTCGGATCCACGGTTTGAACTCATGGTGAATGGGAAAAGTATAGAATAATGTGAAGTACTTGAGAAAAGGGGAGAACACAGAAGAGGGCGTACCTGGAAAAATGACGGAAGGGGCAAGGAAAAGGAGGTCAAAGACGACGAAGAGATTCAAAGAAGATGAAAAGCAGAGGTAGGATGAAATAAGAGGATGAGCACCCAAGTCCAATATGTATCCTTCTCCTCGAAAACGAGCAAAATAATCATGATTTTGGGGGAGCCAATCGTCACCATTGGGTAACGTGATTTGGCTGACGAAAAGACGCAGCATTAAATGACGCTGCACGCGGCTGTACGTGTAAGCGCATTACCGTTTTGAAAATTAAAACGTCAAAGAGCCTATGGGAAGGTTCTGGAATCCCTAAGGAACTGAAGCGATTTAAATTCAAAAAGCCAGTTGTTAGCCGACCACACAATTCAGAACCCTCTCATCCAGATTGGACTCGAGGCTTGGGGGGCTAGTGTACGTATCGAAATGAACGTGCCGAGGTTACAAGTCCGAGGTGGATATACGCTCTTTTGAAGCCTCGCCTTCCGGGCTCATATACACCGAGCTATAATTCGGAGGCCGAGCTTAAGCGCTACGAACCGAGTAACACATCGGTTATCGAATGATAAGGCCGAGTAATTGTATGGCCAAATGATCGTCCGACTGAACAATATCTTGGTCATATACGGGTTTCTCTACGAAAGCTGTTTTATCTCAAAAACACCCGGCTAGGAATAACAGTTATGAGATCATAACAGTCACAGAATCATAACTGCAGGGCGAAAAATCAGGGATCACACTAAAAGAGCGTGATACTCCATAATGGCAATTTATGAAATATCCCAATAAATTAGGGATTATAGGGAGAAGACGGTTACATCTTAACGGTCAAGAGATGGTGAATAAAAGGAAAAAAGATAAATGTAAACCGGGGACACTGAAAAAAAGAAGGTGGAATAGATTCTCGGTTTTTAGACGAAATATTCTCTCTGAGACAAAAGATTATCTTTTAGACGGAACAGTACCCATCATCAATGAGATTGACAGAAAAGTGTATTAATTGTAACGAAGGTACTGAAACGAGAGACAACACCCAGAAGAAGAATCCTTAATCTGAAAGTCGTATGTTTTTGACGGGTCGATGAGGTTTATGAGGAACACCTAGGTCAGTTGGCATACTATCATTATCATGTTAAGTCCCCCTTTTTTTTTATTTTTTTTGTGAAATAAGTCCCACGGTTTGCCGAACAAATAAGGTGAACTCCAGCGCTGGGCTGTTATAGAGCTCCGACATAGGACCAGGTAAATGGAGACCAGCCCAGTTTTCCTGTTCCTATCTATTATTCTTAGAAGAGTAAATTTAGACGAGTTTTATTTTATCCTTTTATTTGGCATTAAAAAAAAAACTCCAGAAGGATTAGGGTTAGCATTTTTTAATAGAATCAGTGTTTGAATAGTTTTGCGTACAATTAAACTTGACATTTTACGTAAGCTGTCAAGTTACGAAAGATTCGCAGAGAAATTAAAGAAGTTTGAGATGAGGTGGACAATTAAGGATGGAGGAGCACTAAAACAATTGAGATTTTAAGTAAAATAAACTTGTGGTTGTGGAACACGAAAAGTGGAAAAGTGGGGGAGGGACGTGATGATTTTCAATCTCATTCTCTCATCAGTGATTTTGACTTTTTGCATAGGATGGGGCACGCTTGTGCTCCTTGGAATGGGATTTGAAAATAAGAACAGAGGTACGCAACCTATAAAGTACAAAGCTTGAAATCTGGACACGTAGATCGGAATCAACCACATGCTTTTTTTTTTTTTTTGGCTCAGGAATCAACCACGTTCTAACAGGCTCAACAATTGCTTCACCAATTTGGTCTTTTTCTTTAAAAAGAAAAAGGGACAATTGAGCAGAGGCTGATCGATTCCAGAATTTTGTAATACATAATTTAAAAAATTGAAATGTATATAAAGAAAATGGACTTTTATTTATGATTTGGTTGAAGCCCTAAATTAACTTAAAAATTAAATTAAGACTAAATTCAACCTAACAAGGGAATAGTACTCTTTTACCTCTGGGAAGAAGAAAATGAAAGGTGTTGGTCTAGGGGAGCTAATTAAGGAGAACGTGAACATTTTGGATACTACGTATATATGTATGTACTATATCATTCTCCATGGGGAATATATAGAATACGGGGATAGGCTGGAAGTGACACAGTGGATTGGCAAGCGTTGTTGGATTGATGTGAGTTTGGAAAGTGTTGCGTCACGACAAGAGGCACATATCATGAGGGTTCATTTTAATGTGATTGGTTGAGTTGTCCACCATCCTTGGAGCCGTGATTGAACGCACAACCATGGCATCAACCCCATGTCCCAACCTTACAAAAGCATGCTATTTATATATGTATGCTATTTCTTACAAAAGCCTTCCGTTTTCCTCCATTAAACCTTTAATTATTATAATTCCTAACTGGATTTCGTATCTATAGAGAGTATTATATAAAATTGGAAAAATAAATCTATTTAATTTAACTAGCTACTGCACTTCATTACAATTTTTATAAAAAAATATTATGCTTTTCTTTATGACATTTTATTCTTGATTCATAATTTATCCATTCTTATCGCATAATTTTGTAATAATAATATACTTCCTTTCTTCAGTTCTTAATATAAAATTTTTATAAAAAATTTTCATTGTTTTTAGAACTCTAAAAACTTTTACAAAATTTAGTGAAATATTAATGTATAATTATTATAAATACTTTTGATACTTTTAACTCTCTCTCTAAGCATTAAGCTTGAGATAGATATTAATAACTTTTATTAAAGATATTTTAGAAATGTACAAGTAATTTTTTTTTATAAAATCAAGTATTCTACCTAATTTTTAACTACATATTTTAATCCGTATGATTTGGTTAAAAATTTTTTTCTATAGAAAGAATTATCAATTACAATTATAATTATAATTATCTCAAAGAGACAAAAGTAAGATGCTAAACTTCAAAATCAGTATACATACATACGTAAATTAATGCAATTGCACCACAATTTGATGACTCTAAATTTTCTTTTATGAAAGTACATTCATAATTATTTTTTTTTCTTTTGGATTGAAATGATAATTTGATAAGTAGTTACAAAGTTACGATGGTATACAGTAAGGGTGTTTATATGTGTAGTTTAGTTTGATTTTGGGTAAAAATTAAATTAAAACACCAAACCAATTGGTTTGGCTTTTTTCTTGGATTTTGCTGATTCAATATGTAATTGGTTTGGTTAGATTCAATAATCAGTTCGGTTCATATTTGATTTATATTTTTTAGTTTTTTCAAACAACATCATTCTTAAAAAATTACATAAATAAGTTACATATAGATACTTTAGATATACAAATTATATCTAAATAATTTACTAACCAATATACTTTATGAATATTATAAAAATAAAACAAAATATGTGTAGTTATGAATAATTAAGCATATTTATATATTATAACTTATTATAATATACTTATCAAGTATGATTTGATTCGATTTATATTTCATTACATTAAAATCGAATTAAATCGAATCAAATCAAATGAGTTAATTTCAGTGAAAAAAAATTGAAATATATCTTATTTTAATCTAGTTGGAGTCAGTTTTTATCGATTTGGTCAGTTTGGTTTAATTTTGAAAACCGTAGCTGTGAAAGAGGATTACATTTTTTATTCCGAGTAATACTAATAATTTATATATTTCTTAGAAACAATAATTTATATAATTTATTTCCTCAATCTAGAATTGTGTAGATAGCTGTGGTACCCAAGTTCAACGAATCTTGTTTATAATAAGATAAAACATTGCCAATTTAAAAATTTATCTGCCGCACATTGAGAGAAAATGAGTATTCATTTTATTTACAAAATCTTCTTTTTGAGCAACTATTTACAAAATCTCCTTACAGTATATCTGGATGAGAAAAAAATTAAAATGTATAAGGTTTTTTTTTTATTAACTTAGTATCCTTGGCCCAAAAAAAAAACTTAGCTTACTTGGTAAAATAGGACTGCATAATAAACGTGTATCACGTGTATCTCACGGTTTATTTTCCTCCCTCAAGGGACACGTGGCAAGCTAATGGTAGCGCAAGCTTGATTTATAGATTAGTTCGGCGAGACCCCAAATGGAAAAAAAAAATATTCAAGTTTAGAATTTTAATAATTTTATAAATTAAATTTTCAATTAAATCAAACTTAATTTTCAACTTATACTATTTCATACAGTTCTTAAAATGTCTGTGCTAAGGGAAGTCGGAAGTCAAATAGTCAATGGTGTTTATATTTATATATATATATATATATATATATGGGAGGGTGAGGAAAGAATTATCTTAAGTATAGAGGAAAATGAGGATTTCAAGTGGGTGAAAGCACAAGCTTATGCGCTGGCAATTCCGTGTGCCCACATGGATGATTGGAGAGGCCGCCGCATGTTGGCGAAGAGAAAGCCCAAGAAGCTGAAGAAGCATCTCAACATCAAGTGAATTTTGTTTTTTCTGTTGTAAACCATATTACAGACAAAAAGGGAGAAGAAGAAGAAGACGAAGCAGCAAAGATGAACGAGGGGAGTGAGGGGTTTGTGAGGGCGGATCAGATTGATCTGAAGAGCATAGATGAACAGCTGGAGAGACACATGAACAAAGCATTGACTATGGAGAAGAACAAGAGGAAAGAGGAAGAAGATGCGTTTGCCTCTAGTATTGTTATCAGCCCTACTGCCATTAAAGCTAAGGGTGGACCCACCTTCAACAAGCAAAGGCAGGACTGGGAGATTGACCCTTCCAAGCTCATCATCAAGTCTGTCATAGCTCGTGGCACTTTCGGCACCGTCCACCGCGGTGTCTACGATGGCCAAGACGTCGCCGGTCAGTTCCACCCCCACTTCACGCCTTCTTCCTCTCTCTCTCTTTTTGGCGACGATTTTTAAGTATAGTTGATTCTGAATCGATTCAGCAAAATTATCACTTCCGTTTGGCCCGCATACTGATGGGGCGACGGAGATTCGTCATTTTTCCTTGGCTTCAACTTCCCCATAACGGCAGAGAAACTCATGATTTTTTTTGGGAAGAGTTGACTTTTACAATGATTTGGTGATAGGCCATTTTCAATTTATTCTCGTGTAATCCGTGAGTCCAACACGGACTAGGGTTGAAACTTGAAATCGCCGAGACATCAACAACTAGATGATGTTTTGCTTCTGAAACATTATGTGAACCTATTTGGAATTGGGAGACAACGTACACGTGTGAAGGAACCCACTAGGTATTAAGATGCAAGTGTGAGTGGAAAGTTTCACTTAGGATAAACTTGAACTTTTTGGATAAAATTGAATTTCGAAAAGAGTATACCAAATCAAAAAGGACTTATTGAATTGAAGCCTCTTAAGTTATTGGGTTGGGATGTGGTGTTAAGCTTAATTATAACGGCTTTGGGTGAAGTTACGATCAAGTTTATTTATTTATATAAATTTCTCCGAAAATTGTTCAGCCTTTGAATCTCTGCGGTAACTCGAATTCCCTGGACAGACCCAAAAATCCCAACAGTTGGTGGTCTAGATCTGTTGGTCTTGTTGATATAATAAAACATCGTGGTCAACTAGAAACAACTACTTCTATTCTAGGAGCCTTTATTTACTTTCTTATTCAATTCAAGACAGAACCCAAGAATTTGGATATTAAAATAAAATTTTGTTTGCTTGGTTACTGTTCTAATTAAATTGGTGGTTTACTTTGCTGTATATAACTGATAACCGTCATTTTGATTGCTTCCTTTATCCTCAGTTAAATTAATGGACTGGGCTGAAGAAGGCCAAAGGACAGAAGCTGAAATTGCTTCACTAAGGGCAGCATTTATACAGGAAGTTGCTGTTTGGCATAAACTTGATCATCCCAATGTCACTAAGGTCAGTTTTAGTTTTATGAAGTTCAATTTTTTTTCCTTTGTTTCTAATGTTGTTGTTGGTTAAGCCTGTGAGCATGAATGTAGCAAAGAGTTCATCCTTCCTCTATGATTAATCCCTTCCCCAACTTGCCTTCTTCAGACAAAGATTTATGAAATTGGTGTGTGTTTATGTAATGCCTACTTTCAGTGTTCAGGTGTTATAAGAACTCTTTGGTGATCTAGCATACCAAAAATATGGTTTTTCAGGATTTCCTTCTCCTAAAATGAGTTGCTTCCTCTTCCCATCACTTACATTCGGCATTTAACTTGAAATCAATATGGTCTTTTGTGACATTTTTGCTTGCAATTGTGGAATATTGTCAAAGGCGAGCGCCCTAGCACCTAAGGTGCAAAACAAATCCATTGCCTCACATGTGAAAGGCATGCACCTTTTGGCGCCTGGAAATACAGAGAAGCACACCTTTTGCATGCTCTAGCCTTACAATGCTTCGTTTTTGTTATCATGGAGTTTGCTTATTATGCCACCACATTGCTGTTGCTTTTGTTTGTACTTGTAGGTTTTGTTTCTTTCACGGACTTAAAAATTAAGATATTATTTTAATAAGAATTAAGATTTAAGATAGTTAGATGTTATAAATTTTAATGCAAGATAGAAAAGTTCTATATTTAAGAAAATATGTAGGGTAATGATAGTAAAGTTTATATTATACTCTACATATCACCTTTTGGTGCCTGGAAGAATAGAGAAGCATGCCTTTTGCATGCTCAAGTGCGTGCCAGTCTATCACCTCTCGCCTTGAGCGTTTTATAGGCCTTGCACCTTGGGTGCGCCTTTCGCCTTTGACTACCATTTTCCTATTGAGTGCCATTATTGGGTGCCATTATTATGATATTTTGGCCTTCAATCAATGTTTAAGAGCATGAGGTTTGCAGAGTGTATTCCAGATAATGCTATGCATGTAATAGTAGAAACTCATGTATTTAGAGGAATGATATAAAATTGGTTCTTGGCGTCTTCATTTATAATCTGATAGTCTATTATAGGATGGAAAACAATGGTATGACTTCAAGGACAATGGCTCATATGGTATGAGACTTGAAGTTAAAATATATTAATTTGAGCCTCACAAACGTGTTTTTTTAGTTGCATACAATATTACTATAATAACGTAGGTAAATTTTTTGAAAAAATTGAAATGTCTATAAACATTTCCCCTCCTTAATGAACTTCCAGCTTTCTGACCGCAAGAAAAGTGTCCTAGATCTTCATTATATGAAAGTCCATTGCTCAGTTAATTTCCCTGGTCTTTGCTCAACTCTTTTCTAGGACAAAAGATGTTTGCAGATATAGAGTTGGCCACCATAATGCCTCTTTCACCACTTTCTCATCATGACATTTTCACTTGTGTTCTATCTAGGATAACTTGCAATTTTTTGAAGGGACATTATGCTCCTGTCTATTTTATCCTTAGTTTCTTACTCAAATTTCTCCTTCCATTTTAGTTTATAGGAGCAACAATGGGGTCATCAGAACTACAGATACAAACTGACAATGGTCTAATCAGCATGCCAAACAATGTCTGTTGTGTTGTTGTGGAGTATCTTCCTGGGGGTGCACTGAAATCTTACCTAATAAAAAACAGGAGAAGGAAGTTAACTTTTAAGGTGGTCATCCAACTCGCACTTGATCTTGCAAGAGGGTATTTTTCCTTCGTAATTTTCCCCCTGTAATTGTGGTTCAGCAGTTTGATAACATTAACTTTCCTACAATATTCTTACATAATCATGCAAAATAATTTTACTTGATTTTGTAGGCTGAGTTATCTTCACTCTCAAAAGATTGTCCATAGAGATGTAAAGACGGAGAACATGTTGCTGGATAAGTCACGTACAGTTAAAATTGCTGATTTTGGGGTTGCACGCATTGAGGCTTCAAATCCTAATGACATGACGGGGGAGACTGGTACACTTGGTTACATGGCTCCAGAGGTGTGTTAACTTGTAGAAGAAGAAAATTTTAAAAATTGCATATGAAAATTTTATGTACAGTTATTTACTTATTTGTCATCACCATCAGATTTTGTAATACACGTATAATATGTGGATGGATATCTTCAACAATTTAGCACCACATTTTTACGTCCTCAAGAAAGGCTGTTATCAAAGAACGTGTTTTCAAACACTTAAAGAAATGTACCTTAGTTATGTCCTACACGATGGCCTTAATGTGGCAGCAAGTAACATGTCAAACAGAAAAGAACATTCTGAGGAAAATGTTTTTAATTTGATGAGAGATAGAGCTAGTTTAATTGACTATTCACATATTTTTCAAATGCGGCGGTGTCATGCAGGTGTTAAATGGCAAGCCCTATAACAGGAAGTGTGATGTGTACAGTTTTGGCATCTGTTTATGGGAGATATATTGTTGTGACATGCCCTACCCTGACCTAAGCTTTTCAGAGGTTACTACAGCCGTTGTTCGTCAGGTAAACTATCTTTTCTGTTTGAATTGATTATCTCACTTGAGCAAGGTGTGATTGTTGATATAGTTTTATGATGTTATTTTTTGGTTGGGAATCACAGAATCTGAGACCAGAGATACCAAGATGTTGCCCAAGTTCTCTAGCAAATGTAATGAAGAGATGCTGGGATGCCAATCCTGAAAAGCGACCAGATATGGATGAGGTGGTTTCCTTGCTAGAAGCCATTGACACATCAAAAGGTGGAGGCATGATCCCCCTTGATCAACAGCAAGGTTGTCTTTGTTTCCGTAAGTTTAGAGGACCATGATCCTTTTGTTTTTTTTCCAGCAATTTATTGGTTGGGTATAGTGATCTGCATATTCTTAGAATCAGTATGTATCTATGGTGAGAAAACAGAATATGGATTCCGAGTTTGATGGATGAATATACAGTAGCTGGTATAGGAAAGATGCGATACACCTTTTTTATTTTCTCACATTCTTACTCATTTTCACCCGTGGTTTGGTTTTGTAGAATGTGAATATTAAGTTGAGCCTGTCCGTGTAACTAATATTTAGATCTTTGCTATATTGTAATGCTCATGATTGAGGTGATTAAACAAAGTCTATTTACTCTTATTAGTAGTATGATCACTTGCAAAATTTTTAATAGTGGAAGCCATTGTGCTAGATAAAATTATGAATAGAGAAGGCTGTTCTAATTTGATTTGAGCAATACAGTGACACGAAATTGTTATGTTCTGATGCTACAAAATCTTCTGCTAGAATACATAAGTTAATAATCCAATAGAAAGGGCAAAATCATGATGATGTGAAACAATAGTTTTGAGGACCTGCTTTCAGAAACTTCCTCGCTATTCATGTTATCTTCTATCTGTTTTTCTCGGCATCCAAACAGAGGCAAATCAGACCCTGCTCATAGCGACTTGGGAATTCTTGTCTCCCCAGTCGGTTGTTTTGTAGTAAATGCCATAGAGGATGAGCTGAACCAGTCCCGAAACTGCTCCCAAACCATTGGGAAGCTGATGATATTGAAGACTTCACAAGGTTAAACTTAAAAAACCCTTTAAAAAACACAATAATTCAGGAAACTCTGAAATATAAGATTGAAATGACACATTACCACGAGGTAGAGATCGAATCTGAAGCAAGCGTAAATCACCCAGATGAGTCCATTGGCGAAGTTAGCAAGTGAAAGTAAGAAAGGCATGTACTTCACACTTTTCGTCTTAATCACTAAGCGCTTCCCATTATTAAAATATATATATATCAAACAAACATGGATAAATTAAATAGATTAAATTAAAATACAGAGTTAATAATAAAACTAAAAGACGTACCATAACTGTCAAGGGTGAAAAGTACATAACCACATTGAAAACTATACAAATAATCCCAATAATCATGGTTCTTTGCTTAAGGGTGTGAACGAAGTGCAGGGTACAAAATACCAAAACCACAGTGTATATGGCTTCGATCACAAGGACAAAGATGATCTTCCTCTGAAATGGATTAATTAATGTTAGTGAATAATTAGAGAAACGAACGTGATTAGATTAAAAAATGTATGTTAATGATGATTGGTGACTCACACGTTTACTCCAAGGGGAGAAAACGAAGAAGATGAGAACATAGAAGACCTCAATGAAGAAGCCTATGGCATTGATAGTTAGAACGAGGATGTTGTTTTTGCTCACAAGTGGAGATCCATAGAAACACCACATTAAGCAATTGACTATGGTGGCCAAATAAGGATCTGGCTTGAACTCTTGCACTGACTTCGCCTTATATATTTTTATAAAAGTTGGGCTGCATCCACATTCATAATCACATATACATATATATATGTTAATTTCACCTTTCACTATAATTATGAGTAAGTCTATGATTTAGAGAAAGAGAATGAGGATAGAGATATTACAGAGGAGACAAGAATAAGCCAAAAGAGATGATATTTCCTGCAAGTTAAATCTTTGATTAATCCAATGATGAAATCGCAGTTATGTCTTGTCTATTAGATAAAGAAAGCAAGGAAAGCCATGTAATGTAGGTGAAGAGGTTTTGGTGGACTGACCAATTATTCCAATAATGGTTCTGGCGAGATCAGTGTTAGCCATAGTTACAAAGTTGAAAGAAGAAACTCAAGAGACAAGAAAGAAGAAGACCATGGGGTGAAAATGAAGAAGATAGAACAAGATCAATTTTATTCCTTATATAGGTTGTATATTATTAGCTCAAAGATGAACTATTTTAAGGGGCCAATGGTGTGCTTGGCTACAACTTCAAAAGCTGTTTGCGGTATATCTCTTTCTACGGACTTCACTAGCTGTCCATCAAAATCAACCACGTGCTTTTGCCCCCAGAGCCACAAAATTAGAATCATTAGTTTCTTTTTTTTTTGTTTGGTTTAAGATTATATATCCATTCACTTTTTTTAAAGAAAACAAGGATTATGATAAGGTTTATGATCCGATTTGATCGAAAACAATCTATTTTTGGGGAAAAAAAGAAAGAACAGTTTGTTTGGAAGGATTAAATTTTGGTTTCAACGAAGTGATCACCAATGACCAGGATGTAAGAATTTTGAAGGACGTGGGGGTAAAATGTATTTTTGGTCAATTCTTGAGAGAGTAATATCATAGTTTCATGGTTGTAGCTAATCCAATTGGTTTTCATAAAGCTGTCATTATGACATTAAGAACAATGGATAAAATAAAAATAAGCTGATAAAAGACTTATTACTTCTTAAATAAATTAAAGTTCGAGTTTTTTTATATGGAAGAAAACTATGCATATTACATATTTATAAATACAAATATAGATATAGATTACGTAAATATACCATAATTTCCAAAAACAATTAGTTAGGGAACTGCATAATTTATAAAGAAAAAGAGGAAGGAGTGGAACCCCCAGGTACCAAAACGTGTTTTTTCGGCAATATATAATATTATTGTTTCGTTTTTAAAATTCTCAAACTGTCTTTTTTATTGAATTTCAATTACTTGAGATAGAATATATAGCAAGAAAGTAAAGCATAATTAATTAAGCTTGTAATTTACACTTACTCTGGGACAAGCGTCCACCGGTTACAACATCAAATAGGACGTTATACTTGATGGTGAACTTGCACCCTTCAAGAAAAAGACCCCAATCCAATCACCATAAAGTAATATACTTTTTCCCCCTCTCCAAACAAGACTCATTTTTGAGTTATTTTTAACATTATGTACATAAACTAAGAAGACTAATAAATCAAGTAATAAAATGTAATAATATTTTAATAGAATACTCTTACTTAAATAGTCTTCAGAGTCCCAAATATCCTCCTTTAGGACTCTACATGGACCTACAAATATTACTTTAGTGGCTAATTTTCATCCTTATTTCTAGGTAAATACTTTTAATTTGTTATTATTTTCATTATTAAAGGATAAAATGGTTAAAAAAATTAGTGTCTTATTAAAATTCTAAAGTGACAATTATTTATAAACAAAGTCAAAATGCCAAGATGACTATTATTTAAAAGCAGAGAAAAGTAATAACGTAAAGTATTATTCTCTTCGATCTTTAATATAAATTTTTTTTAACTTAATCATGAATTAAAGTAAAAAATTAAAATTAATTAATAATCTTAATTTTTTAAAAAATCACAACATTTTTTAAAAACTACCTTCATTGAAAGCCATTCATCATAATAATATATGGTACAAAAAGTAGGTAAATTATTTTGAGATGAATTAAATATACATATTTTTTGGAATGCATAATAAATACTATATTATATTCTAAAAATTTTTTATATTTAGGATTTGAAGGAATATAATTTTGTGTAATTTTCTTTTTTCTTGTTGCACCAATTTTGTGTAATTTTCTCAAATTTATTTTTCAAAAATATTATGTATAACTATTTTTGTAATTGCAAATAATCCAATCATGGATTGAAATTAAAAGGTGATTTCCATAGATTTTTTCTCGGCCTCATGGTTTCCATAGATTAGATTGGCAAAATTGTGCATAGAAAACGATAGTAATGGTGAATGATCAGAACCCATTTAAAAACATTAGTTATTTAAATTTTGCCTGTAACGCAAGGTTGATGGCAACAAAAATAATTAATAAAGAGCACAATGTATAGATGCAACTACGATGATTTATCTCTGATTCTTTGCAAAGCAAGAAAAGCATAGTCTTGTTCTAATATAAAATTTAAAACAAGTTCCGTTATTTATAAATTATGTTTATTTATAGGACTCTGTTGTCTTTTTTTCCTTTTATTTTTTTATATAATTTGATATTATTAAATCAGATCCAAGCTTTGTTAAAAGCAACTCTTCTAATGTAAAATTTTTTATCCACAAAATCCGAATCCTTAATCTATTTTAGGAGAAATCGAGTTTCTTCTATTTGACATTGTCTAATTTTTTTTTTATGTAAAAATATAAAGTGATCGCTACTGCTACATGTTTATTCCATTTTCATTTCTACCTTAAAGATTTTGTCAACCTACCATGCCCACATTTATATTTGAATCTTTTACATCTATCAATTAAGTGTATACTAATTTACATTTAAATGGAAATATAGCGATAATAAGAAATTAATCGACAAAATAGATTCTATATATATGTGAGTATATATTTAGATTTTTATGTCACTTCCTTCAAATATATAAATCTTATTAGAGAATATTGTGCTCCCTCCATTTTACTATACAGTGTACTTTTATGAGAAATTTATATTTCATACTATAGTATATTTTGCGAATTATGTAGTGTAGTTTTTTTTTCTTTTCAAGATTATCCTTGACAAACAGGCCTAAATATTTATTAATTATTGAAATGTTTCATTTTCAATACTTTAATGAAGGTAATATGAGAAAAGGTAAAATAAAATTTTAGTTGCTAATTATTGTCTTGTTCTAAAAGTATACTATTAACTGAAATGAAGGAGTGAGTAATTACAATGGTTTAGTATTAATGAATTACTCATTCTGTAAATATATTGTAATTAATTTCCAAAAGAATTAGTTAGGGAATTTGAATTTAATAAAGAGAATGCGGAAGGAGTGGAGCCCACAGCTACCAAAACTTGCTGTTGGATGCACCAACTTGAACAAACACGAGATGAAGTCGCAGTTTTTTTCGGCATTATGATTGTTTCGTTTTAAAATTGTCAAACCTTTTTTTTGGTAGCTTCTCATGAGCTGGGTCTCCTCCATGCCGTCAATAACATGGATGCATATGGTAACCGTATCTCTTCCTCTTTGAACACTTGTGCGGATGCGAGCAACATATATAGTTTGCCGTAGCCGCTGAATCACTGAGTCTGAGGTTGAAGAGTAAGAAAATCAGAGACATTTGTGAAGAAGACAGAGAAATCAACAACTTTGTGGGGTTTAATTTGAGAAATATGGTGAACGAGATCATCATTTCTGTGATCCTACTGTTTCTGGGGATGGCGACGTTGGTGGTGATTCATGTGTGCATCGTGGGGAAGGCATTGTGGAGAGGAAATGAAGAAGAGAGTAATGGAAATGAGGGAATTGGGAGGACGAAGACAGTGTCGCGTGAGGAGCTGAAGAATCTTCCTTGCTTTGAGTATAAGGAAGCAGAGAAAGGAGGAGGAGTTAGTAGGGATGTGGATTGTGCTGTTTGCCTAGAGAGCTTCAAGGATGGAGACACGTGTAGGTTTTTGCCTAATTGCTTCCATAGCTTCCATGTCTCCTGCATAGACTCGT
This sequence comes from Adenanthera pavonina, assembly GCA_026686845.1. Taxonomy (NCBI): domain Eukaryota; kingdom Viridiplantae; phylum Streptophyta; class Magnoliopsida; order Fabales; family Fabaceae; genus Adenanthera; species Adenanthera pavonina. Next base: position 6,342,992 of record JAIVEN010000016.1, read on the forward strand.
GGATTCTCAAGACGCCCATTTGTCCGATTTGCAGAACCTGGGTTCATTCGCCGATCACTCCCACGCTTGTTACCCAACAAGCTCATGTTTCAGATTCCAACGGAATTGAGATTGTATAGTATAGATCAAAGCTGGATTCCCACTGTACTCACATACTTATTGAGTATAATCGCACTTTTCATTATTCTCCTTCTTGTTCTTGCAGTTTTAGATTCCTTCTTGGTGATCAAGGGCAATTTAATTCATCTTTGGGCACATTTTTTTATACGGTAGTACGTTCATCTTTTCCTCGCATCGGATTGATAAGTATACCAAGCTAGCTTGGCTTTTTGGCTGTCGTATTTTGAAAATCTGCAAGTACCCTGTTTCATTCGGTGCAGCATCCAAGATTTTTCCACATTTCGTAAGGCAGTCGCAACTAATGATCATTAATCCTAGCTTCGTAATTGAAACGGTTCACATCTAGCAGCCGGCTTCGTTCTTTGGTTTGATAGGACAAATGTGATAAACAAGAGCCTGTACAAATTTTGAAATAAAAAATTTGTATAATGTATTTTTATTATTCTTTTATTACATCAAAATGATTTGAATATTTATTTTTCACTCATATACCATTCAGTTTTTATAGCTTTACCTAAGACTAGCTCAGGCAGCTTTTAAGATGCAGGAGAAGCTTAAGATATATTTGATTAAATCATATAAATAAATATAATAAAATGAGTATGAATATAATATATTTTTGATATTTTATAATTATAAGATTATGTCATAACGAAAGAAATTATTACCACTCTAACACTAATTTCCCAAACATAATATAAAAAATAATAAATTGATCCCAAGATGGGACATCACGTCGTAAGTGGGACTTAGACTTGATCCCATGATCTATCTCCACTTAGAAAATACCCGGTGCCACTGCACCATTGTGTTGCCAATCTTAATTTGTCCTGCTTTTCTGTCTTTCTTGGTGTTTATATTTGTTTTTATTATTTTGCATCTGATTATGAGTTAATAGTGTTTACTGGAGGTAAATTACAAGTTTATATATATATATATATAGATATATTCAAAACCCCCGTGCAATAAGAAACAAAATTACTCTGAACAAGTTCATTTTCAGTAAACATATATACAATATTTCACACTTTGGTACTATTGTTAATTATATTTTGTCCTGTAGTTTAATTTTTGATAAAAAAAATAATCTAACTCTAAGTCACTGCTAAGTTAAAATATTCATTTCAAGGAGAAATTACATTTTAGCCAAAAATAAGTGACAAAACTATGCAGGTTTACAAATATTTTTTTAGACTTTGTTGGCACTCACTAATCCCTCTAACACTCTAAATCTAGGAGTAAATGATATGCGAAGAGAGATATCTGAAGAATTCAATTCAAGTATTATAATTTGCATTCTGAGAAATAAACAATTATTGTCTAAAATTTAAAAATTCCACTCGACTAGATGTAAAATGACCCCAAACCAATGCTAATTTTGTTCTTGCTATGATATGAGCTCATCCAACCATCAAATGTAAAATATCAGTCTAAGCCTTTGGAACCATCAATTAGCAGGACAAATGAGAAAATGCATAGGAAACATCAAGCAACCACAAGTGATAGATGGTTTTACAGTTGGGTGTGGGCTCCATTTCTACATGGAAAAAGGCTCAAATTTAAAAGCCAATTATGTATTTCACTTATTTAAATAAAGAAAGGCAATATTAGGGTATAGAAGTGAAATTATATTTAAGTTAGAATAGATGTCTTTGAGAGAGGAGAAGAAAAAACATATTTTCACATATTCAAATATCAGTCACGGAAAAAATTTATTTGTGCCTTCGTTAACTGTTAGATCACGCTGAAATTTTGTCAACAAGTTTGAGACATCTAATTCTTCATTTCCAACAATTAGATCGTCGTTTCGTGGTCTAGTGTGAGAGCTATTTAATTCGTACTAAATCTAAATTTTTAGGTTTTTCATCTTCTTAATTCTTTATTGTAAGTTTTTTGCTTTGGTTGTTAAGAGAACTGTTGACATTGATTTGTGCACTTGATTGAAACTCTATTCTACTCTTATTTTGATCATAGTGAAGTTATTTTCATTGGTCTGGACGACCTATGATTTTTACCCTTACGTTAAGGGGTTTTCCACGTTAAAAATCTCAATGCCTCTTGATGTGTTTGTAGTATTTATATTTTGCTAAATGTTTGTTTGACTGCTCCTAATAAATTTTTGCAAGTAGGAGAAATTTATTTCCGCTGCATATTTGTTACTCTATTACTGTTGCTATCAGAGTAACATCAGAGCCAAGTTTTGATATTGTTTAATTTGCATGAATGATGGAGTTTAATATAAATAGGATGATTTACTTAAATGGCACTCATTATCACTTATGGAAAGACAAGATGAAGGATTTGCTATTTCTAAAAAATATATATCTTCCTATGTTTACTACTCAGAAGCCAGATTCCAAGTCTAATGAAGAGTGATATTTTGAATATTAGCAGGTCTATAGTTTTATTCGACAATATGTAAAAGATAATTTATATAATCACATTGCTAATAAGACACATTCGAGAACTTTATGAAAGAAGATTGAGTCCTTATATACCTCTAAGTCAGAAAATAATAAATTATATTTACTAAATTATTTGATGAATTTGAGGTACAAGAAAGGGGCCTCTATTTTAGATCACTTGAATAAATTTCAAGGGCTCCTAGATCAACTATCAGGAATGAGTATCACATTTGATGATGAAGTTCTGACACTATAGCTTTTGAAGACTTTACCTGAGTCTTGGAAGACATTTTAAGTTTCAATTACAAACTCAACTCCTAATGGTGTTGTTTCCTTGCAAACAGCAAAGAGTTGTACTCTTAATGAAGAAATGAAAAGAAAAGCACATGATTCTTCATCTTATTTAGAGGTACTTCATTGAAAATAAAGGGGAGAAATCAGAAAAAAGAATCAAAAGGTGGTAAAGAAAAGAGCAAGAGTAAGTCAAGCGTCAAATTGATAAGTATACCAAGCTAGCTTGGCTTTTTTGGCTGTCGTATTTTGAAAACTGAAAGTACCCAATTTCATTCGGTGCAGCATCCAAGATTTTTCCACATTTCGTAAGGCAGTCGATACTAATGATCATTAATCTTAGCTTCATAATTGAAATGATTCACATCTAGCAGTTGGCAGTAAATATTGAATGGTGTATGAGTGAAAAATAAAGATTCAAATCATTTTGATGTAATAAAAGAATATTAAAAATACAATAAATATTATATATAATGTTTTGATGTATATATATAATTAGATTTTCACCCCACGTGACGCGCGAAAATGCTTGATTTGTTTCTAAAATTAAAATATGAAATTCAAATGAGTTTAGTTTATAATTTATACTGATTTGAAATCTCATGTCTATCCTTAAGTACTAAAGAATACATTGATATTGAGTAAATTAATAGTTATATATTTAGATGTTGTACATGTTGAATTAATTAAATTAAATATAATAAATAGAAATCTTGAATTTAAACTCTAAAAATCAAATATAACTTACCTTGTAGTGGTAAAAAATTTTAACTTATACAATTTTGTTTTTGGTAAAAGAAGGGCCAAAAGCCCAAATCACATCAAAACACTTCTAAGTGCAGCAAAACCCACATGATCCCTGTACAAAAAGTCTTTCACACATTAAGCGGTTCAATAAACCTCACCAAATCAAAATTAAAATTAGATACAAAACAACAATTAACAAGGCAGTCCACACATTGATTAGCTTCCATATAGATGTAACAAATTTAAGTTATAATTTTTATTAGGTGCATTGAACGTTATTGATGGTGGTATAGTGAGGAATGGTTCTTGAGTACTTGAGTTATTTATTAATTTATTTCGTCATTTAATCAAATTTAATTTATAATGAATTATTTTAAAACTTTAAAACAATTTACAATATTTTTGATATAAAATATTGAGAACATAGAAGTAGAAACCTGTTATTCAAATTTGAGCATGTGTTTTTTAATGTATTCAGTCTCCATTTTTATTCGACTAATGGTTTTTCTTTCATTAAGAGGCGGGAAATAGTATGTAAATATTAAACTTTTTCAAAAACCACTTTAGCCATTATTAATATTAAGAATAGATACCAAACATATATGGAAGAAAAATATATTAGGAACAAAGATAATTGTGCCTAAAGCAGGACTCGTAAAGTGCAGCCTAGCAACTAAAATGAACAATTCTATGTCATGTACCAAAACTGGAAAAGATGAACAATAACACTAGTCACAAAGGATACTCCCAAGATGCCAAGGGTAGATATGACTTGTTAATGTACAACAAAAACATACAAGTCAATAAACTTTAACTCCAAAAAAATGAAGATTCCCATCATGCATATTATTTCTATTAATAACTTTCATAACTTATCTATTTCAATATTAGATAACTAATTTAAACCAACAATATAAATATTCATGAAGAGGGAAGCCACCATAGCCTGGAACATAAAAACCAATGCTCTATTTGGTTTGTAAAAGTGTTTTTGAAAGAAGTGGGAGTGGAAGAGAAATAGAAGTAGAAGTAAGGTTTAAAAGTGTATTTGATATAACCTGAAGGTATATTATAATTTTTATTTAATATTTATATTTATAATATGAAAATACCACAATGCCCTTTTAGAAATAAGAGAAAACCTTACCAATACACATGAACCACCAAGAACGGCCACCATGAATCATCACAAACACCACCATTAGCCACTGTGAACAACCATTTTCACAGCCTAAAACATCCATCCATTTATAGGACCACCCATTTACATGAAAATAAACAAACATTTTCTCACCGATTATAGATCTGGTTTTGGTTATAGAAATCTAGAAATCAAAAGTTCATCAAGTAACCTAGAAAAAGCAAGCCTTGCTATTACCACCGTTGAACAACCCAGAAATCAAAGATTGTAGATCCATTGCTTGCAAATGTTACATTGACCCCGCACCCTGATAGCACATGATCGCATCTTTTGTGGCCATGGCAATGCAAGGATCATGGAGGAGGAAGGGTGAAGCAAGATGAAGCCACCGCCGCTCTGGGTAGAGAAGAAATCATGGGACAATTTGGTAGAGAAGAACCCAAAAATGATGGAGGACCAAAATCGAACAGATTTTGCAGGCCACCATGCACCACCATAAAGACCACTATTTGACCCACCATCATTCCCCATTTCAACTAGCCAAGTTGAAGAACCCAAATTAGAGAACATGAAGAACCCAAGTTAGGGAATGCTTGAACCACCATGGAATCTTGAGCTACAGACGATTTGGGTTGAGAAGAACCCAAGTTGAAGACCATGATATCGAACACAAATCATGTGCCAATCATCGAGTGAGAAAATAGAGGGGAAGATGGCGGTGGAGGGGAAGACAGCAGTGGATGTCAAAGGGGATGATGGTAGTGGAAGTTGAGGGGAAGACGGTGGTGGAAGGAAGGGATGACGACTTGGAAGGGTAAAATAGGAACAATGGCTTCCTTCCATGGTAGTTGAGAGCCTTCCATCGTGGGTAGAAAGGAACCTACTTCCAGCTTTTTTGATGGAACACGATTCCATGGAGAAGAAGCTTTTGGCACACCAAACAGGTTTAAAGAAGAAATTCTCTTTCATTTCCACTTCCATACTCCCCGATTCTAGCATACCAAATGTGGCACAAATGTGTTAATTGACTTATGTAACATAATAATTGGTCATTCTAAATTGACTCATCAGTGGGCCTACTTGCAATACGCCAATGAAAATTCTCAACTACAAGGAGGGAGAGAGAGTATGCTTGAGGCTTGTTCAAACAAAAATAGTAAGCACCTTCTGAACATTCAACAGAGCAACTATCACTAAATTACGACACATTCTCATATAATTGAATAAGATTAATCGCAATATTTAAGTTTACTTTACAGAAATTATATTTGAAAAGTTTTAACTTAACTGTGCCGATAGTTGTGCACAACCTAGAAAACCTATAAAAAAACATCTAACGCTCGTGACAGAGTGCCAAAAGTTTTTTGAATCATAGTTAAACTCTATGTTCATATTCAAAAGATTGTCCAGAGGCTGCATTCACAACATATTTTCCATCACTTTGTGGATATGTATACCCTCCTTTTATGCCTCGGTTATTATTTTGATGTAACCTTGGAATATGATAATCACTTTGGATCTTTCAAGTTTTTTGCCATGAAGTTGTCCTAACATATGAACCTAGAGTACCTGCTATTAGTTATTAGTTGTTAGAATGTAAAAGCAGTGACCTTTGAAGGACTAAATATAGAAATTATTTCTTGATTTTAAGTGATGCCTAAACTTTTGATATGATAGCAATTTTGCCATTTCATGAATATATATTGTTCTCAATTCACACCAATTTCCTAAAATTCTTTGCCACATTCTATATGAAGTGACTAATTAAAAAAAATGATGCACCATGAATAGATTATAAACTTCCTTGCCACAATTTAGGTAAGCTAAGAGGAAGAGTTATTATCTTTTTTTCAATTTATTGGTTTTATGAGGATTAGGTGAGACACGAGGGACACAATTTTTATGCTGATACTGATGGGTGAAGTGTAATTTGAGTGCTGTTAGGTTTAATATAATATAAGTCTTGATGATGACAAATGTAGAGTAATAAGAAACAAATACATTATATTTGTCTAGCATATATATTGTTCCTAAAAGAAGTAAAATATGCATCAATATGTCATTAATTGTGTTTATAATGCATATATCATGCTATGCACCAATATATCCAATATGCTCTTATATTGTATAATATAAGTTGAATATATAAGTTGGATTAACTACTTGATTTATAAGTGTAATACATTAAATGTATGATAATCTAAGTAGGAAGAGTGAGCATCAGAATAAAGAAAGGGAAATCAACATCATGACTCACTCAAAGAGGAAGAAGAGAAAGGATACTTCAAGAATTGAAGATCAGAAGAGAGCATGCCAAGAATAGAATAACCAAGTGAAAATGAAGCTTAATTATTGAAGACCTGATTATTAGGTATATTTTGTTTTCATTTAAGTCTTGAGGTATTTTTAATCTTTGAAATTTTCTTAATCTTGTTACCATATATTTTAAATGAGTTAGATTAAGTAAATATGATATTAGAATGTGTTAGAATTGAGAAATATTGGCTAACAGACGAATTTTACTTATGATTCATGTTAGTTTTGTGCAAAATTTGAACTTTACTTGTTGAAATTTGAAGTTACAAAGATTTTATCTCTGATAGACGAATTTCGAATCTGAAATTTGAATTTCGAGCTAAGCAAAGTTAATAACAGTGTACAAAAGTCGCAGAAGTTTGAACATGCCTCTAATAGACGAATTTTAATATCTAAAATTCAAATTTCGGTTTCTAATAGATGAATTTTGGTATCTGAAATTTGAATTTTAGCCCCTGATAGACAAATTTCGGTCTCTGAAATTCGAATTTCGACTTCTGAAATTCTAATTTTGGCCTATAAAATTCTAATTTTGATTTATGAAATTCTAATTTCGAAAAGCTTTGTGAAAACTTGAGTCAAACTTTTTAGACACACTTCTAATATGAAAATTAGCACAAATTAACATGAGTTGTCTTTTACAAACTCGAAATTTGAATTTTGCCTACTAAAATTCAATTTTGAAGTTCAACATTAAACATATACTTTTGCTAATTCTGTGAAATTCGTCTATTAAGCCTTAAAATTTGAATTTCAGTATGTCAAACGTGTTTAATGCAGTTGGTTAACGGCTCTTTTTGCAGAGTAACAATTAGAACTTGTGTTTAACGAATAGTTAATCCACAAATCTATAAATAAAGCCTCATTTGAACTTATGGGTAACAAATTTAAGTGAGTTTGTACCAAAATGCTGCTACGATTTATAAAATCTTTCTGTATTACCATTCAGTGTTAAACCTACCTCATTAAAGTGAGTTTTCAATATATCATCTACTCTAAAAGAGAGTTTTCATTCTGTATTCATTCTCTTCTATAATTTATGGGTAGAATCTTAGTGTGAGAAAATACTAAGGGAAATCAAACATCTTGTAAGAGTGTTTGGAGAGTGGCTTCACAAGTGTCTATTAAAATGAGATGTACTGAGACTTCACAAATGTCCGGATTAAACTTGTGTGATATAGTGAAACTCTCAAATGGTGGTTTAGGAGCTGGACATAGGCCAAATGGATTGAACTGAACTAGTATAAATTCTTGTGTTTGATCCTTCATCTCCTCATTTCATCTATCTACTTTATCAGACTCTGTTCATCCTTATTTTGCTGCAACACTTAGTGAAATTGGGTTGTACTTCATATGGGCAAAAATCTTACATCACTCAATTCACCCTCTTATTGGATGACCAACCAACCTAATAAGTGCTATTAAAAAAATATACAAATATTTGTCACAAAAGGGGAGCTTTATTATAGATAAGGGAAGAAGAAGAAGAAGAAGGCTTCACATTACACGGCTATAAGAAAGGGGAAAGAGGCTAGAGTCACTACATATTATAATTTGGTAGGAGAATACCCCAGCCTCTCTATACCCATTGACTTTCCCACGATTCAGCCTCGCATAGGATGTTCTGCAGTAAAAAAGAATCAAAAGCAGAAAAAACAATAGATAATAATATATAACATGCACAACATACAACTACAAACCTGATGAGCCCCCACATCAAATATCTCCTTCATCGTCCACAGCTCTTGTTCCAAAGGATGAAATTGTAGTTTGAAGAATTTGAAGGCAATGGCCTAGTGAAAACCCTTCTCTCTTATAGTCGTTGGTAGCAATGAAGTAGATCTGACATGAGGGAGTAGAGGTCTCCTCCACCATTGCCAACAACAAACAAATCCTACGTGGTTAAGATCTAATTGTTTGTCATCCTCCTCCACCATCGTAACCTTGCTCGCAGACAAGCCCAACCACCATCGTCTTCCAAGCCACTGCCGTTGGTGAAGATTTATCCAATGCCACCACCATCGAATCTGCGTTCTTGCCAAAACCTCACCGCAAAGATTTGCAATTAAATCAATATTTCAAAAAAAAAAAGAGACAAAGTTGATTTCAGGAATGGCAAAATGAAATCTTTTTTGTTGATTTTGATTTAAAAGCTTGAATTTAGTTTTTATAGAATGGAGGATTTTGATCTGAGTACCATGAATGAAGTCCCCTCCTTTGTTGTGGAGAAACCAAAGAAAAACTCTAAAAAATTACTTATAAATTTAAAAGTTAAATGATATCCCAAAAAATATATGCATGGCAAAAAATTTAAAATTTAAACAAAGTTGATATAGATTTTCAAACCAACACAGAAGATGAGAGAGTGGGAAAGAAAAGGTAAAATAATACTAAAAAACATGTTACATTACTTTGAACAGTAAGCCATGATTTTAAACTATAAAGATATGATTGATTGATATATACATCATTCAAAACGAAACCCTAATATTCGTACCTAAAACTAGCTTAGGCAGCTTTTAATAATAACTAGAATTCAAAACCCTTGTGATGCACAGGAGTTTCAGATATATTTAATTAAATCATATAAATAAATATAATAGAATGAGTATGAACATGATTTATTTTTTATATTTTATAATTATATGATTATATCATAATGAAAAAAAATTATTATCATTCTAACACTAATTTCCCCAACATAATATAAAAGATAACAAATTGTTAATATGAATAATATATATATATATATGATATACAATGGAAACATCATCGTCATTATTATAATAAGAACATAATATCTATCTTTCTTTTATTATTTCTTTAGGAGAATACAAAAGTACTTTTTTTTATGGCGAAATGATGATTGATGACCAAAAGTTTAAATTAAACACAGTAAAGGATCTTACAATTTTTTCAGTAGTAAATACAGAATAAAGTAGTAGTAAATTCCCGATGTTTAGTAGTAAAAAAATGTAAAATTCTTACTATAATTAATTCAAACTTTTGGTCCTCAATCGTTATTTCCCATTTTTTATTTATATTCACATTCTATAATGTCATAAAGATTCGGCAGAATTTTACGTTGGCTGTCAAGGGTCTAACACAACCCTCCTCTTTTATCCAGAGTTATGACCAGCTATGACACCACATAGGCAGAGTTATTTGTGATTAAGAAAAGAGTGATTGATTATAAACTACGAAAAGAGTCTTATATTTCAGAAAATCAATTTGAATTTATGCCAAGACAGTCTACAATAGATGCTATTTATTTATTAAGGGGTTTGATTGAAAGATACCAGAGTAAAAAGAGAGACTTGTATGTGGTTTTCATTGATTTGGAAAAAGTCTATGATAGAGTACCAAGAAATGTGTTGTAAAAAATAATTGAGAAGAAATGTGTTCGTGTAGCTTATATTCGAGCAATAGAGGATATGTATGAAGGAGTAGCAAGAAATGTGAGAACTCCTAGAGGTGAGATAAAGAATTTTTCTATAAGTATAGGTTCACATTAAGGATTTTTCTTGAGCCCATACTTGTTTGATTTGCTTTTGTATGTTCTAACAAAAAATATATAAGAGAAAATTCCTAAGTGTATGTTTTTCGTGGATAATATAATCTTAATTGAGGACTCAAGAGAAGAGGTCAACTCTAAACTTGAGTTATGGAGACATACTTTGAAATAAAAAAGTTTCCATTTGAGTAGAAGTAAAATGGAATATATGCATTACAAATTTAACAAGAGGTCAGTCATAAGTGATTTAGAGGTAAAAATTGGAGAGCAAACAATTTCAGAATTGTCAAAATTTAAGTATTTGAGACTGATTTTATATAATGATTGTGAAATTGATAAGAATGTTATGCATAGGATATAAGTTGGGTGGTTAAAGTGGAGAAAAGCTTCTGGAGTTATTTGTGAATGTAAGATACCTACTAAGCCTAGAGAGAAATTTTATCGAACTTCTATAAGACCAGCGATACTATATGATAGTGAATGTTGTGCTCTGAAAGGACAACAAGAGTATAAGATGAGAGTAATATAGATGAAAATGTTGAGATGGATGTATGGTCATATAATATAAGAATGGATAAAATACGAAATGACTATATATGAGGGAAAATCGGAGTAGCACCTATCGAGGAAAAATAGTGGAAAATCGTTTAAGGTGATTTGGACATATACAAAGAAGAGGATAAGAAGAGCCAATAAGAAAAATTGATCAAATGGCTTGAAACCCTATTAAAAAGTGTAGAAAAAAATAAAAAAGAATACTAAAAGAAGTTATAAGGTGTAACCTCTTATAAATAATTTATCTGAAGAGATAGTGTTTGATAAAATCTACTGATATCATATAATCAATATAGTCGACCTTACTTAGTAAAATAATACTAATGTTATTGTTGTTGCTATTCACATTCTATATTTAATTTTATACTTAATTCTACATTAAAACAAGTTCTTTTTTATTTTCGATTTTTTTACTCAAAACAATTACGAAACACATACACCCTAGGTGGGCATCATGCCATGAGTGGAACTTGAACTTCCCCGCCACCTCTCTCCACTTAGAAAATACCTAGTGCCACTACGCCATTGTGTTGCCAATCTTTGTCTGGCTTTTCTGTCTTTCTTGGTGTTTATATTTGTTCTTATTATTTTGCACATCAATAATCACCAAAGCAACTGATTATGAGCTAATAGTGATTACTGGAGGTAACTCCGCCTATGTAGTGTCATAGCCGGTCCCAAGCCCGGGTAAAGGAGGAGGGTTGTGTTAGGCCCTCGACAGCCAACGTAAAAATCTGTCGAATCTCATGACATGGATCAAAGACGTATATGTGCTAAGGCTAGGTCGTTGCCCAGAAGTAACGCGCTGTATGGCTCGAATGCAGTGTCAAATGAGCTAGAGTCGCTACATCGGCGCCCGGGTGTAGTGTTAAATGAGCAAGGGTTCCCACATCATCCTGGACGGATGTGGGTAAAGAAGTTAGCCCAGAAAAGCAAGATTAGATTTGGCTCTTGGAATATTGGTACGTTAACAGGTAAATCTATGGAGGTGGTAGATGCTATGATTCGAAGGAGAATTAACATCTTATGTCTTCAAGAAACTAAATGGGTGGGAGAAAAGGCTAAGGAGTTAGATACTACTGGTTATAAACTTTGGTATGTAGGGAAGGTTCGAGGAAGGAATGGAGTTGGTATTATTGTGGATAAAGACTGGAAAAAGAATGTGGTAGGAGTCAAAAGGATTGGAGATAGGATCTTATCCTTAAAATTGACTATTGGACATGATACACTCAATGTTATTAGTGCTTATGCACCTCAAGTAGGGTCGGATGCACATATTAAGGAAAAGTTTTGGGAAGATTTGGAGGGCTTGGTTCAAGATATCCCACAAGAGGAGAAGATCCTCATTGGGGGCGATCTTAATGGCCATGTTGGAAAAGAGACAAGGCAATATATGGGAGTTCACGGCGGTTATGGCTTTGGAGAAGTAAATGAGGAGGGACATTCCATTCTTGATTTTTCAATGGCTTATAACTTGACGATTATAAACACCTGTTTCAAGAAGCGGGAGGAGCATTTAATTACATATAAGAGTGGAGTCCAAAGGTCGCAAATTGACTTCTTTTTGGTAAGGAACTCAGATAGATCAACTTGTAAAGACTGCAAAGTAATTCCTGGTGAGAGTTTAACTTCACAACATAGGGTCTTGGTCCTTGATGTGCTAGTTAAGAATCGTAAACTGAAAAGTCGAAAAGTTTTTAATCCCAGGATTAAGTGGTGGCAACTAAAAGGTGAAAAACAAGTGATCTTTATGAGAAAATTTATGGAGGAAGGTAATTGGGACTTGCAAGGAAGTGCTAATATCTTGTGGAATGATATGGCTAAAAGGATCAGGGATACCGCTAAAGCAATATTGGGTGAATCCAAAGGTTTTGGACCTAAGGATAAAGAATCTTGGTGGTGGAATGAGAGTGTGCAGGAGAAAGTCAAATATAAGAAAGAGTGTTTCAAAGCCTTGCATCTATGCAATAACGATGAAAATTGGAAATGTTATCGGTTGGCTAAAAAGGAGACTAAGAAAGCAGTGAGTGAGGCTAGAGCTAAAGCTTTTGAGGAATTCTACCAGGATTTAGGAACAAAGAAAGGTGAACATAAGATTTACAAAATTGCCAAGAGGAGGGAAAGAAAGTCAAGAGATTTGGACCAAGTGAGATGTATTAAGGACGAAGAAGGAAAAATTTTAGTTGCAGATGATGATATCAAAGAAAGATGGGGGAGCTACTTTTATAAGCTGTTCAATAATGGATTGGATATGACCATTGATACTGAAGGACTAACAACCCATGAAGATGATCTCAATTTGAATTTCTATCGTAGGATTCGGGTTGGAGAGGTGAAAGAAGCTCTTAAGAGAATAGATAATGGTAAAGCCATTGGTCCTGATGGGATTCCTATCGAAGTTTGGAAGTGCTTAGGAGAGAAGGGGGTTTGGTGGCTCACTAAGTTATTTAACGAGATTTTAAGGTCCAAGAAAATGCCAGAGGAATGGAGGAAGAGCACTCTAGTGCCCATATACAAAAACAAGGGGGATATTCAAAATTGTACTAATTATCGGGGGATAAAACTCATGAGTCACACCATGAAACTCTGGGAAAGAGTGATTGAGTATCGACTCAGGAAGGAGTCTCGTATTTCAGAAAATCAGTTTGGATTTATGCCAGGGCGGTCTACAACAGAGGCTATTTATTTATTAAGGGGTTTGATTGAAAGATATCGGAGTAAAGAGAGGGACTTGCATATGGTTTTCATTGATTTGGAAAAAGCCTATGATAGGGTACCAAGAGATGTATTGTGGAAAGCAATGGAGAAGAAAGGGGTCCGGGTGGCTTATATTCGAGCCATAAAGGATATGTATGAGGGGGCAACAACAAGTGTGAGGACCCCTGGAGGTGTGACAAAAGACTTCCCTATAACAATAGGCTTACATCAAGGTTCTTCTTTGAGCCCATACCTATTTGACCTGGTTTTGGATGTTCTTACAGAACATATACAAGAAGAAATTCCAAAGTGTATGCTCTTCGCGGATGATATAGTTTTAATTGAGGACTCAAGAGAAGAGGTCAACTCTAAACTTGAATTATGGAGACATACCTTGGAATCAAAAGGTTTCCGTCTGAGTAGGAGTAAGACGGAATATATGCATTGCAAATTTAATAAGAGGCCAATTATAGATGATTCAGAGGTAAAAATTGGAGAGCAAATCATTCCCGAGGTGTCAAAGTTTAAATATTTGGGGTCGATTTTACAGAATAATGGGGAAATTGATGGGGATGTTATGCATAGGATACAAGCTGGGTGGTTAAAGTGGAGGAAAGCAACAGGAGTTATTTGTGACCGCAAGGTGCCTACTAAGCTTAAAGGAAAATTTTACAGAACAGTTATAAGGCCAGCAATGCTATATGGTAGTGAATGTTGGGCTTTGAAAGGACAACAAGAGCATAAGATGGGAGTAGCAGAGATGAGAATGTTGAGATGGATGTGTGGTCATACAAAATTGGATAAGATACGAAATGAATGTATACGAAGGAAAGTTTGGGTAGCACCTATTGAGGAGAAAATGGTGGAACATCGTTTAAGGTGGTTTGGGCATGTACAAAGAAGAGGGCAAGAGGAGCCAGTGAAGAGAGTTGATCAAATGGCCTGGAGCCCGATCAAAAGGCGTAGAGGAAGACCAAAAAGGACATTAAGGGAAGTTATAAGGAATGACCTTTTGAGAAATGATCTATCTGAGGAGATGGCGTTTGATAGAGCTTATTGGCGTCGTTTGATCCATGTAGCCGACCCCACATAGTGGGATAAGGCTATTGTTGTTGTTGTTGTTGTAGTGATTACTGGAGGTAAATTGCAAGTTTATATATTCAAAACCCCCGTGCCATAAGGAACAAAATTATTCTGAGAACAAGTTCATCTTCAGTAAACATACAATATTTCACACTTTGGTACAATTGTTATTTATATTTTGTCCTGTAATTTAATTTTTGATAAAAAATAAATAATCTAAGTCTAAATCACTGCTAAGTTAAAATATTCATCTCAAGGAGAAATTACATTTTAGCCAAAAATAAGTGACAAAACTATGCAAGTTTACAAATATTTTTTTAGACTTTGTTGGCACTCACTAATCCCTCTGACACTCCAAATCTAGGAGTAAATGAAATGCGAAGAGAGATATCTGAAGAATTCAATTCAAGTATTATTATTTATATTCTGAGAAATAAACAATTATTGTCTAAAATTTAAAAATTCCACTCGACTAGATGTAAAATGACGTCAAACCAATGCTAATTTTGTTCTTGCTATGATATGAGCTCATCCAACCATCAAATGCAAAAATATCAGTCAAAGCCTTCGGAACCATCAATTAGCAAGACAAATAACAAAATGCATAGGAAACATCAGGCAACCGCAAGTGGCAGATGGTTTTACTTCTTTTCATTTTCAGTATTGCTTTCCAGCTCCCTCCTCAACTGAAGAGAAAAATCATCACTGACATCATCGTCATCCCAATCATCTTCCCACTGCCGGATCACTTCTGTCCCTCCCTCCTCCTCCTCGTCCCACTCCGTGTAAATCGTATTAACAATAGAAGACTAAAGAAACAGGAAGATACAGAAAATGTGAGCACTAGAGCAGATGTCCTTGAAATCCAATTTTAAACCCAAAACATATGAAGTTATGTATGCTTTGATTAATACCCCAACAGTTTTCAAATATTTTCTATCACTTCTATCACTTGTACCCTGTGGTGCTGATAATTTAAAGAGTGACAAGATCCACAACAAGAAGAACTACATCTATTCCACATTATGACTCATGGAAGAAATAACTTAATTAGGATGTACACCAACATATGGAAGGGATCTTCTCATCGAAATAGTTTGAAATCAAACGCAGGCCGTCAGAGAAAAACCTCTCCTGCTCAGTCTATGACACACTATTGCACAACAGTTAAGTTGCAGCGGAACATGCAAAATCCCTAGCAATCGATGATAAAAACTACTGAATTCTCAGATGAGCATTATCCACAACAAAGGCTAATCATTGAATGTTACTTGTACAGTTTGGTGAAGCATCTGATAGGAATTAGATATCCATTCGTCACCAATCAAGCAATATAGAAATTAGATCGAGAAGTAACACAGAGATATTCATTCGCAAGAAATAGTCCAATTGAGGGAAAAAGGAAAGAAACTCAGAATGCAAAATTGAATTAAGAAGAATGAGATGATCTAAGACTACCTTCATCGATTTCAAACTCAGCATCGTCTTCGAGGAGATCAATCTTGATGTCCTCGGTAGGTTGCTTTGGTTCAATCGCCATAGTCAAACCAGAGCCTGCACTGAAGGTCAACGAAGCGAGAACAAGCGAAAACCCTAGAGTTGAAAAGGAAGAGAGAATAAGGTAAGTCATCAAACAAAAACCAAAGGATTCGGATGGATTTAGCAGGTGTGTGATGCCACTGTTATTGTCAATAGCACGAGGCTAAAAAGTGTAGAATTCTATTTCCTCACATGACGATATAAACAATGATTCTGGTTAGGTTTCTAGAGGATCCCGGAATTTTCCCTTTTCGCAGCAATCATAGAATGATTCAGGGAGAAGACGATGTGGTTTAACTCGTTTTTTTAAGACCATTTGTTTAAATATCTAAAAAAAAATATATCAATAAAAATTTCACTATTCAACTTGTTCTATCAAACCAAAAAAAAAATGCATTATCTTGTTTGTTATATTTGAAATAATAGATTTTTTTTTGGAACTCAGTCTCCATAAACAAACAATAGCGTTAATATTTGAAAAAAAGAAATATGTGTGGAGAAGATTTGATTAATTGTTCAACTTTTAGAATTCGAAAATAATTTATTTGCAGTTTGGTTGGAAGAAATCGGTCATCTATTATCTTCCCTTGGTTCTTAATGTTTATATTCTTTCATTAGAACAACGCTTTATTTATGTATGAGTAGCTGATCTCCTGATCTTAACGTTTGATGGGCACAAAACAACGACTAATTATAGCAATAAACTCTACCTTTTTGCAGAAAGGAAAGGCATAGAAGTAATTAAAAGAATCTGAATATAAGATTCATAGATATATACCTTTACAAAACTTCATCCACAATGACCAGTATCACTCACTGAACTTAGCCCCCTGAGGGGAAAAAATAACCATTTACACAATAGTGACTAGTGACCTGTAAATTTCAAACTCGTATTACATTACTTAGTGTAACTATTTACGTAATAGTGTCTGTGACCTGTAATCTGTAATCTGTAATCTGTATTCATCGAATGTGAAGGGATCGTTCCGGCACGACCGACGAACCAACCCACGTAGAAGTTCTTGTGTCGTAGAAATCCTGAAGAACTTTGATGAGGGAACGTGCTTTCTTGGCCGCATGAGAAGTACCATCGGTAAGCAGCGAGTAAAGCCATGGCATCAGCGTAGAATCCTTGGCCAGAAGCCCCACCACCTCTTCTCCGCCATGCATGCACAGCGACACCAAAATTGACACGCAGTGCTCTTTCCCTGCCTGCCATGTTATTGTCTGCAACATCCTAACGATCAAAGGCAAAGCACAAGCTTTTGACACCGCATTTGCCCCCTCCACGTTCTCCGCCAAGGCTGCAAGAACCGCTAAACAATCTGTGGTAAGGTCGGATTTTTCTGAGGAAGCTAAGATACTAACTAACGCAGGGACAGTGTTAGCCTCAAGCACTTTCTGATGATTCTGTGGAAGCAAGAGAAGCCCGAAAATGGCGACTATGGCATTCTTTTTCCCCAGGGTTGGTGTTTCTTCCTTGATTAGTTCCACCAGAGCTGGGATTGCTTGTGAGTTTTCTCCAATTATTTTCCTGTTTTCTTTCGCGGAAGAAAGGTAGAAGATTGTAGCAGCTGCGGTTTGGCGAGCTTCTAGAGTTATTCCATTTTCGAGAACCATGAGGATTGGTGTTAGTCCCTCACTTTCCATTATAATTTGCTGTCCATTGGTATGTTTTGCCAACTTCAGAAGGGCAGAGATTCCGTTCTCTTGCGTTGATTTATCATTCGTGTCCAACAGATTTAGAAGCGACGGCACTGTTCCTACTTCAATCAGACATGCTCTATTGAAAATGTTGGACCTTGCAAGCGAACGAATTTCGTAAGCTGCCTTTATTTTCTGGTCATCTGTTCCGAACACAAGCCTCCTAGCAATGAACCACGAAAGAAATTGCATGGCGTGTGCTGAAGCTTTACTGCCGGGGACGATGGTTCTCGTTATGTCGCGACTCCGGTGACCGGACTTGGCCATGTAAACTCCTTTGTCAGCACAGAATTGTTGGATTAGCTTTCTGAGGGTTGTGTTTGGGACGAGCTCTGTGTTCATCAGCTTCTCCCCTGTTTTTGGGCATGTCCTGTTTCCAGCTTTGAGCCATTTCTGAATAGATGCTCGATCGTATGTCTGACCAGTTGATACAGTCACAGGGTCTGTCATTAGTTGTAAAGAGATCGGACATCGAAAGTCCTGAGGGTTTATGTAGTTAATCATGTCGGTGCTACACCTTGCCTCTGATGGGTCAGTAGTGGTTTGTTGAAAATCCAGAGTTTCGAAAATCACTACCCTGGAATAGCATAGATACCCAACTAAACTACTCAAAAAAGGAACTTCCCTCTCGTCACCTTCAGAATAGTTAAAGCTAACTTCATCTTCCAAGAATTTGATCTCTTTGTTGCAATCAATCCAATTTTTTATTCCCAGGTAGTTCAATGTTCGCTTCATAATACTCATGCTAGGTTCGATTCCCCTCTCAAACTGATGCAAAACCGAATGGACTTGCTTGGTGCAGAGTTCGTCCTGTGGGTCAAGTTCGAGCTTCACTTTCTGAGCTTGCTTGGCGACTAATTCCACCACCTCCCTCACTTCTTCACAAATCTCGATACTATGCAGAGGCAAAACTTCAAGAGCAGTGGCCAACGCGCGAATCAGAACCCTGAATTGAGTGGCAACGTGCTCTGATTTCATTAGCATCCATAGCCGAGCACCTTCACGAGTACAATCTGAAAGTAAAAAGTGAATTTTTTGGAGGCTGAGGTGGAGCTCGGAGAAGCAGAGAGCAACAGAGTCCCTTATAGAGACCCCACGGTCTCGAATTTCCTCGAGGAAGAGGAGGATGATACCGATTTGACGTATTATTTCCCTGGAGTTTCGACGTTGGGTGGGGAAGAACTTGGATTGGAAACTGCATACAGTCTGGGAGAGAGAAATTAAAGAAGCGAGAAGGGTAGCCGGGGAGACGCCTTCGCAGGGATGAACCGCCGGGAGCGACAGAATACGGCGGCCTGATTGATTTGATTCATGAATCATTGAAGGAAATGAGAATGAGTGAAAAATGGAAACTATGATTTGGATATCATGCAGGAATGGAATGAATCGATAAAAGAGGATGGTCCAATTATAGGAAGGATGGCTGACGGCAGAAGAGTTGAGACACGTGGCAGAGGTGCATTCTCGTGGACGTTGCATTGGGTGAGTCTGAAGTGATAGTAGGCCCCAATAACCGACCTTGACACGTGGACAAATGAGGGAGCGACGTGTGCCTCAAGTGGCAAGAAAAGACGGAAGCGTGTTTGAAGCGACGAAGGTTGACACTTGACACTGGCCAGATCAGTGGTTCTTAATATCCAACATATGAAACCATAAGCACTCGTTTCCTTTCTAATGAGGAGACATACACTATTTTACTCTGTGTCGGCATTGTATCAGGATGAGGTTACGGGGTCAATGCACGGCCTTAGTGATTCGGTTTTAATTTTAATTTTTCTACGCTTTATTAAGCCTTCTCATTGAAGTAGTCCAAATTTTGCGGGGGTGGGTCCATGTCAAATGAATAAACAAAACATATATTCGTTAGTATCCTGGTTCATGGTGGCAGATTCATGAAATGGCTGCTTCTGGTCAAGATTACGGTGCGGGTGGGCAAAGCAGTGATCATGACGTGGACTGTAAACCAACCACGTAATGCCTCGTATATGGCGCATCATTCTGCATTACAATTATCAGCTTTGTAATATACAAAAAATCCAACTCATCTAATCACTATCAGACCTAATTGAGGGCGAGGCGTGTCCATTGCTGGTCCCACTTCAAGAAACTGGTAACTGTATCATTATATAAATTAAAAAAAAAAAAAGCAAGAAAAATTGTCGTTTTGATTGAGGCATGCATTATTTCGGAGTACTTTTGTAACTTGCAGGAGATAGGCTGTGTAGAATTGTACGAAGCACTTTTTATTCACAACCAAGTGGTGGATCCAATCCATGATTACAAATAGTCTCTTAGCGCTTATAGTACAAAGCATGAAGAAGAAGACTAAACACAGGAAGCAGAGTGGAAGAGAGGGATTTAGATCCACGCAGGACTCTTCAAAGGGGAAACGACAGCCTTCACCTGCAAGTAATTGTTAAGACTATAGATTCCCTTCTCCCTGCCCATCCCACTCATCTTGTAGCCACCAAAAGGGATTGCAGCATCGAACACGTCAAAGCAATTAATCCACACGGTTCCCACCCTCAGTGCCCTCATCATTCTGTTGGCTACGTCCAAGTTCTTGGTGAACACTCCTGCAGCTAGACCATACTTGGTTTCATTTGACCTCCGTATTACTTCATCAATGTCCCTATCATAACAAATACCAGAATTAAAAATACGACTCCGAAGCACAAAGGCAGGCTGGCCGGTCACAACATCAAGGTTTCACTCACTTGAATTTCAAGATGGATTGAACAGGGCCGAAGATTTCATCCTTCGCTATCAACATATCATCCTGATCATTAAAATGTCGTTAGATTGATTGATTCTTCATATCATTTAAAACAAATTTTCTGGAAAATGGTGAATATTATATTATTATGTTATATAGTATGTTGTATACCTGAACATTGGAGAAGACCGTTGGCTGGACGAAGAAGCCCTTGGAGCCAAGTCTCCCACCTCCACATTCAAGGGTGGCGTTGCTTTCAATTCCAGATCTTATGTACCTAAGGACTTTCTCAAATTGTTCCGTGTCGATCTGGGGACCTTGTTCAACACCTTTCTTAAAGGGATCACCAACAATACGTCTCAGAGCACGGGCCTTCGCTTTCTCTAAGAACTCATCATAGATTCGCTCGTGCACAAAGGTGCGAGACCCAGCACAGCAACATTGTCCCTAGAAAAATAGCCATCCGAAGGACTGAGGTTCATGCATTAAGTTGGGAACCCACATGTAAACATTTGTCATTTTTTTTCAAATAGTTACGGGAGAGCAAGGTTTGAAAAAACCTGGTTGAAAAACAGAGCAAAGTGGGCGAGTTCTACAGCTTTGTCTACATCGGCATCGTCGAATACTAAGAAAGGCGATTTCCCTCCGAGCTCCAATGTCACTGGCTTAAGGTTGCTTCTTGCAGCCAATTCGAGCACAATTTTTCCAGTCTCAGTGGATCCAGTGAATGCTAGCTGCCAAGATAGAAGAAGAGATTTTAAGCTTCCATCAGAGATGAAAGAATACATTATACCAGTATATAACTAGGTAAAAGGAAAGCTAAATGATTTAGACAAGCAACAAATCCACATTGTTAGATAACATGCCTTGAAATCAAATTTCGATGATTGTTGAAGTTTTTTGTAATGACCTAAAAGCAATAGGCAAACAATCATTAAACAAAAAGATAAATCCACAAAAATCCACGTTTCAGCTTGCAATTTAATTTTCTCTAAAATACTACCTCTAACTTCGGCTACAAGTTTATGAATCAAAACATGGCTATAATGTGGAAACAAAAAGGAGAATAACAGAGTCAGAAAGTGTCTATTGGAGCCAAAAGGAAAAAAGTGTCTAGATCTTTTTCCCCTTGATGAATTTTCACGACCTGAATGCTATATGTAATAAGTACTCTAATATGAGAAAATTTGCCCGAGCCTGATATGGGGTTTCAGATCATCATCCACAGAAAAAGAATGCACAAGATAGTGCATTGAACAGTTGTAGCAGTCTGAACCCCAGATAATAAAAATAAAAGCATCCCCAATATCAAGCCTACTTCATTCTTGATCTACAAAACCCAGTAGTCCTGTACCATACAAGTGATGTCTAAGATAATTTGTTCCCCAGAATACCTTGTCCACGTCCATATGACTTGCAAGAGCTGCACCAGCAGTTGGACCATACCCTGAAACCACATTCAAAACACCAGGCGGAAGACCAGCCTGCCAAAAATCCAGCATATTCGTAGTTAAACCCTTCCGGTGAAACTTTAAACACAAACTGAGATACTCTTAATAATCTAACTTCAGATGTCTCAATGATTGGTTTTGTGTGTGTACATAGCCTAAGAGCCTACCTCGTGCAATAGTTTTGCCACATAGAGAGCAGTTAGTGGAGTTTGCTCTGCAGTCTTGAGGACGATGGTATTGCCACAAGCTAGAGCTGGTCCAACTTTCCAAGCAAACATGATGAGAGGAAAGTTCCAAGGGATAATTTGTCCTGCAACACCAATTGGTTCATGCAACACCTCCACATGGTAATCTCCATCTGCAGGGACTGTCAGACCATGGATTTTATCTGCCCAGCCTGAATCATTTCGAAGGTGAACATCATAAGAAAACCATACAAAGGTATAGGTAAGTAAAACAAAATAATTAAGCATCTAATAGTCCTCACTCATCCTTCATACCAGCATAGTAATGAAATAGACGCACAAACAATGGTAGTTCCGACTTGGCTGACTGTTCATAAGGCTTCCCATTGTTCCACGTCTCCAGAGCAGCAAGCTCACTGCTGTGCTTCTCAACCAAATCAGCAAATCGCAGCAATATTCGACATCTTTCCTGCAAGTGTCGTAAAATAACAATTAAGTGATAAGCAAATTCCAGACTGCGTAAGTAAAGACAAATGACTGCAAAAAGTTCCTACATAAGCAGTCATTTTTGGCCAAGGTCCTTCATCGAATGCCTTGCGAGCTGCTGACACTGCACGGTTGATATCTTCGGTGTCGCCTTCAGCAACATGAGCAATCACTTCTCCTGTTCGCGGATCATATGCTGGAAAAGTTTTCCCTGCGAAAGCGGGAAAAAAAAAAAGTCCGTTTTTGGGATACTTCAACAGTAAAAGAAAGTGGGAAAAGTCTCAACCTGTAAACTAGATGAAGGCATGGACGTACCTGAAGCAGCATCGACAAATTGGCCATTTATTAGATGCTGGGTGTAACTTATCTGTACTTCGGGAGAGATTAATTCCTCAACAGCTGCTGCTTCAGTGCTAAATCTGTTGAAGTTAGTCCGACTACCACAGATTCTTCCTGGGACACCGAATTCATGTGGAAGTTTTAAGCAATGAATTGAACAATCGGATTCTGACAGATTAGTTGTTAATCTCAGCATCAAATATCCGCATAAAGAGAACTAAAGGGGCAAAAAGGAAAGATAAAAATCAAAGGACTCTAGCTATGAATAGTCTACGAAAGTCAACTTTTCCAATTATATTGGAATAAATCTGGGGAATCCAGAAAGTTTATCACCCTTAAGTTCAAAGGAAGAGCAAGAGGAGAACTGCAACAGTGGAAAAGGACAAAAGTCGAGAGTTAGCAATCTAGGAAACATACAGTAGTCATCATCGAGATTCAGAAAACCCATGAAAAGATTACCACTGAACCAAAAAAGCGAGAAGGAGAAGCTGTAAAAAAGAAAAAAAAAATGAAGAACAGGTTCGGCCAGTCACCTGGTGAGCGAAGCAGAGAAGTAGATAGTGAGCGAGAAAGCAGAGAGGAAAGCCTTCGAGCAGCCATGGCCGATGTGGAATCTCCGAAGAACGTCGTCTTCTTCTTACAGCGATGATAAGCACTCCGAATGCAAATGGCAGCAGTAGAACTATTTGCTGGCAACCGTCACTTGAACAAAGAAAAGAGCCCAAAAAAGTTAAAAAAAAAGAGGTTGTCGTTTCCGTTGACGCCACTTCACCCAAGGATGGTGAATGAGAAAGAAAAGAAACAAATTGCAATTGTAGGCCCTAGGATTTCAAGAATGAACCGGGAATTATAGACCAAGCAATGAATAGCCAGATTCTTATCGATTCAAATTGTTAGAAAAACATGAGAGACGCAGAGAAAATGGGCTTTAAGGCGCGAAGAAACATGCTACTGGATGTCACAGCTCGTCACTCAACATTTTTGCCATTGTACTAATAAGGGAATTTATAACTGGGAAGGACTGTCTCTTCCCATTTTTCGCATGAACGTCCGAACTTTGTCATGTCTCATGTATGGGAGGGTTGTTATCCTTCCTTCTTGTCCTTGCTCTTTTTAAAATTAGAATATATCCGTACAATGTGGCAAGGGAAAAATTCTTCTAGAAATTATTAATTTTAATTAAAAAATAATTTGAAAGATTCAATTGAGATTTTTTTAGAGGATTGAGTTAAGTTGAGTTGTCTTTTAGAAATTAAATTGAAAATTTTTTTACTTGAAAAATTAAATTAACAATAATATTTAAAAATTAAAGTGTTTTTTTGGCCCGACAAAATTAAAGTATCAATTGCTTCTTACTATTTTACTTTAACATAAATAATCTTGTTTCTTTTTGATACATAAATAATCATGTTTCTTTTTTTTTGGTAACCTAAATAATCATGTTTTTTTTTTATTTGTGAAAAGTGTTCCACTTATAGCTAATTATCACAAAAGATAAGCACGAACCCTTCCTCTTCGAGATTGGTCAAGAACCTTGTCTCGTTGGTCATATTTACATTTTCAGTTTTCAAACGAAAAGGTATAATAAAACATATCTGAGGAAATTAAACAAGGGCTAAACATTAATTCATGAAACCAAAATGTCAAAACATTTGAAAATGAACGGGCTAAAAATACATGAGAAAAAAAATGCATTCCATGACCCAGCTTTGACGAAACTTATAATAAAAAGTCTTAAAAATTCAAATTATTTTTAGAGATTGAAAGAACTGTTTTTTCATACAATTATCCTAAATCTAATATTATCATATCATATTCAAACATTGCCGAACCGTTCTCTCAATGTGATTACAAAGTTCAAATTCTCAATCTTACTAAAAAATCGAGTCCCTTTCGTTTGACTTAATTACTATCTAAAAGATTTATTTATGTGCATCCAATATCAACTAAAGGAGCTTTATTTGTACGGTAAATGGATAAAAAGTCTAAAAGTTAATAATAATATTTTTAAGAATCTTTCTAAATAAAAAACATAAGTTATAATTTTATCATGTTGAGAGTTAAAAAATAATGTAGTAAAAATCTAAAGTCTGATGATAAATAACCTCCAAATTATAAATAGTAATAATGTTAAGAAAATCCTGCGACACAGAGAAGCATGAATTATAACTTTTTAATATAAAAAGTTAAAAAAGACCATAAAAATTTAGAATTTACTGATAATCATTTTATGTCCGAGGGTATTTTGATTATTTAAAGAAAAATTTAAGTCCTTTAATATTTAAGAATAATTTAAGTTAATTTTTTAAAAAATATTTTAATATAAAATGTGTTAAATTTGTATCTTTAATTATATTTTTAAAGATTTCAAATATAGAATGACTATGATGTGAAGTGGAGAAAGAACCAAAAAGATGAGGCCATGAGTGCCACCCAGTGGGGAACTGTTCCTTTTGGCCAGGTTGGGAAATTCTCTGGTTGAACGGAAAGCCACATGATAACTTACATCAATTTTTTTTTTTTGGGGCCAACCATGACAACTTTCATGTTGGCCTCTTGCCTATTTATTAATGTTGATCAGTCTATAATCAATATTTTATTCAGCAGCTCATTAGTAGATGGAAACAACTGGGTGTGACTTATAATAAGCCAATTCGCTCAAATTAATATTAATATCACTACATGCAAAAAAAAAAATATTTAACATCTCCAAACCATTAATTTTAGTCTTCGTTTGTGCAAAATTTGTTTGTTTAATTGGTCAAAAAATTGTTTATTTAATAAAATTCACGAAATAGTTTAGGGGTGAAAAACAAAAGCACTATTTTTTCCCCCGAAAAGAGTGGAGAGAAAGTTATTAGTATATGCAACTGACTGGAAAAAGAAATTAGCCGATTGGGATAAAGGGACCATTTTGCTTCTCATTCAAGAAGCCTTTCACCCACCAAATTATGAAAAGACCCATTGTCACGGCTATAAAAATAGTTGAAATGTCAGATCTTACAGAATTAATTTTGGAAGATAAATTCGGTATTTTGAAATATAAACAAATTAAGATAATATTAAATCAACATATAAATCTATCTGTTATAACTTATATTATTTTAATGAGAGTTGTGTACTTAATATATTTAAATAAATTTATTTATTTTTATTATACTCAATTTACTTACTAGTCTCTCTTCAATCTATGTTTTGAAGCAAAAAAAGTTCCAAATTCCAATCATGGTATGAGTTGTCTGTTTCTCTGGAATAATAGGCAAAATGATTAAGCCATATGTTGAGATCATGCAGAGCAGAAACAAGTTGGTACTCGGTCCTTGCTTTGCTTCTATCAATCACAATCATCATAACCACTCCACTATCATTTATCTATTTCTGCAGGATTTTTTTTTTTTTAAAAAAGAAAGGGAAAACAAGGAAGTCAATGGAAGTTGAGTAAAAAGAAGTAAATCTGAATTGGTAGAAAAAGAAAGCCACACTTTTGTTGCTGAAATTAAGACCGATAGACCAGTGTCATAGATGGAGGATTTGCTTTATATGGTTTGATCTGAAATTTACAAGTTCTCGATTTGAGATACCAATTCGCTAAATTCTAAATACAATCCTCAGAGGAATTTACCTCATTCCATATGTACACGGCGACTTGGATAAACTACAGAGAAAAGGACTGTTTCTGCAAGCATATATAACTTAAGAGATACAAGAGTAGTATCTTAATGAGACCTAAAAACTAATCTTCGTGGTCTGCTGAGAAGTCAGGGTCTGTAGGCTTAAACAGCTTCGGCATCTTCAAGCTACTTTCGTCGGGGATTGTCACCTTGTGATGTGCCCCTCTTCTAGTGTTTTTAGCAAACTTCGAGGCCAAATATGTAGTCGAAAGGCTTCCAGTTGCAATCTTCCCTGTTGAGCTCTCTTCACCATCCAAATCTGTTAATCCTAACAGATTCTCTTTCTCCAAAAGCTTCATTGCCAACTTCCTCTTCACATGGCGTCTCCAAGCAGCTTGTATAAAGCTAGCTCCCCAAGCCCTCCATTGGTGGGAGTAGTACCTGAAGCCATGCTGAATTCTCTTGCTATGCAGCCTCTTAAACTGTATGGCGAAGAATCTGATGTCTTCAGCTCTGAGTGCAAATGCTTCCAATTCAGTGATGGTCTTCACGGTTCGAGTGGAGGATGGAAGGCTACTAGATGTGAAGGCCAAAGCCCACGTCAGCAGTTCTTCGCCACAAAAGTCACCTGGTCTAAGGGTTATAGAGTTGAAGAATCCAGATCTCCCACCATCTGTGGTGGAGCTCTCCACTTGTCCTCTAATGATGAAAATCATCTCTCTTACTGGGTCTCCTTCCCTTACTAAGTACGTGTCTTTTGTGTGCAGGCACGACACAAGGCGTTCACATATGGCATCTAGCAGCTGATCATCCATCTGACCAAAAAATGGAACCTGAACACAACAAAACAGACCCAAGTCAATTTGTGAACATGAATTATTGGATGAGTTCGTTGAGGAAATTAAGGCGTGAAATGTTTTTCTGCGCAAAAGGTACATGTACATATAGGGGCCAAAATTTGGTCCTGAAAACTGAACTTTGGTGTATACAAAGGAGCCTTGAATGGACATGTTCGCATATAACAATTTTTCATTGAAGCAGCTAGTCAATTTTTGTACCCGACGAACGAAAGCAAGACAAATATGTCTCTGAATCTGACGCCGAAGGTCCAAAGGTAAAGCACGCAAAATAGTTTCTTCATCCACACCTCTAGTGGCTAGCCATTTGTATTGAACAAGCCGACGAACACGTTCTTGCAGTTCTGGTGGAAGTTGGCGATGCCTCATCCACTCTTCCGTATCTCTTAGTTTAATTCTCCATTCTTCAAGTCTAGCAGTGGTAGATTGCCAATAATTCTTAATCCGGGAAAAAAAGAGTTAATGAATGAACAAGATTAAGAAGAATTACAATTACAAATAGAATTTAATAATATGAAATACAAGCGGATACTACTGAACATATGGGGATACCTGCATGTTACCAATGAGAAGCGCAAAGAGAATTAAACCCGCGATGCAGACGAAACTCGCAAATAAAGATTCAGAGACGAAGGCACTTGTATCTAGATTCTGTCCATATGCACTGCGCATAATCCAAGGGTTCAATAGATATTAGATAAAGCAAAAGTACAAGTAGACGAAACACAGACAATAAATCATAATAGCTGGTTTTGAGTGAAAAGACAGAATTATAGGCAGTACGAAATCATATAGGCAGGAATAAGTTGATGCTCTGAATGACCATGGAAAGCACAGCATACCATAGACTCTTCAAACCCCACCAGAGGCAATAAAAGTATCTTTCTATGAACCTAGATGTAGCAACCGAGTCAGTAAAAGCGTCGGCGTACATTCCAAACTCGAAGTGGCTGTCTTCATTCTTAGCATCACAGACGACAGGAAGGTGAGTTTGTTTGTACCAAGCATTCCGTGCAGGATCGTTCAGTGAGTCACAATCAAGAAATTGAGGCGAACAAGATGGAGAGTGCGTTGCGTTGGCTTCCTTGGCGCAAATTTTTCTCCAGCATTGAGACTGACGCTGAATCGCTAATAAATAATACGCTGCCCCTAAAACCTGCACTCACATTTACATTTACATGTACATTAACATTGACTTTGTTTCTAACTCGAACAACTTTCTCTTGCTGATTTCAGACCCAAGTGAGAAAAATGCACACACTCACATGGCTGGCCAACACGTAAAAACCAAGATTGTATAAAGACCCTGCCAACGCCGTCTTGGCTATAAGGCCGCTGGTTTTTATAATCCGGCGTTGGAGAGGGAAAATCTGAAAGAATCGAGGAATATACTGAAGGAGAACAATGAGAGACAGAGTATGATTCGCATGAGATGCTGTTGAATCTTTGAATGCGGGAATCACGAACCAAATCACGATCTGCGTTAGATAAAAACCAGTAATCCTCCGTTTAAAGTTTGAACGAAATTGAATGATGAGGGGATTACCTGAGGGAGAGGAAGGCATGCGAGAAAATCAAAGCTGAAATCGGTCTTTAGATAGCGAAGGGCGATGAGGGAGGGATCAGTGATGAGATCACCGCGGCCAAAAGAGCGGGAAGAAAAGTAGGCGGTACGGAACTTGAGAACAATGTGGAAAACAAAGAAGATATCGGTGAGGGTGCGGAAGAAAGTGACGAAGACGCCGAGGACCAAGTCGATTTTCATGCAATTCTCGCTGCCGATGATGGGGAAATAGAAATAGAGAGGATCCAGGAAGAGCGCAAGGAAGCTGGCGTAGAGGAAGGTGCGATTCCATCGGTCGACGAATTCGGATTGGGGATCGAGGATTTGGTTCCACCAGGGCACCTTCTTACTGAGAAAGAAAGAGTTTGTGAAATGGGTTCGTAATAATCCAGATGAAGGAGCTTTGTATCTATTCATCTTCGCCTTCTTCTTCTTCTTCTTCTGCCGTGACAGGCGGAGTGTGAGAAATTAATGGGTTTGACAGAAAATCATTCACTCACCAGGAGACAAGTGCGGGAGACGAGGAAGGAGACACAATCTCGTTGAAACAAAGGAAAGCGCGCCAAATAAAACTGACCTATCAAATTGTTTAGCAAGAAAAAAACTGACCTTTCAAATTATTATTATTTTTAATTATTAAAGGAAACAGAACAGGGAAATTGACCACAATGCAGCCCAAAAAACAGATTTTAACTATAAACTACAACATTGAAAAATTTTCCTAGAATGCTACAACTAATCTTAGTTTGGTGGAAACCGATTCGTACCAATAATGTTTTACTTTTTTTTCAATGAAATAACCAAAAAATCGGTTTTGTCCAATTCGAAATGTGTTGGGCCATTTTATATATGGTAAAAAATTTAAATATATTGCAATAATTATGTAATGATTAATGATTGATTGAGTTATAGATATAATAATTAAAAAAAGATAATTGTGTAGTGATAAATCAATTTTCATAATTATGGAATAATGATAAAAAAGAAATGATTGAGTAACGGTTAAAAATAATGTGAAGTAAAAAAAAACAAATATTATTGTAAATAATAATTATTAATTAAATACTAAAAATAAGTTGAGGAATTAATTAACTGTATTAATTGATAATAAACTAATAAATAATAATTAATAGTAAGCAATTAAGATTAGAATTGGTTACAACAATTAAAAAAAAAAATTTTCCTTCACATGAAAAAAATTGTCCACCCTATGTATAATAACTTCCTATGCTACATTTTGGTCTCTTTCTAACATATTATGATTGTTCTTGTCTTATTGACCCTTCATATTGAGATTCAAGTGATTTAATGGTATGTGTAAAAAGTGGAGTATTAAGATCGAATATAGGAGACTCAATGAGAGGAATTGGCTGTTTAGGAGTCATGGATGATTCATTTGATGGTCCGCCTAAATTGAATGTGTAATCATTATATTCAATCGCAAAAATTGCTGAATTCTCAAATAAAGACATACATGATAACTCAAAATTGGATGAGCTGAATTGAGTCAAGGTTGATGGTGGCATGTAATAGCATTGACCAAAAATGTCAAAAGAAGAAGCAGCTCCTCGATCTTGTTCTTCTTCAATTTCTACCATGACTCCTTGATCTTATGCCTCTTCCTCTTCAGCTACAACTGATGGTTGAGTTAACAAATAGCCATCACGTCGCTTACTTGGTCTCCCTTGAGGAATCAATATACGTGATAGCTCAATTGCAAGTGAGGTAGGCTGAGGGACCATATTGTAATGTTTTTTTAATGCCATTTTGATGTTATGTTGGTATTGTATAACTCTTTCTTGATATTCCCTAGTTGACATAGGCAGAGAGCCATTCATATTCAATCTAATCAATTCAATTGCTATATTGACTTTAAATTAATAATAATATATTAGGTAATAACATTATCCATATAAACAAAACAAAGACAAAGATGTTGTATACTTATTGCAAAATCGGTTATAGCACTAGCTGAGTGAATCCATCATTGAGTGTGTTTTCAATACCATCACATATACTCAGATTTAATGCTCCATATGCCATAGGTGACTCAATAATAACATCATGCCATTTATTCCAAGCCTCAATGAATTTCATGTGTTCTTGAGCCCAATTGCAGTATGTTCTTCCTCTTAGTTGTATTTTGTGGCATTTCCCCAGATGAACTGGGGCCTTAGGAATTGGTTGTTGACAACCAAACTACTTGAACACACGATCAAGATGATGCTATTAAATTATATGGAAGCATATAGGGGGGACTAAAGCTAGTCAAATATGTGGTGTCTCTAAGCAATATTCTGGAATTAATTACTGCACCAGTAGAGATTCATATGATTGCCAAACTATACCATCCTCCCCCATTTCATCAAGCAACTTCCTATAACATTGCAGCACTATTTCACTAAGACAAGGTAGTTGTCCTACATTTTTCCATTTATGAAGACATGGAGGAACTTGTTAAACTTTGTATAAATAAGTTAATAAGTTAAAATCAAATAATTGGAATGTAAATTAAGCATACCCGAATCCTAAGAGTGGTGTAAAATGATAGATATCTGTACATGGATTTGCTAGTGGAGGTCATTGTGACACTAGCGTAGAGAAGCAATCCCATGCCAGAGGTGGAGTAATATTATGCATCCGCCAATCCCTTGCTCTGTATGGTTTGTTGCGTTGTATAATTCTCTATATAAATGGATTAATACTACAGACCCCAAAGAATATAAGCCCTCTCTTTCCAAATCCATGAGTAGTTGAAGGTACATTAAATAAACTCTTTAACTAGACATATCTGGCATTAAATATCCACCAATCAACCTAAGTATATATACACGAGTAAATTGTTATATCTATTGTTCATATGTATCTTCTTTGAGGTCATGAAAGTGTTTATCCAACTAACTTATGACTAGTGCCAGTCCAAAAATATTTTTTTTGCAGGTGGTAATTTTCCATGGAGCAATTGACACATATGTGGCAAATCAAAGTTTGACTTATCATAGAGTTTCTGCCACAAGGTAGGCCCAATTGAATTGCCACATCTTGTAAAGTTATAGTGCATTCTCCATGAGTGGTATAAAAAATATATGTCTCAGGATGCCATATCTCAACAAGTGTTAAGATCAACATTGGATCATACTCAAATTGTCTTATTCTAGCAGTGTTGTAGAAAGCAGCCTGTATAAGATATGGTACAATTTATACTGGTGGCTTAATTAGTCTATTTCTATGCATGACTCGTCAAGTTCGAAGAATTCAATTGACCTACAAACATATATATATATATATATATATGGAAGTGTAATATATGATGAAGCATATCAATGATCACTTAAATGTGAAAAAAATTACTTATATTCTAAGTTCACATAGTCTCTGAAATATGTCATGGTTATAAATATAACAGTGAATCATCCTTAGAACCAAGACTAATGATTTGATATGGTTGAGTCATTTCAAAAATATCCTTGCAATATTTGGAGTGAAAACAAGTATCCAATATTCAGGTTGTTGAATAAAATAAAGTATGAGGCCTACCTTTGAGTATCCTCGAATGAACAATAAAACTCACACATTGTGTAGACTAGATCACCAGAGTGGAACCTAGTTTTAATTTATGCCGAATAACACTTCACACACTCACAAAAAAAATAGAGAAGAGAGGAAAAAAGCCCAAAAGAATTGTAAGTTTTTTGAGGAATGAGCTCCTTTATTTATAGGTGGAAGATTGTATTTTTTATAATCTCTGCATTTATGAGCAGAATTTAATTCAATATCAAATTGTATTAGGAAAGAAGTATATGCTTACTCCCTCATTAATATTCAAAAAGTTAACAAGCTTTTAGAAAAAGTAACTGGCTCATTAAGGGCGGACTTTTTTCTTAACTAAATCCAACAAACTACAATTTTGTCATCTTTTGATATATTTAAAGAATGTCAAATACATATGTTTAAAAATGTCAACTACAAATGAATGTCTTAAGAGGCCTGACTTTGTAGACAAGTAGAGCGATTATGACTTATTTTCCTATATAACCCACTTTTGGATTGTTGACCGAATGCAGTCCAATCTACTTCATTACGTATGTGAGTCAAATGGGGATAGCCTTTTTCTCAAATAATTGCTGGGCTAAGGACTAATGTCGAAATATTAGTTTCTGGCCAATAAACCTCATCTTCTACAAGGTGGAACTTATAACTGTAAGCAAAGTGCATGGTTTTTAACTTGAATACAGTATCCACAAATTGCAAATAATCTAATTCAAAGCTCACACATGCAGTAATGACATGCATGCATGGATAGTGCTCTATTTGAAATTCTTCATAATCATATTTTCTTTCATTCATCTCAAGTTTTCAACAACGACCAAATTGATGCCATTGAACATTGTGCAGTTTAACAACATCAAAAGATGTTGGTCTTCTATTATAAGTGCAAACATGGCATGCAAATGTAGTATTTCTAGCTATTTCTAACTTTTTGTTAAGTGTTTCAAAGAAAACTTAGCTAGTTGTTATTTATGCATATATTTGTTGGGTATGATTGACAAAATAGTTATTCACCCTATATATGATAACCTTGATGAGACCAGTAATTAGCAAACTCTAGACACATTTAAAGACACCATTCATGCATTTAGTGAGATTTGTTGTCATTTGACTGTAACAATGACCTTTAGAGTCATATGCACAAGACTTTAGGATGTTGTTGATCCAGCTAGCTACATGCTCATAAGTCAATGCTATCTCTAACAATTGTTGATCAATAACATGTTTCTCATATGCATAACCTACAAATAATTAGGAACTTATTGTTAATAATTTTACTTTCAACATTTAATATATGAGAACAAGGCAATTAACTCTCACCAATATTGATAAACTTCTCTTTCAGCCAATTTGTTCCATGTGCTTTATGCAAATTTGCAACCACATGTCTAAGACAAAAAACATAATATCCACACTATCCAACACGTGGATTCTCAACCACAAACATAATTGATCGATGTCTATATGAAATTAAACATATCCCTTCCCTTTCATATATGACGTATATGGAAACATTATATAAGAACTATGTCCAAGCAACTTTTGCCTCCCTCTCAACCACAACAAAGACAAGTGGTACAATATTGTGATAACTATTTTGTGATGTAGCCATAAGCAATGTGCCTTTATTTTTCACATATAGAAAAGTTCTATTAACTTAGACAATGGGCTTCAAGTGATTGAATGCATTGATATATAGTTTAAATGCCCAAAAAATAAGCTTAAACATTTCAATAGTTTGCCTTTCAGAATTGGCTTCCGAACATAGCTTGCTTGAGAATTTTACACATGAACTAAGTATGAAATGTTGGACTACAGCTAGCCACCGAGGTAATAGTGAATGAGTTCTCCCAGTTACCAAAAACAATAATTAATGCTAATTGTTTTATCTTCCATGCGTTTTTATATGACAAAGTATATCCAAACATGGAATACATACACTTAATAATATGAGAAACTTTCACATCTGACTGATCAGTTACCATCCCCACTACACATGATGAAATGACATCAGCATCTAGCTTGGGATGATCCTGAGTTAATGATGGAGCTAAACACATATGGTCCCTGTATATAAACCAAAAGATTTTATTGGCTTTTTTGTTAGCCCTTGATCTCTAATTGCAACTATTTTAATAATTTACACATCGATATTCTTCATATTTTTACTTGAATAATATATTTTAAACATGTGATGAACTCAAACTGAGTAAAGTTTGATGCACGTTTTAGAGCACAGACATTATTAAAACTTTGCCCTATGAAAAACTCATGAATATTATTAAGGGGATGAAAATCTCTCAGTCCACTAAACTCAAGAGCCATAACAAACTCTATATTATGTAAGAAGAAATTAGACGCAGGCTCTTCGTATTCATTTATATGCAATGTTTGGTCAGGGACATTATCGCTACCCTCATTATTCTCCTCATGGGCCTTACCGTCATTATCAGCATCATCATTCTTATTACTAGTATTTAGTAAGAAATCATACTCATACTCGCCTTCAAAGTCAACCATAATATCTTTAGTTAGAGGAAGTGAAGAAGATAGTCTAGTATTGCCAACAACTGGACAAAGATTAAATGGGTTGAAATTTTAAAAGTGCATATTAAACCTTGATCCCTATTCTATTGAGTCCATTTGATTGCTACTCAATGCCAGTGTATATCTAACATAGTTCTTAGGATAGTCATCAACTTCTACATTGACAATGTGTGCACACAACTCTTTCCTTGTCAATTGAATTGCATATTGCGAATTTATTTGCCACATTTTGGCTATATCAGAATCAATTTCCAAAATACATGACTGGAACCATGGTGAATTTATGGATTTTGGGCATCTATATACAAGACTTGACACAGTTTGATTGGAATGAAGTCTAAGATTTTATTCAACAACTTGCTTTAGTTGAATCAAGGTAATGTTTAAATCAACATTTATCATTTTTATACTATTGGATTCAAATGTCACACCATTGATACCAATAAAAATTAGTTCATTTGCAAATATGTAGACCCACAATTTTCTATTATCCATTTCTCTTTCTATACTATAAATTATTTATTATCTACTTATAAACATGAAATAAATCTTAATATACAAAACAATCTAACAACTACACACTTTTTTAATATATGAAAATAACAAATATCGAACAAAGTATATTATTTTTTAAGAGAACAAAATACACTATTATTTTCTAAATAAAATTATCTTCTAATATACGGAAAATAATCTATACGTAGATAAATTTACTACTACAAAAATTCCCTAAGTGTTATTTATTTAATAAATTAAAAATGTATTCTTAATTATAGATATGCTATATTTATAATTTTTTTCATACATCATATAATTTTCCTCTAGCTTTCTATTATCAATATTATAAAACAAACAAAATTAAAAAAAAATCACTTGACTACATGAATATACGGTATTATATATTTTATAAACTTATCAATATTTTTTCATACATAATATATTATACTCATGAACACATGAAAAAATATTAAGCACATTTTTTTATTAAAATTGTAATAAGAAAAGACTGAACAATTTAACAAAATAAATATATTTAACTACATAGATTATTATAAACTATAAAATAATTAGCTACATAAATATATTTTTTCATAATAGATTATTATTTCATAAATTAACTAAATAGATTATTATTATCTCATAGATTTTAAATATTTATTTACTAAATTAAAATTTTATCCTTAACTATAAATATGTTATATTTATAATTTTTTTCATACATCATGTAATTTTTCTTTAACTTTCTACTATCAATATTATAGAACAAACAAAATTAAAAAGATCATTTAACTACATGAATATATCATCTTATATACTTTCTAAAATTATCAATATTTTTCATACATAAATATACTATGCTTATGAACACATGGAAAAATACTAAGCACATTTTTTTATTAAAATTAAAATAAGAAAAAGCTAAAAAAATAAAAAAAATAAATATAGTTAAATAAATAAATTATTATGAACTATAAAATAATCAGCTATGCAAATATATTTTTTCATAATAGATTATTATTATCTCATAGATTTTACTCCTCCTATACCCTACTCTATTTATTAGATATTTTGAGAATTAGAGTACTGACAAGGAATAATAAGTAGTAAAGGAGAATTATTGAATTGGGATGCAATGTCTGTTGGCAAAAATTAGCAGGGTAGTCTACTGTCCAATCTAATCCAATGAAACAGAATATTATCAAACTATACTTATGAAACTATACATAAATGGATTTACAAAAGAGATGTCCTTCTCTTCAATTTTCTATTATCAATATTATAGCATGCACAAATTAAAAAAATCACTTAACAAGATATAATATTAAACTATACAAACAAGGTTGTCAAACTCATGAGTTTAAACTACTTCCTCCATTCCATATTATAAGGCAATAAGAGTTTTTTTTTCCATTATATAAGATAATATATAGTGATTTATTATTTTTTCCTCGTTTATTGTATTATTAATATTGTAATTTGTGTTATACTCCTTCCATCTTATATTATAAAAGTAATATAAGAGATTTTTCTTATCTCATAATATAAGACAACATATAATAATTTGTCATTTTTACCTTTCATTTATTGTATTATTAGTATTGTAACTTGTGCCATATTTAATTAGAGGTGTAATTAATAGGGGTAAAATTGAAAATTTTAGTTTTTTTTAAAATTTAAAGATATAATAAATGCTTATTAATATACGTAAAATCCCTCATATTATCTTATAACTAGAAAATTGTAACATCCCTAAAATATTATATAACTAAAAATGCATAAAAAATTTGCAAAAACGGACAAATACCATTCTGCGTGAAATATGGTAAATAGGTCATTTTTTTCGATTGGACAAAAAAATGAGAAATTACATTTTTTCCACTACGAATTATGGAAATAATAAATTTGTCCCTACCTAAGAATTAAGAGAAGTAAGATATTTTAGCAAATATTACAACTAATAACCTGAAAATTTTAAAAATTATAAATTTATCCCAGGTCAAGGGTAATTTTTTTAATATGCAATATTATTGTCAAAACAAAGCTGTCAACGAGAAAAGTCCAATAGTATATGGCGCTGAGTGTTAATATTCAAGGATGAAGAAATAATCGGTGCCAAAGATTAAA
Organism: Adenanthera pavonina; assembly: GCA_026686845.1. Taxonomy (NCBI): domain Eukaryota; kingdom Viridiplantae; phylum Streptophyta; class Magnoliopsida; order Fabales; family Fabaceae; genus Adenanthera; species Adenanthera pavonina. Next base: position 6,381,034 of record JAIVEN010000016.1, read on the forward strand.
AAGTAATTTTATACCGATAAAGTTATTTTTTTAACTATAAAAGCCAAAAAGTCAAAGAAAAGCTATTGGACGTCACAAAATGATCTTTTTAAAGAAAGTATATTAAAGTAATACCAGATACAAATTCACTTTAACCTTGTATCAATAAAGTGAATTTACACTGTAAAAAGTAACTTTACTGGTCTAAGTATAAAGTAACCAACATATAGTATTATTGGACTGGAAAAAATTATGCAGTATCTTGGACAAGTGTACCCCTTATTAGGACGCCACATGTCAGCTCATGTGTCCAAATTGGAAGTCTTGATGGCCAAGAAAAGGTAAGACTTAATGATTAAGTTTTCTTAATTAATTAAGAATTAGCAAAAGTAATCTTAATTAATTGCTTTTATATATACTCTCTCCTCTATCATTGTACGAGACACATTTAGAAAAGAGAGGATGAGTGGTCTGCAAAGCTGAGAGAAAGGAGGGAGCACATGAAGGAGGAAAGAAAAATAAGGAAGAAAAGCAAGGAAAATTGGTAAGTAAACTTCTTATGTTTTTTAAGTATTCTAGTATAGTTTCTAAGCTCTATGAGTTAGTTCCCTTGAAATCTTCTCTCCTTCATCCACTGTTCTAATCTGGCTAAGCATGATTAATGGGAAGAAAAGTTGTTTTAAACCATAAAATCAAGAGAAAGCTTGAGATTTTACTAAAGGAAATAAGTATGGTATGTTTTAAGTAAGTTTATAAAAGAACCGTTCTTTTTCCTTTGGAGCAGATTTTTGGCCAAATCATTTGAGTGTCTTAAGGTTGGAGTTTCATTAATTTGATGGCAAAAATGAGTTTCCCATGATGAAAAACCTTAAAAACAAGCATTGGCTCAAATATTAGGCTTTAGATAAAGAAATTGAGTCTTTAGGGTTTTAAATGAGACTTTATGAAGTAGCTACTTATTCTAGTTGATTGAGCAAGTGTTTAATGATGTTAAGGGACTTGAGAAAGTCTAAGGAGGTAGTGGAAGCATTAGATTCAAGAGGAAGAGTCAAAGGAATGCTTCAAGGTAGCTAAGTTTCATATTCTTACTTTATGTTCTTTCATTATCTTTCTATGATTAAATTGTGTTGCCATATTGAAATTGTGATTTCTTTGATTGGTCTTGACTGTAAAATGAGGGGTTTTATTCTTGGGGATGTCCATCTTTTAAGTCGTTATGCTGCCGAATTTTTATGACCAATGTGGCAATTTATTGTTTAAATATGATTGATGTGATTAGATGTGATCAAATGTGAGTTATTTGACATGATTGATATAATTGCATAAAATATAACTTGATACTGAGATTGCCCTCAATCTCATCCCCTCAAGTATCCCAAATGACTAGGCACAAGCTATGGCAAAGGAGTCCAAAAAGCTAAGGAAAATGAAGAAGAGGAAGATGCTTAATGATGTCTTTAAGTTATGATTGTATATTTTGAAATTATACATAAAACCATGTATATGCTTTTATATATGTGCCATTTTGCTATTATGTCCTTATGAGTATTATGAAATGATTGGCATGAATTTGAAACATGGAATGATCATGTGAGCTTGTTATGAAGTTTACTTTGCCATGTTATATTGCTAGAAGTTCATTTTATAGCAATGAAAGTAAAGTTAATACTGTTTGACTGAGATAGGGAAAGTAAGTCAATTTTTATATATTATCTGAAACTAGAGAGAACAAGCTTTCCAATGTACTAAAGAACACTTAATTTGGATATGTGTACAATTTATAGTATATTTTTGAAATTAAGGGTCAAAACTAGACAGTAAAGTAAAAGCTGCGAATTTCATTGTAAGTATCACTTACTTTGAAAGGAAATATAAGATCATACAGAGCACCAAAAATTTAGTGATTTACATGTTTGAAACAATCTGTGTTTTGAGTTCAATATGCCACTGGCTTGAATTCAATTGGAGCTGTACAATACGAGATATATAAGTTTTCCCAAGACTGTTCCAGTAAGAGTGAGGTTTTGACCCTTAGTAATTTAAGTTAAAATCATGCCCTGTCTGGACTAAATAAATGTATAATAAAAATATGAAGGTAATTAGATATATATATCTTTCCAATGGCATATAGAATACATGATTTGACTCAGTATAGAGTTAGATATGAATTTTTAAAGTTATAGCCAAAATCCTAAAAAAGAGAGAAATGATCATTTGTACAGTGTAAGTTTGAGTACTAAAATGTACAAATTGGTCAGGTTAAAGGAAATTTCCATATTTTTATCTTGTATACCATGTTTCCAGCTTCATTTAGAGACTTGAACCACATTAATACGATTTTTTTGGATTAAGTTATGATTTTTCAAAATTCATCCAGAAAACTTGAGAACAAAATGAATAGTACCACGTTTTTTTTATTTAAATATTTTGGTTCTATTAATGGTTCAAGCTCTTAATATGAGCTAATTGGACATTGTACATACTATAATATATGAAAAAATATAGATAAAAGTAAGGTATTATAAAAATGACTTGTGCGATGCACAGATTGATACTATAATAATGAAAAATATCACAATTTTCATTCAAATATATTATAGAAGTAATCAAAATTAAATATTTGTTACTGTATATATAGTTCACCACGTCAAAATCCTAAAGTGTTGAACACGTCCCCGTATACTATATTTGAAGTCATATCCATTGCTCTCCCTTACAAATCAAGTATTAATATTTTAAACCCATGCATACTTTGAACTTAGGATACAGTAACATATAGCTGGCCATGCGTGAATACAAGTTTAAGAAGGTATATGCCAACATTGCATAGGCTTTGTCTCTAACTCTTATTAATAGTCATAGCAAAGGCTAAGTATAATGGAAATTGTCTCTTATACATGTTGAATGGGAGCTTTGAATCAGAATGCATAATTGTGATTTAAGGAATAAAAATTTTAACCTATCATTAACTATTACTATCACATTTGCTTTAATATCATGCTTACCAGTTTAAGTAACAATCAAACGTGTTCCATTGCACAAACCTAAAGACTTATCAATGTTTCTCATTAGCATAATAGGAGCACGGACTTTCAAACGCAATTCGTAGTTAGAGAGACCAGACATAGAAATAGAATTTAAGAACTCAGTTGAATAAAGATCATTTAATGAATTGACATTGCCATCCTCAACACACACATTATTAGAGCTTAAATAAACAACTTCTTCACCAAGTAGCATAGATAGCATGTAACGATTAACTTCCTCCACAATTATCAGCATAGAAGCCAATATTGCCTTATCCTTATAGGATGAGTTGTTAAAATAATCTATAAAATTCGGATAAGTGGATTCTACTATATTCCTAGTAGAATCATCAAATTATGCAATAACAGATTTGGAGGAATCTTGATATCAGCTTCTCCATCATAGTCATCCCTAATTGTTCGATTATCAACCGATATTATCCAATCAACAAATTCTTTTATTTCTATATTTGCCTCGGTTGAATTAGTTGAAGGTAATAATCTTTTTTTTTGTATTGTTTGGATTTTACAATCTTTCCATATGTATGATGAATTGCTTGTTGCATATACTATGTCTTCCTGCGTACCTTTAGGTAATAACCTTATATTACTGTATCCCGACACGATTGATAGAATTTAACGAAAATCTACACCAAGTATAATAATCTTCCATCCAAAAGGCATGTCAGCAAAAGAAGGATAGTGTAGCTTCAAAATATCTCTCAAGCTGCTATCTAATGTTTCAAAATAGAACCTATTAGTCATAGGGGCCTCATCTCATATAATAAACGAGGTATGAACCAATAGTTTAACAAGATGACTACTCTACTTAATATTACATACAGAATCTTTATTAATGGATATTGGTATACAGAATTGCAAATAGGTTGTTCACCCCCATGTAATAGAAGTGAAGCAATATCACTTGATGCAATATTCAAAACAATCCTTCCTTATGATCTAAAATGAGCAAAGAGAATGTTCCAAATGTTTGTTTTATCAATGCCTCCATAGTTTTTTATTTAATTAATTATTTAATAATTAATAGAATATAAAGTAATTATTATTTTCAATTTTGTAACTGACAATTTGAAATAAATTTAATTAATATCAAATCAGTTATTAATTCCACTATACGTAGAAGGTATCAATCACCTTACTAATAGTAAAAGTTGAAATTTAATATGTAATAAATTTTCAATTGAAACAAAAAACTTTTGTACGGGCAATAAATTGAATTTACACATGAGGAATCACTTTAGAATTTAAATAATTGATCAACCATAATTTGTCATAATTACATGTTGGAATTCGTTATGAAATTTTTTGTAAGGCTAATGTGGCTAACAAAAACAATGTGAAAATAAAATATACATGAAATTATTACATGGCCTTCCACCTTAACAATAATTATATGGCATTTTACCTTAGCAGTATTTAAACAGATTTAATATAGAGTTAATGTATTTCACCTCTAATTTTATATATATAATAGATAGATATACATGATTTGATTATTTTATAAATTTTAATCCAAAATTATTTTATAAAATTGGCCTAAATCCTTATTAATTAAAAATAATCAAACATCTTAATAGTTGAAAATGTTGTAATTGATAGATTGCAATTTATCATATATTCAAACAATAATTTAAAAATTTTTAATTGAATTTGACTAAAACTCATATTTTTGGAGTAAATAAGCAAAGAATTGTACCTGTAATTATATCCAGTTTTTAAGCTATTGCAAAGTTAAAACGGTGGAAGCTATAATTATTGGCTCTACTTTTACAAATTTCATAGTTTAGGCTTATGAATAAATCATTATATTAAAACATTTAGTAATTTAATAAATTTCCTTAAGTTTGTACTTCTTGTATAACATTGAAATTTCTATATCAGCAAATAAAACTTGGTTGATTAATGTGAATTTACTATCATCATCCATAACCAATAAAAAAAAGATAATAAAGAATATAAATTATTATAGCTCGAATAAATTAATTATTATGGACAAATTCAAATTTAATTGTAAATGCTACACAAACGAAATAAGGAATATACCAGAATATGGACATATGATAGTCCACAATTTTCATCTCACAAAAATCAAAAACCCCTCATTGCCGTGTGAGGTTCAAATTTTCTTCGTACAGTGAGAGCTCAAACTCTCGCCACCTTACAAGTCCGTTTTCCTGTGTTTGTGCTTTGGTCTTCTTGGTGTCTCTCTCCTCGACTCTTGGCAATGAGTTCTATCAGCGTGCAAGATGGTGTTTGTTTTCGAGTGGGGTAGGTTGCGTTTTGGGTCAGGTTTGGGTTTCTAGCTTTGTTCTTGTTTCTGTGCTTTGGCTATTTTTTCTTAATATTATCTGCTTCTTTTGTGGCAAAAAAAAGTTAGTCCATAACTTTCAAATTCAATGATATATGTCACTCAATGTACCTTTAGTTTAATTTAATAATTTATTATAATTGAATGGACCTCTAGTTTTAAAGGTAAAGATTTAATTAGATTCAGTCTTGTAAAATCAGCCCAATTATACAAATATCAACACATTTTGTATGCTAAGTTGTAATGGTGCTTGAACTTTGTACATTCAACAATGATCAAAATTTGCTAGGTATATTCTAATGCTTCCTTTTCAAATAATTAATTAAACTACGTACAAATAGATTCTGGTAAAAAATTGATCCTACAAATTTTGATTAATCTGACTATCATTTCTCCTCTATACATCAATTAAATATTTCAAATATAACTTGGTTTCTTTAATTTCTTTTTTAATAAAAAATACCAATGTCCTAGTAAAAAACAAATAAAAAATACGACACTTATGCTTAGATTTTGAATATTAAGGGAAAACTCTGCAATTTAAAGTGGTTAAAGAATTGCTTCTAGTCATAGTTTGTATTAAAAATTGTGTAAACACATATCTTTGTGTTATCGATGGATTGAATCCACACTTTCAGGAAGATGAATAAATTACAGAAGGAGTAGTGCAAAGTTAGTTTTTTTTATCATAAATCATTTCAATAATTAAAAGTGTTACAAATATAATAAAAGTAAATAAATCAATATAAAGTCACAGCCTTCAGTGGATTAATGAACAACTCATAGAATGGAGATGAAGATGAGGTGTAAAACAAATTCAAATGTCAAATATGCACGAAGAGGCAAACGAATTAAAAAAAATGAGGAGGTAATTCAAAAAAATGATTATGGTGGAGAACTAAAATGGATATGACTTCTTTAAATATATATAGGTAGCTAGGAAAATAATTATGGTCATTTCTTCAAAATCCAATCAATGGCTTTAATTTCAAATTAATTAATTGCTTCAATCACAATTAAATATGGTTTTTTATGCAAATCATTTTATTTAAATTCAAATCATTAGCCAACCATAATTTGTCTTCATTGCATGTTGGAATTAAGACATGAAAACTTTTCATAATTGCTGAGAAATGCAGATATGACAAGCTGGGCTAACATGACACCACACATCCCATGCATACATGTCCTTCCACATCAACAGCATTGACACAGAGTTAATGCAGTATTAATACCTTTCACCTCTATTTTTATATATATAATAGATATGGGATGGACATAGTATTTAATAAAAAGAATAGAATTAATAGGGGTAAAATTAGAATTTTTTATTTTTTTAAAGTTTAAAAATATAATAAATGTTTCTTATATATATGAAACCCTTCCATTACCTTATAATATAAAATGAAAGAAATAATTTATAAGGTGAAGATAAACTTGCAACGTAGACTCATAATGTAAACTCATAAAAGTTTACCTCTACTAATAAATAATGGATAATTATTGAAATATATATAACAATATATTTAAAAAATTATTTATATTCTAAAATTTATAACTTTTATCAATTCAAAAGAAAATTTAAAATTAGAAGTTATATATAATTATCTAATAATACTCCATATATATAATATAATAATTTATTAAAATTGGTAATTTTAAAAACAAAAAATAATTTCTTTTATTTTAAATAATATATTTATATATTTTAAGTTCGATGATTGTTGAACTTGAAAAGTTATTCCTTCAGAACAATATAATAAGAAAAGAATACAAAGACCCAGATGAATTCTATACTGACAAGCTAATGCCTACAAGGTTTTGACTCTTTCTCTTATTTACGGGGCGGTGGACTCAATTCTCCAAGCTACCTACTAGACCTTTTGTGAAGGGTTTTGAACTCGTTTCAACTCGCTCAAAATTGCTGAGTTTTAAGCGGGTGATGCTCATTCAAAAACTAAATGCGCCAAGTCGCAGCGAGTTTAGAGTGAGTACAAGTTTGATGGTGAATTGACACGTTTTCTTCAAATTAAAATGCAAACTTAGTCAAGTTTGACAATGGAATATATAAATACATATAATATTAATCAAGATTCTACTTACCTTAGTGAAAACTAACAAAAAGAATAAAAGAATATGGGAACTAAACCTGAGCTGAATGAAAAAAAAGCAACAAACTTATGAGTTTCAAGCAAAATGCACTATGTGGCAAAAAATAAAAAACACAAAATACACCAAACTATGAAGACAAATTTGAGATGAAGAATGTAGGAAGAAGATGATAAAGAGTTGCAAGTGCTTGAGCTTCCTCAATTTGAACAAGTGTGAGAAAATGCAATTGAGGTGAATATTTGTATAAGGAGTTTCTGCCTCATACATTTCTTGCAGCTTGAACATGCAGCCAACTACACAAGCACATTCCCCTTACTTAATAGGAGGAATATTGTTTCACATATACTTAGCTTGACTAGACAAGATGCAACATTACATGTAGTGTTGCATCTTGTTACCTTTTATTTAAAAATAATAATAACTAAATCTCAATTTTTGACAAATCAAGATTTAGTATATATATATTTTTTCAAACTGCATGTTTCTCCCGTCTTTCTTCTTTTCAATTTCTCCCACATTGATTGCCACATTGACCAATTTTCTTTTTCAAATTGCCACATTCACCACTAAAATCTCTCCCATCTTGTCACTTTATTTTTTTCAAAAAAATGGATCTCAATTTTACTTAAGCCAAGATCCTCAATCAATCTTTAATCAAGGTTCTCGATTTATCCTAATCCAAGATTCCTTTTTATTTTGTATTTTTTAAATTAAATAGTATCTCGATTTATGTTAAATGGAGATTCATAAGTATTATGGCTTCAACTTTAGTTTTAAATTTTTGTTTTGAAAAAAACTAATATCTCGGTTTGAGAGAAACCAAAATCCTTTATGTTTAAAAAATATCTCGGTTTCTGTTAGATCAAGATCATATAATTTATAGCACTTTGGTATATAATTTCAAATTTATAGTATCTTGCAAAATTGTTTTCTTTTTTAATGTATATGGGTGAAAAAGCCAACAGAATACTTATTTTATAAAAACTCAACACCATAAGGTTAGACTGCTTTCTAATGAGGACTAGCGTTATCGATAATGTGTGTTAGTAGTGAGTACAGAGGTTTGATTAGGTGTGATAGACATGAATCTAAATCGGGCCTTAAGTATTGAGCAAAGTTTTTTTTTAAAGGGACCATCTTTGGACCTACATTGAGCAAAGTTAAGTGAGCAAATTTACTATACATAAATGTGTAGAAAGGATTATGGCCGTTTAAATACTATATCTTAGACTCAAAACTATGTAAATATAGAAAATATCTTTGGGAAAGCTTTCCTCATCTAAGACTTAATGTAACTCAATTTGAATTAATTAAAACTCAAAGTGGCGATTAAATATTGAATGATTTAACACAAAAAAAAAGAAGTTTTATTATTCACAAACAAACGAGTAGAACTTGAACTCTATGATTTGAAAGGAAGATATTTTTTGTGGAATGGAGATGAGAATAAATATCAGAACATAATGGAGATAAATATGGAAAAATGATATTTGGTATGCATGAAAAAGAAATAAAATATTTTATGAGTATTGTTTGATAGAATAGAAAAAGAAAATGAATTGAGATTTTTTAAAGAAAAATGACTAAATTGCCCTTCAAAAAAAAAGTCAATCAAGGTGTGGTAGAAAAAAAAGAGAATCAATGAGAGATACTTTGGACATTTGACCTTTGATTCCAATGTATACAGTGCATTTCCATCTCCACAACTCTGGAGTGTTTTGGGAATGATTTTTCTGATGTTGGGATTCCAAGTTGTTTCCATTCTATTATACCAAACCATATAGTCACACTATTTTCCCAACTTTTATACTACCTTATACCAAAAGGAGTCTTGCTCTCTCTCTATATATATTGTAATCAACTCCCTCCTATTCTTTTTATAAGATATTATCTGAAAGGTTTCTCTAATATTTTTTATAAGACATCTTATAATATTAAGTAATATTATTTCATTTTTACTTCAAATCATTTACTTTTGAACCTCATAAATTGTCATATAAAGAAGTGGAGTCTTTAGTGGAAATAGGCCCGTGATATGATTTAATTGGTTTTACCTTCATTCTAATATAATCAAGGTTGATAACATAATTTAATAAATATTACAATATTTTAATTAATAAGGATAAAAAATGAATGTTTGTTTTTATTTTTAAATTTTAAAAATATAATTAATTTTTTTAATTTACGTAAACTAGTTGAAAGTGTATGATAAAAATAGCAGGAGAAAATACATAATTGTTCCTTATAATAAATTTAGATTAAAATATATAAAACCTCAATGGATTTTACGTAAATTCTATATGATTTTCCCAACTTTTAAGATTATAGAATTAAAATCTTCATGTTTCAAACTCTGCCGATTAAAAGTACAGTTAAATTTAATTGTAAATGTCATTTCATACTAATTAAATGAGTATAACTGGGAGAGTAATCCAACTAATAATACAATTATCCAAAACGGATGACGGAAAGGCGGACACATGCGGCCATCAACGCATGGTTCAGAAGCCGCGTGCCTTCTCTCTCCCTCTCTAATCCATTGGCTTAAAACTTTCTGGCAATAATCCTTCTTGTCCGGTACGCCACCAAATGGAAAGATTTCATTATTCTTTTCTTCCCCGATAAAACCGTTCATTGTATCTCCATTTTGCATTTCAATTAATCCAAATTAAATAAATTGCGTGACTCCAAATAAGAAAAATTCTTTCAAAGACGTCTTTTGCATCTACGTATTTAGAGATATTTAGAAATTAATAATAATGGAATCACCTATTCATAACAGCTCATCTTCCTTCAAATCACCCTCTAACCTTTTATTCCTTTCTTATTTGTTCTCCAAGTATTCAAATTATTAAAAAAAAAAAATAGAATGTCATAATTAACATATATCACTATATTATAGTACTCCGTTTATTTTTAAATAAAAGATACAAATAAGTTATTAACACAGATTAAGAAATACAGTTAGGAGTGTTAAATTTGTTAAAAATTTAAAACATTTTCATAAAATGTCATCATTTAATATTTAACACTACTATTTTATAATTAATAAAAATTAATTGTATCCACTTATTTATTATAAGGATAAAATTAGAAAAATAAATAAATACATAGACAACCCTTTATTGATACTCACAAAGGCACAAGAGAGTCTGATAATGTATCTTATATTAGGGGAAAAAAAAACGGAGGGAATATATAATTGTCTCTCGATAGAATTGTCACAATTTCTGGATAAACCGCATTTTGAGTAATGAGTAGTCCATTCACCTAAGGCGCAAGACGGTCTGATAATGTAAAGTACGAGAAGCAGCAAAACTATGGACTCCAGTGACCGATGATTTCGCTATGACTTTTTGTCCCACAAGCCCATGTTTATCCGCATGCAACGATTCAACCCATTGACCCTCATAATTCTTTTTTTTTTTTAAGAATAAAAAAAGCCTATGGAGAAGCCATACATATGAAAAAAGGAAAAGAAGAAAAGATACAAAGCCTACAGAGAGCTCTGTATATCAAAATCAATCAACCTCTTTCAATTCCAATTCAAAGGAGAATTAGTAAAAGTAAAAAAAAAAAAAAACATTTGTCCCTCATAATTTATCTCTATCATCCACACACATATGGTCAATCTTGTTTCCTTACACGAAAGTTTATATGTATAAAACAAATTCAAACTTTAATTCCAAAACATCATGCAAAGAGCCGCTACTCGATCGTGTGAGTGTGTGTGTGTATATATATATACATATATACACTTCTCCTACCTAACAAGGACTTGGTTCCATATTCTTCAAGATTTAATTTTTGGTAGTCCAAAACAATCTTATGTATTGCAAACAGGATCACTTTAGCCGAAGAAAAGAAAAACAGGATCACCAATTCTCACGCTTCTTGTTCATTCTCAACGTGATCTTTCTTTTTTTAATTTATATTTGTGTGTAATACTAATAAATATGTTTGATATGCTAAAAAATGTGAAAAAAAATTAACACAAAAAAATACACTACCTTCAATCTCTAATATAAATCACTTTTAATCACTTCACATAATTAAGAAACATAGTTTAAATAGTTTAAATCATTAAATTTATAAAAAATCTCCATTACTTCTCAAAATTGTCCCTAATTAAATTGGTTTAATTGTAACCTTATATTTAATGCAATATGCAAATCAGTAAGCGCATTTGTGGGAGAATAAAACGCTTCATTCAATTCACATTGTGACAAAAACCTTTACTCCCTTCATTTCTTTTTAGTTGTTATTCTTTAAGATTTTATTTTTATTTATTTATCATTTTCAAATTTTATTACAATATTCTCTCCGTTTCAATTTTTTTTTATTTTAAATTTTTTATTTTGTTCCAAAATTTTTTTGTTGTTTTACAATTTCAAGACTTTGTTTTTTAGTTAAATCTTCATTTATTAGTATTAATTTTGTTGTCTTGTTTTCTTTTTTAGTTATAGTAGATCAATTAAATGAGGGTATTTTTATCAATATATATTAATTATTTGTCAATTTAAAAGTTACAAATAATATTAATTACTTTTTTTTATCTAAGGTATATTAGAAAATTTTAAAAAAATCTTAATATATTAATTGTATTTCTTAATCTACATGCTAAAATTTTAAAAGATGTACTCTTCTGTTATTTTTTATGTACTATTTTAGAAAATTTTAAATATCGCATTTTATCCATTATTTTATAAAATCAATGAAGAATTAATTTTTTCTTTCTAATTGCACCTTTAAGCAATTAATATCATATGGTGGTTTCTTGTTGCAATTTAATAATTCATATTCATTTTCTAGCATTAAAATAGGATTAAGAATCAAGGATGATTAAGTAAAATTATATTCAAGTTATTTATTACTCAATCCATTCTCATTTATATGGAAAAAAACCACTTCATATCATATGTATTAGAAAAAGTAATTTTAGTTAGTTAAAATTAATTAAATTGTCTCATATTTTGAGTTTTTTCCAAAATTACCTATGTTTAATTTAATACTAATTTAAATCACTAATATATTTAATATTTTTCACATAATTAATAAAAAATAATTTTTGAAAAAAATTTAATGCACTATTAAAATTTTTTTAATATTTAAAATTATTAAAAAAATTTCTTTATAAATAAAATTGGAAGGAGAATCTTTTGACAAAATTTTAAATGACACACAGGCACGACGCCTAATTTTCTTTGGTAAGAAAAGGTGTGTAAGGGGCAATTGTGGCAGAGTCGACGAATACAACGTAAGACCAACCGAAGTTGCAAGCCAACTGCCTTTGTTGGGTTTTTCCCTATCCATTTCAGGATTATTATAATATTTTTTACAATCTTTCTCTTCTCTTGACTTTCTACGTTTAATCTTGTCTCTCAGACTCACAGCATCCTTTGTTGAATCAATGAACACGAATTATTAACTAAAATATATATGAACACCTAAACCAAAGACAAGCTTGGAGACAAAATTCCCAACGTATTATTTTCACTTCACAGCTATTAAGCTTCTCTTTTTGAAAAATGCGGTTCGAACTCATTAATTTCTCTCAAATCACCGGTTTCGAACCGACCACACATATACTTGAGACATCTAACATTACCTTATTTCACTGAATTTTTTTCCATTCCTGTTTATACCAACTTGTCAGCTGCCCACCTCGATTTTTTTCCCTCATTTTTTGCCGGTTCTCTTTCATGGGTCTGTTTGGTTGCTGAGAAAGTGAAGAAGGTAAACGACTGGTACTATTGAGATTTCATTTACTAGTTTGCTTTGTATAAGCTCCGTCGCCCAGATAGGATAGTTTTCTTTCCATTTCTAGTGATCAATGGGAAATGGGTTTTTGATATCTGACTCTGTTATATTCCTTTCCTGTTTTTTTCAGCGGCAAATTTCTGTACAGTCACTGGAATTCTTTTTAGTTCTAGCAGTTTCATTCTTTCAAGGTAAATGGACAATCTTCTTTGTCTGTGTAGCTCTTTGGGTCTTGCGGGTTTTGTAAATATTCGCATTTTGAGCTATTTGTTTGGGAGCGAAAAAACGTATCCTACTCATGAAAATACGAAACCCGGATTTTTGCATGTACCTGAATACAATAATCCTACTTGTAGATGAAGCTAACCGGTGGTTTGTGGTATCCTAAGCTGCAAGGCATGTACGGACAAACTTATGAACGGCCTCTTTTGAAAATTTGAAATAAGGAAAGAGAAACAATGTAAGAAATTGGATACGTAAGTGAAACGTTTATCTGCCGAACCAAACAGACCTTCCTCAGTAGTTTTGATTAGCTGCCACAGCCCACAGACAAGTAATGCGTTAGCACTTTCACCAGTTTCCTCCTATGGTCTGTAGAGAGACAAAATTGAACAACCTCTCTTGTCCAGAGGTTGCATTAAGTGTTTTGTATAGAAGTTATTGCTTGTCTGTCTTTTTATTCATGAATTTGTGTAGACCTTCTTTCATGTTCTGATATATTGCCAAGGTTTATTTCATAATTTACGTTTAGTGTTTACTAAAATATAAGGAGGAACCAGGTAAATAGGTGAATCTCATTTATTTAGTTTCTAAACAGATAAAAAAGGCAATTTAATAATTTTAATGGTATATAAGGAATGTGAACCTACAATTTGTGGGTCACTATAGGCTTGATGCTTTGCATTTTTACTTAGCCGTTCACAAGTGTAACGTCTTCCGGCTCATGGGCTTCATATGATAAGCCAGCTAGGAATCGTGTGAAATGCTAGTAATTGAAAGAAGTTTTGATGAGATTAGCTGTATGAGAGTGGGTTAAATGTAGGTACTCAAGCTTGTTTTCTTATTTGCCTTTTGATCTCCACTAGCTTGTTTCAGTTTTGCAATTTTGTGTTTCCCTCGGCATAGGTCTGGATGACAAGAAGATAGAGTATTAGTGAATCACCTGAAGCCTTCATTGGATCTCTGCAAATTTCTTCCTTTCTACCATAGAAGTAAATTTGATTTGTTTTATTTTGATTATTTAGAGATCTTGGAAAGTTAACCAGGATTCGCAATGAAAATGCCAAATGATATATTCGCATCAGAAGTATACTGATGATTTCCCCTTCTTTAGCTTAGATTGTAGTATAAATTTGTGGAAGGTATCATCTGTGACTAGTTGATTCTTCTAATTGGTATTGAGGAGCTAAGTTAATATTTTGTCTTTCCTCTATGCAATTTAGAAGTGCTTCTTTTGTTTTTTCACTTTCAGTTTTGAATCAGTGAGAGTGTGACTCTGTTAAATTTGCTTCTAACATGCTGCACTGTACCTTAACAAGGTAGTAATATATATAAATGACATTTTTCTTGCAATCATTCATGCATTTGTTGAGATATTCTTTGCTGCGTTAAGTGATATTGATGCTTGTTTAATTTGAGTTAAACATAGTAAAAAATAATACTCAAATTATCCTCTGATCATGAGAGTGGCATTTTCTTGTTTTCCAATTTCAGCAAGTAGTCAATTCAATTAAACATGATTGTTCTGAAATCTATATCCTATAAGTGAATATCTAACAAAGTCTGAACTTTGAGCTGTTTATTAATTGAACTTGAGGCGTTTGCTTGAGTTATGTGCTTATGTTGTTGTACTGCCGTATGTTATCCTGAATGCTATAGTTATAATACTATCTTTTGCATCTTTTACAGGTTCCTACTTTTCCTTGGGTCAATTTTTCAAAGATCCTTGGTTGTTGATTTACATAGGACTGCACTTTTATAGCTCATATACTAGGAAATTCAGTAAAGATGCTAGAAGAATCATACATTAGTCCGTTGGAATGGATCAGAGGAGACTATTCAAATTCTCCTCAATCTTCTAGTGATCTACTTCAAGTTATGACTAATTCAGGAATTGTACCAGAAAAAGCGCAAAAGATAATTATAGTAGCGAATTTTCTTCCTCTCAATGCCCAACAGGATAAATCTGGCAAGTGGTGTTTTAGCTATGATGAAGATTCAATTTTATTGCAGCTAAAGGATGGTATCTCTTCTGATATTGATGTTCTTTATGTGGGATCTCTAACTGTTGATATTGAAGAAAGTGAACAAGAGAAAGTTTCTCTCCAGTTGCAAGAGGAATTCAAATGCTTGCCCACCTTTCTTCCTCCAGACATCCATAAAATGTACTATAATGGATTCTGCAAGCAGTATTTATGGCCTCTATTCCATTACATGTTGCCTCTGAATCCAGCTTATGGCAATCGCTTCGATGGGTTGCTTTGGAAGGCTTATGTTACTGCTAATCAGAAATTTGCAGATAAGGTCATTGAAGCTGTTAATGATCCAATAGAAGATTATGTATGGATTCATGATTATCATCTTATGGTCCTACCAATATTTTTGCGCATGTGGTACAATAGATTCAAAGTTGGATTTTTCCTTCACAGTCCTTTTCCTTCGTCAAAAATTTATAAGACTCTGCCTATAGGAGTGGAAATTTTGAAAGCTCTGCTTAATTCAGATTTGATAGGTTTCCATACATTTGACTATGCTCGCCACTTTTTGTCTTGCTGTAGCCAGATGCTTGGTTTGGAATATGAATACAAAAGGGGTTACATTGAGATTGAATACTTTGGCCGTATAGTAAACATTAAAGTTTTGCCTGCAGGGATTCATATGGGTCGACTTCATTCTGCCTTAAATCACCCATCATTGTCCATCAAAGTCAGAGAAATCCGTGAGCAATTTAAGGGGAAAACACTCATTCTTGGTGTTGATGATATGGACATATTCAAAGGCATTGGTCTAAAGTTCTTGGCCATAGAACAACTCCTGCAGGAGTGGCCATCTCTGCGAGGTGAATTAGTTGTTGTCCAGATTGTGAATCCCCCAAGGAGTACTGGAAGGGATGTTGAAGAAGCAAAGAAAGAGACATATCTTACTGCCAAAAGGATAAACGAAAGGTTTGGTTCCCCAGGTTATGAACCTGTCATCATAATCGATCATCCTACTCCTTTTTATGAGAAGGCAGCTTATTATGCTTTGGCAGAATGTTGCATTGTGAATGCAGTGAGGGATGGTATGAATTTAGTTCCATACATGTACATAGTCTGTAGGCAGGGGACTCCAGAAATGGATGAAGTATTAGAAATCGATTCTAAGTCCCCCCAAACAAGTGCACTTGTTGTTTCTGAGTTCATAGGTTGCTCACCATCACTTAGTGGGGCTTTGAAGGTGAACCCATGGGACATTCATGCTGTGGCTGAAGCACTGTGTTCGGCCATCAAAATGCCCAGTACAGAGAAACACTTGAGCCACAAGAAACACTACCGATATGTTAGCTCTCATGATGTGGCTTATTGGGCTAGAAGTTTTATGCAAGATCTTGAGCGTTCATGTGTGCATTATTATACTCAACATTGTTGGGGCCTTGGCTTAGGTTTTAGTTTCAGAGTCATGTCCTTTCCACTCAGTTTTAGGAAGCTATCCATTGATCATGTTGTCTCCGCATACAAGAAGACTTCTAGTAGGGCAATATTTTTGGACTATGATGGCACAATTGTTCCCCAGACTTCCACTGTGAAAAGCCCTATTCCTGAAGTCATATCTCTGATAAATGAACTTTGCAATGACCCACGGAACACTGTGTTCATAGTAAGTGGCAGGGGGAAGACCCCATTGAGTGATTGGTTTGATTTGTGTGAAGATCTAGGCATTGCAGCTGATCATGGTTATTTTATGAGGTGAGTGTTTTATAATTGAGTTAATTTTGGAGCTTCTGTTCTTCTTTGCTAGTTCTCTAAACTTTTTGTGTGTGATCTTTAGGTGGGATAAAAGTTCAAGGTGGGAAACAAGTGATTTAGTAACTGACTTTTCTTGGAAGAGCATTGTTGAACCTGTCATGAGATCATATACTGAATTAACCGATGGCTCCTATATAGAGACGAAGGAGAGTGCGTTGGTATGGCATTATTATTATCCTGATTATCTTGATTCTGATTTTGGATATTCTCAAGCCAAGGAGCTGTTGGATCACCTTGAAAGTGTTCTTGCAAATACGACAGCAGTTGTTCGAAAGGGACATGGCATTGTTGAAGTCAGGCCACAGGTATACTATATAAAGCTCCCTCTTCATCTCTCAACCTATGATTGTGATGGAAAGTTCTAACGTTGGCTAATTAACATCACAGGGAATCACGAAAGGCTTAGTTATAGAGAAAGTTCTTTCTACCTTGAAAATAAATGGGATACCGGTGGATTTTGCGCTGTGCCTCGGGGATGATAAATCTGATGAGGATATGTTTACGAGCTTATCAAGCCAAGTTCACAAGGGAGTCCTGTCCCCAGAAGCAGAGACCTTTACATGCACTGTTGAATTAAAACCAAGCAAAGCTATGTACTTCTTAGAAGATACCATTGAAGTAATGAGGCTGCTTCAAGCCCTTGCGGTTTCAGGGCCTGAGTCAGGACGCTAATGAGATGAAGTCCCTTTTGAAAGGACGGAAGAAGCACCGGAAAAGGGTAGAGAGTGGTTATGGTTTTGAATTGTTGCTAGTTACTTTCTGCTGCAAAAGACACGGTTTTGATTGTAACATGCCTTCAGCATCGCTTTTGAGAAAGTCACTGTATTTAGTAATTAGTCTTAAATCAATCAATTTTGATCTTTAATTTTTTTTCATATAAAGAAAAAATCATCTGCATCAGCGCAGCTCTCTCCCTGTGTCGTGTCCATTTCTCACTCTGCTCAAGCTCTCAGTCTCTTCTGTTAAGGCAAGTAAATCTCTCACCCTCTGAAGTTCAAATCTTGATATGGAATGGAATGGTTCTTAGCAGAAATTTTTGGTCAAACCAACGGAAAGAAAATTTAATTTTAAGCTTCTTAGCTGAAATAGCTTTCCTTCTTTCCTTTCAGCTGTCTCTTGATATAGTTGAAATCTTGGTTTGACGTAGCAAGCTTCAAAAAATTTCTGACGTTGCTATTTTAGGCTTTAGATATGTAGCAAATATTGAATCTGACAATAGTCCATGTGACGAGGCAAGGTGAAGAGGGAATAAGAATGATATATGCAGGATCTGGTGGTGGGTGAAGAAGGAAAAAGAATGATATATACAGGATGTGTCACTCATTCTGTATAAGGTTTTCTAATTTATGTAAGTCGTATAAGTGGCATTTTAATTTGTAATTTATTCTATATGTATTCATGTTTTTATAGTTTGATAAATACTATTATGCTGTTGGTTCTTTTTAAGTTCATAAATGTTCTAGCGTCCATTCTTTTTCCGATTTCGAAATTCCAGCACCATGTTTATTATTCTGTATCTAAAAGTTTTGTTTTTTTTGGTGAACTTCCCTATCTAAAACTTTAATTCATCTAGATTTCTTTAGGCCAAGAAAATGCTAGCAAAATGAAGCGTAAATGATCTAGCTCAAAGGCCCAAACTGAATAAACCTTTTGTCCAATTCGGTTTTCTTCAAAAGATCTCAGTTGAGGAAAGTGTTCATTTTTTTTTTAATGAAGTGTTCAATTTTTGGTGTTAAAGGGTGGCACAGTTTTACTACAAGGTGTATTTTAACATAACATCATTTACAAGTCTCAAACCTAAATTTTTTGACTAAGAGATACAATTTCTACGACTTGAATCAAATACTTAGTAATAGTATTCAATTATTTTAATTTTAAGGAATTTGTAATTGGACTTGGCTCTGCTGTTTTGCTCTACTATGTCCGCGTCTTGTGTAAAATAGTAGTTTTGGACCATTCAAATTTAATTTAGATAGTCCAAATTTCATATATATCTTTTATTATAAAAATAAAAAATTTATTTTAAAAGAAATATTATAAAAACTAAAAATAATTTTTTAACTATAAGTTTTGAAAAAAAAATACTAACATGTAAAAAATAAAAAAAAATCTGCACCATCCATATGAATTGTGATTCTCTTTGCTACCAAATTGATGATTGCTCACTCCTAGCATCATACTGCACTTTTGAAAGCGTGTGTTAAATCATAAATGTTGTGTCAAAGCATACTAGCCTATTTCTTATGTAGTGCCTAAGATAATTTATGCAAAATCTTATTTTTATGGGACATTTTACGTCCGTATGAAAATAAATCTGACAAAAACTGCCTCAGTCATCCACTAATTAATGAAAATAAATTCTAATTTTTATATTTAAAATTTTAATTCAAAAGGTTAAGTTTTTAAGTTATAATTAAGGATATAATCAGACCTCTTTTAGGTGGCTTAGGACCTAACCTATTTAGGAACCAGGTAAACCTGGCTTGTTTAAAAAAGATGGCAAACTAAGACTTGTTTTAAGGCCTATTTATTTCAGGCGTGGCTTGAAAGCTACTAAGCTAGATGTGTTTATATATATATATATATAGATGGAAATTTTTTTATAAACAAACAAATAAAAAATACAATTTACAAATGAAAATTGAATTAGTGAGAACAAGGGAACAGCCGAACACGATCGAGGAATTATGCTATGGTCCACATCTACTGTATGAGTTCTGATAGAGGTGAGAACATGTTAGGTTCCTTTCAGACGGTCTGGAGTCTTACCTATTTAAAAAAAAGGTTAGGTAAAGATTTTCTGAAAGTCCTGTTTAAAATAAGCCTAACCCAAAACCAAGCAGGTCAGAATTATTTACATATATTAATATATTTAATATAATAATAATATATAATTTATAATATAACCACATATAATATAATTAAGTTAATTTTATTAATTTATTTAAATATAATATTATAACAAAAACTAAATTGTTAATTTATCAATCCTCATCTAATTGGAACGACCTCATCTAATTGACAAGAACCCTATAGTATGCGGCTCTGCGCGTTCATCTCCTTGTCACCTCCTCCTCCGCGTCGCCTCAGCCTCTGCTTTACCTCCGCCTCCGCGTTGCCTCCCCCTCCGCGTCGCCTCAGCCTCCGCTTGACTAGCCTTCCCCTCCATCTCCCACTCCCAGCTGCGAGTCTGTAATGCGAGCTGCCTCCATTTATTGCCTCCCTCTCCCTGTCGACGTCTCCAGTAGCTGCAACTTCGAGCTGCCTCCATCGCATCTCTCCGCTGTACGTGTTCTCAACTCCTCCCTTGTCTCTCTTGATTTATTTCTACCTTTGTGATTTATAAGAGATCTCATCTCCATTGCAGATTTATTTGTAGTGTTGCTCGAGATCTAATTTTCATTGTATAGCTTTATGTGGTCAATCTCCTTCCTCCGCGTTGCTCTTGAGATCAACTCTATATTTCAATTATTTGCTTTTTTATTGATGGAGGCTTTATAGAACCTCAGGCCTTCAAGCCTTTGTAAACGATTTTCTTATTTTTAGTTTCTATTATAGTTGAGATCCCTGAAGCCGTGAAGTCTCCCATTCACTTTCCTCGTTTCTGCCCTAAGTCCCTGACTGCGCGACTGCCTATAGGAGTGATGACCGTCGCCGTCGAAGTAGAGGAATTCGCCCTGGTAATGCTTCAATTTTTACCAAACATTCCTCTTCCTTTTCTTGTTTGCATATTCCGTGTTCGCGGCTGTGTGATTTTGTATATTTTGCTATATTTTCTTGCATTTCGTTGCCGCCGGTAATAATTATTCTCCCTTTCTATTGCACTCGAGTATAATCGATTTGCTTAGTTTGCATTCCTGTAATGCATTTCGTTGCGGAAGGAGAGTTGATTGCTTATTTGATTAGTTCATTGCAATGTGCTATTAAAGGAAGATATTTTTGTGGTATTTATCAGTAGGCGGACCTTTTGTTATGCTCTGTTTGATTATTGAAAAATATCAAAATGTGTGAGCAGAAAAAATGTTTTCGCTTCATGACTGTGGAAGTGGCATAATCTTTCTATAGTTACCAAATATGTTATCTTTTTCGAAATGAACTGTTGAACTGTCGTTTATGGGGTTCTGCTGCATGGATTTGTTTCTAATTGGTTATATGCGTTGAAATAGAAGTTTCTTTTTCGGTTTTTATTTAGTGCGTTGTGTTAGATAATAGCCAAAATGAACTTATATTGACTTGATTGGTAATATACTTAAAGATTAAATTTGGGGATCAAGTTAACTTTCGAGCAACTTAGCCCATATTCTGATGTAAAGTAAAATTGTGCAATGTATTGTATGTATTTATATTTTTCACCCTTTATACAGCTTTACTCTTGAAAGCTGGATGTAGTTTAGTAACTGAGACCATGATGAAGGCCGGGTTATGTTGGTTTTGTTTGATCTGCTTAATTGATTAGAAATACACTTGGCTTTCTTCTTTCTTCAACGCTGGTTCCTCTCTTTCTTTATTCTTTTTTTTTTTTCACATGTATAGCTTTTAATCAATATGTTAAATATATTTCTAGGTTGAGAAATTCCATATGATTTCAGCTTGTTATGTGGAAGTTACTTTGTTTCATTAAAAAAAAAATTACTGAACGATGAGAATTCTTTGTTCCTTTACTATTGACTTTCTCTGTTGAATGCTTCTATTTGATGCAGGGTGTTTTTTATTTGTGTGGAAACAACATAGACAGAATCGAGGTTTTTATTTTTGGGTGACAATCTTAGTTTCTTATTTATGTGAACAAAAATTATATTGCTGCTGAACATGGCTTAGTCCTTGATTGGGTTCTTGTCCATTTTAAAACCACATTGTATAGCTTTATCACTGCAATATATGATTCAATTTTTTGGTTTTCACCTGTTATTTGCAAGTACAATTGCAACCATATCAGGCTGCAATTATGATGACCTACATTTTCTCCTAATCCCTACAGCTAAAATTTGATCCTTATTTGAATTGTCGTGTTTTTGGCTATTCTAATTTGAAACAAATATGTGAAGATATGTTCAACTATTCAGATCTGTTGGGTATGATGTGATTAGTATGGTTATAGACAGTCAGTCAAAATCTGCAAGAGTAATCCGGTCTATTAGTTTAGACCCTATTGTCTATTTGCTAATAAAGTTCTTTTTTTTTCATCTCTGGAATATTGCCTGACAGATAAGTAAGTAGATCGTAGTTTAGCCAAAAAGAAGAAGAACGAAGACACGAGTTATGGCAGGCAAAGCTGCTGGTGCAGTGGTGAAGGCTGTAGGACAATATCAGTATCCATGGCTTGAGAAGTTGGCAAAGTATAAGGATGAACTTGCCAAGGGTGTCTGGGGATATTGGGAGCTGGGAGCATGGAAGCCACTTGGCATTAGTGCTCGACGTAGAGCTAGGCTTCGCAAGGAAATGCTTCTTGCTGGTGAAGATTGGCCATATGATCCAGAAAAGAAGGAGATGAAAACCAGAAGAAAAGGACATAAATGTGACAGAATAGCTGCAGAAAAAAGGGAAAACACTGCAAGATTGATGGAGAAGATGCCAGACGTGTTGCTGGGTTACAAGAAGCGAAGGTGGGAGAAGAAGATGAAGGAAGAAGACAAAGGCAAATAGTAACTTTTTTTGTGCAATATTGTTTTGCTTAGTTCTTCCTGATTTTATCCTAGAAAGAATTTGGTGAACTGTTCCTTCATATGTGGATTTAATTGCGATATATTGCGATGTTTAATTTTTGTGCATGTACCAATATTGGAATATTGACCTTCTGTTTGGGTAAGTTGTGTATGTACTCGTTTGGAATAAGACGAAATAATTACGCATTTGGGTTATCAAGTTCGCCTCAATTATGAGGCTTAACAGAAGCAATTGGCAGGAGTTGAAATCTTGTAAGAGTAACCTCTCTTCATTTTAGAAACTTAATGTGGATGCTGCAACATGTGAGAATTATTTGTTTCTATTGCATGAGCCCCTCTATCTTGTACTGAGCGGTGTCTGGCGTGATTCATGCCCAGTTTTCCTCGTGGAAGCCGTTAATCTTGATGGGATGCTATAACAGAGTCAAATGCCAATTCGTTTATTTTTTAGTTATTTTTTTATACTATTGAAAAAAATTCAAACTTTAATAATAATAATAATAATAATAATAATAATAATAATATTATTATTATTATTATTATTATTATTATTATTATTAGGGAAATTTAATCCTTAGGTCTCTATAGTTTGCACAATTTTTTTCAAGCAGGTACCTATGTTTTAAAAACATAAGAATTAGTCCGTTATTTAAAACGCATGCTCAGTTCATCCTTAATATTTGGATCATTTGGAAACCAGTCCCCAAATTATCTGATGTGACTTGATGGAGCCAAAACAATGTTGACATGGCAAACACTCTGCATAACTTTACAGATGAGTGAGAGCTAAATCAGATTAAAAAGTCACATCACCAGCTCAGCGTGTCTTTAATACCCAAACCCATTACTAAATCCCCAGATCGGACCTATGCAGAAACATGATGAAGCACAACAACGATGAAGCATATTATTATGGACAATTTTTATTAAAAACATAAAAAGAAAAGAAGAGCGACTTAGGGTTCTTGTAACATCGACTTCGTCTGGCCATGGCGATTTGGATGATGCCGTACACAAACACGGAATGAAGCTATGGCAGTGCAGAAGTTTCTAACCATTGGTGCAATATAAAATTTTGCTCATTATAGGTGCAATATAAAATTGGGTCTATATTATGCTTAATATAACTTTCATCTCTTTGCAATATAGAATTTTTGTCAATATAGGAGCAATAAAATCTAGATTTTATCTGCTTGCAATAAAAAAATTCTGGTTAATATTGAATATGCATATATGTTCAATGGCAATAAATCATCCTGGTCAATTCAAACTTGTCAGAAGTTTTATCAACTAATGTCCAATTCAAAATTCTATTGAACGGCAATATGCTCATTTCTTCGATAGTAACTTAACCTAGAAGATTCTCAAAACCTCTCCTTTATTGAGAGCCTTCTCCTCTCCTTTAGTGAGAGTTTTTCCTTTCATTGTGAGGGTTCCTTCACTTCTTGAGTGTTCTCTTGTGAGTGAGTGTCCTGTATTTGTTGTAAGGAGAGTGTGTGTCATTTCTTTTTGTGGGTGTAGTTTTTCTACTCTGTGTGTGTGGGTTGTTCTTATTCTTGGTTGGTGGAGGGGAGGTTGTCTTTTGGGGAGGTTCAGGCCTTCAGAGGAATGGTAGGTAGAGGAAAGGAGCCGGTAAATTTCCTTCCTTTGGATTTGGTTGATCCTGATGCTCCAAAGGAAAATAAGTGGGTTCTGATTGGCAAGCATATCATTGATAAAGCTAAGAACAGGGGTACTGTGAAGAGTATGATTTTGCAAAGCTGGAATATGCAAGGTAAGGTGAAAGCATATGATTTTCGAGATGATTTCTTCACATTCAGATTTTCCAAAAAGGAAGATTATGACAAAGTGTGTTGGGATAGCCCGTGGATAGTGCTTGGCGCTGTGATGAATCTTCGTCCCTGGTCTTCTTTGCAATCTTTCAAGGAGTTAAATATGCAGCAGTGCTGCTTTTGGATTCAAGTGAACAGCTTACCAAGAGCAGCAATGACCCAGAAGAATATCATAATGATTGGGAACAAAGTAGGTGAGATTGTAGCTTTTGAAGAACCTCAAATTGATGGAAGTCTATTTCGAGGTTTTCTGAGAATTCGAGTTGATGTTAATCTTAACAGTCCTCTTTGCTCTGGTTTTTGGGTCCCAAGACAAGACATGGAGGACATATAGGCATCCATTTACTATGAAAAGTTACATGATTATTGTTACTCTTGTCATAGGGCATGATAACAGAAATTGTCCATATGCTTGTGTGAAGGCTGTCAATGAATTAAATAAAGGTTCTACTACTGTTAAACTAGGTGTGCCACCAATGAGGCAGGTTGCTTAGATCATTATTCTAAAGGAAGACCATTGGAACCTAACTAGCAAGGGTGCCAGGCAACCGGAGCGTGAGGATGGAGGGAACAAATGGCGCGTGAAAGGAGCAAGATTGGAGGCAGGTATATCACAGGAGCAAGTTCTTAGTAGTGGAGGGAGGACACGAAATGAAAGAGAATGTATGGAGCGCACGATCCCATATGGACTGTCAGAGTAGAGGTCCTTTGGCACTAAGAGAGTAGAGCACATGGAGAATTTCCTACCTACGATGTCCTCTAGCTCTAAAGATTTGGGGGAGCAAAAGAAGAGTAAATGAGGTTATGGTAAAGGCTTGTTTGTAGGCCCAAAATCTCTAGACCTGGACAAGTATAATGGACATAAAGATGACACATGACAATTTGCAAAAGAGGCAAGGACCGTTGATGACTCTCAAGAAGTGGGCTCGTTTTGAAAAGCCTGTGGAATGGATGGGCTTAGAGTTACAAGCCCAAACTAATCCTTCAAAATACTTTGTTGAACTGCCCCCTGATGAGGATGAAAGGCTTGTGAAAAATGACACTGTTCTTAAAGATAAGCTGTATAAGAGTGACCTAATTTGAAAGCTCCGTAGGTGCAGCCTGAAATGTCATCTGGAAGAAGATTGGAATCAGTCACAAATAATTGATTTGTGAAGGGGATTTACAAAAGTTGGATTCGCTGCAAACTGAGCATGGGGCAGTTGCAATTCTCGCCCCTCTACCTCGTATTTAGTTTGAAAAAGAACCATTAAACTTTGGGAAAGGAAGGGATAGGAAGAAATGAACAATTAGGAATAAGATTCTCTCTGAAGTCTCTCTGGTCGAAGTTCCTATCGCGACTAATGGTAAGTATGATTATGAACTCTAAAGGCAGCAATCTGAAAGGCTTGGTGGCCAGCCTTCAAGGGCCACTGGGTCACCATGAGTATTATTGCATGGAACTGTTAGGGCTTGGGGCGAGCTCTGACAGACAAGAATGTCTGATTCTTGTGTTCAAAATTCAAGCCCCTCTTAGTTTTCTTATCAGAAACTAGGACAAATAAATGAAGGGTAGAACAGACGAGAAGGGCTCTACAATTTCCAAATTTTTTCTACGTGGATCCTGTTAGTCTAAGTGGAGGTTTAGCTCTTTGGTGGCATAATGGAGTACAAATTTGAATCCTTTTTTCTAACGCTAATGTGATTCATCTTGAAGTCATTAAGGGGGTAGATGACCTTTGTGGATTTATCTCCTTCATTTATGGTCCTCCTGAAGCTTCAGAGCGTGACTCGTAGTGGCCATTACTAGGTTCTCTAAATCCAGGACCTCTCAAACCTTGGTTATGTATTGGTGATTTCAATGAAATGTTATATAATCATGAGAAGGAGAGGGGAGGATTCGATCTTTTGAGTCCTTTACTAGCTTCCATTCTTTTATGGAGTAGGATAATTTTGTGGATTTGAGATTTAAAGGTCATAGCTTCACTTGGTCAAATAATAGACAAGCAGAGGATCACATTCGAGAAAGAATTGATCGAGTCATTGGGACTGGTATATGGAGAGAAATTTTTCCTAATGCTCAAGCGTTCCACTATGAACCTATTAGCTCATACCACACACCCCTTGTTCTCTTTTGGAATTACAAGGATATTAGAGGTACGAAATTGTTTAAATTTGAATTTAATTGGATTTCACATGGTGAATACAAGGGCTTGATTGATAGTAACTGGTCGTTTCCTAGTAGTAGTAGTGGAAATTCTGCTATTGTTTTTTTGGATTGTCTTAAGCGTATTAGAAAAGTCTTGGCTAAATGGAGTAAAATGGCTTTCCCCAATAATAGCTTGGCAATTGATGATTTAATGTCACAATTACAGAGCTATTACTGTGGTCCTTGGGATGATGCTAAGGCCTTCAAGGTTAACGAATTGACGAAGCCACTAGAAGAGGTATGGAATCTAGAAGAAAAGTACTGGATGCAAAGGTCTAGGGTTTAGTGGTTACAATGGGGTGATGAAAATTCTCACTTTTTCCATCAAACTACTATTTAGAGAAGGCAGAGGAATAAATTTGTCCATTTAAGATTAGAAGATAACTCCTGGATAGATGATCATCATGAGATCACCTTTAGTTTCTCCAACTTCTACAGAGGCCTTTTTTCATCAGATAAATGTAGACATGTGAGAAAGTTCTAAGCTATATCCCCTCTCTAGTTACTGACATGAATAACTCTTTATTGGAGGCGCCGATTACAATGGACGAGGTTAAAAAAGCTACATTTGAGCTGGGATATCTAAAGGCTCCAGGGCCGGATGGTTTTTCAGGTGTGTTCTACCACCACTCTTGGGATACTATTGGCCCTACTCTATTCCAGGTGATCTCTGATTTATTTCATAATGGTATCTCTGTCCTTTAATAATACTAATCTTGTGTTGATGCCTAAAATTGAGACACCATAGGAGGTGGGACATTTTCGGCCTATAAGCTTATGTAACTTATGTTATAAGATGTACTCTAAGTTTCTTGCTAATAGACTGAAATCTTTAATGTCTGGTCTTATCTTTGAGAATCAAAGGGCCTTTGTTAAGGGGTGTTTAATCCAGGACAATATTTTTATCGCTCACGAAGCCTTTCATTATTTGAAGAGGAAACATGGTGGTAAGTATGAACTAGTCTTAAAGCTGGATATGAATAAGGTTTATGATAGAGTTGAATGGGAGTTTCTTGAAAATTTGATGAGAAAGCTTAATTTTAATGAGGCTTGGATAAAACAAATTCTGGATCGTGTCTCTTCTGTTTCATTTAATTTGGTTATGGCTGGCCGTAGTGTGGATGAATTCAAACCTCAACGGGGTTTGAGGCAAGGGGAACCTCTATCACCATATTTGTTCATCATTGTTGCTAACGCCCTCTCTCTAATGGTTACTTCTCATATTTCCCAGCATAAATTACAGGGCATTAGACTTACTAGGGGTAGCCCTATTTTGAGCCACTGTTTATTTGCTGACGACTCTTTATTTTTCATGAAGGCTAACAGGAAGAACTGTATTATGATGAAAGATATTTTGCAAAAATACTGTGCAGCTTCCAGCCAATGGGTGAACGTTGAAAAATCCTGTCTTTTTCAGTCAAGAAACACCCCGACTGAGGTTCAAGAGGATGTGTGTTCGTGGCTTGGCATCCAAAATGCAAATTCCTTAGGAAAATATTTAGGTTTACCTATCTTGTAGGGTAGAAAAAAAATAGAGGCATTGGCTTTTTGTGCGAGACAAAGTGCAAAAAAAGGTGGGAGGGTGGAAGCAGAGTTTTTTATCACAAGCTGGAAAGGAGGTTTTAATTAAAGTAGTGGCAAATGTTATTCCAACCTTTCCAATATCTTGCTTCCTTTTTCCTAAAAAGTCTTGCCAACAGCTCGATAGTATCTTAGCCAACTTTTGGTGGGGCCAGAGAGAGGGGAGAAATAAAATTCATTGGAGAACTTGGAAAGCCTTAGCGATAAGTAAGGATGATGAAGGTATGGGCTTTAAATGCTTTGCGGATTTTAATATAGCTCTACTTGCTAAGCAATGCTAGAGAACCCTCACTTGCCCTAATGAGTTATGGGTTAGGATTCTTAAATCAATTTATTTCCCCAAATGTGATTTTCTAAGTGCAATTAAAGGTAACAAAGCGTCGTGGGCTTGGAGTAGCTTATTGGAGGGAAGAAAGTTGTTAGATGGAAATGTCTGTTGGAGGGTGGGGGATGGATCACAGATTAGTTTTTGGGATGATGCTTGGCTTCCTAAATTTGTAAACAGAAAGGTGCGTTGTGATGTTAATATGCAAGAACCTGCCCAATTCCAAGTTGCTGACCTTGTCAGTAATAGTCAATGGAACTTATCACCCATTTAGAATGTTGTTAGTGCTGAAGTTTTAAACTCTATTACTCAAATACCTCTCCCACTTAGACCTATGGCTGACACTCTTGTTTGGTTTCGCAGCTTTAATGAAAGTTTTTCAGTTAAAAGCAGTTATCGATGGTTACAACAATCACCCCCAATGTGCATATCTAGGAGGTAGGCTCCTCAGCCAATTTCCCTAGAGATCTCTAGCATATGATCTAGCGTCTAAAGTCCCTAACAAGATTAAAGAATTCCTTTGGAGAGCTTGCCATGGAGCCTTGCCCACCAAAGACAACCTTTGGAAACGCAAATGTAGTCAATCACCCCTGTGTGATATATGCCATACCTCAGGTGAGTCCATAGAGCATGTTCTTCTTCTCTGTGAATGGGCAAAACTTGTGTGGTTTGGAATTCCTCTTGGGTTGAGAATTGATGATTACCAGGTCACTAGATTTGAATTATGGATGCATGATTGTTTTGTGGAATGTGGCAAGGTTGATTTTTGTAAGGCCATCATAGCCTCTACCTGTTGGTCTGTGTGAAAGGAAAGATGTTGAGGAATCTTTGATAAGACTGAGGTTAACTTCATGGGTGTTATCCATGCATCTGTACTGTTGGTTGAAGAATTTTGGATGGCTAGAAAATGGCCTTTTTCTCCCGTGGGTCATGGTGATAGTGAGCAAAATCCTATCTTCTGAGCATGGCATCCCCTTGGTTTCTCCCAAGCTAAGGTTAATATTGATGGTGCTTTTCGTGCTAAGGAATCTCTTGGTGGTTTAGGAATTATTATTAGAGATCCTGATACCTTCGTTCTTGATATATACGCACTTTCATGCCACACTTCCTCTGCGTTTCTTTGTGGGGCTCTTGCTATATGTGAAGCTATCCAAAGGGTGGATCAAATGCATTTTGATGATGTTATTGTTGAGTTAGACTCTCTTACTCTTATCAATGCTGTTATAGATGGAAACTCATCCTTCGATTGGAAAGCAGGACCTGTGATTCCTGATCTTCGATCTTTTTTTAACTCTCATAGGCATTTTAGACCTGTTTGGGTGAATAGGAATTGTAATTTGGCAACTAATTGGCTTGCCAAATATGGTTGCAAGAGGATGGACCCTATGGGCTTGTGGTTTAATCCACCATCCTCTTTTTTTACTTTACTTCTTGCTGACACTTCTGTTTGTAATTCTGGTGTATGCTAACCTCCTTTGTTTGAATGAAATCCTTAGCTATTGACCAAAAAAAAGAAATTCAACCTAGAAGGATCATAAATTATTTGAACCAATACACACCAACTCAAAATCTGGTCCAAGCTTTATTACACTATTTAATCAATATACATCAACTTAAAATGGTAACTCAATATATGGTATAACACAAATCTCATTTTTCTTGTTGAGATATTTAAGTTGCTTCTTCAGTGAAGCATTCCCATTTAATAGCTCCATTTTGTGTTGATAAATCTCTCTTTGATCCATGTTTATAGAAAAGATTGACAATCTTTCCAATCTCAATCCCCTGAAAAAGTTAAATTGGTCAAATATTGTCTTAGAAAAACAAGAATGGGGAAAAAAACATGACAAACACTTTGAATGCTTAGAATGATTCAACACAAACCTTTGGAAGATCGATAGTCAATTCCATTAACTACAGCCTCCTCAAAGACTCAAATAAATCCAAATCAGATTGCTGCTACATTGAACAAAATAATATAAAATGAGTTACTAAAAAATTTAAAAGTCATCCAAAGAACCAGTTAGCTTGTAAATTATCGCGACTCACGACTCAACGTTGGAAACTTGATCTCAATCAAATCACAATATCAAGAAGCAAGAATTGAAGCATATGATTAAAAGGTAATGAAAGGATTTGGGTATTAGGGATCCACTTAGTGGTGATGTAGCTTTTTAGTCTAATTTGGCACCAACTCATATGCCTAAGTTGGACCAGCGTTTGCCATGTTAACATTATTTTAACTCCGTTAAGCCACGTCAGATGATTTGGGGTCTGTTTTCTTTACAATTCAAATATTAAGGATGAATTGAGCAAACGTTTTAAACTCCAGGGACTATTGTTTAAGTTTTTAAAGTATAGGGACCCTCATGAAAAAAAAGGTGCAAACTATAGGGACTTAAGGATTAAATTTCCGCTATTATTATTCTCTCCGTGTCCTTATTGGTTTATTAAATACATCAAGCTAAAAACACTTGAGCTAATATTTCTATAAAAAAAAAACACTTGAGCTAATATTAGTTTTTTATTTTTTTTAGGCGAGGATCTAATATTAGTTAAATATCACTAATTTGGATCTCACAATTTTTATTTTCTTAATTTATCTCAATTTTAATTTTATCTTTTGTTATATTGACATCTACTAATCCAAATCTATTATATATTTATTAAATGAAACTATAATTTTTTAATTCTACTTTTTAATGATAAAAATTAAAATTGAGATAAAATGAGAAAAATAAAAATGGAAAGGATTCAACTTTTTATATATTCTCATATGCCCATTTCCTCATTGTCACCTTGAAACTGGCATTCACATATACGTTTCTTTAAGTACGTTGAACTATTTTTTTTTATATCACATATAATAAACCATGGTATACTTTTTTTTTTACCAATAAAAGTACAATAGACTTTAAAATAATTCTCTCAGTCTTTCTCAGTTTAAATCAATTATAAATAAACTTTAGGTAAAAAAAATAAAACTAAATTATTTAAAACAAAAAATTGACACCATCCATTAATGCAACTAGCAAATTATTAACCAATTCACAACACGATGTATTTAATTTCCTCCCCATGTCTCATAAAAAATAAATCTCCGTCACAAACATGTCCTGATCACGATTTGCTTAAAAGCCAATATAAACGAGAGAAGTTTGAATTACCATAGAGACTCCGCGGAAGAAGGCATTTAATTATGATCAAACATGTTGTAATAAAAGCATATAAATAAATCAACGAAAAACACTATATATAATGGTTATGTGTTAAAGGTTATGGATCTGTCATCTTCCTCTTTCAAAGAAATGGTCATCACTGCAACTTCACTCATACTCGGTCTATCATTCGGAGAAGAACTCACGCACTTCAATGCTATTTGCAACAAGTTCATCATCCTCTCTTCATTAGCATCCTCTGTCATCAAACATTTGTCAAAAACTTCAACTGTCCATTCCTCTCTCACCACTGAGTTAACCCATCCAGCCAAATCAAACCCATTATTTTGAACCACTTTTCCTGTCAAGAGTTCAAGAAGTACCACTCCAAAGGCATACGTGTCTACCTTGAAGGTGCTGTAAGCATCATCAGCACTGGGATTTCTGCTATTTCTGTCCTTGAAACTACATCTGTCCTCAGAAAAGAAAGATTTTTCTTCTTGATGATTTTCCACCACCATTAATCCATATTCGCTTAAGCATGGATCCATGTTCTTGTCAAACAGTATGTTGCTGGATTTCAAGTTGCCGTGAGCTATCCCACTTTCTCGAAGCTCCTCGTGCATGTAGGCTAATGCCTCAGCCATGTTGGCCGCAACAGTCAGTCTGCTTCCCCAGTCAAAAGTTTGACCACTCTGAGATCCTGACATTCATCAATATGATCCATGTAAGCAGATGGTTAAATGAAAGATGCTTAGTTGCAAGTCTAATGAAAGGGCACGAGCATGATACAACAAAAGAGAAGTAAGAGCTATTTGTTATGAAGTTCTTAAACCAGTAAATTTGCTCTGCCCACTTTCCCTCCCATGTGAAAAAATGAATTCAATTATTCAAGGATATTTGATTTAACAAACAACTTACCACGTAGCATCTTGAAGAGGCTGCCATTATGTAGAAACTCATATACCAGAAGCTTCTCTTGCTGGGAGCAATAAAATGCAAGAAGAGGATGGACACAGGGATGCTTCACTTGGTCCAACTTGTGCATCCTCTTCTCAAAATCCTGTTTGGAAATCCCCCAATCCTTGATTCTCTTCACTGCCAAAACCACCCCACTGTCCAGCATCACCTTGTACAGGCTTCCACGCTTCCCTCTCCCTACCAATTCTGCAGGAGCTCTCAGCAAGTCCTCAAATCCAAGTGTCCTCACCACTGGACTCGAAAGAACCACCAGATTTGATGAATTCATCCCTGTCTCCACAGATGACAGTGAGTACTCTGATCTCATTCCAATCCCATTCACTTCACTGGAAGATTCACGAACCTTGTCCCCACTAGTTCCCTCGCTCACTTGCTTCTTCCCAGCATTCACTGACTCCTTTTTGGCTTTGGAATGTCTTGCAAATTTGAATGTGATGAAAAGCAGAATAACCACTCCAAGACTCATATACCCAGAATAAATGGCCAAGCCATTGGTGAGAGATTTTATACTTTTCTTGTGATGTGTTGTAGGAGGAAGAGGAGGGCACGCGTTTTCAAGTGGTGGTCCACATAAGTTGGGATTACCCAAAAAGCTGTCGGCTCCGATCAAGCCATTCACATCCGGAATTGGACCCTGTAAATTGTTGTTGGAGACATTGAGCTCCTGAAGGTTGGAGAAAACGAAGTTGGGAATTTCCCCAGTGAATTTGTTATTCTGGGCTCGAAATGATAGTAACCCAGAAATATGACTCATATCAGGAAGGCCTCCGGAGAAGTTGTTGTCGGAAACATCGATCCTTTTCAGGTTACCTAACTGTGAAATTGAAAGAGGAAGGTCGCCGGAGAAATTGTTGCCACTTAAGTACAAAAGCCTCAATGTTTTGCATATTCCTATCTCCTCTGCTATGAGGCCATGCAAATTGTTGTTCTTCAAGCTAAGGACTTCAAGATGCTGCAGTGTGCAGAGAGAAGCGGCATCTAAAATCCCCGTTAAACCAGAATCTTCTAGAACTATGTTACTCACAAATTTCCCTGCTGCGTGACATTGAACCCCGTGCCATTCGACAATGCAAGGGTCTGAAGATAGGTTCCACCCCCAATTCATATCTCTTGGTGTATTCCCTGGTTTGAGATTCTCCATGAATCTCACCATTGCCTTCTTCACTTCTTCATCCTCTGTATAAGCCATTGGAAAGAACAGAAACACCCCCATGAAGAATGCCCACATGGGATTTCGATTTCGATCTCCACCCATATGGCTCCACAGTGAAAGTTTCTTTCTTGATGGTGGGGTTTGGATGATCCAAGCTGGTCAATAAGACCAAGGCTGTAAGATCGGTTCGCATTGCCAAATGGCTGATATAACAGCAATCGTCTTGTGATGTAGTGTATGTATTTTTTGACAGCAAAGGATCCTCTAGATGTGAGCCAAAAGGCAGGAATGAACTCGACAACGTTGGGTGCCGGCATTATTTTGAAGTAGTCAGTGTCCCTTCGTAAACACGTTCTGATAGTGTTAAGGATTGTTTGGTAATTGTTTTGAAAATATTTTTGTTTTGTTTTTAAAAATAGAAAAATTGAAAAACTTGTTTAGTAATTCTATTTTTTATAAAATATTTTAAAAAATAGAAAAATAAAATAACAAAAAACTCAGAACATCTTTTAAGATGTTTTGTAGTTTTTGTTCTGAAAAATATAAGAAAATATGAAAAATATCCATCTCATTAATAATAAAGTTATAAAGTTTAAATAACTCATCTAACACTTACTAGTTATAATTTTAAAAATAAATATTCAAACAGATTTTTTAATTTTTTTTGCTCAAAAAATATTGTCAAACAGATCCTTACTCTTACACAAAAAAATGGAGGAATAATGTAATAGGAACAAAATGAGAAATCAATTAAAAATTATGATCCATGGTTCATTTAATTATATTAAAAGATCAAATATTTTTAAATAAAATTAAGAAATTATGAGATTATCAAAATGTCTTTAAAACTCCTTTCCACCTATCCTATTATCATCGGCCGCTAATCAAAATCTACTAATTACCAATTAATGTCATTAACCGATGGTTGACCGGCCAGTAGCTACAGTAATGATTGTCGGTGACCAATCAATGCTAGTTAATAGCTGTTGATGAACAGTCAATGGCCACAAGCGATTTGCTAACTATCGTTAGTACTAAATGGTTTACAACTTCGTTTTTCAGATTTTGTAATTTGCTTGTTCTAGATTTACAACTTAATTTTCAAATTTTTTACTTTGCAATTTCTGTTCTAAAATTTGCAACTTACTTATTCTGAATTTGCAATTCGTTCTTCAAATTTTAACTTTGAATTGTTCAAATATTTTATAATTTCTTTTTCAAAATTTACAACTTGTTTACTCCGAATTTGTAATTCATTTTTCAAATTTTTACAATAAATTGTTCCAATGGTTTGCATCTTCTTTTTTAGATTTTACAACTCTCTTGCTCTAAATTTGCAACTTATTCTCCAAATATTAACTTTGAATTGTTCAAGTTCTTTATAACTTTTTTATCATAATTTACAACTTACTTATTTTGAATTATAATTTATTTTCCAAATTTTAACTTTGAATTGTTCAAGTGCTTTACAACTTTTTTTCTTCTTAAGAATTTGTAATTTATTTATCCTAAATTTGAAACATGATGACTTTCCATATTTATGAATATTTGAGGTATTTTTTAGTGTATTTAGGAATTTATCTATGCATTTGGTATTACATTTAGTTAAATATTTGGATTAATTGCATT
Organism: Adenanthera pavonina; assembly: GCA_026686845.1. Lineage (NCBI taxonomy): Eukaryota > Viridiplantae > Streptophyta > Magnoliopsida > Fabales > Fabaceae > Adenanthera > Adenanthera pavonina. The sequence goes on from JAIVEN010000016.1 coordinate 6,416,754, forward strand.
TATTGGATTATATTGTAGATATTTTAGAAAATAGAGTGAAAATTGTCTGATTAAAGTAGATAAGCTTTTCACCGGTGTTTATGAGTTTTTGTAGGAAAGATCACATATTTAAAGTTGGAGAAAATGAAGTTTGAAAGGTTGATAATCGAGATTTGAAGGTTTTGTACTACAACATAAAAGTTTGATGCTACAACGTTGTTATTACGTATAAAAGTTGGCATTTTCTGTGCTGCAACGTGGTAAATTTGATACTATAGAATCAATATCTTTTAGAAAAAGGATTTCCATGCTGCAGCATCAATGAATTGTGTAAAAAAGCACAATTTCATTAATTCAGCAAATTTGAGGATTTTGGACAAAGATGGCAAAACATGTTGACCTTCGACCTGCCACGAGCCTAGCTAAAAAGCTCGATTACTAAAACAAGCCTAGATTTGAAGGTTCGAGCTTGTATGATGAGCTACGGGCCTTTTTTTTTTTAAAATAACTTTTTATGTTTTTTTTCACTTTTCATATAATTATTTAAATTAATACAACTAATTTTCATCATTATCATTTACCAAAAATTAACATAATATTTAAATTTTATAATTTATATATCACTAATTAATATAATAATATTTTCATATTTTAAACAAAAAAGAGGCGGCCAAATGGGCTGGCTCGTGGCTCGCTAGTGTTAGCCCATGGGCTCGAGCCAAAATGATTTCAGACCTAAAAACTCATTTTCTATTTAAATTTTTATTTTTAAAGTACAGCTTGCCCATTTTATCGAGTTAAAACAACTAACTTATCGGGTTTGGTCCATATTGTCAGTTTCAGTTTTAAGTGATTAAAATGCATGAAACAGTGGATAGAACAAAGAAAAATGATTCTGGACGGTTGGAAGTGGTTCTTGGAGCTTTGGGTGCTGAAATTTTGGATTGAAAGCTCCTCAAACTTGGATTTCTTTATTATATTGAGTGTTCCTTCCTTTTTCCTCATCCTACTCCTTATTTTTTATGTTTTATTCAGTTTGTTCTTATTATATCTGTTGTAAATGGAACATGAGAGTTTGAGTTTATTTATCTAGGATTATATGAATTTGTGTATGGATTAGCTTTATAATTACTCTCTTATGAATTAATTTCATGTACTTAGTCATTTAATCGGTGTTAATGTGTTGAATCCAAAAATTGGGAAATTATTATGATCTTGAATTAGGGATTTGCCAATTGCAACTTGGGAAAAGGAAATTGGAATAAGTCAGGTAATTAAATTAAATTAGTTTGCTTAATTCTAAACATAGAATTAGATAATTTACTAATTAAGATAGGAATATACTTAATTAACCACTTAGTCATAATTAAAGTTTAAGCAATTTAATACACTAATTAGTTAATTGTATAAAAGATTATGGATTAATTAATTAGTAAACTTGTTAGACAGTCAGAAGATGCTAATAAGTAAATTAGTGTTATAGGCTAACAAGTATATGTAATTAAAACCTAAAAGAGAGTAATTACTTAATTAATCTATGTGCAAATGAATAATTATTCTAAGAAAATCTTCCTGCGTTCTAGAATCACCACTAACATTTAATTGTAATTTAGATTTATTTTGCGTTTTATTTACTTCTTATCATGTGTTTCATATGACTTAAGTGAATATGTAAAATTAATGTTCAACTAGATTATTGGTACCAAGTCTTTGTGGGAATGATACTCTATTAATCACTTTATTACTTGATACGACCCATACACTTACAGTTGCATATTTTTGTCTTCAAACAATTTATAATAAAAATTTGAAAGATGAATTAGAAATTTAGAGTAAATAGGTTGCAAATTCAAAAAAAAAAAGTCATAAAGCACTTAAACAATTAAAAGTTAAAATTTGGAGAACAAGTTGCAAATTTTGAAGTAAGAGAATTGCAAAATCTGAAAAGAATTTATAGACTGTTGGAATAATTTATTATAAAAATTTGAAAAATAAATTACAAATTTTGAAAAGGAAGTTATAAAGAACTTAAACAATTCAAAGTTAAAATTAGAGAATGAGTTACAAATTTAGGGTAAACGACTTACAAAATCTGAAAAAGAAGTTGCAAACCATCGGATGATATGGACACCTTAAAGACTTGTCATAAGTAACCCAGAAGATATAGAATAGTGGAAGAACTTGACTCAAAATATTTAAAAAATGATCAGTTAAAACCCGGTAGGTCAGATGAGAAAAAAGGAGGGAGAGATAGAAAACAAGAAGAAAAAAAGAAATAACTCTATAAATCCTTACCGAACATATAGCAATATTATTCCACTATTTTCTAAAGAAAATTCATTATATAGAGGTTTTTATATAAGTAAAAGAAGAAAAACACAATTTTAAAGCAACTAGGAATACTTGGGGCTCAAGTAATCCTATTAAATCTAGAAAATTTAAAAGATATAACTAATTATGAAAAAATCTAATAATAAAAATAAAAATTCAAGAAAAATAATAAAATTAATAATTTTTTATGAACCAGTAAAAATAATATTTTAATCTCCTCAAATCTAGAAAATCCCCTCAACTTAAAAATCTAATAAATTTTATTTATTTTAGTTTAAATCTAACAATGACTTTAACATCAAAGAAATACAAATTGAAAGCTAATAAAATAAATAAAATTAATAATAAAAATAATTTTTTATGAAAAAGCCTAATAATAAAAACAAAAATTCAAAGAAAATAATAAAATTAATAATTTTTTATGAACCAATAAAAATAATATTCTAATCTCCTCAAATCTAGAAAATCCCCTAAACCTAAAAATCTAATAGATTTTATTTGTTATAATTTAAATCTGACAATGACTTTAACATTAAAAAAATACAAATTGGAAGTTAATAAAATAAATGAATAAAAAATATAACAAAAAAAGCTTAAAAATTTCTTGAGAGGGATCTGCTTGAGAATTTTTTATGTGCCTCCTTGATCTCTATCACTAAAATTATTCATTGTAAAAATTTAAAAAATAAATTACAAATTTAAAGTATGAAAGTTGCAAATTCTCATAAAGAAAATTGTAAAACACTTAAATATTTGGTCAATGTTGGCAATGGTTGGTTTGGTGAAAGATAGTTTTAAGGAGATTTTGATAATCTCACAATTTTTTAATTTTATTTTAAAATATTTGGTTCCATAATATAATTAAATTCACAGTAAATCCTTGTTTGTAAATAGGTCCTAATTTATAATTTCCCCTTAAAAGAATTCTTAATAAGCGACTGTTTGGCTGCTAGTGGTTCATAATAGTCACACCCCAGGTCATGTTTTCATTCTTTTTAACGATAACAAATACTAAAACCCTGACCAACACTAAACAGTACAACGGTAAAATTTTCTTCTAGACGAGAAACACAGCGTAAGAGTTATGGTTATAGCTTTTTTGTTCTTTCGAGTACAACACAATGAAGGTCACTTCGTCTCGTCCAACGCCATTATTGGTCAGACAGGAGGAGGTTCACCGATTTGCGAATTACTACAATCAACTCTTTCAGACTCCTTCAAAAGCCAACAATGGCAACAAATTTAATGAAGAATTAAGGATATAGTCAGTTAAGTTTGATTAATCTTTTGGACATTAGTATGCACCGAAAGTTTGCCTGAACTTTGTGTGGTAGGCTATATCCAAAAGTAAAAATTATATCAAGAAATTGCTGCAGGTTCTCACTTCCCGGTGAACTCCTTTCACTTCTTGCTAGTGTTCTTCTGTGTTCATGACTCTGGTCTGGTTTGGCATCACGAAATAAAGTATTCCTTGGACTGTAAATATTGCATTTAGTTACTAAACACAAGGCAGTGGAATTTTGCAAATTCTAGCTTTGCTGTCCCAGCTTTTCCATCCCGGAATACAAAACGAAGAAAATTACAGATCAGACCCTAATGATGTCTTGTAACTTCATACGATTGTTATCGAACAAAGTTACTTAATATTTAATTATTTAATGTTTCATAAGGGGAAAAAATCGACAAACCCATCCGTAATGTGAGATTATCAAGATAAGAAAAAAAAAAACCGGCACCATTTTTTCTTTGGAAAAAAATTATGGATATCTTTTCTTATTATAAAATTAAATCATATAGACGTGAAAATATACCAAAAAAAATAAATACCAAATATATTTTATAAATATATATTTTACATTATTAGATATAATAATGTGGAGACAGATAATCTTGGTGATTCTACCAATTTATTAATTTTTCTTATATTCGGTTATATAAAAAGAGTAATGATTATAAATAAGAAACACATAAAAGCAATAGTACATGATCTATTCTTGATAGTATTATATATACCAAATTTTCCAAAACTCTTGAATAGCTTTTTAGAGTAGCTTGCCCTACATACTAATATGGCAATACATTGTAACATATATAAGTGTAAGAATTTTTTAGAATTCTTAATTATAAAGTTTTTTTTAGAATTGGGAGAAAGAGTGATATAAAGATAAAAAATAGAAAGTGATTAGAGGAACGACATTTACGATAAGAAAAATGAGATAGAAAGTGGTTAACTCCGTGTTTAAACTATCCAAGAAATTTTGTTCTAAAAGAACCGTTTCAACTATTGCATTATATGAAAAAGATAAAATATATACAAAAAATATGAAAATTACCACCAGAAAATTGCAAAAAAACAATATAACAAAATCTTACCTTCAAATGTGCCTACAAAACTAAAAATAATCTGATAGTGGTGCAAAGAAATTTATATAATATGGATTTATATAGATCTTACTGTAGACATATATATATATATATATTATCAAATCGTAATTTTTTCACAAATATATATATATAATTTTCATTTCTATGTTTATCTTATGTAGATTTCGTTGTAAATCTAAATAATTAAATTGTGATTTTTTTATAAATATATATATATATATATATGACTTTAAAATCAAATTGTGATTTTTTCCCATATATATATATATATATCAAATTTAAAAAAATAAAAGCATATATTGGGAAAATTATTATTTAAAACATTTGGAGTCAATTTTTTTCATAAACAGCCTGATAATGTGAAGGTTTGAAACCGCAACACACTCTACTTTATATTATATAATCGATATCTATATATTTATTATACATTATATAATATAAAATTTATAGGAACCATCACTATTCATATGCCATAGGCCATTAATAGTGTGATCCACCTCATGCAAAGCAAGGTCTCACAATCTAGTTATTAAGTATAAAACCCAAAAGGTTAATCATTCAATTGATAATGTCTTCCATTAACAAGGTTGAATGTTCCGTTGGCTGATCATTTCAGCAAAAGCCAAGGTCAGGAGCATTATAATTTGTTCAGTTTCAGATAATATTTATTTTGATTATTTTCGTTGTGAACGCTAGTTAGGGGTAGCACTATAACAGCGTCATATATAAAATAAAATGTAAGAAAAGAAGGTCATATATAAAATAAAATGTAAGAAAAGAAGGCTGAACAAGTTTGCCATATACCAAACGAGAACAAGAAAGAGAAGAAACAAGACAGAAGAGTTACATGTAACTTAGAGATTAAGTTGAGTTGATTTTCCATTAGCTGAAATATATACCCTACATAATTGGGTACAGGAATCAGAATTGTGGTTTTACAGGCAGCAAATCACCAACTCAATAAGGCTATCATTGGCATTACATGGATGTCTGGAGAGGTTTATAAACTAGGACCACTATAGTCTTTCTAAGAATCAGCATGGCTCGGAATATCATCTTCACTTGATTCACTTTCCTCTTCAGTGATATCATCCTCATCCTCACTCTCCTCATCTGCTGTAGAGTTTATAATGCTTTCCTTCTTCGCATAGCGCTCACAATACTCTGTCTCCAAAAATAGTTTAGCAATACATTTTGTAATTAGCAAAATGGTTGCATCCCCTTAACCTAATTCTATAAAATCAAGAAAGTTCGTCGTCCTCTTAAATGATGTTGTACTAAGGTGCTGCATTATGTAACTCGAGAACTTCAAGTAAAAAATATATGCAAATTACAATCTCAAAAGACAATATGACACCCACGCGGTTCTACCCGACTTGATAGATTAGAATTCAATATGACTACCAAATGTCAAGTGGTTTGATTAAAAAGAAAAACAGAAAATAGTCTTAGGTGAAAGTTTATTGTCACAAGACAAATTGCAGATTCATTGTGGGGATTCAAGATGAGTGCTGCCTAAAAAACAGCCAACCAGTCATTGATTAAGGGATTCAAGAGACTCATTTTGAGGATTCTAAGGCTATTAGTTTTTTTTTTTTTTTGGTATCAGAAAAGTAGCCGATAAAAGCCGCATACTTACCCTTAACTTTTTCATCATACAACTTTCGATCCTTCATCATTAATGATGCCGCATCACCATTGAGAGGGTCTGAAGGGTTTGGATAAAGCAACAGTTGTGGAAGAAACACTTCGAAGACGTTCAAAAGATCTGGGAAAATAAAAACCATGGTCAACCATTAAAAAAATAATAAAAGCAAATCAGATTAATTTAGCAAGAAGTCACTGATCAGGTATATGAAAAGACATAGATGGTAAACATGCCCCATACTCGTAACTTTAAGCATCAACACCCTAGATTTGATACTTACCAAACATTGGACTCCATGATTGGTTAATGACATCCAAGCATACAGAACCCGATCTGCAGTTAACAAAATATACAATGTGAACACAAACTTAACCTTTAAATTAGCAATTTGTTGCTATTACTTAAACTTCATTAGAATTACATTCCCTCTCCTACAGAAGTTTTTAGTAAGAAAATGAAAAATAATACTAGAGATTGCTTAACAGAGTGCTCACAGCTCATCAACATTTGGGTGGAATATCTTGTTGACAAATCCAATAGAAGGGGATTTGTAAGGATAAGCATCAGGAAGTTCAACACGAATTTTCCAGACTCCACCTTCATAAAGACCTACAACAATTGGATTTGTGACACATTTAATCATAGAAAAAGAAGAAAATCTACTCTAATTTGAGAATTGAGTCTATGAACTTGCAAAACCCTTTAGCAGTGAGGAAATCGACATATTTAAAGATAAGAAAAATCATTCAAATATTATGTAAACATGAGATCTAATATAGATTAGCCCTTCTTTTCTTTTCTTGTCCTCTGCAAAACAGAGGTATATCTGCATCTAACAAGCATTTGGTGAGCAAGCAAATTAACAGGTTTATGTGTAGCATCATTAAATGAATAAGAAAGTAAGTAAATTTTAGAATTTCAACATTACTTTCTTTTGGACCATGGAACTCCACATTGAATTCGTTGAGCCCATCATTTATTGTCTCCACATTATAATCACTCATCATCCTGGAAAAAGGAATAAATAAGTGAGAAACATGACTCGGAAGATTTTCAATGTCTCCATCAAGTGCAAATACATGCATATTCATGTGTGTACATATACAAAGATAGTAGGTAACATGGAAATATTTGTAGTTTATACTAAGCACAACAACCTCAATTCCCCTAATAGATGCTTCCTCCAGTCTTTATTATATAAGTTTTTGAACTAAATTACAGAGCCTAAGGAAATTTGCTAAAGTTAGTTTAAGGTTAATAAATTTGTCAAAAATTTTAAAAATTCCCCAGTTTAGCCAATGAACTCTTAATATACTCAAGAGAACAAATATACAATACATTAAATGTGCGAGTATTAAATCAAGAGCATTTAGGGAAGAAAAAAAAAATTAATGTGCCCAGTAAAGTGAGCAGGGCCTTATAATAAGAACCATGCAAAGCTTTTAAAAGGGTGTTTATAATAAGGACTAGAGAGAGTATAACAGAACAATAGTTAAATCAATTGCATATTCTTTCCTGCCCAATGACAATAATGACATTCTAATGTGGATTCTTTGAGTAACACAAAGTCCCTCAAAGAGCCAACCTTTGTCCCTCATTTTTTGGCCTAAATCGATAAACCTCATCCTATTTGAATTGCAATTGAAGCATATAAAAATCCTTATATTATTCTTCAATATACATATTGCTGAAGTAAAAATATCCCATTCTACTTTCAGCTAGATGCTGCAATTCAGTTTATGGGCTAAACTTAACTATCAATCACAGTTAATAACATCAATTACAAATATCTACTTGTATCTTTTATAATTTTCGTCACAATTTTAATCTATTTTCCTATACCTATAGCCCACAAATATAGGACTACTCAATCTAACAATAGCAAGACCAACCCATGCATCATGAGAAAATTAAAAAGAAAAAAGCTAGAAAGAAACTTCAAAGCACCAATGATCTCCTTCCCTATCCAAAGACCAAAATCTTCTCCTTATCTCCTATTTCAAATTCATTCCAACTTACTCACACAATCCCAACCTGTGCTAATGATCTGCAGCTTCAATTCCAGAATGTAGTTTGGCACAAGAAGAGAAATAAATAGCAGAACTGTAGAACACTGCAGGATGGAGAACATATCTAGTTTGCACACTTTACTATTCTAGCATGCAAACATATCATATTTGGAAACGGCTGAATGGGTACAGAGTTTAGAGAGGTGAGAAAAGAATTAGGCAAAGCTGATTTGAACCTAGCCTGGATACTCCTATTATGCATCAACAGCCATACTATAATCAATAGACATCATATTACACCAACACTAAATGGAAAGATACTGAATTTATGGCATCACCACCAGGAATGAAATGAATTATTTAACTACTTTTTTCTTTTGGAAAGAAGAAAAACAAAATCGAGAGATAATTACACAATGAGAAGTGATGCTACGGTGCATCCACATTCAGTCTGGCACCACCTTTGCAGAATGAAACAGAACACACACGTGCAAGTCAATTGGAACACAGCAAAACCATACTTCTATTATTTATTTTCATCATATATTGTCAAGTTATTCTTGACTTCTATTTGTGTTTACTAAATCTTACATTTCTTCTGAAATGCCTGCCCTACTTCACAAATCACAAGCAGTTACACTGCCATGCCTCCTATGCTGTTTGTGAGTCTTGCTGCCTTAGGTCACATTCCACAATAGACATTAATAAAAGAAGAGTTGAATTGAGCAATTTCTACAATACAGACTCAGGATTTTAGACAACCATGAAGGAAATTCATGCGTAATTGCTATGTCTCCCGCTATAAGTAAAATTCCTAAACTTAAGAAAGTTCTGATTACAAACTTGGGTCTAATATCACACTACAATTCAACGGGTATAAGAGGATTTCTGCCATATCAACATGCCAAAAGTTCTTGATCATTTCATAGCAACTGCACCATAATTAAGTTGATTTGGCAAACAACAATTATCATCAACAATGAAGAAACCAATAAGGATTAACTTAAATCAAATTAGAAGGATATCACTATCAACTGATAATTAAACAGTCTGCTTACAATTTCATTACATCCATTTCCCTTCTCTTACTTGGAGACGACATTCTGATTTGATCAAATAACTTTTTCAACCTGCTACAAAGACATTTAAGCTTTAAGCAAAATCGTAGATATATGAAATAAACTCAAAGGTTTGGTTATGCAAGTACATCTAATGTGCAGCCCAGAAGCTCAATATACCTCCATAAAATTAAAAATGGGGTAGGTGAACTTGTTGATAAAATTCAATATATCAGAATAATGCATTTAGTTGCCCACAAAGATTCACAAGGTGCTGATATTTGAGATAAAGAAGCAGAAAACTCTAAGAGCAAGCAATTTAATAATTTATTTGTAGGCAAAACCAAAATCGGTGTCTATATTGGTCCATAAAAAGAAACCATACTAGTATAAATGAACTAAAATATGAATAGCAAATAAACATTGTCACCATCAAATACTATGCTTTAGTTGGGCCTATAGATTGATTGCTTACTGTAAAACCGCATAAACTACGTCGCAACTTTATATCATTAAGAAATAGACAAGAGTTACATTTACAAACGTTGAACATGACATGCATTTGAAGGACAGCACCTTGAATAAAGCAAACCAATGATTTCCATTCATTAACAAGACCCCTCAAATAAAACAAACACAATATTTTCACTCACAATCACAGCCATGGATCAAGTTGACAAACTATCCACATCAAGCTCAGTGCAACAAATGACTATCATGACATTCTTCAAAGTGAAAACAGAAAGATGGGTTCTAGATTATGAAAGGAACAAAATTGATAACGCTAAAAACTTCTCAAACCATATTCAAGAAATAAAAATGTGTCCTGTGTCGTTATAATAGGCCCGAAGGAGAATAATTTATACTGCCTTTGCTCTTCAAAAACAATACTAAACAATGCAAGGGTTTCATGAGCCACCAGAACATGGCCAAGAAAATGCTTTACATAGTGCGTGATCATGCGGCCAGTCAATACACACATACAAGCACAAATTACAAATATCAAAATGTTGAAATTATCTCCAGAAGGCCTCCATGATTGCCAACGAAGATGAAAACCCGGATATTCATGTTGTATTTTGATCAATTTCCCAGCAGCCAAGAAGGATTTAAAAAGGAAGGAAAAAAAAAAAGAAAAAAGCAAAAAAGCTATGACAAAGGCAAAAGGCATCTGTAAGGCAATCAATTATGTGCACTCCCAATACAGAATGCATTATCCCGTGGTGGAAAGATGAACGGACATAGATTCCGATGTAAAGATCTAGGCCACCCAGTACAGTAAAAGGGGAAGCAATCGGACAACTATGCTTTAAATGCAAAAAAGAAAAGAAAGGAATAGAGAGGAAAAATCGATGGCATCTTACAGCAGAGAGACTAAAATTGCCAAGGATGAAAAAAGGGGAATTTCGGAGGGCGTTTGACGATTGGATTTGTGATAATGAGAGTGATTGGAAGGAAGGAACAGAGAGAGATGTGAGATAGATAGAGGAAGTGGCTTAAAAAGGGAAGTAGAAAGGAAAGGATTGAAAGTTGAGGAGGAACACATACATAGGGACACAGCGGGTGAATGAATGTCTACGTGGCCCCTTGCACGTGTTCTAAAAGTGTTGCGGCAACGTGGCATGCAAGTCTCACGCTTTTCTAATTGATTTTTTTTTTTATTTCGGTGAAAAATATTTTAATAAAAAAAGACATTAAATACCGAGATACACCCTCTTGTTCACAGTATGAACGGCTGATTTTTTTTTTTATCCATAATATAAGAAATAGAGATTTAAATAGATAATTTTATTTTTACTATATATAATTGTATGAGTTAATTTTTTTTTTCTACACTTGTAAAGCTTATAGAGAATTATTTAATTTAATCATTTTGATATTTTCTTAATAAATAGGGATAAATTTAAAACTTTTGATATATTTAAAGATGTTTTATAAATTTTTTAATGAACATAAAGATAAATCTCATATTCTATAATAATATGAACCGAATGAACTAGACGACTATCATTGTGTTAACCTCTAACTTCTTATTTGGGGATATCCATGACCCCAAAAATCTGCATGGTCGGTCGGGTGGCCAACCAGTCTTATTATTACTCTTATTTTGGTTTAAAGAGAAGAGCGAATCATTTAAAAATTTGTTACTTTTATGTCTCTTCCTTACATTGAACCCAGAGATTTGCTCAGATCGAAATCTTCTCTTTAGTACAGTAGTGCTACTATTAATTAAAGCAAGGTGGGATGAAAAGTAAAAATTCTGTTATGATGTGGAATTTGGATTTGTCATTAAGGATCTGAAGTCAGTCAAATTTCAAATTTAATTTAATTTAAAAATGGATTTTTTTTTACCAAAATTTGACCTGGAGTGGATATTTTAGAGATGCAAAGTGGGTCAGTATTTTACGTTTAGAAAATGGTTGGTAATAAAAAAATTAAAAAGGGTAAAAAAGAATGACTATTTTCTATACAAATTTAACACCTTTGGTAGTTAACACTTTGGCAAAATATATTACTTGGAAAGTGTGGCATCCACGGAGTGAGGTTATCATGTCAAATTATGGAGCATATATTTTTCCCCTTAAAAAAAAAAAGGACATTCTAGAAAATGTGGCAATCACAACACAATGAACTCATAATAATGTCCAGCCATTTGGAGGGATCATAATGGAATGCGATGATGGGTCATATCATGGGAATGGCATTAATTCATAGTAAGTTACAACTAATTTTGCAACCCAATTTTAGGAGTAGTACATGTTTTTTTTTAATTTTCTTCCAAGAAATTGCGTTCACACCATTCCAATGCATGAACCAGCTGTCCTATCCTGCAAGCAAGAGCGTTTAAGCTTTAGTCAATGCATTAAAGCAATCTCATCCTGTCATCCATATTAGAATTTAGATCATTTCAATTAAATAATCTTTTGTCGGTCAAAAAATTAAATAATCTTTATGGTACATGAAAAATAGTACGATGAACAATATATATATATATATATATGATGATCTCTTTTTTCTTATTTAAAAATATTTTACCATTCATAATATCAAAATTCCTTTTATCCGTTTTCATACTGAGAAAACTAGATTTGAAAGCACCATTAGTCTTATCATATTAGCTTAGTTGCTTCTGGTTCATTTGTCTTTGTAAGACAAATAATAATAAATAGAAACTAGGAGAGGTGCATAAAAGCTTGGAGAACAAAATTGAAGTATAATTTTTAAAATTTTAATTATCAAATTATTAACTAAAAATATATTATCCATATGACCAATCTTTTTATCTATGACCTGAGATCTTTTACTTGATTGATAGAAAGAAAAGGATTTGATCTCCGCCTAGTACATTTAGTTCAATTACATGAGAATTAGGTAATGTAATGAAAATAATATGAAGTAATATAATGAGATAATGATTACGAGTAAAATTTTAGTGGGTTTATTTGGTATGATATTGGAGATGTAGAAAATAAATTTATTTTTTATATTTAATTAAAATCAAATAAATGAGAGATGACTAAAATGCCCTAAATTAAAAAAAAAATCCCCTTCTTTCTCCTTCTTCTTCCTCCATCCTGACCAATGGCCTTACCAGCAATCGACATCAACAACCCAATTCAAAAAATACATCAATGAAGAAAAAACAGGTGTGATCAATGTTTCTTTTTTTGAACAAATTGAAATCTAGAAGTAGAGCTCAAAACCTCGATCAGAGCCAGCGTTGGGGTTCCTTTTTTTGGATTAAAGTTGTAACCTCAATCTGGAAGTGGAGCTCTAGATCTGGGTTGGGTGGGAGTTTGAGTTCACCATCTAGAAGGGGTGGGAGGGGGTAGAAGACGGTGGCCGGAGTTCCATTTTCAACAAGTGGCCGAAGTGGGTGGTGTAGCATCCTCCAATGTTGATGATGATTTCTCCCTTCGTCATCACAGTGGCTCACATGAGAAAGATGGAATGAGAGGAGGGACATTAGCAACAGATGAAGACAAAGGGAGAAGGACGAAGAGTGGATCTATGTCATTTTCTTTTTTCTAGAAGATATAATGGTCATTTTGCAGCATATTCACCTCACAGTGAAGCCCTTCACATACCAAAATGGGAGTGAGTCAAATTACATTAATTCAGGTAATCAGTCTCATATATGTTAACAATATCACCTGTATCATGGCCAATCAAATACGCACACTCAAGTAATGTGAGCACCATCCCTCACATATAGGGGGTATATGCGTGAAGCACACCGGCCAAAAAGTTCTAATAAGGACAAATTCATCTATATTCTATTATCTATATTATCTAACTCGTGACAAGTGAAAACATGGTATTTGTATTTTAGCTCTGCTGCATAAGTATACACTGCATAGCTAATTTGGTTTCTTCTTGTTGATAATACAAAACGACATTTTCACTTATACTAATGGGATAGAATTAAGATTGTTAATCATAGAATTGGTTTCCCAATTGTGCTAAATTTTGCAATTTCTATACTCATTTACTTGATCATGATGTTAAACTATCATCCCCCGACAATATGACAATTAACATGACTCTTAGGCCACATTTCATAATTTTGAAAGGAGTTTTATGAAAAGAAGAGAGAGAAATCATTGGATAGACAAGTTTGGCAAACATTATTAAAATTTCCTTAGAACCAAAAATAGCTTTTCATAAAAGCCTCTTCTCCTTCTCCTTTTTATTTTCTTAAAAAATGGTTCCTTTCTACCAAATAAGACCTTAGTTCATACACGCTTTCTCAACTAACAAGGCCCAATAACCCACATGATCAAATGAACTATTAATCAAACTATGGATTCGTTCTTATAGAAATGTGAGAAGTACAATCTTGGCAAGGAATTTAATCCTTTAAGGACCAAAATCAACATTACATATCACATACGAGACAATGGAAAATGAACAAAGCAGTCAAAAGGTTTTACTTGAGTGCCAGGGATTATCTCCGTAATAGAAAGCAGTGCCAACCATGAGAGCGACGGTAGCACCTTGGACAAGTACACGAGCCCTCATTAACTTCTGGCCCAAGTGAGAATTACCTTGTCTGAAACTAATTAGGCCAGCCGTGAGCACACCAGCAGTAACAAGTGCACCTGATCTCAACCCAGCAATGTCAGAACACAGAACTCTAATATGCAAGAACCATCTTCAATCACTAAGAATTGGAAAAATGGAGTTCCTCCAATTTCTACTACATTGCATATTAAGAAACAAAAAGACAAAAGTAACTTGAAATTGCTCAGTTCCTTTTATCACCAATTTATTGATGCAAACAATAGATAAAAAATTTCCCTTCATACTGGTATGCAGAATGAAAGATGGTAGTAAATAAAAAGATGGACATGAAAAATGCCTCTTTCCCATTACATTCACAATCGTGATAAACAAACAGCTGCAACTTCTTTCCACTTCGGAGCAAAAAAAAATCAAAGTTATGAGATTCTTTAGTAACTAATGGTCAGCAACCTCAGTAAACAGGTTAATCGCAATTGAACTTTGGAAGTGGTAAAATTCTAGTTCCATGCAGAAGAGTTTGCAACATCAGCATATACGGCACTGATGGCTCTGGTGTCTCATTTTTTAAAAATTAGCAAGTGGTTAATCAAGAATTCCTGATGATCAAATTTAGGAGAAAAAGAACAACGTGAATCATGCATTAAGATGCCGATCCTAAATAATATCAAAATCTACCAAGATGATATTAGAATCACAATCCTAATTGTTCAATCATGAGTTTCTGATGCTATGATCTTAAGCTCCTACCTTGGAAACCGACCATTTTTCAGAAAAACTTCGAATATCAACCAGTTCTTACACCACTCATAGCAACGCACCACAACAAAGAAATGACTTGTTTAATGTATGGATATTATATTGTCACTTTACAGAATGAAAAATTGTTTCAATGTATGGAACTTTGTGACCTTTGCAACTTATGAACTGAGTTGTGTTTGATAAGATTTTGATAATATCATGCTTATTTATGAATTTTATATAACCAAATATATATTTTAAAAGTTTTTGTCATACTGTGGTAACAATAACTTTGGCTCCTTGGCCAATCCTAGACAAGATGTCGAACTTGAGAACTTTGTTAAATAATTGATACAATCCAATTTAAGTATTTAAAATAGCATAAACTACTGTTTTAAGACTTATTTTGGGAACTTCTAATTTTCAAGGCCACAACATTTTCATACAGTATCTCCTAAGGTGATATCACATTTAAAAGCACATGTGGTATTTTCCATTGAAAGAGGCACTGAAGCACCATAACTAAAAGCCTCGCCATTCTTAAACAGGGCGTTAAACACCAAGCAAATCAAATAAAAACTAACGTAAATTCTAGTATCTCAATCTAAATAAATAAGCTCGCACCCATAAAGAGTACAACGTTTTTCACCCCACTCATTTTTACCACCACCATGATTCTACTCTGCATTCATCATGCGCCTTTTCCAGTTCATAGAGCAGACGGCTGCAATCCAGGACCAGATTTCCCAGAAAACTACGCTACTACGTCGTGTTTCAGCAACTACCAACTCCTTAAACACACCAAACAACTCCTCCCAACAATGTGCTCTCTGATTGTAAACTCTATCTCTAAGTCTCTTTTTCTAACATATTTTTTCTGAAAATCTTGTAATTCCCACCCTTCGTTCCTTCCCTTTGATTAGATGAATAATCAGAGATAAAATGAACTTCCATATCAATCATTTTTTTCGGTTGTTTATATGAATCGAATTCAATGAAGGGAAAGCTACAAATTTAGAAAGGGAGTATGAATAAACCAAACAAATATATTATAAAGAACACATAGGAGGTGAAGAAAACAAAGATAGAGTTTTTACCAATGGAGACTAAAGGGTTCCTAACTCGCTTCTTCTCTTCTAATAAACCCTGCTAACCGGGTTCAGCGTTACCCATATTCTCCTCATGCAAAATGAAAACGGATCGAGAAAACCGATCAAAAAACGACGAAATGAGGCTGAGCTCTAATTGAAAATGGAAGCGAGGCGAATGCGATTATAACTAAGCACGAAGCATACAGTCGAGGAATTGATGAATTTTTTGTTCTCCTTTTGGATCTAAAAATAAAACCCACAAAATACACATTCAGGTAGGCGCGCCAGCACCTGATGAGTTATAAATAAATACCGAAGGGGAGTAATAAACTAATTTTTTGGAACAAAATAACGTAATATATATTAACTACAAATTTTTTTGTGTATTATATTAAATAATCAACTATATTTTGTAGTTATAAATAGTATAATTTGTCATACATAATAGTATCCATATTGATATATTAACATTAAAATCATGTATTGATATTCTGAAATCATCATTATTGAAATAAAATATAAAAATTATAACAAATTATATTATTTACACTCTTTTGTTAAATAATGAGCATTGGATCTCTAAACATTACTCATATATTTTTTTTATAAATAAAAATTTAAGTAAGTAAAATTCATTAAAATTTAGTCAGTCTCAAAACTCAAATAATCTTTAGAAAAAAGTATTTAACATTTATATATCGAAAACAAAATTTGAACATACAACTCATGTACCGCTTACTTTTACTCGAGTGATTACAAATTACGTTACATTATTAAAAAACAATGAAGAATAGTAATATAATATATCCACCGAACTTGTAGCAGATTATGCACTTCAAACACGCTGGGTCGTAATGTCAAAACGATTTGGGCTGGTTTATACGGACTGATCCATCACAAACCGTGAATTGGACCCGTTAATTCGTTTAATTCCTTTTGGTAAATGTAAACCTCTGGTCTCTCATCAATATATATATATATATATATATATTTATCCTCTAGTTCTATATATATAACTACATAAATAATTATTTATTTTTAATATAAATTATTTTAGAGAATCAATAAAGTATTAAATATTTGTCTCTAAATTTATCCTTTCATAATTATAAGAAAAGAAATAATCAAAATAGTTAAGTGAAGAGAAATTAAAAAAGAAAGTAATTAAAATAGGTTGGAATTTAATGAATTCAAATAAGGTAATTTTGGAAAGATCATAATTTAAAAAAAATCTAATGTCATTAACTAATTTTCATAAATTTTGTGCGAATTAATTAAAAGTAATTTGCATATGGGGTTAGAGATAGCATGTCATTATTTTAAAATTGACCAACTTTTGTTGATCTTGATCAAGAAAAATAAAATGACTCCCTTGTGAGGCTAACTAACAATTGAATAATTTTAACAGAGTTTATGAATTTTATTAATTTATAAGAAATACAGAATGCCCAAAACTAACAGTCTATCGTCTGACCTCCTGAGGGCCCATTTCTATCTACCTCTATCAAGTTGTTCGCTGACATCAGTCACGTGGTGTGTTAGGTGCAACATGCAAACCCCATTTATTTATTGAAAAAAATTACACTCAAATTGTAATACGATATTTTCAATATTATAATTTATTCCGAGTAAGTAAATAAAATAAAGAACAGAATAAATTCAACTTGTACGTCAAGCATGTACAAATGCAATATATATTGTGATTTAGATGAGTTTATTGGTTTATTAGATTCTGAATTTTATTTATATATTCCAAATTCTATGATAACACATAATTAATAATTAATTATATGTATAGAATATAACAGTGCAG
This sequence comes from Adenanthera pavonina, assembly GCA_026686845.1. Lineage (NCBI taxonomy): Eukaryota > Viridiplantae > Streptophyta > Magnoliopsida > Fabales > Fabaceae > Adenanthera > Adenanthera pavonina. The sequence continues at coordinate 6,434,831 of JAIVEN010000016.1, forward strand.
GTTAAATTTTATTATGTTTAATTAAATTATAATTTGAATATTAATTCGACTTATCACTCATTTCCTTATATTAGACTTGATTAATTATATCAAATAAGCCTGTAGAGCGAAAATTACATTAAAAAATCTCATTTGGCCAAGACATTTGATTCACGAGGCCGATAAAGGGATGGTGAAAGACTGGCCGTCTCGTAGATCCCCGGTGGTAGATTGGAGATAGTGTTCCTCAGAAGCAGGAGATTCATTTCCCAGACCGCAAATGGGATTGAATTTGAAACACTTTCTATTGGAATCGATTCCATTTGTAGCGATGGTGATGGTGGAGTGCTTGGATGTGGGAATGACCACCATAAGTAAAGCAGCCATGTCCAGAGGAATGAGCCACTTCGTCTTCGTTGTCTACTCAAACGCTCTTGCTTCTTCCATACTCCTTCCTTCCTCTTTCATCTTCAGCAGGTTCATCCCTTCTTTCCCTTTTCAGTGTTTCTCTTCACTATTCACTAGACCTCCCCATCACTGTCATTTTGTTTTCCTTTCACAGAAGAAAAAACAGGCCTCCACTTTCGCTCTCGCTTCTCGGCAAATTCTTCCTCCTTAGCCTTGTTGGGTATGTAATTAATCTCACCTATTTTGCGCTCTACCTGGGATTCCTTTTTCTCCTTCCTTTTCAGTAAAAGCGAGATAGAATTGAAGACTTTTGACTTTTGGGATTTTTTTTTTGTAGAATAACTGTGATGCAGAATTGTGTTTTCACTGGTATAAGCTACAGCTCGCCCACTCTTGGATCTGCTATGAGCAACTTGGTTCCAGCTTTCACTTTTGTGCTTGCGGTCATCTTCAGGTGATTCTGTTTTTATAGATTTTACAGACACTGGGTTTGGTGAAAAAATCTGTACAGTGACAAGCAGCATCACAGCTAAAATGAAATTTCATAATCCAGATAATTGAACTGCGAGATAAATGGGATAATTGACTTGTGTTAAAATCATTTAAGGATGGAGAACTTGGATATTAGAAGTTCAAAAAGCCAGATGAAAATCTCGGGCACAGTGGTGTCCATCTCAGGAGCATTAATCGTGACCCTTTACAAGGGAGCTCCCATTGGCGGCTCTTCAAGTCATTCCCTTGAAAGCCCTTCTCAATCATTGCCCGAACAATCAAATAACTGGGTTATTGGGGGTCTCTTCCTTGCAACAGCCGGTTTATCTCTTGCGGTCTGGAGCATTTCTCAGGTGAGACATCATTAGTGGTGGTGATGATGAGTATTGAGGTTATATGGATTCTGATTTAGTTGAATGAATGAGCATATTTGCAGGCAGCAATTCTGAGAGGATATCCATCTCAGTTGACCATAGTGGCCTTCTATTGTCTCTTTGGAACCATCCAATGTACTATACTCTCTCTGATAGCAGTCCGAGATCACCATGCATGGACACTAAGGCCTGACATTGAGCTCATCTCCATTATCTATTCAGTAAGTATCTATCAGCAGCACCCAAAATACTAATAATAATGACAATCCAGAAACCACATGAACCTGTGATAACAAACAATTTAAGTGTAGCGTAACTTAATTTCACCTTTGTTATTTCACCTATTTCTATGAGGAACACCAATATGAGATAATATTGCAGGCAATTTTTGGGAGTGTGGTGACATTTTCTGTGCTGACATGGTGCATACATAAGAAAGGACCCGTATTTGTTGCAATGTTCAAGCCTGTGGGGATTGCAATTGCTGCATTGATGGGTGTGGCCTTCCTTGGTGACACACTCTATGTTGGAAGGTGACTCATTCTTTATCCCTCGTAAAATGTTTCCTTTCCATTTTGGGCTTCCTCAAAACTGATAATAATTTTGTGTCTGCCTTCATTTGATTATCTGTTTTGCTTCCCTTCCCATTTTGCAGTATTATTGGAGCAGTAATAATCGTTATTGGGTTCTACACAGTATTGTGGGCACAATCTAAAGGGGAAAATGAGAACTCTCATAAAGTTCATAGGCAACCATGCTCATCGTCACAAAGGAAGCCTCTACTAGAGAGTCATCTTAATGAAGCTCATGTTTTAGCATAATCATCGTCGTCTGTTTATTCCAAGATACGGACAGAATAAGACAATATTAAGTATAACAGCTTCCTGACATGAAAGAGCCTTCTTCTCAGAACTCTATTTTAGGAAGCTTTGATTTTGCAAGTAATGACAAACAAAAACAGACAGAGACACACGCTAGAACTTTTAGTGTTTGTTCTTTACGGTGCTGTGTTTCCTCAAAATGTAAAGAGAAACAACCAATCCCACCAGCCATGTATAAACCAGAAAAGCCATTTACAACCCATATCTTTAGCATCTGAAGAGGTTGCCGTTGGGAACACCGGCAATAATAGTCATTATACTGACAATCATGAATATATACATACACTCACATAATTGTGTTTCTTTCTCCTTGTTGTGGAGGGTCCCCTGTATTTGCTTAATCTTGACCTGATGCTACATATAACTCCAACCAACTCTTTAACGCCTGCAATTATTTGTAGTTCCTCATCATTTCTTTCTCATCAAGAGTCATAACAAAGTCTTTAAGCCATCCGAGTGGAGCACCAATTCTGACTCCATAACTTTTACTATGGACACAAATATATCTCATTAAAGCTGAGTAATAATGGTTTGGCTTCACTAATTGATTCAAAGAAAAACTATTACTTCATTAGGTCATTGAGGCGTGTTACCAGCCTATGTCTTGTTTTATTACGCCGATTTCATATATATATATATATATAACCCGTTACAGAGATAAAGATAAATCATAGCTAACACAGTCCCAAAATCTCTAATTATACGTGTTTTAGTTAACCATTATCACAAAATATCAGATGCTTTGATTGTTTTATAAATTCACTCATAAACAACCCATCAAATAGGATCTTGTAGTCGGTGATTAATAAAAACAAAAAATCATTTATATACTAATAAAAATTTTTATAAAAAAACAACGTTGAAAAGAATATGTCAATTTGTGTGACAAAATTAAATTTAGCTGGCCAGGTGTGCTTCCTTGTAATTCGGCGTGTTTTCAGATATTCCCCTGGATAAGGGGAAGAAAAAAGTTGGTGCGGCTTGGAGTAAATGAGTGTGAGAAGCACGTGAACTCATGCCTCTCTCCCTTTTCTATCTGAGTCAATTAGAAGCTTCAATTCAATTTCAACCTGTAAAATCCAACAAAACCCCTCTTGGTTTTATGTTTGTTTTCTCTGTAAATTATTCTGAGAGCTTCTTCTCTTGTTGCTTTCAATGGTTGCAACTAATTCAAAGTTCATCAAATGCGTCACAGTTGGAGACGGAGCTGTGGGGAAGACCTGCATGCTTATTTGCTATACCAGCAATAAATTCCCAACTGTATGTCTCCCTTCTCTTGTTTTCGTAAAGATCCATCCCAGTTTCCGACTTGTTTTGCTGTTTATTTCTATTTTTGCTTCTTAATATAAATAATCATCCTGAATTATCAGCTTTCTTCTAGATCATCATAATTTGATAAAGAAAAGGTCTTTTTACGTACGTATACTTTATGTTCGCGCAGTTGCGCGCGAATTGGGGAGGGAGATATCGCTTCTAATTCTCTGATAAGAATCCCAATATCTATTCTTGCTTCTGTTGAATCTTTCTATGCTTGTGTTTTGGTCTCTAATTTTGGTTTCCATGCCTGCTTGGGGTTGATCATCAGGACTACATCCCCACAGTGTTCGATAATTTCAGTGCAAACGTGGTCGTTGATGTCACAACTGTCAATTTAGGACTCTGGGACACTGCTGGTATATATCCACAGAGATTCCTTTTGCTTTCAATTATTTAGACATAAGAGCATTAGTTGGGAAAGATTCTCAATCATACGGCTAAGAATTATTTTTTTCTTTTCAAATGGGAGAATTTTTTATGTTCCTTTGTTTTTGGCAGGGCAGGAAGATTACAACAGACTGAGGCCTTTGAGCTACAGAGGAGCTGATGTTTTTGTCCTGGCTTTCTCTTTAGTTAGTCGCGCAAGCTACGAGAATGTACTGAAGAAGGTAAGTTTGTCTGTGGTGGTTCTTTGACATGAATTGGGGATTTCTCTTTCATTCTCTAATTTGAAATGCACTGGTCAGTGGGTCCCTGAACTCCAGCATTTTGCTCCTGGCATTCCAGTGGTATTAGTAGGCACCAAACTGGGTAAGTCATCAAACACTGTCTGAATACTTCTTCTAGGTCAATGCTATTGTGTTTTGATTACAGGATTTCCTTTGATAAATAAGTGTCCCTTTGAAGTATATTTCTATTTTACAGTTAAGAACAAGTTTGCTCCATGTTCAGTCCTCTAAAGACTGTTGTCATATTGTATTTCTTTTTATTAATTGATCACTTGTCAAATCACGGAAAGGAAGTCTGGAGGTTAGAAAGAAGCCTTATAGCAATATATCAATGAATATCATCAGTTAGGCTTCATGATGCAGAATGTTGGCCATCAACAGAGAAGTTGCTACACTGTAGCATAGCAGAGAGGTTCTTTTGAGAGATACTGTGCTCGGTAATAATAAGCATTAGGAGCAGTAACAATCAAGTTCGACAACTATTAACTTGTCAGCTTGTTAATTTGGGGTTGATTTAGTAATTAGCTAAGAGAACTCAAGTTTTTGCACCTTCTGAACAAACTTCACTTGTCGTGGAAGAATCAGGAGTATTCATAAGTGTACAACGGTCTGTCCTGTTCAAATTTCGACTTTAATCTGTCTTAAAATGAACCTTACCTACTGCTGTATCTTCAAGCTGCTGGTAATATTCGATGTTAACTTCTTATTTGATCCAAGCGAAGAGCAAATCAGCATACCTTAAAGAAATGATAAACAATGAAACTACCAATTGTATATTATTTTTATTTTTGCATATTCATCAATGAGTTTAAGTTGCATTATTGTTGACTTCTGCATGTATTAATATTTTCTTTATGACAACTATGCAGATCTCCGAGAAGACAAGTACTATTTGGCTGATCATCCTGGTCTGGTGCCTGTGACTACTGAGCAGGTGTAATGTCTCCCCGTTTTAGCCATGCAATCTCATTCAATAATCAATATTCACTGAAACTATTAGTATCTTTCTGATTCATACCAGGGTGAGGAACTCCGTAAACAGATTGGAGCTACCTATTATATTGAATGCAGCTCAAAAACTCAGCAGGTATCTAATATTGGCATTTGTTCTTAGAATGATCAAACATCTCAAGTGCTTCATAGAAAAATACCTAGCATTCTCATTAAATTAAAACAAACTCAACTACCTATTGCTGAAGCGTTACGCTGCCTTGTACATCAGTGATCGTGGATAACTAGGCCAAAGAATATGTTATTTTGAAATGGAATATGGTTGGTATGTGCAAGATGTGCAAAAATTTCTGTCAATTATGTGGAGGGGCTATTCTTTTGTATAGGCAAAAGGTGGCAGCTTTTGAATGTTGTTCAGGGAAGTTTAGTTCGACACAACATGCAGAAGGTGCTAATTCATCTTAATGATTGCTCAGAAAGATGAGGATAGGAGTCCTAATTTGTTAATGAGCTCATTCGGTGACAATTGATGCTAAATGATGTTTTGATGTCTGTGTTTCGCTTTTCGAGATAGTGGCCATCATTTTCTGCGGATAAATAAAATTCTGCTGCAAATGATGTTAATGACTTAATTCTTAAATCAATTATAGAATGTCAAGGCGGTGTTTGATGCTGCGATCAAGATGGTCATCAAGCCTCCCCAGAAACAGAACGAGAAGAAGAAAAAACCACGTCGAGGATGTCTACTGTCAGTACACTCTTTTCCGCATAAAATTTTACATTTCTGTTCTTCTAAGTTGTCTGTTTCTTTATGCTAATGTTGGAATCACTGCCGCATCATCCATATAATGATTTTGTTGGCATCCTAATGGCAATCTTTTTTTTCTTTTATTAATTATAATTATAATCCCATATCTATTTGCTTTAAATCATGTTTATCCATGCTCACTACGTTTGGTGGCTGTAATGATTTCTTCGAAATTGCAGAAACGTCTGGTGTGGAAGCAATCATGTTTCGTCATAAATGGAGAATGTTGTCAAAAATTCATGGAGAAGTTTTTTAGTTGCTGTATAGCTTCGCACATTTGGCTTGCTTAAATTTCTGGATAGGCTAAGATGCCCCGTGGGGAAATCAACCATTTGTAACTAATATCATGAAAAGATGACGACATTTGAGAGTGTTTCACTTCCATTAGCTATATAATTGAATTACTCATCATATGATTTTCGTTACCACCTTCAAGATAGGCGATTCTTGACTGCCTCTTTGGAGATATGTACATTAGCAACACTTTGGCAGCAAAAAGTACTGCATAATTTACAATTTTTGCTTTCAAGAACAGATCATTGTTGCACGATGTTAAATTACAGTACGCCAATTTTTCAGCAACTTCCTGTTTTCTATCCATGCACCGAGTGTTGATTGGTTGAAAACGTACGATTTTTCTCGCATTACTTTCTAGAATGAAATTGCTGTCAGATTCTTGAGCCCAAGATCAACTAAACAAACGCCCTCACATTTCCACATCCTGGAAAAATGAAGCTTCAGCTCTTCAATCACAATTGTGCAGTGCTCCACTGTCTCCACAAAGTTAATAGACGATGTCCTCTAAAAATTAAATGAGGAAACTGCTAAGTAAATTCTCATGGTACATTGAATAGACACATAACAGGACAGCAAGCTTTTGTATATCAACATTTTTTCTAGAGGGCAGCAGAACTTCAAATACTTTCTTCCCCGTTTCTAGAACCTAAATTTGGAAGAAGCTGAAACATGCATTCAAAATTCATAACCTACCAGCTAGGACATCTCCCATACAAGCCCCTAAATCCATCATCAAATGCAGTGCCGCATTCAAAAGTGATGAATAAAACATGAACTACAGTCACACAATAATACAAATATTAGCCCTATCGTTAAATAACTGAGAAAACCGTGGCTCACCACACAGATATGAACGAGAGTTAAATGATAACATTTGAAAGAAAACTGGTATAAATCACTAGTTATAGAAAACCACAACAGATGTAAAACCTCAGCAGCTAAAATTCATTAACCACTCAGCTATACATGTGCAATCGGAAGGAAGAAAAGAAAGCAGAGGACAGTAACTTAGCTACAGAGCAAAGAAAAGGGGCATCTACTTAAAAAGCAGTTCAGCAATCCGGCCTAAATTATTGGAAGGGGAAAGAGCTGAACGAGAAAGGATAGCTTTATGTATATATTGGTTATAGTTAACAAGAGTATGGGCAACAATCTACGAGTCTAGGACACAGTCCAAGCCTTCCATCAGTTAATGTATCTCTACAAAGGAAAAACTGATCGGCAACCACCCCAAAACATATTGACAGCTGTTCCCCAAAAAATAAAATCCATTCACATACATTTGATAAACTAAGGGACGGGGGTCAGAGTCTATTAGCATTATCAAGCGCTCACTTACCATCCAAGCCTACCAAAAGCACAGAAGTTGAACGTTGACCTCTGGGAGTAAAACCATTGCCCATCCTCAAAGCACTGAAGACAAGACATAGAGCATATTGATGATTAAACCTTGAGTGATATAATCACAAAACGAAGACAGATAAGAAAGAACAATGCAGAGAGAAACCTAGCAAGAATAAAGAAAGATGCAAAGAAATACCTGCCAAAGAAGCAGGATTCAACATGAGAAAAGAGGTACGAAACTACAATATCACTTATTTCTGTATCATTTTAATATATTTGCTTTCTTTAAACAGGAGGAAAAAAAATACCCCTCCACCGAACTGCTTCAGCACAATACAGGAAACTTTTTATGATATCCTCGTTTTCCTCAAGTGCCTACATGTTTTAAACAACAGTTCACTATACAAAACTAAAAAGTTACAAGCATTTTGGGTCATCATATTGTATCATTAGAGATTGCTATTGCCATGCGAACTGCTTGTAGCTATCCCACCCACCATCAGGCTCCTTCCTCTTAAGAACACCAATAGCCAGCTGGAACATCTTTGCTTGTTTCTCAGCTAGGGCTTGCAAACTGGTGACAGAAACTTGCCCTGACACGAGATGAAGTCTCATCTCTCTCCCTTCTATGTCAGGTCCTCCAGGCCCAGCATTAAGATCTAAATTCTGCCTTCCCCATTTCCTACTGGTCTCAGCACTACTGCTATTGCCACCGTCTGGGAGATTAACAACACAAGGCCGGGGGGAAAGGGATGAAGCTGTACCAGCAGGCCCTATTAACTGTGAATTTACTGCAGGGAAGCAAAGCCTCCCACCTGATACTGAATCTACGAAAGTAGATGATCCACCTGAAAATGATGCTGATGGAAGAGCATAACTGGAATTAAAAGGGAAGACAGGATATTTAAATGGATTAAATGGATATGGTACTGCATGGGATGATGACAATACTGACCCCCTATACACATCAGATCCAAATGAGCTTCCCCCATTTGCAGTGCCCAATACTCTTTATGGCCCATTAGGTGCAACAATTGAAAAGGGCTAATCTCCCCTATCTAGCATGATTGAAGATATTGTGACAGCTGAATAAGTGTTCACAGCGGAAGGAAACTATGACGAGAAGTTCCCCAGTTCTGAATTACTCATCCTAAGACCAGAAACGGGTGGTTGAGTACGAACACTGCTCCTGGCATGCTGAGTGAAAAATGGTGTTTCAGTGCTGACTTCATCAACTGCGGGTCCATCATTCAAATCAAAGTCCCTGCAGACACTCACCTCTCTATTTGGAGGACCAGCAGACGATGATTTTACCTGCAGACATGGTATATCCACTTTAAGACTATTAGTTGTGGAGCAATTGCCCGAATCAGAAGATTCATCCACTTGGTTCAAGTCAAGACCAAGTCCTCCAGAACAGGCTTTATTGCATCCTGGTTCATGGCCATTTCCTGGAAGAGATACACCACCCGTTTGACGAGCACATGCTTGAGAAGCAAGATCATCTAGTATTCTTTCATCAGGCACATTCAAGTCGATATCCAATGCTGGTCAACTCTGCTTTCCAGATGCAGCAGCAGGAATATGAGTAGCTGGCATAACAAGAGAGATTTCCATAACTTTCCTTGGCTCAGCGGGTCGGAATGCACTAGTTGCAGTGGACTGCTTCCAGCCAGGCTCTCCTTTATTTTTCAACAAGTCTTCAGGAGGCAGAAAGGGCCCCTTTGCAGTAGCAGCCACAGTAATTGATACAGGAATACCACTAGACACGGATGAAGCAGAAAAAGGCACAGGACTGATAAGTTGGACAGGGGGTGCACATGCAGGTACTGTGATGCTATTAAACTCACCACATTTTCCATCATCTGCATTGAGACTTTCATTTAAGTCAAATTCAACTTTAGCATCCATATCTGACACACCAGCAGCAGATACAGATGAAGCATCTGCAGTGGTAGAAGTGCATTCCTCAGCTTCCTCTACTTCCACAGATTTTGACCCTAGCTAAGCTTTGTGCAGGAATCCTAGCTAAGCTTTGTGCAGTATCTGTCCTGCACATAGATCACAAACAAGTATTGTTTCTGAATTTTCCTCTACACACTCCACATCATGACCAGTCTCACTTGAACCTAAACCTCCATTTTCAGACATTGCCATAGCATCACTTTCCCGTTTGTTTCTTTGCTTTTGAGACTCACTAGCAAGATTCTGAGCTGCCATATCATCCATCTTTTCAGATTGTTCATTAACATCCTTGTTGCACTCAGAAAAAATGCGACGGAGGAAAAAAGAGAATAAATCTAGTTTTCGAGTGAAAACCGACTTGTGAGGAGTCGCCACCAAAATTTTGACGTAAATATTGGGAAACCTAATTAAAGAGGAAAGGATAGTCTGCGTGACCAGAGCTGGATTCGGGAGTCGATTGTGCGTGGGGAAGGTGTTAGGCACCCCACGACACCCGTTCCTAGGAACGGTTACCTTTCGTTGATTGCGTAAATTAACATGGCTTTAAAATATATTTTGGTTTTCCTTTTATAATTCACATGCGAGAAAGTGGGTAGAAAAAAAAGAAATTAAGAAAATTTGGATAATAGAATAAGGAAAATAAATTACTTAGAAATTAAGGAGATTAAAAAAATGAGGAAAAAGGTATTTAAGAAAATAAATTGAGAAATATTTATTAAATTAAGAAAAAAAAACGCCAAATAAATCAAAAAAAATTATTTTATTTACAAAGACGGACTTGACCCAGGATCAGAGCCTGGGGCCTACGTACCCTGCAATGGGGATCAAAGTCCACGTAGTTCGGGACTAAAAATATGTGTCTGTTGGTTGGTATTTTTTAATTTTTATAATAAGAGAAAATTAATGAAAAATAATTTAACTTTTTGCAAACAAAATAATTTTCTGAAATTGAGTTGGTGTGTTTTAATTTGCACAAGACAATTTAATCCCATTTTACTTACTCTTATTTTATTTTGTTTTGAAAACATTTCTCATATTTTTTTTGGACTTTTGAAAAATGCTTTTGTTTGATTTTTGACTTTTAAAATAAAATTGTATTTCTATTTTTATTCTTATTTTTCTTTTATGCTTTTGAAAAATTTTCAAATGAAGAAAATCAATCTACCTGTTGCAAACTCACAGTCATACCCGATAGATCAATTCCTTAATTATCTGCGGAAGTTCAAAACCTCGTGGTATAAAGGTTTTATTAACTTCAAAATAATTTTATTAGATATTTTAAAATAAAATTTGGAAAAACTTGTCACGTTATTTTATTTTTTAGATATAATTACTTCCTTAGAAGAAAGTTGTTTAACTGATATATCCACGCGGATTCACTATCTCACGCGACAAGCTCAGTAAACCTGAATACCTACGTGGGTTCCGAAAACCTCACGTGGTGTGATTATTAATTATAGCTAAATCTTCAGTTTGAGATATTTTGAGATATATAAAATTTTTACGGAAGTATAATATCAATACCTACTTCCTCTGAAATGAGTAGTTTAGAGAAGGGCTTTATTCATCTCTCATGTGGTGCGACGCCCTACACTATTTTATTATCGCTCTCAAAATACATGCCCTTGTTGAAGGGTAGAGTTTATTTCAAAATAAGTCATTTAACCCACTAGTATCTATATGGACTTACAGTCCTACCTGATAAGTAGTAAATAAAAATACCAGCGAAAATTCTAGAGCCTTCGGGATACAATGATCATAAAATATAAAGGTGTGAAAATCTTAGATAATTTGGCTCATTTTTCATTTTGAAGCGCATTGAAGATTTTATAGATCAAAAATTGTTTATTTCAACAAACCAGTTAAAACTTTATCTACGTGTACTCGCGGTCGCGCGTGATAACTTGGTTAATTATGGTGCTTGCATGAATTCAAAAACTCATGTGGCATAGTCGTTAAACGCTTTTCTGAAAATGTCATTTTTCAAACTATTATCATCTTTTGGCCACACATATTTTATTCAACAATAATAATAATTATTATAGTGATAATAACCCTTGGTACTCGGTTGAGTATACTGCATGGTTTTAACTGGAAAGCGAATCAAAACGTAAGAAAAGGAAAAAAACAACAAAACGCAAAAAAAAAAAACTCAGGCCCAAACAAACAAAAGGAAACTCATAGGCTCAAACAAGCAAAATCATAGGCCCAAAAAAAAACTCATAGGCCCTAACAAACAGAAAACTCATAGGCCCAAAACAAGCCCACGCAGAAAAGAACCAAGAAAATCTTGTAGCGGGCCTCTCCGCTTCAGGCCCAAGGGAAAAATGGAACCAAAATGATTATCCCCAACATTTCTAGGCCCAGCCTAGCAAGTACTCCCAACCAACATCTCACTGATGGGCCCATAAGACACCGGACCAACCTTTGCGAGGCCCAGTGGCCAAATTCTTTACTTCCTTAAGACCCATACGATTTATTCCCAGAATTAACCCAGCTATCCACCCTCCTGAGCCAATAGAACATGATGCCTAAAGGCTCGAGCGACCGGGCAATGAACAGAGGAAGAAAAGCTCTTGAACACAGAGATTTCCTATAGCAAAATTAAGTGTCCCCATTCCCAGTTAATGCGTTCAAAAATAATCAGTATATGTCCTTCAGAAGGCTACCTGAGCAATTTACTTCCATGCTTCCCAAAATTCAGTAACTAGATTATGGAACCCCAGCAAAAATTTATCGAGATATATGGCACGATCTAGGCTAGAATTACTTCCTAATCCTAAGTCTCTGCTAAGAGACCCGTGTCCCATGCATGGCAATCAGAAACAACTTGCTAAATGAAATCAACTCCAGTACTAAGAAATCAAATCAATGATAACAAAAATGATCTTTCAAGCATGCATTCTTGAAAATCTTTTGTTTAAATCAATTCGGTATACGCAGGATATTCCCAGGACTTAGCAATTCTCAAACAAAAATCTGAAATCGGAATAGCATATTTTCTTTACCGAAAGCGAGTCCCTGCAACTCGGTAGCGACTCGGACTCAGTTTTCAGGCCTCATGCTCCCCAGCTCCGGCAACTCCCTTTTCCTCTCTCGGCCTGAATTCCTCGGTCTCCGGCCCCTCTCCGTTTTCCTCATGCAGAACCCCGGGCCAGATCGTCTCCTAGCTTTTCCCAGATTTCACTCCAATGCTCTCCCTCGGATTTTCGGTACAGAATTCCTAGGCCTCCCTTTTAATGATCCTCTTAGCCCTTTTATAGAACTCTCGAGCGTGTGGCGTCTCCTGCCGTTGTGTCTCTGAGGCTGCTTTTCCTGTTTTCGCCGTTGCTTCCGGCTCCCTCTGCTCCCTTGAAGCGTGCTCCCTCTGTAATTTCAACCGTGCACGTCTCCCTTTATTTCTGTCCTTTCATGCTCCTCGGTCTCGTTCCCTTCTCTAGCCATGTCAGGGTCGTGTGCGTTTAGTCCCTCTCAGATCTGCTTTTCGGCTTACCCGCGGCTCCCCCCCATTCCTTGCTCAGACTGCGGATGGCTCCCTCGGTCAACCTCTGTCCTCGGTCCCCTCGGTTTTCTCTGGTGCCTTTTCTCTGCTCCTTCCTCAGTGTCTCTGTTCTTCTCTGGCCGCGTCTTCAGCTTTTCTTCCTCACGGCCATCCCCTCTGCTTCCTTTCTTTTTCTTTTCAGTCTGCGGCCTCCCTTCGGCTCTCTGCTCTCTCTTTTCTGTCGTGGTCCCCCCTGAGCCCTAAAGGGCTCCCCTGGATTTGCCTTCCTCGAGCCCTAAAGGGCTTCCCCGGTTTTCCAGTCCACGAGCCCAATTGAGGGCTCGTGGCACATTGGGCTGAAGTGGTTTCAGCGCAATGTGGTCTCCCTCTTTTTTTTTTTTATGTGTTTCAGATTTTGGGCCGAGCTTGGCCCAAAACCCTTGCATGATATATTATATATATTTTTTTATTTATTTTTTATTATCTTTTTATTATTATTATTATTATTTATTTATTTTTATTTATTTATTATTATTATTATTTTTTTAGGACTTCGGTTTAGAGAAAAATTTTTATTATTATATATATATTTTTGTTGTTTTTTTTCATTTAGATATTAACATTTATTGTTAACCTTATTTTCTTTTATTTTTTATTTTTTTTTCTTTATTTTTGCTTGTTTTTTTCATTTGGAATGCTCGGACAAAATGGGGTGTTCACAATCCTTATCAATGCTACAACCAGCAGGTTGGTGGGCATTCTCATCTTTTTCCTTTACTGGGTCAGATTGTGCATGAATGGCAGGAGGCTTCTGGGGTGCCTGTCCTCCACTGCTTAATCCCTCAACAGTACAATTATCACCACCCTTACCATCACCTTCTCCAAGAGGGATGTAACAATGCTTTTTCATTTGCTCCTGTTATAACTCTTGCAACGTCACCAACATTCACATTGAGATTTCCATCTGTACTTCCTCCCTCAACAAGCTTTTTCTCGGTGAGCTGTTTGTCATTGTTGCCATGTCTAGCTTCGTGCTCAATGCTTTCAAAAAAGCCAGCCAAAGAAACAGCAACTGTTTTGTCACTTAAATTCCCTTTTCGTTCTAAACAAGTATCAGTAACCTGCTGTGAATCCACATTGGATGAACTACTGTGTTTATTGTGCTCTCCAACAGCTTTCCCTTCAGAAACCAAAGAGCCATCATTATTTGCTGCTAAATCCCCAGACAAGGAATTCAACTTTTTATGGTCGTCATTAAAATTGATACTTTAAGTGACTTTCAGCAAGAACAAGATCTTCTGCAGAAGACTTCACAATGGCATCACCTGTATGGGACCGCTCAATGGTAGTGATGATTCTTTCTGGAGATCCATCTGATGTTACTAATCCAGATTTGGAGATTCTTCAGCAGCCACACTAGCAAGAAGATTCATTCCAACATCATCTGCGACTGACACAGAAGCATTTGATTCAGAGTACTTGACACAACTTTCAATTAAAGCAGTCATGTGCTCTATTTTCATTTCCAGATAATGAGGAATCATCTTTTGATGCTTCTAACATTTTCTTAGAATCACAACCAGTTCTACAGAGCTCTTCATCAGTAATAGCAGCAGGTGATCCATCATCCTCATCAGACCCAGTCAATACATCTTTGAAATCATTACTCTGCCATGACTCAGTATTTATAGCCGAGCCAGTATTAGGTGGACAAAAATCACTCTTCTCCTTTGAACTGCGGTCAAAATGATCATGCTTCTCTGAAGTGACAGGAGAAGAAGCTTGACTATTCATTGTTGAAGGATCATCAAAAGAACCTGCACTTGCACAATGTGCAGGGCTTCCACCTTGGTTCGGAATCTTAACAATCAGCTTAGAAGTATTCCCCTCAAAGGAAGTTGCATCAAGTACTTTTTCTGTTAATCCAGATTGAGAAATTTTTTCAGAAGTCAAATTTTTGTGCATGGCAGAATTTCTGGATGATCCATTTTCCCTTTGCCCTTCAGACGGAGCTGAACTATGGAATCCAATAATCAATTTCCAGTGCTTTGAAGAACTACCTGATAACTTATTCACACTCATTGCAGTAGAGCTCGTGGTATCCTCCTTTCCTGGAATAACCCCTGTTTTTGCAGGGTTGCTAGAGTAAGATTGAATATTGTCGTGAGATTGACTAGAACTGCTACTTTTCTCATCTTTAGCATTTGATGTAGGAAGATCAGAAGTTCCACTGCAAGCAGCAACACGAGGCTGTCCATCTTTTGAGTTCATAATTGCAGATGCAGGTGAGGGAATTGATTTCATAGACCCAGGGGATGCAGATCTAGTAGTATTCTCTCCCTGGACAGTCTTCACAGAAGCAGTTTTGGATGCAGAAACCTGTGTGACTAAGCTCTTCATGGCAACATCTGATGATCCATCTGAATGCCTATGCCCACCTTGAACAACTTCAGAAACTCGTGGTCTAGCAGGCCAGGGGACAGTCTTGACCTGAACCAGATTTTGCATCATTAATGTTCATTTCAATTAATGTTCATTTCAGCTTCAACGCGTTTTTCCATGTGTCAACTAAACCCCTTGCTTTGTTCTGGATTTCTGAGCTTTTATGAGTTCGCAAATGATTCACAGATTTACCAATATTACAAGTTTGCAGAGCCTGAAGATTTACAGGAAGCTTATCAAGTGCCCTACGTAATACCAAAAGAAATTCCTCAACAGATTTACACCATCCTTAGACCCACTAACATCACCAATCTTCCCTTTATGGACCTCTTGGAGCCATTCATCAAATACTGGCAGACCCCTCAGCTGCACAAACTGACTAAGACAATCAAACTTATCAGTTGCTGCAATAACAGCTGCAAGCATTGCCCGGCTAGCCAAATCTATCTTTTTTTCATTCCAATCAGGAACCATGAGTTTCAGTAATTTCTCAACCCCTTCAGTATCAACAAGCCCTCCCTTTTCTGTAATTTTAGCAATCTCCACCTTTAAAAAACTATCCTGCCGAAAACGACCAGAATCTCCATCCTCAGATTTTGCTGTTTGTTCTCACTTTCCATCCTCCGACCCTTGATCTACCCTTTCCCTTTTTCTACCCTTAATTTGTGAACGAAGAGAAGCAGCATTGTTCTGGACACTATCTGTACCTGATTTTAGCAGAGATGTTGATGTTGGACTATTCATTGGCTTAGGAGATTGTCCACCCGGCTGCACTGTTGCATGCATTTCAATATGAGTCTTGTACAATAGCTTATCTACTTCTTGATGCTCCTGAAATGTTGGAAGTAGAAGGGGGGGAAATATTAAGCATTATGAACATGAAGACCGTTAAAGTGCACCATAAGACATGTGAAACTTACATTAATACAATCTTGATCAGTTAGCCAGTATAAATACTTGTTCGTGATGTCATAAACCCTCCTACACGCAAATGATGAAATGCCTGGGTGAAGTTCAATGCCTTTAGGAAGAAATGCAACTTTACAAGGATGAAGCACCAATGTAGCAGGAAACTCATCCTTATGAAAGGAGTAGAAAATTTCATTGGGTGCAGCCTCCAATGGGACACCCTTGCCAAGTTTTATTTCAGTAGGTCGATATAGCCAATTTACACCTAACTTTAGTTTATTCTCTGTAACAACTGTCAGCAATGAATTATTCCAATAAAAGGAAGACAATCGTCAGGTGCTTTGAAGAGAGCACAGTCAACAACACTAATTTTGCAACCCTCCTATGAGTTGCAAAGAAAGCAAGTCATTAGTAAATCATTAATGAACAAGTAACATGACATGCTATCATTTACATTTTTGAACAGGCTTAAAGAGAAGATTACAGACATCATAATCATAATTTTCCTGATAAAGAAAAATTCATTATCAGAAGCAGAAGTACAACTAAGGGAAATAGGAAACCCTACTAGAACAAACAAAAAGTTCAAAAAAGAATGGAAAAGGCCACAAGAAAGGCAATCCCTCAGTAAATCTGGAGGAAATACAAAAAATAAAATAATAAATACTAAAAAGCTCTACCAAGACTCACAAGGAAATTAAGAAAACAACTCTATACCACAAAAGATAGGCAGAAAGATACCTCTAATAGAAAACATAATTTATCATGCTGCACTTTATCATCATCAAAATGTTAGAACATAATTTCCCAGCCATCTTTTCTAAGTCCACTAAGAAAATTACAACTCCTTTCAGTATAGACAATATGTATCAAAAGCATGAAAGCCATTTAAAAAAATCATAAACAAGCAGTACGCCGTTTTTCCCTTCTTGAGAGTAAAATGCTGGTGAAGACAATGAAATAAAAGCATAACTTGAAGACCTTGGCCTACAAAACTTTTCAAGGGGGAAAAACAAAAAGGATTTGCATGTAAATACTATTCTTTTTATCTGAGCACCCGCAAATGCATATATGCAGCCAAAAAAGCGACCCAAAAAGAATCAAGCAGATGCTGCTTAATATGTCACTGTATAATCACAAACTCGTGACAAAGCTAAGAACTAGAAGTCCCCATGTCTCAGTAATATGCTTGTTAAATAAGGAATACGAATGCATAAACCTGTGGCAACTAAGGGAGTAAGGATAACTGACAGTCATTGAACCAAGTGACTTATTATCCCCAGAGAAAAAGACCTCTGGAAAATATAAATTCTACCTGTATTCAGAAACAAAAAATAATAATCATCTCAGATCCCTCTAACGCTTCTGATTAGCATCTAGCTAGCACGAATCTAGAGTGCACTTTTCCAGAAAATCCAATGAGCTCTAAGCCATTCAGAACATTCTTCATGGAAGGGGAAAAAACAACGAAAAGATAGCCAAAAACTTGCAATACCAAGCCTACCACCTCCTCCGAAAAAAAAAAACGAAAAATAATGCCTTAAAGAACGAATTAACTGACGACGACGACGAAGAAGAAGAAGAAGAAACATCAGCAGCAGCACTTACAATCGGGTTGCCACGTGTGGGGGCTTTCCACATTTGCCGAGTCTTTTTCCTCCCTTCACCTCCACGCCTATGCATATCCTTGCATTTTCCCTAATCCCAGCTTCAATTCCAGCTTCACATCCAAGGAGCAACATCAACCCCACCCCAATTTCACAACAAAACCGTACCAACCACAAAATTCACGAGTTTCCAGCTCCCCAAAACCTTAGATCCACCCAAAACACCAACTCCAGTAACAAAATTGCGCAGAATTCTGGAACCATGATATGCTCCCAATAATTCTTACCAACAGAAATTTTCCAAGGTTCGCAATCCGGAAAGGAAATTTGGAGCCGCCTTTCGATCTTGAGAGGGGAAAGTACGAGAATCTAGAGAGAGAACGATAGAGAGAGGAGCAGAGGAAAGGAGTGCTTGGCACCTGGGCACAGGGCAGAAGTGGCGGGCAGATCGGGCAGAGCGGGCAAGGAGAATGATAACGTCACCCGCGGGTGAGGCAGGTGAGGGAGACGACGTGTACAGATGATGACTGGAGAATGGAGATTGAAACTGGAGTGCGTGTCCCCAGTTGAGTGGTCCTCCCCCTATTTGACTATCATTTTCAAAGGCACATCGTTTCTGCAAAGTCTGACACATGCCAGTTTCTTTGCCTGTTCTGTTTGTTTCGTGATTCGTTTCCTTTTTATATTTTTTTCCTTTTAAATAATTTGTCAAACGCAGGGGTAGTTTGGGGAAGGAGTGGGATGGGATGGCTCACGTGGCGCATGAGTGGATGGGTCGAGCCTCCTCGTATTTTTCAGTTGGGGAAGGGAAAGGGAGGAACTTGGGGGGGTCCGATTGATTTGCAAGGACCCATGTGATGGGGGAGCTCCGGTAGTCTTGGATTGTTCCACATGTTTCCCAGAAGTAATAAAATTATTTTGGCTCCAAAATCATTATGGATGTTTATCCTTTCGCTGGGCATGGCGTAGTTTTAGTTTTATAAACACTACTCCTTCAACTCCCATGAGGTATTTTTAATTATTTTACAAAATAAAAAGTAATTAAATATTTTAATTTTTTTAAAATTTATAATAATTTTTTAATATTATCTTTATTAAATTATACATATCTTAATTATCTCTTTATTAATTTCTTTTCATTATAATTATTTAATAAAAATAAATATGAAAATGTATATTTAATGTTTATAAAGTGACTAAGATATTTCATATACTTAAATTCTTTTAGAACATAACTTATAATAAAAAATAGAAATAAATAATTTAACCACTTTTTAAAACCAATACTATGCCAGAAGTAGGGTTTAGGCATCATATCATGTGAGAATTTAATGGGATGTTAGCTATCAAAGGATTTTTTTTTTACTTATTTTGCTCAATTATGTTTTAATAGTTATTATTCATTTAACTAAAAAAAGTCCTCTTGTACAAATGCAAAAAGATTTTTTTGCCAAAAATGGTGAAAGATATTCAAATTCAAATTTTACATTTAAAGATACCTATATTAAAAAAGCAGCAACCGTTCAATTATAATCATTGTTATAATAAATTTTTAGTGATAAGTGATTTTATTTTTTATATAGTATGTTGATTATTTAATAATCTTATCATTGTTACAAAATAGATAAGAAAATTATTTTTTTGCATTATATTCTATTAGTTTTGTATATTAACTAGATCTTAAATATTATATTAATGAATAGAAATATAAAAATATATATTTTAAGCAAGGTCATCCCAATACATCCTCTTAATGATTTGATTAGCATATATATATATATATATATTGTTATAATAGAGAATAGATATAAATAATAACATAACTTATAATAGAGAATAGAGATAAATAATAGAACATAACTTATAAAGTGACTAATATATTAGGCATGAGAGAGAACATTGAGAGAGAGCAGGGTGGCGGTGGTGATCAAGGAGGAAGGAGGGAATATGATAAGGAGGAGTTTGTAAGATTGATGAAGGACGTATTTGTATTTGGATGCACAAATAAATGTGATGAGAACAAGAATGAGAGAAGGCCAATGGAATCATGTCCTAGCAGGAGGAAAACCCTTCCAATCTCATATCGCGATAGACTAATGGCTGTGGGCGAGCGATACTGGATTTCTCGTCAAACATACGGAGGATGAGGATATGGTAAATGGATGGAAAGATTATTTCTATAAGATGAACAACATGGAGAAGATGAGGGAGAGAGCAAGGATTCGGAGAAGGAGGCATGTGATGATCATGAGGATGAAAGAAAGTGGTTGACGTTAACCTTTACAATGAACGAATATGCCTCCTGGTGTACACCATGGATGAACTCCCTTATTGTGAAGTTGCTTGGTGCAAGTTGCCCAAAATATATCATGCAGGATAGGATATTGTTACAATCTGGAAATCAAGTAGAAAGAAAAGAACAGAAAGGAAGAATATAGAAGCAAAGAGGAAGAGAAGAGTTGAGAAAGAGACGAAGAGCATCAATTCGCATGCCTCCGCTCATAACCATTCAACAGAATAAAAGGTCTCCCCACCGTAACGACTAACTAATGCAGTTACAAGGAAAATACAGAAATACCCTTAAACAAACACAAATGATCAACATGTCCATAAAACGATTCGTAACAACCACCCCCCCTCAACAAGATCCTTGTCCTCAAGGATTCAGAGATTGCAGAAATGTAGGAAATTTCTGTTGAAGATCAAACCAGTACTCCCATGTAGCCTCTTCTGGGAGCTCACCCTTCCACTGAACAAGTACTTGTGTCACAGCTTGGTGTTTACGTGGAACCACCCGACGATCAAGAATCTTGTCAGGTTCACGCTTCTCATGATGAAGGCCCCATTCATTTGGCAATGGATGCACAGTAATAGCTGGATCAGGACAGCGTTTCAAAAGGGAAACATGAAATGTTGGATGCACTTTGGAACTAGGAGGAAGCCGAATGGTATAAGCGACAACACCCACTTTGGCAATGATCTAATAAGGTCCAAAATAACGAAGGGACAACTTATTAGAAGTCCGAGCAGCAACTGAAATTTGACTATAGGGTTGAAGTTTCAAAAAAAACCCAATCCCCAACATTAAATGTGCGTTCACTGCGATGTTTATCAGCTTGTTGTTTCATACGATGAGCAGCCACTGATAAATTCCTTTTTAACTTCTGTAACATCTGTTCTCTAACAGAGAAACTACGATCAATAACATCCACAATAGATTCCTGAGGCAAATAGGGAAGCTGAATAGGTGGAGCTTGACCATATAAGATCTCATATGGTGAAAAACCAGTGGCAGTATGAAATGTGGTATTATACCACCATTCCGCAAGGGGTAGCCAACGAGCCCATTCATGAGGTGCTTGCCAAGTAAGACAACGAAGGTATTGTTCAAGGCACCTATTCAAAACCTCACTTTGACCATCTGACTGTGGATGGTATGTAGTAGATAAATTCTGAGAAATGCCCAATTTGGCCAAAAACTCTTGCCAAAACTTGCTGGTGAATATAGGATCCCTATCACTGATGATATTAGCAGGTGCTCCATGTAGCTTATAAACATTATCAAGAAAAATTTAGGCTAAATCAGCTGCTGTGAACGGATGAGCAAGGGCCAAGAAATGAGCATACTTACTGAGCCTGTCAATGATGACCCAAACAGTGTCTTTGCCATGAGATTTAGGGAGTTTTATAATGAAATCCATCACCAAATTGTGCCAAACCCCTTGAGGCATTGGAAGAGGTTGAAGACTTCCAGGACTAGCGACTGGTTCATATTTGCATCTAAGGCATGTCTCACAGTTAGCTAGAAATTGCTTGACATCCTTAGTCATCCCTTTCCAATAAAACAAAGTTTTGATACGTTTGATAGTGGCATGACCACCTGAATGTCCTCCTTGTGGAGAAGCATGAAGCCACAATAAAATATTCTTCTTCAGCTCTTTTTGGTCAGGACCAATCACTAATTTACCTTTGCGAGTCAAACATTCATTCTGCCATTTGAACTTAGAATGAGATGCTGGATTCTGTGATAAATCTTTAATCAACTGCTGTAAATGAGAATCAGTAAGCCACTGCTGTCTTATTACCTCCCAAAGATCAGTTGACACTGAAGATAAACTAAGTTGGAGAAGTTCCCCATGTGAAGCTCTAGAAAGAGCATCTGTTGCCGCATTATCTTTACCCTTTCGATAAACAATTTCATATTGAAGCCCCATAAACTTAGCAATCCAGCTGTATTGAGAAGGAGTGGATAAACGTTGCTCTAAGAGATATTTTAGGCTTTTCTGATCAGTGGTGATAGTAAAATGTTGGACACTAAGATACTGATGCCACTTAGAAATAGCATGGACAATAGCCAACAATTCCCTGTCATACACTGATAAAAGCCTATTCTTAGGAGATAAAACTTTGCTAACATAAGCTACGGGATGTCCACCTTGCATTAAAACTGCACCTATACCAATACTTGAAGCATCAGTTTCAATTGCAAAAGGTTGCTTCATATTAGGTATAGCCAACACTGGAGCTGCAATAAGTGCTTGTTTCAGTTTCAGAAATGCTTCCTCTGCCTGAGAAGACCAATTAAAGTTATTAGCCTTCAACAGTTCAGCAAGTGGATGAGCTAGACTCCCATATCCTCTTATGAATCGTCGATAGTATCCAGAAAGGCCTAGGAAACCTCTCAATTCCTTGATTGACTTTGGAGTAGGCCAATCAGCCACAACCTGTAATTTTTGAGGATCAGCTGCCACCCCTTTGTCTGAAATGATGTGACCCAAATATTCAATACGGTTAGTAGTAAAAGCACATTTACTTCGTCTGACATAAAAACTATGAGCCCGAAGAACTGATAGAACAGTCCGTAAATGATTGACATGTTCCTCTAAATTGCTGCTATACACCAATATATCATCAAAAAAAACTAATACAAATTTTCTTAAAAACCCTTCAAAGATACTGTTCATGATACCCTGGAAAGTAGAAGGGGCATTAGTGAGGCCAAAAGGCATCACTAAATACTCATAATGTCCTGAATGAGTTTGAAATGCAGTCTTGAAAATATCCTCCTCTTTCATCCTTATTTGATGATATCCAGCCCTCAAGTCTAGCTTGCTAAAGATCTTTGCAGAACTTAATTCATCCAAAAGATCCTCAATCAAAGGAATGGGAAAGTTATCCCTAATTGTTGCTTTATTCAAGGAACGATAATCTACACACATACCCCACAACCCATCTTTTTTCTTCACCAAAACTACTGGTGAAGCAAATAGAGAAGAGCTATGTTGAATAACCCCAGAATCAAGTAATTCTTTCACCATTTGTTCAATGACATCCTTCTGCATTGCAGGATATCTATAGAGCCTGATATTCACCGGATTGGTACCATCCTTGAGAACAATTTTATGATCAAAGTGACCTCTACTAGGAGGTAATCCTTTTGGCTCAGAAAAAATATCTTCAAAATCCTTCAAAACAGCTAAAATAACAGCTGGAATTTTCTCAATCTGTACAACAAACAATGTTGCACATGGTACAGTATAATAACAAGGTATAACTTGCAACATATAAGCAGTAGATGGAGATGACATTATATAAGTATATCGGTTACCTTGCATCAATTTGTTTTTCCCTTCTTTGGCAGTTAATAATTGAACCCTCTTACCCTTCCATGTAAATTCCATAATGAGATTTTTGGCATCCAGACAGATTATGCCAAGTTCCCTTAACCACTGCATGCCTAACACCATGTCATATCCATTCAGTGGAATAAAAATTACATCCGCCTCTAACTCCAGCCCTTGTGACACCCATTTAAAGCCCTTGCAAGCTCGCGACCCAAACAGCTTGCTGCCATCAGCAACTGTAACTGTCACCGTGGAAATCAACTGGTGTCCACCTGCCCTATCATCAATTAAGGATTCACTAGCAAAGTTATGCGAACTACCAGTATCAATAAGGATGTGAATAATCCTTTTTCCCATTCGCCCTACAACACGCATAGTCTCACTTCCCACTGTACCCATCATAGCATTAAGAGAAAGCACTGGTTCAGAAGTTACCAGAGCTGTACCCACTGATTGCTGGGCTTCTTCACCTACTACCACTTCTTCAGTGCTTGATTCACTGTCCAACACCTCCATCAAATATATTTGGGTCTTTTTGCGTTGAGGACAATCATGACCAGGTGTATACTTCTCGTGGCAGTAATAACACAAATTCTTTGCCCTCAAATCCTCCATTTCTTCTGGAGTCAATCTTTGTTTAAATTGCACAGCTGGTTTTCCCAAAATTCCTTTCTGTTTAGCATCTATAACAGACCCCATAGTAGTTTTGTTCTTCCATTCTCCTACAGAAGGATTGACTTTCGTCAGTGATCTAGAATCCCCTTTATTCCACAATCCCAAAGATCGAAGATTCTGTCCCTTATTCAATTCATCACGTAGTACTTGAATATTCCTCTCCACCAACGTAGCCATTCTCATAGCCTCCAATAAATTTTGAGGCCTCAGCAATTTAACCCCAGATGCTAATTCAGGTTTAAGGGCTCCCAAGTAATAACTAAGCCTCTAAGATTCACTTAATTCCACTCTACAAATTAGATTATCAAATTGAGTCTGGAATTCAGCAAGAGAACCAGATTGTTTTAATTGCATTAATTCTTCCAATGGATCATCGTGAAGAGGACCAAATCTGATTTTAACAGCCTCCACAAATGTCCGCCAACTAATTCTACCATTACTACTCTTTTCAAATATTGAAACCATTTATATGAATCTTCATCAAATGCAAGACTAGCAATCAGAACCTTATTATTCTCAGGCGTATGATCCAGCAAAAAGAAACGCTCACACTTAGATATCCACCCAAAAACATCTCTCTCAGTAAAACGAGGAAAATCCACTTTCGTAAATCTGGTTGGTACCTGGTACTCATTAGAGTTAGATCTTGAATCTCCAGAAACTACTCCGTTCTGATCTCGAACTCTGTCTGGTGGATGATCTCGTACATCCATCAATTGAATTGAAAATCCACGTATCATCTCTTGCATATCATTCATCTGAGTACTCATCAATTCCTGAAATCCGACCATCTGAGATTGAATTTTAGAAACTTGTGTTTGCATTTCACCTCGCAAGCGATCTTCCATTTCTCTGATGATTATTTGCGATCGTGTAGCATCGGCCATGAAAGGAACTACTCTGATACCAAATTGTTACAATTTGGAAATCAAGCAGAAAGAAAAGAACAGAAAGGAAGAATATAGAAGCAAAGAGGAAAAGAAGAGTTGAGAAAGAGACGAAAAGCATCAATTCGCATGCCTCCGCTCGTAACCATTCAACAGAATAAAAGGTCTCCCCACCGTAACGACTAACTAATGCAGTTACAAGGAAAATACAGAAATACCCTTAAACAAGCACAAATGATCAACATGTCCATAAAACGATTCTTAACAGATATGGAGGATGTGGAAGCCACAAGGCAAGATTAAACTGGTATCTTTAAATAATGGATATTTTATCGTCTCTTTTGCTAACAAAGAGAATCGTGATTATGCATACCAGGAGCGACCTTGGATGATTGATGACCATTATCTACTGGTGCAAAAATGGAGTCCTAATTTCAACCCATGGAAGGCAGACACTCAGTGAAAGATTACAGCTTGGGTACGACTATTGGATTTGCCTATGGAATTTTATAATGTGGAGTCATTACGTAGAATTAGCAACATGATCAGGAAGATAATCAAGGTGGATTGGTCGATACTATATATGATAAAGGGGGATTTGCACGAATGTGTGTAGAAATTGATCTACAAAAACCATTGCTCCCATATTTTAGTGCTTTTGGAGAAAATCGACCTATAGCTTATGAGGACTTGCATCTTGTGTGTTTTACATGTGGAAAGTATGGACATACAAAGGAACAATGTGTTGTCGCAAGTGAGGACGAGGCAAGAACAGGAATGGAGAATAAGAGTAGTGCAAGATTGGTTCAAGAAGGGTGTAAAGGTGGGAATGGTGTTGCCGGAGAGAATAAAGAATAGACGCCTGTGACGGGGAAGGTGATCGGAGAGAGCAGTCAAGGGCCAGGGATGATAGTCCAGCGTGATTTCAGGGACAAGTGTCGTGAGGCTAATTTGGGGGGATTACGTGGGGATGTGACGGCGAAGAATTCGTAGAATTGAGTGCATGGGTGCAGCAATGGAACCAACGTAGTCATAATAATGGGGAGATTAAGAAGTGGGTGACATGTGAGGATGAGATTCGAAGGATAAATGATGGATTAGGTGGGGAGTCTACTGAGGGATATAAAAGGAGTTTTGGATAGGATGTGGCAAATCAGAAAAGAGAATGGGCTCCAATGGGCTCAAAACGTCAAGGTAGTAGTAAACCCAAAATGAAAAGAAAAGAGAATAAGCCACCAATCCTGGAGAGGAAGAGTACTAAAGGAATCATGGACCAAAATGAAGTGGTGGTGACGACCCATAATTCTTTCAATATCTTACAAAATGAAGTGAATGCCCAGTTGGATAAAGGTAGTTTTAGTTTTATAAATACTACTCCTCCAACCCCCATGAGTTATTTTTAATTATTGTACAAAATAAAAAGTAATTAAATATTTTAATTTTTTTAAAATTTATAATAATTTTTTAATATTATCTTTATTAAATTATACATATCTTAATTATCTCTTTATTAATATCTTTTCATTATAATTATTTAATAAAAGCAAATATGAAAATATATATTTAATATTTATAAAGTGAATAATATATTTTACATATTTAAATTCTTTTAGAACATAACTTATAACAGACATTAGAGATAAATAATTCAATCAATTTTTCAAACATATACTATGCCAAAAATAGGCATCATATCATATGAGAATTTAGTGGGATGTCAGCTATCAAAAGGATTTTTTTTTACTTATTTTGCTCGATTATGTTTTAATATTTATTATTCATTTAACTAAAAAAAGTCCTCTTGTACAAATGCAAAAGGATTTTTTTGCCAAAAATGGTGAAAGATATTCAAATTCAAATTTTACATTTAAAGATGCCTATGTTAAAAAAGCAGCAACCGTTCAATTATAATCATTGTTATAATAAATTTTTAGTGATAAGTGATTTTATTTTTTATATAGTGTGTTGATTATTTAATAATATCATTGTTATAAAATAGATAAGAAAATTATTTTTTTTTTGCATTATATTCTATTAGTTTTGTACATTAACTAGATCTTAAATATTATATTAATGAATAGAAATATAAAAAATATATATTTTAAGCAAGGTCATCCGAATACATCCTCTTAATGATTTGATTGGCATATATATATATATATATATATTGTTCCTTAACTTTGAAGCATACACAAGATTCATAAATCATTAATCTTTTTTTTCTGATTAGTTATAACATTTAAAAATGAGCTCTACTTTCCCCTCCAATTCAATGTATAAGTCAAGATCTATTTTGCCTTGGAAAGAGGGAATTTTAAGTTTGATACCTCCTAAATCATTATTTTTCTTGGTGGAAGATTTGCCTTTTAAGTTGGAACCCATTTTAGAATCATACTCTTCTTCATCATTGATTCTACTTTTGGACTTTTTTCCATACATCTCAGATTTCATGTTAGCCATATCATTTTTTATGTTTTTGAGTTCAAATTGAAATGCTTTAATCATGAATTTCATATCAACTTCACCTTCACTTTCACTTCTTGTCATTATTGCAAGAACTTGTATAAAGAATTAAAACAATGAGAAATTGAATAGGAAACTCACTCCCTCTTCTCAAGTGTTTCACTCAATTCGTGTGTAAAAATTCACTTGTGTTTGCAATCTTTATTGGCTTTTTTCTAATAATGGTCTCACAAATATCTCTTGCCTTTTATCACTCTTATAGGGTGCTTATTGTGCTCTTAATAGAATCAAATAACCTATTAAGAGAATCAAGTTAATTTGAGTGGCAATCAAATGTTCAAGATAATAAGGGTTCTTCAAGAATTCAAAAGAGTTCAAGGACTCTAAACACAAATAGGAGACTCAAGAAGGAGTTAAATGGTCCAAGATCAAAACTTTTCTTGTCAAAATATGAGAATTAGCACACCAAACACTCAGAGTTTTATCAATGCCAAAATGACCCACTAAACCACTATCATGAGTTTCTTTCATAAGTAATTTACACATTGAACAAAAAGGAATACAAAGTTTATCCCGTTTGAAAAGAAAGCCTTCAAATCTAAAATAATCTTGAAAACCATATTTTCACAAGATTTCTAAATGTTCCCAAAATTAGGATCAGATTCATACAATCCCTTAAGTATCCCAAAACCAAGCAATCAAGTTTGTAAAGAAGTAAAAAGAATATACCTATGATATAGAGCATCAGCTGCCACATTCTCCTTACCTTGTTTATGCTTAATCACATATGGAAAGGTCTCAATAAATTCCAATCATCCGGCATGTCTTTTATTCAACTTACCTTATGACTTTAAGTACTTTAAACTATTATGATCAGAAAATATGACAAATTCTTTAGGCCAAAGATAATGTTGCCAAGTCTCTAAAATTCTCCTTTAAGGCATAAAGTTCTTTATCATAAGTGGAGTAGTTTAAAGTAGGATCACTAAACTTTTCACTAAGGTAAGCAATTGGCCTATTATCTTGCATTAAGACAGCTCCAATACCCAAACCAGATGCATCACACTTAACCTTAAAAACTTTGCTAAAATCTTGTAAAACAAGTAGTGGTGCATTGGTTAGTTTTTCTTTTAAAGTATTAAAAGTTTTCTCTTATGTGTCACCCCATTTAAATGTTACATGCTTCTTAAATAACTCATTCAAAAGTGCAGCTCTAGATGAAAAATTTTTAACAAACCTCCTATAAAAAGCTAACTAATTCATGGAAAGATTTCACCTCGTTAGCATTCTTTGGAGTAAGTTAATCTTGAATTGCTTTAACCTTTTCCTTATCTACTCGAATTCCTTGAGCACTTACAGTAAAACCAAGAAATACACAGAATCCAAGCAAAAAGAACACTTTTGAATATTTGCACAAAGCATATTTGCTCTAAGAGTATTAAAGACTTCACAAAAATGCCATATGTGGTATTCTAAGTTCTTGATGTAAACTAAGATGTCATTAAAATAAACCACAGCAAACTATCCTATGAATGAACAGAAGACATGATTCATAATGAATGTGCTAGAAATATTAGTTAAACCAAAAGGCATTACCAACCATTTATACAGTTCAAATTTCATTTTAAATGCAGTTGTCCACTCATCTCCTTCTTTCATTTGATTTTGATGATAATTACTCCTAAGATCGATTTTAGAAAACAATACAGAACTATGCAATTCATTAAGTATATCATCTAGCCTAAGGATAGGGTAGTGATACTTAACCTTTATTTTGTTAATAGCTTGGCAATCCATACACATACACCATAATCCATCTTTTTTAGGAACTGGGATGACCAATACAGCACAAGGGCTTAAACTTTCACTCACAAAGCCTTTTCTCATGAGCTCTTCCACGTGTCTTTGGATCTCCTTAGTTTCTTTTTGGGTTGGCTCTATATTCTGGTTTGTTTGGAATAGTGGATCCGGGGATGAAATCAATTCTATGTTCTATGCCTCTCAAAGGAGGCAAACCATCTGAAATTTCTTCCAAGAAAAGATCATCAAATTCCTGCAACGGAGAAGCAACACTAGAAGCCAAAAAAGTATGAAGTTCATTAGTAGAAAAATAGGTGTCCTTATACATAAGCACAAAGACTTCTTGTCTTACCATTAGCACTCTCTTCACCTCTCATTTTTTTAAGAATAAACTCAAGCTCTTGTTTTGTTCACTCTTTCTATTTTTTTCTGCACTTTTTTTCTTTTTCTCTTACATTCTTTCCACTCTTTTAATTTTTTACATTTTTCCTTTCCCTTTCTCTTATTTTTCTTTCTCATGTCTCTCTCTTTCTCTTTTCTCTCTATAGTCACTTATAATCCTATGCTGATCTTTTTTATAATCACTTATAATCATGTGTTAATCTTCATATGCTTGCATTGGGCTAAGAGGTCTAAGCACAATGTTATGTCCTTCAAACACAAAGGAGTAGAAATTTTTGTAACCGTCAGGAGTCACACGTTTGTCAAATTGCCATGGACAACCAAGAAGTAGATATCATGCATACATAGGTGCAACATTGCATAACATCTTGTCATGATACTTGTTAATGGTAAATAATACTTGAACTTGCTTTACGATTTTTATCTCACCACAATCAATTAGCCATTGTAAATTGTAAGGCTTGAGATGTTTAAGAGTAGGCAATTTCAATTTCTCTACAAACAAAGTACTAGCAATATTGGTACAACTACTACCATCAATAACCAAGATACATACCTTGTCTTGAATGAAACATTTAATCTTTATTACGTTTCATTTTAATCTTTCAACTCTTAAAATGTGGTAAAAAATTCCTAATTACTAACATTGAGTTAACAAAAAAAAATGACTTGATATGCTTAAAGGACAATTTATTAATATTATATATTTTTTAATCTTATAATTATAATCATTGGGAATAATCTTATTATGATAATTGAAATAATTTTAAAGTTTTAAAAATAATTATAACCTTAAAAATAAAATCTAATTGTAACATCAAGCTTTCATGTGTCTTTCAAAAAAATATATTGGATTAAAAACCTACTACTTGGTAAAAAAACAGAAAAAGAAAAAATGAAAGCTTGATACAAAAGACAACTCCACTAACTTATTCAACAATATTAGTAATTAGGAAGTTTTTCTACTACATCTTAAAAGTTAAAAGACTATAATGAAATTTATTAAAATCAAAGAATCAAAATAAAATCTCACCCAAAATTAAGGGACTAAAAATACAATTATGCCGATTTTATTTTGTGAAGATAACCACAATCACTCTCATAATTGGCTTCTTTTTTGTGTTGATTTTCTTAGCTTTTTTTTTGGCCAAAATTAGCAAGCATTTTAAATTTATGGGATAATGAGTTCTCAATTTTCTATAGTTTTGTCTTGTCAAAAGTTCTCAATTTCTATATTCTAGTTAATGCTACATTTGGTTGGCAAAATCATTTTGTAAGAATAAAAATGAGAATGAAAATTAATGGAATTAGATAAATATATTTGATATGTCATGGAATAGAATAGATATTTATATTTGGATAGATAATAATACCCTTACTATAAAAATATATTGAGATATTTATTTTAAAATTTGTAATTATTAAAAACATTTTAATCTATTTGATAAAAAAGATAACAAATTATTTAATTTTGATTTCATTAATTTTTTAAAAAGATCATGTTTATTTTAAAAAAATTCTTATATATATTTGTCCCAAAAGAAAAAAAAATAAGATTATAATGCATCTCGTGGTCCCCTCTCAGTAACATAAGGTCAGACATCTATTGATTAAGATAAATATAGCAGATGTGATAATCCAATTTACTCCCGAGTATAAACAGTCTCTCTTGAGCATTAAAGACTCAAGAGACACCTTAGGATTATCATATCAAACTATAGTAATCTTGACGCCTGGATATCTGAAGCACGTCTTACTAAAAAGTTATTGAGGTGGATCTTGTTCAAATTATTTCTGATACATAGGTTCCTCATATGAGGCAAGTGTAAAGTATACTTGAATCTTAGACAAACAAGAATAAGATATGATTACTTTAGAATTTTTAGGAAAGAGAAAAGAACGTTTAGAAAGTATACATTGTATTTCACAAAGGAAGGGATTCTTCGGATGATCCCAATCTGCCCTCTTAGTTACAACATAGGCTCCTTATATACGTGAAGCATTGCCCATAATTATTACAAACAGACAACAGACACTCATACGGATGGCCAACAAACCTTATTAGCTTTGTAGACTTTTATCTTACATGACTCAAAAGTAAAACATTCATGGCGGACAACTTTTCCTAATTTTACCTAACCTTACCTTACACATGACTTTTAACAAGAAAGTAAATAGACACATGACGAGCTGCTTTATGTCTTTTTATTTTTTATCTCTCCATCAAGTTTCCTTCTTCTTTTCTTTGCAACCTTTAGTTGTATATGATCCAGCTTTGCATCAATGTCAAAGTCTTCAACAGGGGTAGATGATCCAGGTGTTGATGAGAGAAAATTTTGCAGGAACTAGGAGTTTATTTCATAAGGATCCTGAGATTCAAGATACTGTAGTGGGTCTTGATCTCCAGAGAGGTCTGTCATCAGCAAGTCTGCTAGCACATTGTGTCTTCCTTTGATATGTTTCACTGTGAATTTATAGTGAGAAAACCAGTCTTTCTAGCAAAGTAATTGTTTTTCAGGCAGTATCTTTTTCCTTTGGTCTAGAATGGCTGGAAAAGAAGTATTATCTATTTCAACAATAAATTGATTGAAACTAAGGTAGAAACTGAATTTCTCAATTCCTCTTTTGACAGTAAGGATCTCTTTGTAGATAACATGATAATGTTTCTCAGCTTCTTTGAATTGACCGTTGGCATATGCACAATAACGGCGTTTCCTATTATCTTTCTCGATAAGAACAACTCCCCAAAAGTCTTCACTATCATCTGTCTGTAAGATAAGATTTCCCTTGTCGGGGATCTTTAAGGTGGTGGATGCTGAGCAATTATTTTTAACCTTTTTACTACTTCTGTCTGCTTGCCAGACCATGATGGGGGATTCTTTTTCAAGAATTTAGACAGCTGGCTGGTATACCATGTAACATGTTGAATAAAATCTCGGATATAATTGATAATACCCAAGAAACTTTGAATTTATTTAGTGGTCAATTTATCAGGAAAATCTAGTAATTGCTGTGCAATGTGTGGACCTAGTTGGAAATGCCCGTCAGAAAAGGTCATACCCAAAAATTGAATTTGGGCCAGTCATATTTGGCTTTTGGTAGTAGATAACATGATCCCATAGGTTTGTACAATCTGATGGAATTAGGCCAGTAATGTTTGATGGGCTTCCTTTGTTTCAGAATACAGGAGTATGTCATCAATATAGATGAGAGCCAAATGAAGGATG
The DNA here is from genome assembly GCA_026686845.1 of Adenanthera pavonina. NCBI lineage: Eukaryota > Viridiplantae > Streptophyta > Magnoliopsida > Fabales > Fabaceae > Adenanthera > Adenanthera pavonina. The sequence goes on from JAIVEN010000016.1 coordinate 6,467,832, forward strand.
GGTTAAAAATTTTTTATTATGGCCTTTTGGAATAAGGATAGGACAGGTTTGAGCCCAAATGATATTATCTTCCATCGGTATTGAGCATTTGGAATACAGAATACAGTTTTATACCTGTCCTCCGGATAGATCCCAAATTGCCAAAATCCTGTCTTAAGATTAAACTTTGAAAAAACCTTAGCGTTCTTCAGATGAACAGCTTGAGTATTAATCTTTGGAAGAGGAAACTTATCATCTTATAAAAAATGATTAAGAGGCTTATAATCAATAACGAACATCTTGTTTCCTCGTCTTTTTTCTGCATCCTTTTTAACATAAAAAGCTTGGCATGCCCAGGCTAAGTTTGTTGACTCAATTAATCCTTGTCTTAATAGACTTGCACATTCTTCTCAAGCAAGAGAGAAATCTTCAGGAGACATTCTTGGATGAGAGGCTTTGGTTGGATTAATATCTTCATTCATTTTTTTAAAGGAAGTTGAATGAAAAACTCCTTATTTTTCCAAAGAGGAAAAGAATGATTGAAGAGCTCATGATTTTCTAGACAAAGTAGTAGAAATTTGTCTCTGATAGAGTCATAACCAGGTGATACGTACTGAAGTTCAAAAAGATTTTAGACTGTTTCCCATGGAGAAAAAGAGGATTTGAAACGTATACTCTTGGGAAGAATCTATAATCCTTCTACAAGATGATAGATATCCACGCCAATCAACAGATCTTTGTTTGGTAGTTTACTTCCAAGTACTCTGGTCCAAATTGTGCAATTAGGGAAAAACTGAATTCCCACTTTTCTTTTGGAAATGAGATTGATCAGAAAAGGATTTCCATCAACAGTAGTAAAAAATTCTTCATGAGTAATCCATCTGTCTGGTGGCAGAACATGAGGCTTCATAACACTGTAATAAGATCCTGTATTGATGAAACCGATAGCCTGTCTAAGCTTATCATATTTATCAGTAAGAATTGTGATCTTAACATTGGAAAGTGGCACTGAAGATGGTGGCTTGTTGACAAGATTGATGTTGCATGGTTGATGGTCTAAATAGAAATGTTGGCAAGGACGTTTCTTCTATGGAAAAGGAAGAATACTAAGAATTCTATCATCATCATTAAAAAGGTCTGAATCTATGTCTTGAGAAATCACAAAACTGGTGTTTTCATCTTGAGACTCTTGTTCTTCAATGACTAATTCAAGAGCATCATTATCTGATAAAGATAATACTTTCTGAATCATGTTGAGCATCTTAATATCCTTCTTGGATTTGTTTGGACATCTTTTTGCAAACTGCCCTTTTTGTCCACAAATATAACATTTGTTAGATTTCTTTGAGGTTGAAGATCTTCGTTTGAAGAACCGGAAAGGTTTTCGTCGTCTTCCTAAGTAATATTTTTCCTTTTAAGGGAACCTGAGGAAATGATATTTTTTCTTTGGAGGACATGAACAAGTAGTTTTTTCTTTACACTTGATTTTCAAGTCAAGCCTCTTACAGACTTTGTATAAATGAGCCTTGTTCTTGAGAATATTCTTGACGAATTTCTGTTGCTCACAGAGTCTGTCTAGAGATGTTAAAGCCAACTGATAAATTTCTCCCAAAGTAATCTGTGCCATGTCTCTTTGAAGAGAATTGATAAGTTTTTGTAATTCTGGTTGAAGCTCATCAAGTAAGGAGGCAATGAAAACATGCCTAAGGTTGACATCATTTACTCCACCTAGCATGTAATATTTTCCTGATATTCTTTTGAAATGCTTTTATAAATCACCGCATTACAATGAGCAACACTTTGTTTCAAAATATTCTTGTCAAACCCTTTTATCAATAATATTAAAATCTCCAATAAATTCTCAATATGAAAAAAATAATATATATATATATATATATATAATATTGCATTTATAATGTGAGTTAGCATTGCTAGCTCTAGCAGAGAGGTGCACCCTTCTTTATGCACATGAGGTCGCAGGTTTGGGACGCCGGCAACATAGCACGTGGCAATTTTTCCAAATGTGAAGGGTAAAACTGGCATTTCAGCTCCCATTGCAAGGAATGCCAGCCATTCATCTTTCAGTGACATACGGACATGTTTGTTTTTTTGTTGAGTATACAGACAAGTTTGTTATCACTCTCTCTCACTGATATCAATTGGACCATCTCAAATATGCAAATGTTTTAAAAAAAAAGGATAATGGGCTGGGTTTGAGGCCACCTAGGAACTCTTAATGGGACTCAGTCCTATGGGCCACATCATTGGGAGCCCAGTTTACAAGGGTTGTCGCTAGAGGTTGCTAGGGAACTCTTACTTTCTTTGTTGGGACACGTAAGATCTAAAAAATATATGTTGTTGCATTATTAATATTAACCGCAACGTCATTTCAGGCTTCATATAAATGCACAAGAGCATACTTCTTAAGTTTTTATATTACAAATAACAACATAATAAGCATATGTGCAAAAATAGATGCATGATTCTCTCCTTTAGGGAAAATATGTATGATTTTTGCAATTCAATATCATATAACTGGTCTTTTAAATATTTATTTTTATTTTACTCAATAATTCCATATTTAAAAATATAAGGAATTATAGTTCTTTTTTCCCCTTGTTTTGCACTTCAACCAAAGCCATGTCTACCCTTTTTTCCCCATTTTGAAGTGACTGGACTTTGCATTTCCTTTTTAATTAACGCAAGGCAATATAAGCAACACAAATTTTTACATGAAAATTGAATTTGTCATTTCTCACGACTCATTATATATTTTATTTCAGTAACAACAGCTAAACAGAAGGGGGTGAGATGAGAAGGAATGGTGAATGGAGTGAGTGGTATATGATTGTGGTGGGCAAAGGCATAAATGAGAATCTATGTGACTTTGGTTTTGTGATCTACAGCATGACACACACTTCACGTTTGAATCATTGAATGATGACAAAGTCATATATTAACTGGTATGGGACACTCAAACCATACTGCTTGTTCGCTGGGAAAGACGAAAAGATAACAGAAAAATTACAAAAAAATTTTAGTTGTTCATTTGCTATATATGCATTTTTTTAATATTACATATATGGCGTTTCAAAAATAAACTGCATAGTCTAGTAAGAGACTCTGGTAGCTTAAACAATAATCTCATATTCAAACCCTCATAAATATTTGTTGAGAGAATTTTGTAAAAATGCCACAATTTCCAAGACTGAAAGGTCATTGTGAAAGTGTGACCTATGCATGGGAAAGAAGCTGTGAGTTTCAAAGTGAAAGCAACACCCCCATCTTTTGTCCCCCCTCCCTTCTCTCTCCCTCATATTATGACCAATATGTTGTAATTTTCTTTGCCCGGCCCGCTGTGCTGTCACTTGTCAATCATTCCCTCTGATCAAGGCTAAGTAATCTCGACGTCTTTGTTTTAATTACCCATTTATTCATTCATTGTGGTTAACCCAAACACAAAAACAACTAAAATCCACCAATGTGATCTTGACATGATCAGAAGGGTGACATTAACCTCGATCCGGTAGCTATCAAGTTTATTTGCATTATCATTCGAATATTAGTATTAAACAGGACCAGATCTCTTTTCTTTTCTATGCTAGGGACAATTTGTCAAGAGAACAAATCAATGCGTCCAATTACTTACCTTTCAAAATGACATAACTGGAACAATCAAGTGGGTTAAGAAATTAATATTTTACATACTGATTGTTCCTTTGAAATTTCAAAGTTTCAACATCAGGTATCTATAATAATACTTTTTTGTCTTCACCTAATTAATCAAGCATTCTAACTTAAATCACAAACGGCTTAAATTTTGAGTAAGGCGCTCCTTAGTCTAAAATCCATATTGATCATTCTAGCTTTCTAGCTATATTTTGTATTATTGTAATTGAACATTCTAGGATCACGCAATCAGAAACCTAATCCATTAAAATAATTCTTATGCTCTATATCAATCTTTCGTATGCTAAGACTCACCAATTAATCGCTGCCACTTTTTTTTTTTTGGCTTCCGTGTCAAATATTTCCCTGTAAATTTTAAATTTTGTCATCTAAATTGGTCCACACCTTACTCAATGTGATTAACCACAGATCACATAACTTTTTACACATGATAAGCCTGTTCATAGAAATTTATTTATCAATTGATTGACAGCACAGAAAATTATGAATCTCCAAGAAAATAATTAAAAATACATAAATATCCTTTGGATCTTGCTTGCATCACTTTGATTCTAAGAAAATAATTTTTATAGAATTTTGAGGGTAAGAGGGTAATCAAATCTTGCCTCCATCAAGAGGCAACCACTCTAAATATATCTATGGTAATTAGACTTAATTTCCTTCAACCAGAAGAAGCAACACGTGCATGTAGCATTTCTTGTTGGGAAAAAGTCTTCGGTTTACTGATTTTGCTTCAATAGTGAAGACGAGGGACTTTTGTAGCACAGTGTATTTCCTATTCCACTCCTGAAAATAAAATAAAGAAAGGATTTGAATAGTCACCAATAAAATCCATCCACTCTGAGTGCACTTATGGACAATATGTAAATGATATATAGATAAAGTGGATTTTTTTAAAAAAAAAAATCTGTCATCAACGCCTTTTTGCTCTGTTAGCCTTTGCTTCTCGCCATCAACGAAAGACAAGTAATCAGAAGAAAAGGCAACGATAAAAGCAGAAACCAAAAGGATGGAATACATGGGTGGATCCAACAATGGAAGAGTACTATCTTTAAAGATTTATTTTAGGTAATAAGAGGCTCATTAACTAAAAATAGGGTTAGAATCACGAAAAAAGCTCTATAGGATTTAATCAGAAATTTACAAGATAATGAGCTCAAAATATTTGAAGAAGAAGCATCTAAGCATGAGACTCAAAAGAGAGTTATAATTCTTGTTCAAATCCATGGTCCAGGAGAAGCCTAGATGGAAGAAGTGCCACAAACCACCTAGAATTAGTTTTGGGATAATATTAGATTTTATTTTAATTTTTAGGATTAATTTGAATTATTTTATTTATTTTATTCTTTTTGAATTTATTTGATTTAGATTAAGATAAATAATTTGTGGATTCCTATTTGTATTCAAAGGAACCAAATATAGGCTTAGATTTAATTTAATTTAGTTAAATTAAGTTTTTTTTTATCTAATTGAATTAAGAGTCCTAGTAGGAATTATTATTTTACTTCTCTATTTAAGACTCTTCATTGTAACGTTTTTTCTGCAGATTAATTGTATTCAGAGTTTATTTAATTAGTGAGTTTCACTAATTCTTGTGTTCTTTTAAGAATACACCTGACTTATCAAGAGTTTGATATACTATTATGACTTTTTTTATAGCTAGAGTTCTCTGAGATAGGTTTTCATTGGGTTCTAGTTTGATTAACCTATTTGAGTCAAATTTTTGCATTGTTATCCTCTATATTTTATGGATTTTCGAGACAGGTTACTCGTGAGGTCCATATTACAAAATAAAGGGTATTAAAAAAAACAAGTCGTTTCTATAAAAAGCAGGAAGAATGGTAAAACTGGTAGTCTAATTGATAAGGATATAATTAGTTTAATTTAAGAATGTAGATTTAAATCCCATTATAAATATAAAAATTAATGTGGTTGATAAGATCAGAGAAATGAAACTTACGAATATATGGTAGTGTGCATTCAGAATGACCGATGGAAGGTTCGTAGTTATCCTCCAGCTATAGAGGCATTCGATGAGAGAGTGCTACTGAAAAGAAAATTCCTGATTTTGGATTTGCAGTGTCAGGCGTTGGAATCTTTTTAAGTTACACGACAACAGGTTTCAGATATATGGAAGCACTGAACTGATTGTTTGGTTTTTCCAGAAAATGTGCTCATCTATTTCTTTTACTCTTCTGTTTGTGCTCAGAAATTAAGAACACAGATCAGTAAAGTAAAACTTCAGTGGAGAGGTGGATCAACTTTAACTTTCTGGGGAAGTTAGCCTCAAGAAATGGTGCTTCCAATCACTGCAAAAGCCAAAAGAATCAAAGTCTATAATATCTCAATCTGATTCTCTAATGAAAATTATCTGTAATCGTAATCAATAAAAGTTTAATAATTTAATTAATGAATTTGGCTGAAAAAGTAGTGGTGATTTGAGGTAATGATATCCATCTCCATAATCATTAGAGACCTGAGAGGAAAAGGAGCAGTTAACGTCTTGCTACGAATTATGGATTGCTCATTAAAACTTTGTCATCGTGATAACCTCTGAAAGAATGATATATATATAGTGCTCTATTTCCTTTTTAAAAAAGTTACTGCTGCCGTTAAATGTGTATAATAATCATGCCCTCATCATTAACAATTAAGGATGCACTGCGAGGCATCACATGTACCTAAGATGATTCCGATAGGGATATGGTTTGATCATGAAAAAGGTATAAAGTGTCAAAGAGTAGTGGAGCCTATGGACACTGTTAAAGTTAGCATTAATTGGGGTCCTGCATTAGAAACTAAAATCAATTTAAAATTAATAATGGTGTCAAGGGTTACCTTAGTAATAATAAAAATTCTAAGTCACGTATATGAAAACATGGTATTTTCTTTGACCAGCGGTATTTAATTTTTGATAATAAACCATTCATCATCCAATATTATTACTAATTCAGATTTAGGTCAAATTGAACTTCCAATGAAAGAAAGCTCTTACAATATGATTTTTGTACTCATGAGACTAAATCAAATCTTATGGAATTAAATTCTTTACCATCCAACTTAATTATCATTAACTGAAACTTGAAAACAAGATATTTATTTTTGAATCACAAACACAATAATGTGATTTTTTGAGAAATTGAGGTAGTTAACTAATTTTAATTTTTATATTAATTTGTGTGATTTACTTAAAATAGTCTTAGATTAAAAATCACAAAGAGTACTTTGTATAATCTTTATTATAAGTCATTTTTTAGAAGATTTTCATGATCATAAATATACTCTATTGGGTCCCAAATATAGAGACTTTTACTCTTTTCAAAATATAAGATAATATTTATTACATGTTATAAAAAATGCATGAAGTGGTGACAAGTAAAAAATAAATTAGTAAGGATAGTTTTGGAAAATATAGTTTTTTTAAAAAAATTAAGACAATTTAACTAACTTTGATTTCCATTATTAATTTGTGTAATTCTATTTAAAAATACCATAATTAAGGACTATAGAGGTAAGTCAGGACGTCACAACTAAATTAATTTAATTGGGGATAATTTTGTAAAATAATAAAAGTTTTTTTTACAAATTTAATATTTTAAAAACATTTAACTACTGTTATAATTTGTGTGAAATATTATTTAGTAGTATATTAAATATCAAGAAAATATTAGGCAATGTGATCAACAAAAAGATCTTCACAATTGAATGAAATTAATTACTCCCCCTCCCATATTGTGGCATATGATTAAGAAAGCTTTAATTAATGTAAAATAACACTATATAATAATTAAAATACTCTCATTCAAGAGTATGAGAATTTGATTTTCAATCAAATAAATTAAAAAGAATAAATAATAGATAAAAGTGAGGAGAAAAATGGAAATAATAAATGGTTACACTTGAAAAATAAATAATTAACGTGCATTAATTTATAAAATACAGTAATTTCAAAACAAAGTAAAAAAATCTAAATCTAAAATAACAATAAATATAAAAGGGAGGGAGTAATTTAACAACAAAAGTTAAAGGGCAGTAGTATAGCCTATAGAATATAATTTATTAATACATATAAAAGGGAGGGAGTAATTTAACAACAAAAGTTGAAGGGCAGTAGTAGTATAACTATAGCCTGTAGAATATAACTTAGAAATAATTTGACAGTTGTAAGGCAGTGAGGAAACGGGAAGAGAGATTCGGGATTTATTGCGGACAAGGGGGGAATTTGCCGGCTGTCTCTGCATTAAATCGAACAATGGACCCTTATCATCGCCTTTGGGCACTCCCATTATATTCCTCTTTGCCTCTCCTGACTCCCGCCTTCGCTTTCTTTTCAAATGTCTATAATACCCCTCATCTTCATCTCTATTTCCACACTCATACACGCCGTATTCCTGCCATTTCATTTCTTCAAGCCACTGTTTAGTGTTTACTTTTAGCTTGACTATTACCTTTTCACGATTCTTCAATAGTGCATGGTGAAAAATACATTCCAAACATTTGTTATAAATTTTATATTAAATATGACCATGCATTAATACTTCCAACAGAAAAATTTTACGTGTATGAAGCTGTCTTACTTTTCTTGGCTGGTCACTGAAAATGTTTGCTTGTTTGGGCCAGAGAAGAGAGAGAATTTACATACCCCTAGGGAAGAGGGTGAAGGAGAGGGAGGAGAGAGAAAGTCACTTTACTTTGTACTAATTTGGATCAGAAAGAGAAAGAAGCATAACACCTTTATCGTTTCTACCAGCATCGCACCCTGCTTCTACTTCACGCACACAAGAACGTCTTTCTGGCTTTCCTTTCTCTCCTCTTTTCACTCATCATCATTTCTTAGTGTCGCGCAACTGAGCTTTTTTGACTTTATATTCCATCACTTCATTTTGCTTCCTCAACCATCTTAAAAAGGTACTTTCTTTCCTACTATGTCCTGTTAAATTTCGCGATTATGATAACTGTTGCTTTCACTTCACTATTCGAAGCCTCTAGTTACCTGTCGTTTTCTCTACTTAATTTCTTATTGCGGTTTTACATTTCTCTTATCTTCTTCTGTGTTTAGTCGCCACTTAATCATTTCGTTTCAGGTAGCTTACTCTTCTGGTTCTTCTGGTTCATGATGTATGCATGTTTTTCCCTTTATTTTAACTCTCTATGTAGGATTTTGGATCGTGGTTAATCTTAACTTTCGGTTTTTAGATTCATCGATTCTTGTGATTTTTCTTCAGAGGGTGACAAGGTTAGAAAGAAAAAGAGATAGAAGCACAAGTTATGGCAGGAGGTGGAGGAGCTCCGGCGCCGAAAGCAGATGAACCGCAGCCACACCCACCAAAGGATCAGCTACCTAATATTTCTTATTGCATTACGAGCCCTCCCCCATGGCGTGAGTTTCTCTACTCTTTGATTCGATAATCTTGCCTTTTTTTTCACCAACGAATTCCTGCTTGGCAGTTTGATTCTTCTTAATCCATAAGGTTTATTGAAGGCAAGTTTTGTTGTGGTAAAACTCTTTGTTTGGAGACGTTATCTTTTCTTTTTCTACCTCATCGTCTAAAGTGGCTTTCCATAAATTCTTTGCTTTGCCTTATTGTTGATACGCTCTTTACATAAAGCAACATTATTCTTTTAAGGCATAAAAGAATCTCATTCCAAAGCGAGTTGGAATTTTATGTTAGGAAGGCAAGTGGCTAAGATAAGAGCAGATAAAAAAAAGCGTGGGAGAAGGGGGGAAAAAAATACCAACCTCCCTTTTAACTTTTTACAGAATATTGTTAATTGTTGATTCATGAGTTTTTCTTCATAATTTTTCCTTTTCAAATATTTGTAATTCAGTCTTTAGGTCTTACATTCTTAAGAAGTAGGGACTAGTTATATTACCGTGGCAGTCTCACTTTTTAATTTGCTGATTAAGCAGTGTTGGCCAAGAATTTTTCAGCAACTTTTTCGGCTGTTGGACTCTTGAGCAATTGAATTAGCTCTAAATTAGTTGCCATATTCTGTCATCAATCTAAGAAGTTGATGATTTAAGTTTGTATCTCTCCTGTTTTAGCTTGTCAAATATGTGACCAGGATTTCTGCTTTCTGTTTTTCTTCCTTGATTTGATGCGTGTTTTGGGGACATTATCATGCAGCTGAGGCCATACTTCTTGGTTTTCAACATTATCTTGTGATGCTTGGCACAACTGTTCTCATTCCCACTGCTCTTGTTCCCCAGATGGGAGGTGGCAATGTAAGCCGTAGCAAATAAGATACAATTTGAGCAACCAGAATATTATGGAAAAGAATATCCAACCATGTGATTGAACTTGAGATTTCCTCCTATCCATAAAGTTAAAGGATAAATATTGTGATCATTATTATTTTTTGCAGGAGGAGAAGGCAAAAGTTATCCAAACACTACTCTTTGTTGCTGGCATAAACACATTGTTGCAAACACTGTTTGGAACTCGACTGCCTGCTGTAATTGGAGGGTCTTACACCTTTGTTCCTACCACAATATCAATTATACTTGCTGGTCGATTTAGTGATGTTGCGGATCCTATTGAGGTCTAGTGATCAGAACGCATCTTGCTTATTAAATGGTGCATGGTTGACGTGCTTGTTATATTACTTTACATAGTAGTAAAATGAGATGTTACCAAAACACAGGCTACCAAAAGATTTATAATACATTGTAATCAATATTTATCAAATTCTTATGAAAGACTGATAATAAACATGCAGTGCCTAAGTTATTGAAGCCACAGATTAAGACATTATACTTTTGGGCTCAATTGAATGGAAATATCTGATATTTTCTTTTTGGCTTTCTTCTTTTGTATATTCAGAGATTCAAGAGGATCATGCGGGCAATCCAGGGATCTCTTATTATTGCGTCAACTCTTCAAATAGTATTAGGCTTTAGTGGCCTTTGGCGCAATGTTGCAAGGTTGGTCTGAAGTTCTTTGCTAGTGGCTATGGTTTTTCATTCCTTTTATATGGTTGAAAAAATCTATACTGAAGTGTTAGCCAGATATGTGACTTTCTTGTGTGCTCATTTGCATTTGTTTCCCTCTGTTGAGTTGATGTTTTAAGTACAGATTGTACTAATATCCTCAACTGATTTGTGCAATGGTGTTTGTATTAAATATCAAGCTCCCTGAAACTGAAAAGATTCACAGAAGCTGATATTATTTTGATTGGGCATAAAATTTCTCAGTGATGTAAATTTAATTTCTTTCTTCAGGTTTTTAAGTCCACTTTCAGCAGTTCCTTTGGTATCCCTTGTTGGTTTTGGGCTATACGAGTTAGGTTTTCCTGGGGTAAGCCTTGTGAGACAATTTAGATGCTCATGTTCCAATTAAATTTTTAAGGGTAACTAATACTGATGCCCGCCTGTGGTGTAGGTTGCTAAATGTGTGGAGATCGGATTGCCAGAGCTTATATTACTAGTATTTGTTTCACAGGTACGGTTCTTACAGCATCATATAGCTACTGTCTTCTGACATATTTCTTTCAGTCCTCTTGATTTCTTTTCCTTCTAAGCGATCAATGAGACTATGTTTGTTAACTGTTAATGGCTGTCATGCAGTATATGCCTCATGTGCTATGCGCAGGAAAACATGTCTTCGATCGTTTTGCTGTTTTATTTACAGTTGCAATTGTGTGGATATACGCCCATGTACTCACTGTTGGAGGGGCCTATAACAATGCTGCACCTAAAACACAAGCAACCTGCCGCACTGACCGTGCTGGACTAATAGATGGTGCTCCATGGTAAGTTATGTGTTTTTGTGGGCTGGTTAATTGATTTTTTCAAAATTGAATTGCATCCTTGAGATTTTGGTTTTATAATTTACTATTCTAGGCTATACAGAAAAAATAAATGAATAAAAGAGAAAGAAAAAGATAGAAAGTATCTAGGCTTAGCTTTATGAGAATATACGAGGAGGAATTCATCATGGAAATTGGGTTTGCAGGATCAGAGTTCCGTATCCCTTTCAATGGGGAGCACCTTCATTTGATGCAGGTGAAGCCCTTGCCATGATGATGGCTTCCTTTGTTGCTCTTGTAGAGGTAATTTCTTTCTTCAGATCTGTTCTATTTCTTGTTAAGTTGAATTCATTTTCCGTTTCTTCATCAGTATTCTTTGCCCTATTTAATGATTTTATGGTAGCTTCTACTTTGTTACTGTCGTTGGTCAGCGGATTGTGCTTAAACACATTTAAGACAGCTTATCACTCTTGTCTTTCTTAGGGACAGTTAATCTTGAGTGAATTTGGACACATGGCGTACCACTCAGTTTTGTGCACTGGACCAATATGAAGACAGTTTTTGCTTTGGGTTCCACCAATACTATTTGTTAAACTGTGCACTTCTGCTGGTCCGAATACAAGTTGATGGTGCACCTTATGGACACTGGAATCCCTAATGATATTATTCTTTTCTTTTGAAGTTCTCCTAAATGCACTGGCTTGGTATGTGGGTGAATTATAAAAAAGCTTCAGATGTCAAAGCCAATTTTTTTACCCTGAGAAAAGCGTTAGCACTACTCTGATTTAATTGGTGGAGATTGTGGTAGATAACTATTCATTTAATTCGTTCAACCAACACATTAGTTACGAAATTGTTTTCCTCATTCTTTTTATGTTGTTTAACCATGTAACTATACTAAAGTTCAATCTGCACATAATGGCATTACTAGTTTGATGGCGTGCTTTGGATTATCTGAGTTGTGTATATTTATATCCCATTGTTATATGCTTGTTGATTTGCATTTTTTATGAATAAGAATCCTTCACCATGGCAAAATCTTCTATTCACAATGTTCTATTCATATCAAACAGTCCAGTGGAGCTTTTATTGCTGTGTATAGGTACGCTAGTGCAACTCCAATGCCACCATCTATTCTCAGTCGGGGTATTGGCTGGCAGGTATGTGAAACTGGTTTGTACTTTCAAATTTAAATATCTGCAGACTATTTTTTGTGCTTATAAGTAATAGTACTAGTAGAAGTCTTCATTATAATATTGATAATGATAATTGTGCAACACGCAGTCAAGCAGAACTATGAAGTGTAATGCTATTTTTTTATTTGCTATTTGAAGCAGAACCATACAAGTTATAATTTTACTGAGCTTTAACTTAATATACATGTTTATAGAACTTCAATTCACATGTTGTTGAATTCCTCTGATTGTGCCTCTTATTTCTGCTTAGGGAGTTGCCATTCTTCTATCAGGATTGTTTGGAACTGTCACAGGATCCTCTGTATCGGTGTAAGATTGAAATCATACTATCTACAATCCCCACTTGAATCAAGAGGAAAGATATCTTTGTTGTTGATTATAGGAGTTTACTTTGTTCCCATATAGAGAAAACGCTGGTCTGCTAGCTTTGACCCGTGTTGGCAGTCGAAGAGTTGTGCAAATATCAGCTGGATTTATGATTTTCTTTTCAATTCTCGGTGAGTTGATGAGGCATGAATCTCAGTCCTAACTATGAAGTGTCTGGCTTGAATGTCTACTTTGCCCTGTCCTAGCGCATTTTCTTACTAGTAATGTTGATGTACAGGGAAATTTGGAGCAGTTTTCGCCTCTATACCACCAACCATTGTTGCTGCTTTATACTGCTTGTTCTTCGCCTATGTCGGTATGTCTGATTCAGAGTCACAATTTCTTCTGATATCCACCCAAATACCAGCGTGTAAGATTCTCTCTTTATTCGTCATGTGTAGGTGCTGGAGGTCTTAGTTTTCTTCAGTTCTGCAACCTCAACAGTTTCAGAACAAAGTTCATATTGGGCTTCTCTATCTTCTTGGGGCTGTCAGTGCCACAGTACTTCAACGAGTACACAGCTATCAATGGTTTTGGTCCAGTCCACACAAGTGCCAGATGGGTATGATTACATAACACCAAAAACCTCAGATTTCTGTGTGATGAATGAACCATCCATGTGTCTTTCTGACACTGACATTTTCTGATGTTGCCGTGCAGTTCAATGACATAGTGAATGTGCCATTCCAATCAGAAGCGTTCGTTGCGGCTTGTCTGGCATATTTTCTGGACAACACCATGCATAAGAAAGATGCGGCCATTAGAAAAGACAGGGGAAAGCATTGGTGGGACAAGTACCGTTCCTTGGAGGGTGATCCAAGGAGTGGTGAGTTCTATTCTCTGCCTTTTAATCTGAACAAATACTTCCCATCTGTGTAATTTTGTGTAAATGAGCTGAAACCAAGGGTTGGTTTCATCAAATGTTAGATTCCACCAAGTCTTGTTTGATCTTGTTCTGATATCACCTTCGACCTTATTCCACGCTACATCTGTATTGATTAATAGTCTGTTTATAATCTTTAATTTCTTCATACACTCTTTCTCAATGATATTAAAAGCAGCGTCATCTGGGATGCTTCAAATTTTTGGGGTGAGATTTCTGGTCCGATTCGTGCATATTTGTCGGAGATATCCACGAAGTTTTATCGTTTTAGTGATGGTGATTAGTGATTTTTTAAACGTATTTCTAAGTCAGTACAAATCCGTCATTCTATCAGTTAACGAACGGACATAAGATGGAATTTCGGCTTTTTGATTGAAATATAACAATTATAAAAAGAAATTACCAAAACATAATAGTCCCAAAAGTATTTACTCAGATACAACACTTTTAGAAGTCGTAATGTGATAATTCATTTTCTTCTTGTATATGTTAAAAAGAAATCTTAATCAAACATCACAATTTGTATTAGTGAGGAAAAAAAATTCTGTCAGAAGAAATCGTAAATGTACATTACGATTTGTGAAACAAAAAGTTGTCAGAAAAAATTGTAATGTAGCATTACAATTTGAGTGATTTAAAAGTAAAGAAAAAAAAAGTGCAACGTGTGACAGACGAGTGTTAGCAATATTTTAAAATTGATTCAGCATGCATCATTATATTAAATTGATTTTTTTTCTTTTTTCACATTAAAAATGCTTAAGTTTTTTATTTGGTGTGGTCATAATAAATATTCTCTTAATTTCAAAACAATTCTAACTTTCACCTTTTTACCATCTTTTAAAACATTTACCACTTTATAATTTTTAAAATAATATTAATAATTTTTAAAAATTTACCTTTCAATAGCAACGAAAGAAAATAATAGCATTAAAAAGTACTCTCTCTAATCTAATATAAAGAAATTTTTTTAGTGATTTTGATTCCAAATATAAGAAATTAATATTGAAATTTGGAGTATTAATTACTCATTTTCCAATTTGTATGTTCAAATTATTTTTATTTGATATATTTATCTAATTGGGTCATATTTAAGTATTGTTTTATCCAAGTAAAGGTAATTTTCCCAACGTGATTTTTACCATTCGAAAGACTTAAACTTAAGATTTTACTTAGTATTTTTCAATTAAATTATTCTTAATATATTAAGAATCGAAGGAGTATTTAAACTATTAATTAAAAAATAATATGTTATATTTCAATCAAAAAGCCTGGAATTTCCCTTAATTTCTATAACCGGACTATCATGCTGCTCGTAAGTAGTGAATAGCATTTGTTTGTCTATTGTACACAAAAAAAAAAAAGCATTTGTTTGCCTATTTAAATTTTATATTAAAATTAAATTGAATGATACAAATCTTTTTTTTTAGATGAATCTATTCAATTTGAGCATAATATCAAGATTATAAAATATTTTTTTTACTAGTGTCTATATTATGAAAATATTTAATTTTACATGTTATTTTTTTTCTACTTTTGTGAGGCTTAATCATACAAAATAGTGTAAAACTCATTAAAAGCATCATATGCTTGTAATATTTTGATTTTAAATCCTCAATTAATTAATAAAGATGCAGACCAAAAACTGTTTATACCTTTGTTTTTTTATTTTTGTATTAGAGTTTTAGACAATGAGACAAAGGTAGGTATTGAACACTAGATTCGCAGAAGGTGTGAATAGAAATACTTCCTTTTGTCCAAAAAGTAACGTTAGAAGTCACAGAAAGGAAAAGACAAAAAGAAAGAAAAAGGGGTTACTTGAGCACAAAATCCTAGGAAACGTTGAAGCTGATACTTGTTACTCTGCTTCCACTTATTTCCTCATTCTCTTAATAAAACACACTCCTACCTAAGGGTGTTCAAGGGTGTGGTTTGGTTCGGTTTTGAGCAAAACCCGAACCAAACCAAACCAATCGGTTTGTCTATTTTTGGAACCTTATCGGTTTAAATTTTAATCGGTTTGGTTCGGTTTAATAATCGGTTTGGTTCGGTTTGGTTCAGGTTTGGTTCATGTTTTTCAAATTTTTTTTTAAATAGCATCATTTTTCAAAAATTAAATTAAATAGGTTACATATATATATATTTTTTAAACACAAATTAAATCTAAATAATTTATTAACCACTATACATTATAAATATTACAAAAGTGAAATAAAATAGGTGTGATTATGAGTAATTGGGTAAATTTATATGTTATAATTTATTATAATATAGTTATCAGATGTGGTTCGGTTTGGTTCAGGTCTCGTTGCACTAAAACCGAACCAAACCAAACCGAGTCGGTTCCAAAAAGAAAAAAACCGAATAGATCTCATTTCAATTCGGTTTGGATCGGTTTTTGTCGGTTTGGTTTGGTTCGGTTCGGTCTGGTCGGTTTTGTTTGGTTTTGAACACCCTTACTCCTACCTAACTCATTAAAATTAAAAAAAATTTATTATATTATTAAAATTATCTTAAAATTAATATATTTTTTATTTTTATTCTCTAATAAATATAACAAATTTAAATAATCTATATTTTCTCTTATAATTAAATAGAGATATTTTAAAAATAAAATAATTAATAGTCTAAAAATTCATAAAAGGTGACTTGCATTTAGGATCATAAAAAACTAAAAAAGACCGAGATATTCTTTAGCACAAAAGCATAGCAAACATTTTTTCTAACTTGGTGGATCTTCCAAACATTACATGGATTTGAATCACACTAATTATAATTTGTGAATAATATAATTTGTTATAAATTGTATATTTGTTATTAATATTGATATATTGATGCCTACATGATAATTTGAATAAAGAGAGGGATGAAACAAAAAGGGATGAAAAATAAAAAGCCATTACCTATCCCTTTTTTTGTTTTTTGGGTGCTTTGTGTTTTTGGGTATGGGGTATATAAACAGTGCGCCGACAAAATTGTGGAAAGATGCTGCCAACTGTGTTTGGTTGGGGGGGTCCAAATGATAAAAGTTACATTCCATTGCATGATTGGGGACCAACATCATTCATTGTATAAAAAATAAAAAGTACAGAATATTAGAGTCAATTCATGCATGCCCCCCACCCTTTGCATGAACCACCAAACCAACCCATTTCATTCAAATGGCTAAGATCTTTACATACGTATATTTATTCATTATATTTATATCATTATTATTATTATTATTATTATTAATCTAACATTTTTACTGTCATGTGTAACGATATTATGCTTCCAACCTTTTCATTTGGTTTAGGTTAATTGAACAATAAAGAGGTGAATCACTTAAAACGGATTCCATTTCGATGCTATGAATATGATATCTTCACGTGACTATATCCCATTCATTACATTCTCATTTCCGCTTCATTTCTTAAATATGATAATTATAATTAAATACTACTCCCTTCCATCCTTTTTATAAGTCATAGTTTAAAATTTTTTTGTAGTTTTATATACAAGTATATAGATTTTTTAAGTATTAATTATTTTATTTAAAAAATACTCTTATTTAATTATGAGAGAAAAAGTGGATTGTTTAAATTTGTAGTATTTATTATAAGATAAAGATGGAAACTACATTATTTTTAAGACAATTTTAATAATGTGATAAATTTTTCTTGATTCTGATGAGGTAGTTAAAAGTGACTTATATTAAATACAGAAGTGAGTGTTCCTGATAAGCTACATCTTTGAAACCAGCACTTTATTTTAGTGTTAAATTTAGACAATTCTTTTTTATTACAAAATGCACCTACGATCTTGAGGAGAAATTTAAAAGTTAAAGTTGAAAATTACTCCTTTCGTCTTCAAACCATTGTGATTTTGGAGTTTTGATTTTATTCCCAAACATTGTCATTTTATAATTTCAATTATTTTACCCAGACATAATTTCTCAAGCTATTTGTTACTAAAATATAATTAATTTTGTAATTTTCTTGGCTATTTATTAGATTTGTTAATGTTCCTGCATAACTCTAAAATGAGATTAATTAACGAGGTTGAAAAAAGAAAAAGTGTGGCGAACAGGGATGGGGACCGCTGGATTCGTCCGGCACAAGATATAAAAGGAAGGAAATCTGAGAGGTGCTGGTTTTCCGTCCGATGTATCATGTCAGGCGGAATATCTTTTGTTTTTGAATGCAACAGCCAATCACACTCCACCTTATGATGGTCCCCCTCACAATTTAATAATATTACTTTCCCATATGGAAAATTAATTAAATTATAATATAATATAATATTCATTTCTTTGCAATCTCTTAATCACATTTATTAGGAAAAAAAGACTACTTAATATATTTAATCTCTTTTTCATATAATTAATAAAGAGTAATTTTTTAAAAAAAATTTAATGTACCATTAATTCTTTTTTTTTCTCCTTATATTTAAAACACAAAAAAAAGGGAAACGTTCCCTTATAAATAAATTGGAAGGGGGAGTATTTGATTAAGGATCCTTTTTCAGTGTCTTTTTTGGTATTGTTAAGATGACTTCATGATCATGAGTCACAGCCCCTTACATAACAACAAAATATGAGCCTCTAATATAATTCTTCTTCCCTCTTACACATAGATAAACTTCCCACCTCTTTTTTTGCCGACGATAAACTTCCTACCTCATTAATTACTATGCAACCTAAAATAATTATATTAAAAATCCCCATTCTCTTCACAAGAATTCACCTCTTTCTTCAATTACTCTTTTTTTAGAACAAAAAAATCCAATAATTTATGAATACAGACCTCCGGATTTCATTATCGTTCACATAACATATTATAGTTTGGGAATCTTTAATTAAAAAAAAAAAGAGACATTGATGCGGTAGATACAAGAGAATAAGGATTATTTCATGTGGATGTGGGGCCTCCAGAGAACAGGGCCAATGACTTGGAGTCTGAACATATTGAGTAAATTATGCTGTCCTCTGTCCATGGCTTCATTAAATTATACTACATCATTTAATTTATAGTGCATTTTTAACTACCACACATGTACTAACACAATGATTAATAATCAAAATTTTTTTCATTATTTTCCAAATTACCCTCATTTAATAATATTTCCTACATTAATAAATTACAGTCATTTTCTTGTTCTTTTTTTTTTCCGAGTTCTCATGGGTTATCGCCCATCGTGAAGAGTGAGAATTTTGGGAGAAATTCTCCTTCATTCATTTACGATTTAACCGAACCATTAAAGAATTTTCATTAAATGCATTAGTAACCGTAGAATATATGGACTTACTTATTAGAAGTAATACTAGAAGGATAACAAAAAAAAACACAACATAATCCGTGCAGTGTACTATATTTTGAAACATGAATTTTTTGGAACAGTGCACTATATAGCGTAACGGAGGGAGTATTTAATTTTTTTTAATATATGTTGTTTAACATGTTTATTTTATGGAAAAATTATTATTTAATATTACAGTAATCAAACTATAATATGATTTTATAACTTAGTTTTGATATATTAAACAAAATTATATAGTTTTTCTCCAAATGAAACATATCTTTTAATCCATGTTGATTTGATTGAGATATGTAAATTAAAAACAAATAGGAAAGTGAATAATATTTAGTGCCTGTTTGGTTCTCCTTCTCGGAAAAGAAACCATTATTTTTAACCATGATTTTCTAAAAAGATAGTGTTTAGCAAAATACAAACTGTCTTTTTAAAAAATAAAAAGTGAGTTAAACTGTGATTTTGGAAAAGATGGAGAAATGTTACTTTTTCTTTAAAAAAATATGAGTTTTGGAAAAAGAAAAATAAATTTACTCTAAATTATACATCTAAAAGTACTTTTAACTCTTATTATCCAAATAGATTTTTTGTCAAATTTACTTTTACAAAAAAAATATCCAAACATAAATAACTTCCTACAAACTTACCTTATCTAAATTTTATTTTTAAAAATTTTATTTATCTTAATTTAATTTTATAAAATTGAGAACCAAACGGATGTTTAGTAATAATTAAGTAAGCTCCCATGAGAGTTTGACCAACAAGTTAAAGGGCTTAAAAAAGATAAGGGTGAGAGAAATTGGATGCCTGTGGGTCGCGTAACGTAATTCAAGGTCTGGCCCAAAAAAAGAGAACGTAATGTAAGACGTTTAAAACTGAAAGGGGGAAAACATGGGACCCGCCCTTATTACATGTCAAGTGAAGGAAGGAGGGTATGTAAGTGTGAGAAGTATGGGCCGGGGGGGACCACGTGGAAACGGCCCACAGACTGTTAAATGGGTCGTCCTCATCGGGTTCTGTGGTCCACACGAAACGTTCATCACCCTTAGGCCCCTCAACAACTCCGCGTGACCCCCCTCCCTCACTCCCATTTATTAATTAAATATAAACTTAAATTCTATCTCATCTCTTCCAATTTTGATTCCTGCTTCTGCTAATTGAATACACTTATGTTAGGTGGTTTTTCTGTTTGGTATTAGTTAAAAAAAATGATTTGTGCATGCTCAATTTTTTTTATATTCCATTTTTATATAACTAGTTCTCACGTAATCAGTCTCTTATTCTGGCCAAAAAAAAAATCAGTCTCTTATTTAAAACTTAAGAGACTATAAATATAGAAGTCAATATTTAAGAGAGTTATTTACATAAAAAATTATAAAATTTAAGTGATTTATTATTATTGGCTTACCACAAAAAATCATTTTTAGGTTTTAATAATTATAAAGTATCTACATATATTTCAGTTTAAGAGAATATAAGTAATTCTGTACTTGAAAAATCCCATACATAGACACACACACATATGTGTGTGTGTTTGTCTGTATAATTAATTAAATTATAATAATTTTAGGGAAAATTGCATTAAGAGTAATTTTTTTAAAATATTGATATTAATTAATCAATATACTCCCTTCGTCCTATATCCTATATTATAAAATGTTTTATAAAAATCACACATAGTAAGAATGATAATCAAAGTTCATTGGGAGTCTTATTTTTACAAAAAACAATTATTGTAATCCAAAAAATGACATTTATTCACATCAATTAAAAAATTAAAAATGAATATTTATATAAACTCATAAATACTCCACTAAATCCTATAAAATGTTTTATATTATAAAATAAGAGAAATTTTATATAAAAACCTTATAATATAAGATAAAGGGAATAAAGTAAACTTTTAAAATTTTTAAAAGATCGTGATTACTTATATTTTAATGCAGGGGAAAATGAGATTTGAAAGTCACTACTACTATTGGGATCTGCCCTTTTGATGCGTTTAAAGTGTGAATTATGATAATCTAAGAAGAAAAAAATGATGTGATAATGGAAGTGATGAAATTTTTTATGCAATGGGAAATTTGAAGGCCATTAGTTGTCAGACATATGAATGCAAGTAGCGGTTGATCTGATGATGCCTGTTTGACCACTAATCCACCCATCATCTTCATTGCCTACTAGACTTAACCAAAATCCTTCACTCATTGATTCTGCCAAATTATTAATTCAACCAAATAATTAATAGCTTTTGACCCACAAAATTAACACCTACTACTCCCTCCTTCCCTTTATCTCTTTTAAAAGTTTTTCATGGTCCTTAATTGAATTTTTTTTACAAAAAAAAACCTGTAAAATATTTATGAGTTTTTCCCTAAAAAACCCCCCTCATAAATTTATTTTCCAAATATTCTTCTTTCTCTCTTTTAATGTTATGATTAATGTGAAAAATTTTGAAATGTTTAGTAATTTTTTTAAAAAAAATTAAATAGTTCTAACTATCTTCCTTAACCTATATTATTTGATTAAAAGAATTAGGAGGAAGGGAGTAATACTTTTTAGCCTAATCCCGCCAGTTGCATATAACAATAAAAAAATGTTTACAGCTATGCAGAACATTTGCATTCCTCCATATAATTAACAATCCTACGTTATCTCACATTATATTATACTAACTTCGTTTTAAATATGATATAAATAATTAATTTATATGAACTAAGAAATACAATTACAAAAAGTTGGAACCAATAAATTTGTTAGAAAATCAAAATAATTTTTTAAAATACTCTCATTTAATATTTAACGCTTCTATATTATAATTAAAAAAATTAATTGTATTCACTTATTTAATAAAAAATAAAAATAATAAATATATCAAACAACTCATATTTATAATTTATATTTTGAACTAAAGAAAATATTTTAAATATATTTTATATTTCGCATAGGAGGAGGGAGTGGTTTCCTAAGTTTAAATTTTGAGATTAGTATCTTAAAAATATAGTTTTAAACGTATAAAAAATATAATTTCAAATTTGTGGAAGATGATTGGGAAGTATAAAAAAAAATTATTTGTCATCTTTTTGTTTGAATGTATTGGAAATAAAGAGTTAAAAAGTAAAGTAAATTTTGTTGGTGAGACAGTATAAACAAAAATGCGAGGAAGGGAATGTTAGTTGTAAGAGGTGCACATCACATCAGGTAGAGCCGCCAAGGTCTCCTCTTTATTTTAGTGTGTTGCCTTTGCCATCCAATCGTTGCTTCCCACGTCAGTTCATGTTGGATATAACCTTCATTCCTTTTTCATTGCGTCTCCTTCTCTTCCTTGGCTTCTACATTACACTCCCTATTTTGGGTTCCATTCAATCCCTTCCCCAAAATAAAAATCTCTTTTTATTGTTGGTTTTGTATTTTTTTAAACACCGATAATAATTGAAGTGGGTGCTATAAAGTGAGGAACTTTGGAATGTGAAAGAAACCTGTTAACCAGTATTTAAAGTTTCCATGGGATATCAGCTTGCTCCTTGCAGATCGTGACCAGTACCACCACCTACCACTTCCGTACATTCTTCTTGCTGTGAGAGAGGAGAGGAGAGGAGAGGATAGGAAGAAGATGGGGAATTGCCAGGCCGTTGATTCAGCTTCTCTGGTGATACAGCAACCAAATGGGAAAGCAGAGAGGTTGTATTGGCCTGTGAGTGCCAGGGAAGTTATGAAGACGAACCCTGGTCACTACGTTGCTCTTTTGATCTCCACCGCATTGTGTCCTTCTCAGGACAATGAAAAATGCCCAGATAAGAATAACGACAACCCCACCACCAACAACCCAGTTCGCATAACTCGCATCAAGCTTCTCAAGGCCACCGATACCCTCGTTCTTGGCCAAGTTTACAGACTCATCACCACTCAAGGTTAGTTTCAAGCTTCTATCTTTCTTTTGCTTTCTTTCTTTCTTCCGTTCCCAGTTTTGTTCTTATATGCCTATTGGGTTTGTTTTTTCAGAGGTTATGAAGGGTCTTTTGGCAAAGAAACAAGCGAAGATGAGGAAAAACATGTCGGATTCTGCGCAGAAGCTAGATTGGGTGAAGGGGTTGGAGGCAGATAAAGGAGCAAGGAGGTCTGAGCCAGATGACAAACAGGTAAATCTCAAACACAAGAACGTTGATTTCAGCCAGAGATTTCTCAAATCTTCTAGAATTGGAATGCTTTGGATGGTGTTTGATGTAATTCCTATGCTTATGTCATTCAACTTTTTGTCATGGAACATCATTTGCATAAACAGTAAACTCAAATATTGGATTGATTCACAGGGTTGATTTGGTTCTTTACACGAATCATTGATACTAATTATAGCATCATTGGTCTGGTTGGAAGCTCGATTCTTCATCTCTTCCCTCCCACGGGTTCTGATATACTCACATATAGCAGTAAAAAGATACATGAACCAAACCAGTCTCTTTAATAGTTTCTGGATCTTCTTCATGAATTGGAGACGAGAGAGAAAGAGAGAGAGAGTAATAAATACTCAACATAAATTATTTCTATGTGATGTTCAGGTAATTAAAGCTGAGAGACAGAGGCTGAGGACAATAGCATCAACTAATACTGGGAGTATCACAGCTAAGTCAAGAACATGGCAGCCCTCTTTACTTAGTATTTCAGAGTCAACCAACTGATCTGTGTTTTTCTGGAAGCTAGCCCACATGAACGTGAGGGACAGGAGCATCTGAGCAGAGCATTTATTCCCTCCATGATTGCTGCAACTGCAACCTGTGGAAATTAAATAGAGAAGTACATCATGAGACATAAAAAAGCTCAGTTGAACTACTGAAGCTCATGTCATGCTTAATTGTGAATAGCATAGTTTGACATATCCACTCCAACATCAGTTAATGAATGTAATCGAGATTTTTGCTTTCTAATGAAATTGGGTCTCGCCATCACGGCCTCAAAATCGCTTTCAGTGCCAGTTATTTTTGTTTTCTTTTTTATGGCTCAAAACCATCGACACATTGATAACTGAATCCGAGACATTAATTACCAAAGATCAGAAGATATGGCTATGAATTGGTCAAAGTGGTCAATACAGAGATATTTACAGAGCCTTAAATTTTAAGAACAGAACGACACCAACTGGTTCTCTGATGAGGTGGGTCACATACTTTATTTTCCAGACAAGAACAAGTTGGCCACTAAATTATGAGGGTAATTAAATGAAACTCTGATAATTCTCTGATCCTTCAGTGACCCACTTTCCGATTAGATTTCAAAAACACACAAGTAAAGCACACAGACGAAACATTATTTCATGGCATAGAGCCACAAGTAATCTGATTAATTTACTTAATCAGGAGCACTATAGGTGGATGCTACCATTTTTTAGTTGAAGCATTCACCTTTAATGACGAAAAAAGCGACAAGGTAAACATGATTGGAGTCCAATCGATATAGGTAAAAGGATTAATCACTTTAAAAAACCAGCAATCAATGTGCCTGAGGAGTTTGATCACTTTAGACATGCATGGCACCCAGGGATCTTTTTGTTGCATTAGACACAGAAGAATAATTCTCGTGGCCCATTGCATTATTAGACCCTCACTCTCTCTATGTCCATGGTTAGTAAAGCAAAAGATCCCCTTTCTTGCTTGCTTTGCCTTTTTTATTCTTCTTTTTTTATGTTATGTGACTTAAAGGTATTGCTCTGAGTCAATTAATCTTATAGAATAGGACAATTGCAACCAGCTCACCACTCGTGCACTTCTTGGGCATAAAAGTTAGCTGCACTGCACGAGGGGTCTCCTGATTCTATAAAAAAAAAATGCATAGAGTTCCTTCCACGAAGGCCCACCAGGTTTGGCTTCTGTAACTTTTTCTCCACAAAGTGCTTTGTCATTGTTTAAAAAATCCACAACATGGGGCAATTCTTGCTTTCTTGTTTGTCTATTTTCCCCCCTTCCTTTTCCTTCTCTATCATCAACAATCATGGAAGACACGCATGCAAATTAGAGCAATATATGCTTTTTCTCTTTTCCAGATTGCATGTTTGCCCCATGAGCTTATCTCTTTAACAGCACAGTTCCTAGTGAAGAATACAAGAAAATGCATGCTCTATTTTACCCACTTTACTGTACACTGCTACGTAGAAATTGAAGAAAGTGAAACAAATGATAAAGGATAGTGTCTTTTGGTCTTTTTGCAGGGTTCCAAAGGATGACGATTTTACCATCTAGCAATGCTTAGACAGGAAGAAGTGTATATATGTATATGTAAGTACTGAGAGATAATCAATACAAGAGAGCAAAACTCATCTTTTGGAAAGTAGTCAAAACTGGCAGCTAGTAAAATTTTGCGTAAATAACATAAAATCACTCGAACTATCTACTGATTGTCCCTCAATTCTCACCATAAAAAATCTGCCACACAATCAAACTTCTCATAACAATTTCACTTCACAAATATTATTACATGTATAATAAACAAAATGCTCTAATGCCTCTAATAAGAAGAGCCACCATCTGGACTTGAACATTGCCATTGTAAGGTATAAGTCGCATAGTATTAATTACTCCATTGTTGTGTTCTCAGTAACCTCCTGGACATTTTGATTTTCATTTCCATTTTCCTTTTCATGTTGATCAAGTTGACTGAAGTTACCCTTCTGCTTGAAGAGCTGAGTATGGTGGTGTCTACAGTAGAGACGATGTTCATGAGCTACATAGTTTGATGGGCTGATCACACAACCTCCATGGGAGCACCTGAAACAAGTCTTGTGGTAAGATTTTCCATCAACGGCCACCTGAAAAAGAGAAATGGAATGGATGGTGCCATCAGTTAAAATGGAAGCCGTTGGACCCCCAGACAAGGTGAATAAACCGCACGATATGATGTTGTATGAACATTATACTGTTTCAACAATTGACAAGACCTGCTACTTTAAACAGCTGCGTGTGTGTGTGAGTGTAAATGTGTCTGTCTGTCTGTCTCTTACTCTTATCTCTATCACACCAACTCATCCGTGAGACAAAAACAAAGACTTTTCTGATAACCACACACCTGGAGGTCATTGTTGTGACTCTCTCTTCACCAACTAGACTAGAAACTATGGCACCAACAGACAATGCTATCTAAAATCCAGAAACTAAAATGACTTAATTCTATCGGATATTTAATCAGCCATTTTTCCCAAACCGAAAATGGTATCATAAAGAGCCAACTTTGCCTACAGGTTAGCTATTCATTTATGATTCCTCGTGGATGAACACGTCAGAGAATGATAAAATGTCACTGAGTGAGTGAGTGACTCATCTTTTGCTCAGGATTTCAGAATATGGTGCAAGAGCTTACTCGATTAGTCTTCAGTAATTTAAACTGAGCTACATTTTCTATTTTATGTATTTATTTTCACAAGTTTCATTTTGCATTTTTCATTTCTAAAAACAGTTTACAAAAATATAAAAGACTTGAAAAACAAAAAGTCATTAGATTATTATGAGAAATTTGTTGAATTGTAGACATATGCCTTTTCAATTGGGTAGACTGTCTTCTTGCAAGCAACACACTTTTCCTGGGTTCCAGCAAACAATCTTGAAAACTTGCCATTGGTTTGGACCTGTAGAATTCCAGTTAGAGAAAACTTAATGTATGATATAATGGACCCGTCATTAGTACATGAAATTGGCTAAATACAGTATCTTATAAATGTGGAAATACCTGATCAGCAGATCTGACAGCTCTAGCGGTTCTTGGAATACCTACATATATGTACAGAAGTTATAGAGGAATGATTAAAATGGAACTTGGGAACAAGCTGAACAGAGCGCATAAGTGGAAGTTTATTAGAAGCAACTAAATAGCAGAAATGCACCTTCAAAACTCTTTTCCAAGCTTCCAGTCTTCTTCAAGAGTTGATCGTAATGAGGCTTGCAGTATAAAACGCCCTCAAAGGAACAATAATTACTCAGCTGCGCAAGTGCATAAGGAAATGAGGAATGAGGATATAGCGAAGACAATGAAACAATGAAAAATCAGAGCTCAAAAATCATCTAAGATACAAAATCTTCTCCAAACCGCCAAATATTTTTGAGAAAAAAAAATCAGAAAGCTGCCACAGAGGTACTTTTTATGCAAATGAAAATCATAAAGAACTTCATATTCTACGAATGATTTGGTTTTACAGATCAAGAATTGAAGCATACAGATCATCATATAGCAATTGAACAGAAGCAGAAAGATAGTCAAACACTTATAACTCAGCACCAAATTAGAAAGATAAAGAAGTGGGTTTTCTGATTGATACTAAAATCTAAATTTCAGGAAGCAATATGTATGAGGTGACCTTGAGGGTACCCTTGCAGTGGTGACATCTGAAGCAAAACTTGTGGTAAATTTTGTTGTCAGCAGTAAGCTGATCAACCAAATAGACCGTCTTCTCACAGGCCTTACACTTCTGGGTAGTACCTGCAAATGTTGCCATCTGAGAAACCAGATTGAAAATTCTCACTTGAAGGAAGGATTCATATGGGCAGAGCTATATTCAAGTTGAGGAGAAGACACAGTCTTTGTTTCAAAATTCTTTGCTGCTAAATTCACAACTTTGAGAAAGTCAGAGCAGCTAACAAATGGGCGATCATGGGTCTCCGTTCTACAATTGCAGTTGCAGACCATAGAAAATTTGTTTAGCTGAAGGTTCCTCATGACGGCTTTGGGCCCTACTGAAATGACCAGAGTACCCTCAGGAAGACACGTGTCTCTCATTCTATGCAGCTCAAGATGGTGAGTTTTTTTTTAATTTCCTAGTCTTGCTGACAGCTGATTGCTGCTGCAACACTTTTCTATCCTAGTATCATTTTCACCATCTGGGAATATTCATGATCGGTATCTTGTAAGTATACATGGTCAATTATAGTAATAAAATATCTGGAGTATTCCATAGTCGAACCCAAGGGAGGTTGTGAAATCTATTAGTCCACAATTTTTAATCCACGAGAATAATTAACAATTCGAATGAGAAAATTGGAAATTAAGAGGAAACAAATAATTCAATTTGGAAGTTAATTCAGTCACTAGAAATGTCAAGGGATCGGGATTCACCTATCGAGATAACTCCAATTACTTTCTTAATTAGACTATGCAATTATAATGACAATTGTTTCTTTTATGTCCTAATCATTTCTCAGTGTAACAATCATTGTTTAATTAGAGTTGAATTTACTTTCGTGCAACTCACTCATCTAACCAAGCCATGAAGCTGCAATCAACTTACCGCAGATTCTTAGATCTATCTCTAATCTAATTATCAATGTTTATCATCCTAAGTCTAGGCTTACTCTTCTCCTTTTGGTACTTGAAGTTTGTTCACAAATCAGATTCTATGGTGGCCAGTTACATAATCAATATCCAAATAAAGAAGACAAATATAATTATAAAGATTCAATAAGATAGATATACATAAAAATTTCAGAGTCATAATCAAAATCATCATATGAGTTAATCCCAATCAGGCTACGTTCTTACCCTGACTGAGAATTTAGCAATCCATAAAATTAATCATCTTAACAAAGTTCAATTTCCAAATTATAAACAAAGAAAGCTAAAGATAAAAGTAGAAGAGAGGAAACTCGAAGATTGCCCCAAAACTCCCTTAATCTCTTGCTTTTCTTATCTCCTGATCTCTTCTAGTTACTCCAAAAACGTTAGAATTGTGTTCTCTAACCTCCAGATGAGCGACTAAACTCCCTCTCTTCGTTTCTGCCTTGTTTCCTTTTATAAGGAAAGTCCAGAAGTCCATAAAAGTCTAATAAATTACGAAGACGCAAAATAATTAACTCTGCTCTCGAATGGAGCTAGCGCTTGCTCAACCTTAATTTACTTCACCCGGTGTCGGCTCTACAACATCCTTGCCCAGATTGCGAGACCACCCCTCGCTGAGTGGTTGCTTTTCTTGGAGGATCTAGTGCTGGGTCCTCTCGTGACATTTTTGCTCCTCACCCGTCCGCGGGTGAGGAACTTGGTGGGAATAGATGGCTTCGTACATCAGCATTTTTCTCCTTCTTTTTGGCTCTAAATGGCTCAAAAATCCTCGTAAACATTCCTGTGATGCTAATATACCCAAATTATGTAGAATTATGCCAAAAAGCATTGAATTACTGTATTTAAAACCGAAAATAGATACAAAATACGGATATTTTATAGGTGTAAAATATACACGTCAATTCATTGCTAATATCTCCCACATAATATATATATATATATATATATTCATAAAAAAGGTAAAATATGTTTAATTCCTGTTTTTTATTTGGAAGATATGCATCTGCAGTTCTGCACGGCATGAAAGGTGGTTCTATAAGTAAAGTTTTTTCCTCTTGTTAATAGAAGGTGCAAGATGAAAAGAAAAGGCTTTTTTTTTTCTTCAAAAAAAATGTAATGGAAAAATTAAAAATAGAAGAGTTATTGTTTTTCTTGAGAAAAAACAACATGGTCTTGGGGAAATGATGGCCAATCTGATCTTGAAGCATCATGAGATATGCAATTCCATTATAAAATTGTCATTATTATAAGATCTGAGACAAATGGCCCCAGAAATTTAAAAAAGAAAGATCCTAACAGTCAGAAAGATAGGATGCTGCATCATTGCATGCAAGATTTACCCATTCAATGTTCAAAGCCAAGCCACCCCAACCCAACCATGGCCCATCTAGTGAAAGCCGTGCAACCACCACACCAAAATTTCACAAAGAAAAAAGCAAAGCATTCGAATTAGAAATATCTAGTCCCAATAAAATTATCTGGAAAAAGAAATTGTTGACAGCACAAAATAGTGCAAAAATAATAGTCCAAACGTACTGATTAGAATGCGAGAAATGAGAACTTGTTTAAAAATCCATTATATGAAATTCATAAATAGATTACCACCACGTTATCCTGGCAAATCAAGAGATTAATTATTGCAAGTATGATTTTTGTACTCTACGTGATAGTGACGAGCCATTACTATGAACACTACATACCCTCTGCCTTTAACTTAATTGGTTGAGGAAGTTTCGTCAAAGGCATACAGATTGGGTCCGACTTGTCTTCATAATATACACCTCGCCATTAAAGAACGTTAGAGTGAGTGAGACCCACAAATATATAGTAAATAATAATAAAGTTTGACTCGA
This sequence comes from Adenanthera pavonina, assembly GCA_026686845.1. Lineage (NCBI taxonomy): Eukaryota > Viridiplantae > Streptophyta > Magnoliopsida > Fabales > Fabaceae > Adenanthera > Adenanthera pavonina. Next base: position 6,498,143 of record JAIVEN010000016.1, read on the forward strand.
CCCCAACTTAAATCAATTGATTAGGCTTTATTTATTTATTTTTTAAAAATAAAGCCTTTGAATCTGGTCCCTGTTAAATAATGGTAAAATAATGCATTAAAGGGGGTGGTGGACAATTTAAATTGGCATTTAACATTTTACATGACTTATGTTTTATACCCAATTACATGTCTAAAGTTTTACCAAGCTCGGATTCTCCCAAAAAAGGAAAAACTCGTTTTTATTTTCAATTTTTCATTATGTATTGTGTTCTAAGGACATCAAACGAAAAGCAATATAGTCGGAATTGAATCTCTCCAGCATGTATGCTGAGAAAATTCCAGATCAAGTTGGACTAATCTTTCCAATTCTTCGTTCAGTCTACCCAGTCAAAGTTGTTTTCTCTACTTTTCTCTGGAACACTCGAGTGTGGCAGAGGGAAGTAGAATGGGTCATAGACTCAACAACCCAAGGGATATGTCCTACTCATAAAGAACAGAAATTTGTAGAAAGATCAAGGCGGGACAAGTGTTTGCCAAAAAACATGCATGTAACTTTTTTCTTCCCGTCTAAAGTGGTTCAAACTACAATCACGTGATGACCCATATAATATTTCTTACATTTCCCAGTGTTTTTTGCATATCCTACACAGTTTACCAGTACAAAGCCCGAATTATTCACGCAAAGGCAAAAAGAAAGACAAGGGTGGTGTAAGGATGGGCATGATGTGTTGGCCTCAACTTTACAATTCTTCGTTTTAGTCCATACTATGTGTGCAGAAAAGGGTGGGTGGTGGCGTGAAACAAGGAAGAAGAAAAACGACAACTGAAGATGAAGTGGGCAACGATGGCTGACTGAATTGCATTATGGGTAAAAAAAAGGTCCAAATCATCATTATCCTGTGATAACAATGATTAAATGTAATCCGTCAACCAACTCGATTTCAGATAAATAGTAGTATCACTAATTTTAACAGCAGAAACTTAGTTGACCAGATAAAGAAAGAGTAAGGATATATTTGAAATAAATCAAGTATAGGAACCAAATTAAAATTCAGACAAAATATATAGGACCAAAGTATTAATTTAAACTAAAAACATATTACAACACAGAAAGCAATTAGATCAACTGTAATATGTAATAATGCCTTGCACATCTCACAAAAACCATCAAGTCCTTCGTCTCCCCACTCCGTCCTCTCAAATTTGACAGCAGAAAATTCCACAAATACACAAAAACAGAATTTATCTCTCAACGTTCATCATTGAAAAGCAAGTATCTCAGATGGTGGAAAAACCATTGAGGCGCAAGCATTTTGGGTTACATCGTTGACAGAAAGATAGCAAGCAACAAAAGGCTAACATCACAGTTTTCACTTCATCACGCACTTTCATCATTTGTTCGTTTCCGAGCTTCTTCTCTCATAACAGCTCTGACATATATTTCATAACAGCAACCTGAGGTATCAAAAAAGCATATATATATATATATATATATTTAAAGATATAAGAAGATGCCAAAAAAAGGAAAACAATAATGAAATATTCGAAACAGTATATGGGTTATGCCCACGCTCATCAATCTGAATCAGCACCCTCCCTCAACTCAAATTATAAGCAGTTCCAATGTTGTATAATAAGGGAGTAGAATGGTTGGCACAGGAAAACAGGCATCAGACGCGCTAGGGTATGCTCAGAGTTACACTTAGATAATGAAAAATAATCAGCACTTATAGTCTGGCCCATTCATGAGTTCTTGATGCCATTCACATCAGTTTCTGAAAACACTAATGTCAATTTCAAAGACTTAATTATTCAAGAATGCATGGTGATTGAGAACTCCCAACTCCACTCCAAAAATCAGAACGACCTGAAATTTTCCAAAATCTTTTCATAAACACGAGAAAAAATCTTCACTGCCAGACTAGACTTCCACCTCACTATAAAAGACGCTACAATTTTAAATTTCACAGAATGATGGGTGCCGTAAGACACATATGCAGACATAGAACACACTGATTAAAAAAGGTGATCGATTGAGACAATGAAAGACTGTCCTTGCCACACTCCAAGAAGCCTTTAAAAACAGACTTCTTAGAGCTAATTTGATTAATTGAAAATCTTCATAAAACACTTTTCAATTTCAGTATTTATTATATTCAACCCGACTTATAAATGGTTCCAGCAATTGAACAGCAGTGTCATGGTAGATTTCTTGATCACTAGTGATTTTACGAAAATCTCTAATCTGGTTCAAACCATTCTAATTCAGCTAGTATAAGGTGTAACACAGACATTGAAATTCCCTTCAGTGAATTAAAGTCCCAAGCATCTCTTTATGTTTTATTGAGCCAATTTGAAAGATGTAAAACAATAATAATAAAGAATGCTTCTAACAAATATAGTAATAGCGAAGTGTAAAGGAAGAACTCATAAAACACGTCATTTCACATCAATGTCACAAACTCTCACTCCATCCCACAAAATCCGGGATAAAAGAAAGCGTACCAGCAACAACTACAATTGTCAGAACATCTCCAATTCTTTTGAGCCGTGACACGCTCTTCTTATATGATTTGAATCGCTTCAAAGACGGATCCTCCGCCAAGAGCTGCAAGAAAATGAATATCGAATAAATGGGAAAAAAAAGTTCACAAAAATTGAACTTACCAAGTGGAATAAAATAATTTCCATTTATATAAGCATATTCAGTGTCATGCAAGGTCAACTAATTTCTTCAGACCATTATGCGTCCTTGTTAAGGTTGTACTTGGTCTAACAGAAGTTCAAGAACAAAACTCGACATCATTCATATATCACATTTAGTGAACAGAGATGTTCATAGCATGAAAACTGAATTGCAATACGAATCAACGGAGCCCAGAAGACAGCATTTTAAGGCACTCTGCAAGTGTTATGACCCAAAATGAAAAGCTTATTATAGTTATTTGCTAACTCCAACCTCCCATTATTCAATTAAAAAATGAGTTGTTTTAGTGATCACCTCAAAGAGAGAAATACCCATCAGAATCAAACCCCCAATAACACATTACCACTTGCCAAAAAAAAAAAGAGTATAGGTTATCTGTATACACCTGATGGCTGATAGTCAATTTAAAAGGTGTAAAAAAAAAAAAATCACTGCCTTACGGCTTTTTCACGAGGCCCGGGTTCGACGTGTAATCCACGGCGCGAGAAAGAAAGCGAATCTTCCGTCTTCTGCTTACTCAGAAGAGATTTTGGCATAGAAGACAAAACAAATGAGATAGCGAAGAACAAACCGAAATTTAAGTTAAAAGTAATAATAACAGTAATAATTCCACTAGAAAAATATCGCAATCGATTGAGACAGAAACGCATAACCAGACCTGGGGTTGAGATCGGAAATGGGAAGCAATCCGTGTTCTGCTCAAGAAGAACGCCATGTTTGCTTTTTGCTTCGATTTGATTCAATATCAGAGCTCCGAGACGTAGGAGTAAAACGGGCCTCACTGTGAAGCCCAATGAATGAAAAAGCAAAAATAATTGGGCTGATCAAAGCCCAAATCGAATAATTATAAAATATAAATTAGGTGAGGCACTAAATTCTATTTTTATTTGATAAATTAATTTTTTAAAACTCAGGCATAGCTCCTCGGGCTTGTGGAATCAAACTGTCAACAATGTAAGGTGGCAAATCTACTTTACACTTATAACAAGAGTAAGTCCCATATATTTATATAGAGTTAAAGATGAACACCTCCCTGTGATTTTAACATTTTATATTGATGCCTAATAAAGAATAATATGACACAGTATCAGTGAAGATTTCAGTGAACATTTCTAAATTGGGAATAATCTCTTTATTTTATAGATGAGGATGATAGTTCACAGTTTTTTTTGTTCTAAATTTGCTGTATATATGGAAAAAGTTTTATTAGAAGAAGTAAAATCCACTTTGATAACCTTTACATTTTAAAGGGATTAGTCTTCGACTGTTAGTTGGGAATGCCGGTAAAAATGACAAAAAATTAAAATATAAGACAATGTCATTCATCCTTATAGATTATGAAAGTGTGTACTTTACATTTCATAATGGTCCAAAAGTAAAGACAATCAAAACAACCCAGCTTTCCATCCGGAAGGAAGGAACTCAATCCAACTATTGCAAAAGAAGTACTTAAGAATATTTAATTGGGATTCTACAAGTATACAAGATTGATCGCAGTAATAATAAGTTCAGAGTATTCCATAATCAAACTCAAGAGAGGTTATAATTCAGTCAACTAATCAATTTTAATCAACAAGAACAATTTGCGAAATGATAAAAAAAGATTAAAATAAAAGTAAGAACAATATAGAAAAGTAAATATGTTGAATTTAATTTAATCACTAAGAGCGTTAAGGGATTGAGTTTCACATTCTTGAAATAACTAAAGCTTACTCTTAAATTAACTCTTTTTATAATTATAGTAACAGTTATTTCTAAATTGTCTTGATTACCTATTGGTCAATTAGTCTGTATTTAATTAGCTTCTAATTTACTTTCGTGCAACCAAAATCCTTAATTAAACGTTGATACTATAACTAAAGTTACCATAAACATTTAATTCTGTTTCTAGAATTATTGTTTATGTCTATCTCTCGATGTTTAAGTTTACTTTTAATCCTTCGGTCTATCAAACTTACCCACACAATGAATCTTATGATGACCAGTCACAAACTTCACAAAGAAGAACAAAAGGGATAGATATAATTAAATACAAATATATTGAAAGAATTTAAATCATAGAATAAGAGTCATAATCTTAGAGTAAAACTTTAATCAATTCTAATTCTGCTACATCCCTACCTTTAACTGGAAGAATTAGTTACACAAAAACATTGTTTTCAACAAGAAAAGAATAACAATTTTCCAAAATATCAGAACAAAAACTAAAGAAAGAGAAATAGTATATTAAGAAAATGATCTAGTCTCACTATGCCTTTAGTTCTTTTAGATTTGTCGTCAAAATGCTCCCTCTTAAGCTTTAGAGACTTTAGAATAGTTTTTTTAAGTCTTCAGAATAAGTGATTGTCTGTTTTGTGTGTCCCAAAACCCTTTATTTATAGACCTCATGTGCTGCTTGTTGATCAACGTCTTAAAGAACGTCATCTGGTGTCGTATGCTTCACGTTTAAATCTCCAGTGTCAAGTTCTTGTCAATTTTTTTTATTCATCCTTTGTTCTTCACCTGGCACTGGCTTGAGTAATTTAAGTTGACCCAGCGTCGGGTTCGTACGAAACTTGACAACCTTTCCATCTTTTCACCCGCCTATGGGTGAGGAAATTGCTTAGGGCTAAATGACGTCTATGTTTTTCTTCATATTTTTACTCTAAAATGCTCAAAACTTCTCATGATTTTCCTAAGATGTAAATATACTCAAATTATATAAAATCATGTAAAAAATATATCAAAACTCAGCATTTTCAAGGAAAAATAACATAAAATAGACGCATTAAATCCCCCACATTTAAATCTTTGTTTGTCTTCAAGCAAAAACTAAGCCTAAGCTTAATGAAATTTTTCTACATAAAAGCTCACATTGACCAATTCCCAAAATTTTAGAACAGCTTGCTACCTATCAAGATAGAGAGTGTAATATACACACACACACACACATAGAAGAATAAGTTCAGTATCCAGGCAATAGGTATTTAGTCATATTCATGAAACTACAGTGTGCGCGCGTGCTAATCAGCATATAATTCGTGTCAACAACCAACCAAACTAGAAGATTGAAAATTACAATACTTATTTAGGAACTTACAATACCTCAATCCAAACCATATGAGTGTTAGTGAAAGATCAAGGAAATCCTCAGGAATTTATAAATTCCCTCGTGCATTCTTATGATTTTCATTTGATTGCAATGAGGTACTTTTAATCTTTATTTTTATTTTTCCCCACACATTTTGTGTTTCAATTTTATTTGGGGATTATTTCCTTTCTTCAGCAGTCATGTGCCCTTTTCACGTGAAGGTCTCGCATAAAGGTGTCAAATCGGGCCAAACTGGCCCATTTGGGCCAACCCACCTCGAGCCGAGCCTAAAAGCCCAATTTGATATACGGGCTTGAAAATGCAAGTTCGAGCCCGTGAGATCGGGCTTACGGGCCGACCCACGGGCTTTTTTATTTTAATATTTGTCATTCTTTTTTTTAAAATTTTTTTATATAATTATTTAAATTAATACAACTAATTATTATTATAATTGATCAAAAGCTAACATAATATTTACATTTTATAATTTATATATCACTAATTAATAAAATAATATATATTTTTTAATATTTAAAAAAAAACAAAAAAAGAAAATGAACTTTTGGGTTAGTCTAAATGGACCAGACTCAAAAAGCCTAAATTATATTTTGATACTAAAAATTAAAGCCCAGTCTGCTCATTTTTTCGGGTTTTTCGAGCCAGCCCATCGAGCTTGATCCAAGACAACACTTTTTGGTTAAACCCCTGGTTATTAAACATAGGTTAAACCAGCGCAGTAGATAATTTTTTCACACACATTTTTTTTTAATTTTAAGCTTCCTAAGTCATTTCTCACAAATAATAATACTTATGAATTCTAATTGAAAATATGCAAGTTCAAAAACAAATTTATAATAAGCTATCATACTTATTTGACTACTCATTTTCACCTCTCATAAGTTGGCTAATTGTGTTCAAATTCAAGTTTCATGATTCCTTACTTATATTTAATTGGCTGTTTACCTCACATATTTAGAAAATAAAGCTCAACCCTGTGACTTTTAAGGTAGCAAGTCTACTTAAACAAGTAGGAAATAGGTAAGTATTAATTCAAAATTAGAAATAAAAGCGAAAAATTTTCTTAGCTCAGCTAAAATTTTTCTAATTATTCCTCCCCCCCCCCCCCAACACTTATCATAGACATTGTCCTCAATGTTGAAAATGAAAGACAAAATAGAGGAAAAGAAAGAAAACTAATACTCCCCTGAATCATGTCATTTGTGTAGCTTTCTACAATTGTTCAACAGCTATATCTTAGGTTCTATTCTGTTTATACATAAGTCTCAAAGAGGAAGGGGTGAAGCAGATCAAAAGATAACCAAAAGAAAATGAAAAATAAAATAAAAAAAGGAAAGCTAAAAGATCTGAGTCACTGTGGTGGAGGCTGGTTGTTCTGGATCAACTGCTGTAGCAAAGCCTCAGTACGCTGCCGATGCTCCTTATCCCTTTGTGAATGTGGTCTTTTCTTGATCTTCAGGGGTAATTAGAATCTAAAAGTATCCTAAATAACCATCAAGGAAACAATAATAATCGTGCCCAACCAATCTTTCGAGCATATTATCAACAAAAGGTAAGGGGAAGTGGTCTTTACGTGTTGTTTCATTTAATTTCCTGTAATCAATACAGATGCACCAACCAGTAAACGTCCTTGTAGGAATTTGTTCATTCTTATCATTGGGGACTAAGGGTAGAAACAAGTCAAACTAGGCTAGACTTTGCCTAAACAAACTAGGCCTACTTGGTAGGCCTTAAACCTAACTCTGGCCTATTAACCTACATTAGACCTTTTTTTAGGATCAAGTCCGAGTCTTCAAAAGGCTTAATTTGGTCTGAAACCTATTTAAAAGCCTACTAAACTAGTATGTCTTTAAATAAATTTGAAAATTTAAGCATTATAGGCTTTTAAATAGGCCTTATATCATTCAATTACACTAAAAAAAGGAAAAAAGAAAAAGAAAAATTGAAGTAACTTAATAGACAAAATTTAGGTAGTTATATCGGATTCTTTAATTATCAAAATTATGTACACTTGACAATTTTTTATCAGATAAATTGAAAAGCAACGAACACAAAAATGAATGATTTTGACATTTCCTTCTTTAATTGTTCCTCTATTTTGGGGAAAAAAGCTTATGATAAAGATAAAACTTACATGGTGGAGATTGGATTTATACCAGAACCAGTATATGGCTATAATGTTTCCTCCTTTGTCACGTTAGTGAATCCAACATGCATTAAAAAACAAAGGAATCCCATGAGAGTAGAAGTTTGGTCATTGGGAATTTTTTGCATTCCCAACAATCAGTAACAATTTGTACACAATGGCTATTCAGCTACCAATAATAAGGGATGAAACAAACAAAGCCAGTGGCTTCCACAGTTATGTGCTCTTCATCATATTTTCAAGTGTATAAAAATGACCACAACATAATTATAAGTTCATAAAAATACAAACAACACCATATAATACAATTATAAGTTTATGATAATACAAACAAGCTTATTTCTTGAAGACACAACATGCAAGTACAATAATTCAAACCCAATCAAACTAGATCAATCAAGCTAAAAAGTAATATTAATATGAAAATTTGATAAGAGATAGTCACAAATAAACTGGATTTGAAAATTTAGTTTACTTGCTTTTTCAGAGTTTGCTTATGAAACATTATAATAGTAAGATAGAAAAATTAAGCTTGAAAAGGCAACAAATCCAAATTTTGAAGCACGTGCTCTTGTTCTTGTTGGTTATTCATTCCACTATGATTCCCAAGTATATGCTATATTATGAATCACATTCCTTATGGTCCAATCAACAACATCACTATATAACTCCAGATACCCATACGAGGAAGAGCCAAAGAGGAAGCCATATCATATCTCTTTTCTTTACTCTTATTGGGATGTTTTAATATGACATCTAAATTGTTTAAATTCAATCCGATTCATCCAAATTTAAAAATTTTAATTTGTAATTTAAAATGTCTTATTTATCGTATTAATTAATTGATCTCTTCTTGTTTCGAAGCCAAATACATAACAAAAAAATTGCAAGTATATCAAACTTCTTCATTTGAGTTTTTGACTTTTAACATAATAGCATTATTAAAAAAAAAAGAAATTCAACCTTATCCAAATTAAACCTTCAACCATATTACCTAAAAAATGATACTAAATATGAATAAAAAAATGATAGTAAATCATAATCTAGTTTTGATTGTCCACCAGATCTAACCTCATCCAAACTCTAAGAATCTAGGAACACAGCCACCAAAACAATGCAAGAGAGATTAGGGTGGCCAAGAACAAGTACCTAATTGCAGTCATAGCATCGAATTTGAAGTCATAACTTGCAGCAATAGCACAATAGCTTACAGTTGCAACAGCTACAGGGAGATGGAGGCAATGAGAGGAACAGAATGGGAGACAAAGTCAGAGGTTGCAGGAGACAAAGTTGAAGGTCGCAAAGTCGCACTGAACAGGAGAAACGAGAGATGAAGTCGGAGGTCTAAGAGATGAAGTCGGAGGTCACAGATTTGTACTAAACGGGAGGAATTGGAGATGAAGTCAAATATCGTAGGAGGCTCCCAGCAGCTAGGGTTCATTTTACTCTTCACAACAATGGAAGCCAAGTGACTTACACAGACACACACTAGGGATTAGGGTTCATTTGTTCCTCTTCCTCACTTTTCAATTTTTATCTATAATATTACATTTATTAATAAGTTAACAAATTAATGCAAATTAAATTAAATTATATATTATTATATTGTATTATATTATATTAATATATATATATATATATATAAACAAGCCTAACCTGATAGGTTTCAGGTCAGGCCTATAGTAAATAAGCTAAGCCTGTTTACTAAAATAGGCCTTAAAAGGGGCCTTGGCCTGGTCTATTCCTTAAATAGACTAGACCCAAAACAGGCTAGGCCCTAAGTCACCTTATAGGGGCCTGGCATGTTCCCACTCTTATTGGGAACCATTATTATTCCACCCTTCTTTAGAACAATGTGCATATGACTTACCTTAGAACTGTCAAAAATTTAAATAAATTATACCTGCATCAATGAGCTTGAGAACCTCGGCAAGCACAACTTTTATATTAGGATTCAATTGCTAGTGATTATGCACTTTTGGTGTATATTTTTCCTGCATTTAAATCCTGTGCACACAAATTGAGAGATTAATGCCCTTTATGTCAAAGATGCTTCATCCAATTATAGTTTTATACTCCCTTAGAATTCTCAATAATTTTTCTTCCTACTCAAAATACGAATTAACAAAAACATTAACAGGAAAAGTGCTAGAGTTACCAAAAAATGCATATTTCAAATAAGATTGAAATTGTTTCAATTCAACTTAAGGAGATGATTTTTCAGAAGGTGGTAGAAGTGACTTCCCTTGTCCTAATTCCTCAAATTTCCTAACATATGATGTAGGCATAGGACTTGAACCTTCTAATTTCATCACATAATCAATAAAACTAACATCTTCCACATGTTCATTAAGGTTCAATTCAATGCATGCTTTTAGAGGATCCTTATATAAATGTTAACAGCATGCTCATCAACTAGCTTATCAATTATATCAATACTAAAGCAAGAAGCTTCAGTTTCATGAAATTTAATAGCAATTGAAAATTGAAATTCTTCCCACTCATGTACTTTAAGAATTAATTTTCCAGTGGGTACATCAATCAAGGCACTAGTGGTTAATAAAAATGGCCTTCCAAGAATTAAAGACACATCTAAGTCATCCTTAGCATCCAATACTACGATCAGCAGGAATAATAAGATTACCAACTTTTACGAGCACATCATCCATGATCCCCATTGGATATCTTACTAATCCGTTAGCAAGTTGTAAAGTCATACTTGTAGGCTTCATCTCTATTACCTTAAGTTTCTTGGACAAAGAATAAGGCAATAAATTAATACCAGCTCCTAAATCACATAAACAATGTTTAACAAGCTGAGAGCTAATAATACAAGGAATAGAGAAACTCCTTGAATCCTTTAACTTTAGTAGCAACTTCCTTTGCAAAATGGCACTACATTCTTCGTTTAAGGTATGAGAGCACAATCTTCTAAACTTTGCTTGTTAGATACTAGCTCCTTAAGGAATTTGGCATAAGAAGGCATATTCGCTAGTACTTCAGCAAAAGTGATGTTGATTAGAAGCTTCTTGAACATCTCTAGGAACTTCTTAAATTTGACATCTTGTATTTTATTTTGAAGACGTTATGGAAAAGAAATGGGAGGAACATATGGTTTAACTTCAGGAGGTGTCAAATGCTCTTGAATAACATCTTTGGTTCTGAGTTCCTTATCACTTCTCTCGTCTTTGCCCTTTTTGATGCTTTCCTCTTTTCCCTTTCAATTATTTTCTTCCTTCACTGTTTCTTTCAACTCCTTTTCACTCCTAAGTGTAATTACCATAGCTTCTTCTTTGGGGTTCACCTCCATGTTGCTAGAGAACTGTCATGGATTCCTTTCAGCTACTAATTTAGCAAGATGATTCACTTGAACTTCCATATCCCAGATTGCAGCTTGAGTAGCATTGTTAGTAGTGGCTAGCCATGAATTGATCAAAATTTTTATTAATAGTTGCTTGACCAACCAAGAATTAATCCAGATTTTTGTTAGTGGATGCTTGACCAGTTAAGATTTGGGAGAACACCTCCTCTAGCTGAAAAGTCTTGCCTACAGATGGTGTAGGTAACTGAGGAAGTGCTTGAGTATTCTGTTGCTGAAATCCTAATGGATTTTTCTAGGAAAAGCTTGGATGATTTTGCCACCCAGGATTATATGTATTTGAAAAGGGATCATTCTTTCTTTACATTAGTTGTGGGTGTTCAGCATTTTATCCCATACAGTTAACTCCAGCAATCTCTTCAATCATATGCATACATGTGTCAACAGTATGACCTAAACAGCGCATGCAAAGCATGATTCTTTAGGAATATTAGAAATATTGCTCTGTTGTTGGAAAATGAGGTCCATGCATTGATTTAACTTCTCTAATTGTGCAGACACATCAGGGCGAGAGTTAATATTATTTATAAGTACTCTCCTGCTTTGTACTCCCTTTTGTCTGGTCTGAATTGCCACTTTGTCATAAATATTCATCATCTCATCAGCTATCAAATTATCTTCCCTTGCAGCAATGTCCACTAAAGATTGGGAGGCAGAGCACAAAGCATTATAGAATAGCTTGGTAATCATCATATCATTAAAGCCATGGTGTGGGCACTTATATAAGTAATCTTTAAATCGATCACATACTTCATAAAAAGGCTTGCCCTCCATTTGTGGAAAGAAATATATTTTATTCCTCAAATCTATAGTTCTCCGAGGAGAATAAAACTTTGCAATGAATATATCGTAGATCTCTCTCCATGACGTCAAGAAATTCTTCGGCAGATTTAGGATCCATTGTCGAGTATTATCCTTTAAGAAAAAGTTGATGCACCCCATTTTAAGTTCCTCCGAACTCAGACCATTTAGAGGAAGTTAGTTAATCCTATTATAGAAGTCTTTCAGAGAACCCAATGCATCTTCGCCTATTCGACCATGAAATTATGGTAATGAAGTTAAGTAAGATGTCTTAAACTCATGATTCTTTGCATTATCAAATTGCCTAATACATGATAAACTGTCATAAACTGCAAGCTTATCTGCATCCCTCTAGGGTGGATTAGCTTAAGCCCCAGCAGGTACTACTTCATTAGCCATCTCACTCCTCCTTCTAGCTCGATTCTTCCTACAATCATGTTCAGCTTTAGGATTAATATGAGTCAATTCAAAAGCACTATTGAGACTTTTGGATCTCAATAACATTAGAAAAAGATAAAAATCAAAGAAAATCAATAAGAGAAAAGAAAGATTAAAATTAACAATTCAGCAAATCCGTTAGCCTCCCCAGCAACAACGCTAAAAACTTGATCAGGATCCTGTAAATATATAGGGTCAATCGCAGTAATAAAAGGTTCGGAGTATTCCTGAGTCAAACGCAAGGGAGGTTATAGTTCACTTAATTAATTAATTTTAGTCAACAAGAACAATTTGTAAAATGTCAAGAAAAGATTAAATTAAAAGTAAGAATAATATACAAAAGTAAATACATCGAGTTTAATTCAATTACTAAGAGCACTAGAGGATTGGGTTTCACATTCTTGGAATAACTAAATCTTACTCTTAAATTGACTCTTTTTATAATTATGGTGATAGTTATTTTTGAATTGTCCTAATTACCTCTCGGTCAATTAGTCCATATTTAATTAGGTTCCAATTCACTGTCGTGCAACCAAAATCCCTAATTAAACCTTAAAGTTATAACTAAAGTCACCATAAACACTTAATTCTATCTCTAGAATAGTTGTTTATGTCTATCTCTCTATGTTTAAATTTATTTTTCACTCTTCGGCCTATCAAGCTTATCCACACAATGAAGTTTATGGTGGCTAGTCACAAAATTCGCAAAGAAGAACAAAAGAGATAGATATAATTGAACACAAATATATTGAAATAATTTAAATCATAGAATAAGAGTTATAATCTCATAATAAAACTTTAATCAATCCTAATTAGGTTATATCTTTACCCCTAAGTGAGAGAATTGGTTACACAAAAACACTGTTCTCAATAACAAAACAATAACAATTCCCCAAAACATCATAACAAAAATTAAAGAAAGAGAAGTAGTAGATGAAAAGAATGATTCAGTCTCATTATGCCTTTAGTTCTTTTATATTTGCCATTAGAATGCTCCCTCTTAAGCTCTAGAGACTTCAAAATAGTTTTTCTAGGGCCTCAGAATAAGTGATTATGTGTTCTGTTCATCCCAAAACCCTTTATTTATAGATCTCAAGTGCTGCGTGTTGATCAGATAAGGTATATATCTTAAAGGATGTCACCTGGTGCTGTATGCTTCACATTTAAATCCACCTGGTGTTGGGTTCTTGTCAATTTTTTTATTCTTCCTTGTTCTTCACTCGACGTCGGCTTGTGTAATTTAAGTTGACCCAACGTCAGGTCTATACGAAACTTGACAACCTTTCCACCTCTTCACCCTCCCACGACTGAGGAAATTGCTTGGGGCTAGACGGAGTTGTTAGTCTACGTTTTTCTTCATATTTTTTATATTAAAATGCTTAAAATTCCTCATAATTTTCCTGAAATGCAAATATACTCAAATTATATAGAATCATGTAAAAAATATATCTAAACTCAACATTTTTAAGGGAAAAATAACATAAAATGTGAATATTTTATATGTATAAAATAAACACATCAATATCAATATCCCAAATGACAAACTCCATCAATATCCCAAATGACAAACTCCAATCTTGGTTACTTTCGATTAATCTTCGGAATGAGATTTGCATGCCTAAGATTCACTGGATTGATTGAAATATTAGAGAAATTAGGCAGTTCAAAAACCTCAAGGTTAGTAATCCATCGAAATGTTGATCTCAACTCTCGCAACACAAAAAAGAGCAATATTCAATTCTCTCTTTGTTGTATTGCTTCTGGCATTGACGAATTGAAAATCATAGAGAACCAGCATCGTACTTACCAGCATTTTAAAATCCCCTTCTTCTAACATGTTTTAGGTCCAAAATTAAAGTTCATCCCTTCCTCAGTTAAGCTTCTTCTCCATTCCAAGTTTTACTAAATCTAATTTTCCTAAAAAAAGACAAACTTTCATGCCTAGCCAATGACGAAAACTAAGTAATCATATTGATCATGGAAGGAGAAATTTCCTTTTCGCTGATGTTTCTTATAATTCCTACAATCCCATATTACTTAAGTTGTAACCATAACAATTTTAACTTTCTTCTCCCATTCATCATTCGAATTATTGAATCAATGAGCTAGCCAAGTTTTGAAATTGTTTATTGTTGAAGATTTAATCATTGATGCAAACCAAATAGCTCTATCAAAATGACAATGCAGAAAAATACGAATTATACTTTCATCTTTATCAGTATAGTAGGAACAAGAATCAGAAGAAATAATAATTAACTAATGAGAATAGAGTAATTTCTTCAAATTTAGTTATTGTTAAAAATATTTAGTGTATATATATTACACTTTGGGATAATTAATCAAATATCTTAAGTACCTAAATTTATTATTGTTGTTGTTGTTATAATTATTATTATTATTGAGGACTGAAAACTACTTTTTATATATTACACACACGTGCACGCGCACATTTTTCACCACAATTTTGTCATGGATCATACATTTCTAATCAATCGAAGTACCAGCATCCTCATAGGGACATGATTATTTGTCAAATAAAGTTTACTCAGAAAATTATAATTTGGTCATCAAATAGTGAAGATTTTACTGTTTATACTCACTAATGCGAGTATGATAAGGTGTTTTCTAATTTTGCCGTGCCCTGCCAATCCTTCCTTCATGCACAACCAAACATAGATGTTTAAGCATTTCTCAAGTGCCAACAAACAAGAAACCTCATTTCCTTATTGCAGAATACTAAAGTATTTACAACTTAATATGAGACAACAAAAGGGAAAGGCCAGAAAAAAGACGGATCACTTTATTACCTCTTGCTAGCAACATAAGCCCATGTCATTAAACATGTATTTACATCTAGAGACATGTAAACACGTTTGGACCTTCTAACTTCTCACAATCCTTTATTATGTCTCTCACCATCCCCAAGTCGATTTCTTTTTGATCTGATACTACTTACCATGAACCATTTCAACACGTTGAACAGCTTTCTCCATCTCCTTTGAGCTTTACCAATGGCCAAGGCTGTAGAACGAGAAAGCATGAAGCCATCAACAGCACTCTGCAAATCTGCCTGTGATTCCAGAATATGACACTGAGACTGGAGATCAGCAGTATCAAAGAATTGCATATTATCTTCATCTCCAAAAGGATGTGCCATCGGGTCTGTTTCACAAATCAAAGAATTGCTCACTTGGACTGGAAAACCATGAGCTTGATCATATCTAAGCCCCAAGCTTTCAAAACTGGGTAAGCCATACTCATCAAAACTACTAGTCCCACCCACGGAATATAGAGATGAAATGATATCTGGAGACGAGGTGCTTGCTTGTGCGTAATCAAATCCAACAGTTTTGTGAGGAGCCAAAACCTTATTGGCACTGGATCCCTCTGTCTTAAGTGAGCCTGGGGAGTAATGTGGATTAGTTAAGTATGAAGAGCCATCTACAAGAGAAGCTTCATCCTCAAAAGTGGTTACGTTCTCCCCTTGCTTGTATGCAGAAATTACAGACAACTGAGCTTCAACCTAATAGCGGACATTGAGACTAATAAAAGTTAGCAACAACTGGTAAATGGAGGATTAAGAAAAAGATATAAAGTGGGAGATTGTGAGAGAAAAGTACCTTTTCTGTTTCAGACAGCTTATCTACAGTAACATACTGGCCTTCAGAGAGAATGCCCGTCACTTGTCCCACAGCATTGAAGACAATACCAGTTCTAGGCTGAGAATCGGAAGGGAAGTAAACGTATCTCCTGCTATCAAGTACACATTTTCTAGCATGCTCCAGTGTTACTTCCCACATTTTTGCAGACATACCTGTGCCTAGTATCTGCACAAGCACAAGCCATGACTTTTTAATCATTTGCCAAAATGTCTAGACACGAGAACTTAAAGAAAAAAAGAACTTGAGAATTGTTAAATGTGTGAGTATCATAAATTCTTATGAACAAAGATTGGTTATGTATAGACACCTTTAAATGATAAAATATATCAAGAAACCAAAAAACTTCGATGTAAATGACAGTTGATGATGACTTTGTATGCTGAGGTTTAATGGATACTAATTGCAAGCATATGATTAGATTAAGGCAGTAGTTGAATGATTATTACACTGCGTAGCTTTGTTGGGTCCAGATTGAGAAGTGTGAGAAAATCCTTCACTGTATTGATCTTTTCTCTGCTCAAACGCTTGTGAAAAGCTCCATCCTTGCCAATCTTTTCCAATCTCCAAACTTCATCAAACAAATTAGGAGGGTGGTGTTTCTTGTACACTGCATTAAAAATTAGAAATACAAAAAAGTTCAAATCATCTCTCTTTGAAAAGTAAATCAAAGATGAATTGCCTTTAAGACAGCACCTGCAAACATGAGATCTTTATCCATCTAAGCAGAAAAGTTTTACAAGGAAGAAGTACTCACATTCTCCTCGATGATCTCTGACAATAAATGACTCTGTCTTCACTTCTCTAATTCTAATTCCATCGAAGTTATCCACAGCTCTTGCCCCAAGCCTAAACCTACGACTCCTTGTCCAGCTTGAATTATCTGTAAATGAAATTTCACCCACCGTACCAATCCCATCTTTGAGTTGCAAAACTACATCTCCAGTAAGAAGGGCCTTTTTTCCTTCTCTCTCCCTTACGATGTTGTTTTTGAAATCTTCTGACAACCACAACTCACTTTCATCTTCAAAATCACCTTCAAGGACTACAATTTCCACCTTAGCTGAAGATTCAGGCCCCGAACTAACAACTTGCCCCTTCAGGGCATCAACTAAACATATCTTTAAGTTACATCCATCCTCTCCTTCAATTCGAGCTCCAGTAAAGACAGGAAGACATATGTTGTTTTCAAATTGTAACTGCAAGTTTCTTGATTCGAAAGTATGTATTTCCTTCCCACATGACCTGAAAAGAAAAGTCAAGGAAATACGAAATAAATGACTGTAGTCAACATAGACTCTTTCTAAACCATTGGGATATTTTTCTCTTTCATTCTTCAAACTATTTTCATATTTCTTAGTTCTTACCGTTTCAGGTTGGCTAAATGCTTCCTTAACGCCAATTCAACTTCCTCCTTAACCTGTAAAGATGTCATTCCTATGATTGGTATCTGACATGAACAAACATATTCCAAATGTTTGGCTTGAAACATGTGAGTGTAATGATTAATGAAGTAAAATTATATGTAATTCCATTGTTTCCTACAAGTCTTCCGGTACATGCGTAGAATTCATCACAGAAGTAGTATTTATTGCTGGTTAAACATTACTGTATGTCCATTAAACAACATATATAGAGCTAAAGAATTTCATTCTGGAAAAAATGTATGTAGTTAACCAATTACAATAATGACAATAGAAATAATTTTTATACCACTCGACGGATCAAGGGCTCTAAAATTGGTTCCAGCAGATGTCCAACTGAATGTAACTTCATCACCTCGCGAACCACACTGATAAAACGTCAACAGAAAATGGAAAAGCTCCGTTAGTGAAATATAATACATGACGGCCTCATTAAATTTTATTAAACAAAGGGTCAATTCAACTCTCGTTAATCATATTCTCATCCTAGGCAATTCATATATTTTGGTTTACAAGTGTGAGTAGACAATTTTATACTAAAAAGAATAGCATTTTGAGAAGAGTGCATAGGAGTGAGAATGAAAAACTTAATGCCTTAAGTTTTGAGTTCAAAAAAAATAATGCCAACTGCCCAAATCCTTAAGTATACTTTCTCGTACAGTCCAATTGACAATGTTTTTCAGAGTGTCTTGAGGCTCCCACTTTAGAATCACATATGGACAAACTTCGTCACTCGTGGAAAGTCCATTTTTTCAGTGTCTACCATAAGCATAAAAAACAATTAGATTCATCTTCTGCATTAGAATTATATTGTGTTAGTATATTTAATAAATTAATACGTGTTGTATATACATATATAGTAATAAATATGTGTCCAATTAAAATATGACTTCTCTTTTGTGCATTCTTAGGAAACAATCCATCGAACAAAAGGCCATCAATTGGCGAATTCCAGTGAGAAAGTTTTGATTTCCAACATAATTTCTCGCATGCGTTAGCAATTTCCCAAAATCGCAGCCGTACGAACAAAGATGGGAAAGAAAAGAAGAACCAGAAGCAGCATCTTACTTGGTAAAAGCAGGAACCTTTCTGCGCTTATCCTCAGGACTGCCACTCCCACTCTCGGATTTTGGCTTGCCATCATCGGGACGCCTCTTGTGCGACATGAAGGAATTTGAGCAACACAGGGAAGAAGGGTATGTGGTAGCAGGGGAAAGGAGCAACATGCGGCTGAGGAACAACTATAATTGAAATAGGACAGCAATAGAGAGTGTATATATAGTCATATATATATGTGACTGATTGA
Organism: Adenanthera pavonina; assembly: GCA_026686845.1. Classification (NCBI taxonomy): domain Eukaryota; kingdom Viridiplantae; phylum Streptophyta; class Magnoliopsida; order Fabales; family Fabaceae; genus Adenanthera; species Adenanthera pavonina. The sequence continues at coordinate 6,517,072 of JAIVEN010000016.1, forward strand.
GTAGAATATCAACAAAAAAGCCAATTAATGACAATAAATGAGTAAACAACAAAAAGTCCCAATGTGCACTTGTGTTTTTGTGTCACGTCTGGAACCATTATCAGAGCTTGTTTGCTTCTGGGATGCTTCTTCAAGTCCCCCCCTAAGAGCTCACTCCTTTTGGTGCTTTGGCTTCAAGCAAAGCTCATATATTTTGGAGCCCTTCCATGTCCATGTCGTTCTACTCCCTAGAATGAAGAGCGAATAGAATGCGTGGAGGAGTGGCTCTAGTACAGAGTGGAGCGCGCGTGAAGGATGGGTCGATGTGGGTCCGGGTTAAGCGCGTAGAACGCGACCGGGTAACACCCGGGGTCCTCAGCCTCAGGTCCGGACCCACGCCGTTAACGTGGGACGTGGCTCAGTCATTCGATGTTTCAACTTTTCAATAGTCCGAAGTCCAAACCTACCTGCCCGAAAGCACATTCGGATGAGATGACCACCAGCGTTTAAATTAAAATTGGGTGATTTAGATTTTTAATTTAATTTTATTATTATATTTTTAATAATTTTATAATTGTCACTTTTTCTAAAAAAATAATATTATTATTTTAAAAAAATTAAAATAAAAAATTTTAAATTTTGACCATCCAAATTTCACTTCACTATAATATAATGATGAGTACATGTGATGCTAGCATGGAATGGAGATCCCTACCTTCCTATTGTTTTTTCCTCTTTCTTCATGAATCTAATCTATTATTCTAAATTTTAGTTTTAGGTGGCCCATGTTTTTTCTTATTATGTTGACATGAGTCCACTTTATTCTTCATTTTTTAATGCAATAAATAATACAGCTGACCTCTTATTCACTTTATACTAGGCTTGTGAAAATTGCATAAGAGATAAGTTTGTCATATGCGATTAAATGATTATCTGATTAGTTTGCTTCCACCTCAAGTCATGTTATTTTCATGACAAGCCACCATTTACGTTACATCTAGATTATTCAGCAGAAAACAAAAATATGTGATAATTTTAAAAATTTGGCTGAACTTGTAATTACTATTTATTTGGGTGCATATTTTGAAGACGTGCAAGTTACGTACGTACACATTTAATTTAGGTGATTCAGATATTATACACCCAATATTTTTTAAGAGATGTGCAAAAGAGTTAAGTTAGATATTAATTTATCTTTGAGTGATTTTTATTATAAAACTTATTTTAGGAATTTTTATACTTTTAACAGAAAATAAAATAGTTTACTTCTCACCATCTCTCTCCACTTAGATAGTACTTAGTGTTATTAAAGTTTTGGCAAGAAAAATTATTTAACCAATTTCAGTATAAAGTTGAAACATGAGTTTACGGAGTCCTAAAAATGAATTAATATTTATGACAATACTCCAACCATTCATAGGATGAACCTTCTCTGATCACCAACGAGAATCCGCGATGTGGAAATTATTTTGTGATCGTGATTTCTAATTTCTAAGCGATTTTTGTGTCGTTTTGTTCTCTATTATGTTGTTTCTTATTCTGTTTTACGAAATATATTATATTATTTACAATTTTTTTCTCCAAAAAAAGAAAACTATGTTAAGCACGAAATAAAACTCGCAATAATGTGTAACCAAACGTCACGATGCGATTATGATTGCGTAATGACTGTTTGTTTTTCGCAAATCAGATTTGATTAGCAAGAAATAAGACAAATGTCTTTTTCGCCAAGGTGAACGGAGTAAAGGAAATGGTACAAATAGTACTACGAATTGTCGTTTATACCAAAAGCAAAAGAAACGACTCAACTTCAATCTATTTCCAGGAATCTTCCTCTTGAATTCAGCTTTCAAGTTCAACTCATTTGTAAGTTTAACTCCCACCAAAATTGAAATATGCCCCCGAATGGACCAAAGTGTACCCCCTGCCCTCCTTGCAAAAACCCCAAAATGTCCTCCGTTATATTCCGTACTTTCAGTAATTTATAGGGGCAATAAAGACATTGAAACGTCTGCGTTTTTCACGTTATTATGGAGAACACGTGCAATGGGCAACTGAATCAGACTGGGGGGTGGGGGGGGGGGGTAAACTAAGATGAGAAATGCCACCATTTAGAAATACAGTTTCAAAAGAACAATTTTAGCAATAACTAGATGAGAAATGCCACCATTTAAAAATATAGTTTCAAAAGAACAATTTTAGCAATAACTAGACTTTCTTTCTATATATTTATATCAAATTTTAAAAAACAGGTTGCACTGCAAATAAATAATAATCAGTGAATTGCTAGAAGTATTTAATTGCATGAAATATCATGAAATTTGATAGAGACATACCCAGTGGTGTATTAATAGCCATGATCACATGTGGAAGAGTACTATAATTGGCTTGACCCCTTAGGTTTAATAGACAAGGAGAAAGTGAATAGAGATTTAGGGTCTTAGAAGTTACAGCAGATAATTATCTATTAGAATAGTTTTATCACTTATATATATATATATCATCCCTAATCATAATTAATTAATTATATACATATATAACTCTTCACTTTCTCGATATAGTTATAGAGCTAACTGACTACTAAAGAACTGTCATTGGGGCCTCTACTCAAATGGATTTATGTGTATGATCTATTTATCACATAACACATAACTAATTAAGGACTCAATTTATTTTGAGCCTTAATATAAAATACATGACTAATTGCTTAGATAAATAAATTTATTCCTTAACTAATCAATGCTAATCCATATTTATTTATTTTTATTTTACATAAAATAATCCAACATGAATATCTCATATTGCCAAAAAAAATACTATACATATATATATAACAATGAAATGGTATATAAACTTTTAAATTTTTTACCACTAATTTTCAAATTTTTAAATTGATTAGATTAATATTAGTTTTTTTTTAAAAAAATAGAGAGTAAGGAACTTTCACTAGTTCCAAATCATAAAATAAAGTGATGAATTTATACTTATATTTATATATTCATAAAATTTAAACCAATAACATTATTGTTAAATCGTACTTCTTTTTATAAGATATATTTACTTATTTTATATAGATTAAGGGAGTTAGCTGCATTCTTAAAATGTATCGAAGGGAGTAATTCACAGTTTCTTTTTTTGTTTATTGCAGAAGGAGAAGAGCGTGATGATAAGACAGCCTAAAGCCAACTGTGAGAGAAGGAAGGAAGGTGTCCATGTTCGAGTTAAGTGTCACCATGGTTTCATTAGAGAGAGGGTAGGTGAAATTTCAAATTTGTCTGCTTAGCAGTCCGCTCTATCTCATATTATGATTTCCATTCAAAGAAGTGAACTCCACGCATAAGATCCGTCTCTTTTTGAATCAAAAAACTAGATTTTTTTCTTCCGCGATATGCAAGCACGGGCACGAGATATTTTATTTAGTTTTAAAATGTATTAAATTAAAAAAAAATCTTATTATTAATTCTTTCTTCTAAAAAAATTAATATCAAATAATATTAATTAAAATTAATGTAAATTGAGAAAATAAAAAAAAGGATGTGAGCCCACCTAAAATAATAGGAAAAAATAAATCTTACCTATAAAAGACAAAATTAATGAATATTAAAAAAATTAGACTCACTTAACAAAAATATTGGTACGGAGTCTAATGAATGGAGTCATAATGTGGTTCTATTTAATTCAAATTGTATCAATAAATAGAGCCGCACTACATGGCTAATGCATAATGAGACTCTATTATACTTTTTAACTATATATAGATTTTTTTTTTCAAAGAAAAGGGTTAAACTGCAAGAGAATCCAAAACTTCCATAATAGCAAAAGATTAAATAAAAGATCTTTTTTAAATGCCATTAAATCCTTTTAACCGGCGAAAGAAATAATAAAAGGTTAAATAAATTTTTCTAAAAAAATCGTAACTATTTTTTATATTTAAATTTTATTAAAATTATGGGAAAATTTGAAGAAAGATTAAAACAAAAATAGGTATGAAACGCAAAACAATAAATTTTGGATAAAGAATTACATTATTCATGATTTATAAATTTTATATTCCATATCAATATTGAGTCCCCATTTTGATTTATGAACAATCACTTATAGCATCTTATAAGTGATTGTGGGTTGATGCAGAAAAGTCAACACGATAATCACTTATGGGCAACTTAAATGATTATTTGATAAGTAGGTAAAAATTACTTATAATAATAATAATTTATTCTACCATAAATATTAATTTGATTTTTTCTTTTTATTATTCACTTAATAATTACTTAAACTCCCTAAATCCAAACATATTTTTTTCTTAAAATCATTTATGAGATAAAAATATCTAAATACAAATCACTTTTAATATAACCACTTATTCTCATAATCAATTATGAATAATCACTCATCTTCATAATTAATTATGGATGAGTTTATCCAAAGTTGATTTTGATTACACCACACAGCTAACACTATTCTATATTTAGATACGATAGAGGTGATAATTCATTTTGACGAAATGGGGTAATGATTGACGAAGACCCACAATATTTATCGGAGTCCTGCAATCTAAAAGCATTGCCATTAAAACATTAGTGTCTCGGAATAGTTATCATCTCGTGCATAATACACACATATACATAAAATTAAAGAAGCAAAGCTGCATATAAAGTCAAAGAAAGAAGAAAGCAATGACAGTTGATTGCAACTTTTCTGCATCAACTCGTTTCCAGCTTATCTTAAAATGACTTTAAAACCCTTGAGCTCTCACTTCCATGTCTTGAAGGAATGGAAGGCTCTATATGAATATTAGATATAATTGAGCCAACATGCTAGATCAACCAGCGATATGATATTCAAGCCTTAGCTTTAGATATGCAGCTACGGTAAATGCTTGTTTGAGTCTAATGTAACTTCAAGATACGTTCAGAGACAATTGTATTTTAAGAAATAAAATTACAAGTGTGTGGTGCATGTGGTCCAGCCAGTTGAGGGTGGCAATTTTCTTTGGTTACAGATGAATATGAAGTATGGAAAAAGATCCAAACACATGGGACATGAAGAGATACAAGATGGAACCAAGATAGGAGCAAGACAGATGTCGGAGTATAGGAGCAGAGAGGAAACATTGGAGTGATATAGAAGCATCAAAATATGGGGCAGATGCAAAGACATGGGAGGTCTTGGAGGTTTACCATTTTTCGGCTGCTGAATATTCGAACACTATGTAGTGCCATTAGCTAATAGTTTGGAATATGAATGGACCCTCTCTGTTGGTAGAGAACACACAAGAATCGGGTACAGAAGCAGGAGGCTCAATACGTTACAATGCAGGAACTAAGAATCTGCAACGTTACTACAGTACGAGTAGGAAAGTCATGAAAGACTCGTGAGTTACGAAAGTGACTTCACTCTCTCTGAAAACGAAACCATATATATCCTTTTATGTAGTTTACATTTATCAGATACACACAGATGGAAAGTGGTGTAGAAAATGGTTGCCCCATGGGTGGGCTGTAAGATTAGAACAGTAATCCTAAAACCCACAGATGTCGTGCGGCGTGCTGGACCAGTGCTCGGTGTGCTATGGACCCACTGATCACACTCATCAACAATATAAGAGTCCAACGCTCAACATAATTTCACTGTTTGGATTATACTAAACATGACATCTGACTTTATACATCCAAAATATCTAGGAAAATTCCACATAAGTACCATGGAGGGAACATATTTCTAAAAGGGTTTTTCCAAATTTGTAAATTTTCAAATAGGTTGTAAGGTAATGATTTGGAAAACAATAAATAAGGAAAATAAACTTTTGCTGTTGCGTGAATCACTTGGAAATTATGTGGATCAATTGAAAATCTTTATAAATTAATTGTATATATATATATATATATATGTGGATTAGGTGCAAATGAATTATAATCAATTGTTCGCTAGGGGGATGTTATTCCTGACTCATAGAAATTTTCAATTGATTCATAAATATTTTCCATTGGGCCAAACAATTTTCAGCTGATATCACAAAAGTAAAAGGTGTTATTTCCTTTTCATAAAAAAAAAAGTGTCATTTCCTTATTTATTTTTTTCCAAATTAATACTTTGAAACCTACTAGGAACTTTACAAATTCAAGAAACCTTTTTTGAAAATATATTCCTTCCATGGAACCTAACTAGAATTTTCCAAAATCCTATGTACCCAATTCATATTTTGTTCAAATTATACAATTTTTTACATTTTTAAAACTTATACATGCTTTATTTTAAAAATAAATTATATAAATATTATTTGAAGTCTAATAAATTAAATAGATCTTTAATTTTTTAACCAAAAAAATCCGGGATAGTTCTACCTAATTGATTTTATTTAAATATAAATTTGTGTAAATTTTAAAAATAGGATAAAGAGTTGTATAATTTTATTAAAAATTAAGAAATATGTGTATTAGTTTTAAAAATATGGAAAATATTTAAACACTTTCAAAGATTCAGGAATAGCAGAGAATGGGCCAAAAAGCAACAGCACAAGTAAGTCATCCTAAGAATTAAACCAGCCCATCAGCAGTTTGTTCAAGCCAATTTTTTCTATTGATGAATGGACACCAACGCCCAGGCTCAAAGCGGAGCTTCTGATGAAAGTCAGCGCACCGTGTACCTTGACGATGAGCATGCCTCATCTGAGCAATCCATCCACGGTCGCTTTCTCCAACGTTATCACTTATCCGTGGCTCACCAGAGCCTCACTCTAATCTAATCATTACTATTATAATCTGAAAAAAATGGGGAGGGAGGGAGTTACTTGGAAAGCAGTCATTGTTTGGATAGGGAAAAAAAGCAGCAATCTAAGTTACTTTAATGGATAATGATTCATGACTCTTGAGGATAATGATTCATGACTCTTGGATTTATTTTTTCGCTGATAGACCTGAATTCATCCTGGAAATCAAAGGAGAGAGCGACCCTCCTTACATAGTTTTGCGTCGCAGATTTTTTATTTTTTTTGATAAAAACGACGTAAATATTAGTAAATAAGTATAAAGAACAAATACAAGAACGTCTAATAAAAGAAAAGAACCTAAAATTATTAAGGAGGTCTCTTATATCAGACACAATGGACAAGATAGAATAAGATAAAAAGCCTTTATTAAGTCTAGAAAAATTAGAAATATTACAGGAGAAGTAAATAGGAAAATTAAAAGGTTCTCTAACAAAAGATTTTTAATTTTTTAAATTAAATATTATATATATAAAATACATTTTTCAAAGCCATATGGTCAAGCAGTTGTATAGTTCTAATCCTCTTAATGTCTTTTTTTTTTTCCTATTTCAGTATAATTGTATGATTGCGTATGACTACAAATATCCATTTTCTACATATAAAGACTGCATAAAAATATAACTGTGTGACTATGAAAAATGTATTTTCATTTATAATATTTAATTTTAAAAAAATAAAGTCAAATAAAAACTTGCCATGGCTCGCGGGAGAGACCCCAAACTCGAAGCAGTGACACCGGGGTATATGGTAGGCGGTGGCCAAGAAGCCTGTCCACAATTTTATAAAATTTTTGTAAATTAAAGATAATATGTGGCCAAAAAAAGAAGAAGACAATGGACCTTGGCAGATGTTTTGAAAACATTTTTTTGTTTTTGAAAATGGAAAAATAAAAAAATTTGATTGATAAATCTATTTTTCATAAACTATTCTGGAAAATAGAAAGATAAAAAAACAGAAAATTCAAAATATTTTTAAAGTGTTTTGTAGTTTTTATTCTGAAAAATATAAGAAAATATAAAAAACATCCACATAATTAATAATAAAGTTATAAATTTTGAATAACTCATCTATCACTCACTAGTTATGATTTTGAAAATAATTATTCAAATAAATTTTTTTATTTTTTTTTTTTTAAAATTTATTCTCAAAAACAATTTTATAAAATGGTTTTAAAAATAATAAAATGAAAAATACTGTCAAACAGGCTCAATATAACTTCAATTTTATGTTTAAAAGAACATACATTTAAGTTTATTGAAACAATTAATAACATACTATAATACTGATGTCCACGTAATTTTAATTTTAATATGATGAAATTTCCGCACGCTGAAAAGCATAATTTCCGTTTTCATGTCCATGTCCTAACCCAAAAGATTAAAAAGTCCTCCTTCTCTGCTGGCAACAACCTTCAACCACGCTGTTACCAATTATCTAATGTTTATTGCATTAATACTCCCACTCTTCTACTTAAAAATAAATAGTTAAATACTGCCAATGATCTTTAACTTGTTATTAAAAAAAAGAAAAACTACTCTAACTCTGAAAACTAGTGATCGATTGCCTGAATGCACACACACATACATATTGTCCATGCCATTTCCTTAAAACCTGATTCAAGGCTAAATCAATCAACCCACTTTATACTTTTGCCAAATAATATATTACAATTACAAAAATAGCAACAATACTAAGCTTCAAATGCCTCGCTCCTACTACAAGTTCAGACTTAGACTGTCATCCTCCTCATTTCATTTCCATCCCAACAATAATTAATTAAACCATTCCAATGAAATAAATTGAGGAAATGTAGGCAAACAACCAAAACTAAAAAAATAAATTTATATACATATATATTTATATATATATATATTTCCCAGGTTTAAAACGTAGAGGAGCTGGCTACTGCATTCATATTCCTCCCACCACCAGCTCGGAATCGGGTTCGACTCAACCCACCCGAGTCAAATGCCCCATCCAAACCCACACTGTTTTCATCATCCTCTTCTCTTCCTGCTCTCATCATCTGCAACATCCTCTTGGCCTTCTCCCGCGCCCTCTCTGTTCTTCTCTCTTCAACCTCCCTCAACACCTCCCCAGCCCTTGCTTCCTTTGCCAACGCTTTAAACCTTAAGCTTCCATGGCTCATTCCGTACAACGCCGCCACACAGTTCTCCCTCGTTGCCTTCGACTCCTCCCCCTTCTTCTCCCTCAGCACACCCACCAAGCACTCCACCGCATTCGCGTCCAGCATCGCCGTCCGCCCCTCCGTACACGCCGCAATATTATGCAGAATCAGCAGAACCCGGCTCGCCGAATCCCCCGATTTCACCATTGTTAGCAGCGTCGGCACCACCCCGAGCTTCACCAACTTCACCCTGTTGCTCTGAACCAAGGTCAGGTGGTACAACGCGAGCGCCGAGTCGTGCCGGGTCCGTTCCGACTCGGACCTCAACGCGTGCATGAGTGGCTCCAACGCGCCCAGAACACCGATCGCCATTTTGTTCTCGTCGTCCAAGGCCAAGCTGAATAGTGCTCCCGCTGCGTGTTCCTGCGACTCAGGGAATCCATTTCTCAAGACGTCGATGAGGAAAGGGATAAACCCTGACCTTACGATTTTCACTTTATTTGATTTATCGAGGGAGAAATTAACCAGCGAAGCGACTGCGTTCACTTGCACGACGGGATTACTGGAGGGGATCAACGATCGGAGTGACGAGAACAACGCCGGCGTGCAAAGAGAAGTTCTGCTGTCCTCTCTTGTCCTTGTGGTGCTTCTTAGTGAGATAACCGCTTCTTCCTGCTCAGAAGCTTCGGTGCTCCTCAGCTTCAGCACTAATTTCTCCTCTTCTTCGGAAACTGGGCCAGTAGGATTCCGGTTTTGGAGTTCGTTCTCGTTAAATTCGATAGACGAAGAAGATGAAGAGTAGCAGGTAGGACGGATCGCGAGAGGCAAGGGCGTGTCGGCACTCGCCGCGGCGACTACCGATTCGCCGGATGAACTCGTTTTGAAGGGCTTGGCACGGGGACCCAACTCCGTGGCGGCGTGAGAGAAAATCACCGGTGGGTTATCCGGCACGGCCTCAAGCAATTCCCTAACCGAAACCCCTAAATCTGACTCTTGTGGTTCGCGCTGCGACGCCATAGCTGAACGGACGAGCTTCTCCACGGAGCTATAATCCGGCGGGCGAGGTTTCTCCGCACCGGATTTAACGCACCAGTTGGATATTGTGGTTTTGAGAGCTAAATTGGGAATGATAGCAGAAAAATCGGGGGTGGACCCGTCTTCTAGCTTGGGATGAAAACTCAAATCTCTGCACACTTGAACAGAAACCAGTTCAAAGGTCTGGCCGGAAGCGACAACGACGGGTTCAGCTATTAGAGACCCAGAAATGGGGCATATGAACTCGCGGGGAGGGTCTTTTGGTTCGAGGTTGGAGCTTGAGGAATGACGATGGAAAGAGATTTTCCACCTGGGCCTGCCATTGCCACCCATATCAAGTAGTTAGTAGGAGCTACAGATTTTCTCGTCTTTCTCGCTTTTGAAGAAATTAACAAATCTCCTGGAACTTTCGCGCTAAATTGGATTAACAAAAGTTGCGCATATTGACAAGACTCGATCTTTACAGGGTTTTCGAGGCCAGCTAGACTGAGTCTGGGAACCGCGAGATACAGCGTGATTCGACTTCGAGTTCCGCCGAGTTTGGGAAACGAGAGATCGCAAGGTACTAGAAACGACCCACAGCGACGACTTCACTGCTTTTTTTTTTGGGTTCATTTTTGGACTGTGACTTCTTTTTTGTAAGAATTTGGTCTCCGTTATTTTGTTTCTTAATCAAGAACTGCATTGTTTATATTTATGATTTATGGTGGAATGGAATAAAATGAGATGATAAAAAAATAAAATTGTATAATTAAAACAATAAAATAGGTTTATTACTTCATTGTTTTTAATTTTGTGAAAAAGTTCAAGGAAGTTATTGATAAAATGGAACTAAATGATAAATTATTATTTTTTAAATTCTCTTTACTATTAAATATAATTATAAGAATCTTTCATTCAATAATAACAAATGTTATAACGAGCATTGAACCAGATAAAATGCTATTATTTCAAGATTTCATAGTTTAATTGTGATCTAGTTGAGGTTGGACTGATAATGATTAAAATAATATATTTCTTATAAATAATATAAATTTAAATAAATTTTATGACTTAATTAAAATCTTAAACTAAATAATACTGAATTATTAATTTATTATTCATCACAAAAAAATTATTAATAAGTTATATAATTTAATATTTAGATATAAATAAATTAATATTAATCCATAATCACATCTTGAATTTAAAATAATAAATTAATAATATATTATTATATTAATTATTAAATAAATATATAATTTTTAATAATTATATATCATAATAATATTTATATAATATTATAATATAAAAAAAAATATTTTATACTAAAAATGATATGATTTTATCTTAAAAACTAAAAAATATTTTTAAAAATTTTCTAAAAAATAATATGGGATTGATTCAAGACGATTCTATCAGTTTATGACCAGTTCCATCAGTTTTTAACTAGTTTTTACCGATTCTAAACCTTTTCAATTCTCTACTTTAATCGAACTAGACCATGCACCGATTTCCGGTTTAACTGGTTGAACCGCCTAATCCAATTTAATTCGGTTCTGACAACAATAATAATAACATCACACATAGAGATACACGCTTATATCATATATTCATAATTCATGTTGTCCGCCTTTAGTTTCTAAAATTTAGAGGGATGCAATAACTAAAACTTTATATTTCCAAATATTTAAGAAGCAAACTTATATATCATTTTATGTTATTAATAAATAAAAAATAGTAGTATAAAATGATCTTCCAACTCGTTTTAACTATTGTATTTTATTATATCCATCCAAAAGATATTGGATCATACATTGAGAAAGATAATAATAACGAAAATAAAATGAAAATATTGAAAAAATTTATTTATTTTTTAAATAAAGTTGTATATAATAAATTTAAAATTATAAAATATAATAGAGACTTGGGTTACCTCTGGTTGTGGAGATTATCAAAGTAAAATAATCATATTGGGAACAAACAAAGTCAGCACTTATATAGCATAAAATGGAGAATAAGTTTATGGTTTTGTTTGTGTGGTATAGTTTTTATTTTGTGCTTGTTGATTTAGAAGGTTGGTGGAGTGGAATTAATGTTAGCATGTTATGTGTCTATATACGAAATTTACGAAGCTTTCTTTTCTTTTCTTTTTTTGGTCGGAACAAAATATATGAATTTTTTTTTGTCCCAGCAAATTTACGAAGTTGAGTAGTCATTACTATGACTTATCGGAACTTCCAGAATTAGCCATCTCACGAACTTGAATTTTTGACATTTGACTCTCAGTTAATTGGAAAAGAAAGAAGAAAATTCGGATCATGCTCATCACTCCATGATATTTGGACTGTCTTAATTTTGAAAGGTTCAGAGTAAAAAATTTTATTTTTTATTTTTAAAATGATACAATTATATTTTTAAAAAGTGATAATTATAAAATTATTTTTAATTTAGATCTGCATCCAATAAAAAAATATTAAAAATAAAAAAATTAAATTAAATCTAAATAATCTAATTTTAATCCGACCAGTTAAAAACTATAATGACCGAATATGACTCACAAAATACAAATTATGTGACTTAATTATTTGAATTTTGTATATGTTTAATTATTTGAACATTTGAGTAATTCAAATTTGAATTATTTTAAGTTAAATATTTTAAAGTTTATAATAAAAGTTGGTAGTGTCAAAAAAAATATCGTAACTTAAAAAAAAAATGAAATACTGGAACTTTCTTAGTTCTCTTAAACTCGCTGATCTTTGTCTGGCTCCTATCACAAAATTCATAAAAAAGTATTAATATTTTTTATTTTATTTTATTAAATATATTATATTATCATTTTTTATTTAAGAAATAAAAAAACAAAAAAAAAATCCAATACCTATCATTTGCCTGAGAAACTTATCATATAAATCATTCTATAACATGGACGAGGGAGAAGCCATTTGTCAAGACTTGACCCCGTTAACGGCGCGCCTTGATCATAACACGTACTATCCTCACAACCATATCTCACTTCTGTTTTTCCTTTTTGGCCGAAATTCTAGGATCTCACTCCCATTCTCTCTCTTTGAACTCTGATTTTTTTTTTTACTTTTTTGGATCCGCATTTTTATTGTTTTAAAATATTACCAATTTATTTTGTGAAACATTTAAAAAATGATGAAAAATAGTTTTCCAATAAATACACTGTCTAGATGAATACAATTAAATACCTACTATACGTTGGAAAACTAAACTGAATGATATATGATTAAGATGATCTAAATGAAGCTCCAAAAGAGCAAGAGCACTTAACTATTGTTGAATTCTTCTCCAACTTTCAACCCATTTAAAAAAAAAAAAGTGAAAAAAAGTACTACTTTTTTTATTACATAAGGATAGGATTATCCCTCCCCACCTTTGCCCCTGGAATCCAAGCCGCCAAATCAAATAAAATTTTCAACGACCATCAATTCAATGTACCATCCATCCATCTCTCTCTCTCTCTCTCTCTCTGTATATATATATATATATAATGTGATTCATATACATCTCTCTCTCTCTCTCTGTATATATATATAATGTGATTCATATACAGCAGGGCTATCTACTTAATTATTAACAATCCATAATTAATTCTAAATTTGAAGTTAGATGAAGTAATGTTAATAAGAGATACATGACTGATCCCCCAAGTTCAAACGATGAATCTGGCAAATCACGATCTACGTACATTATGAAACTTCAATTTTTTTCCTTGCGTGGGAAATGAAGATTGATAGTTAAAAGCTGTTTTTTTTTCTTTGTCTAAATTTTTAATATATACATATACAAATCTTACGCAGAACACAACTATCTATGACTTGACCTTATCCATTTCTGCACAGGATCTATGCTGAACTCCTGACGAATTTTAACTCTTATTTTCTGAACCCGAGCACTGTTAAAAAGTTAAACCTTTGAGCGTCGCCTTGATCACGATCCATGAACACAATTCAAACAACCAGGTGAACTAAATTTTATAGTTCAAATCATGCTCTATATCTTCAAACTGTTGGGCATTGTACACATAATTCAAAGCAAGATGATTGATCTATATATATTCAAAGGAAAAGGGTTCTGTATATCTAATCGTAGCCCGGTAATCAGATGACTTTTCTGCTAATTACCATCATAAATTACGCAGAAAGGAACCACAAACTAACGTAACATCCATCAGAGAAAGGGCTTATTGTAAAACCTGTATCTTATATTAATTGATGTACTGATGTTGTTTGCCAAACATCAATGACGAGGGGAGAAGGCTTTTTCCTCCCCGAGAGAAAAAGATATAGGGCTTCGAAAATTTCAAACCCTAGTCCCAGAAAAGGGAAATATTATTGTACCAATGATAAGCTATAATTGAAGCAATAATATCAAATCCATGGTACGTAGAAAATTAAAGCGAAACTGTGCTTAGAGTTTATAGGTCTGTGTTTCAATGAAAGTAGAAAAACCATCAATTAATTGCAATCACAGTCATCAACCGGTGTTCTCAATGTCGTTGTCCCATAAAATTTGTACCAACTGCTTCATAATACAAATAAGCAAAAGAGTTCAAAAATATACTGAACTCACAGCTTCCATAAAGAACATTAATTTTATCAATAACAATAACACCTTCACGCCATGGAGAGAAAAGGGGAGGGGATGAATCACAAAGAAATTAACAGAATATGCGTATCATGCTTCCTTCAATTCTGCAGAATAAACTAAAAATTGGTACAAACTACAAGTCATAACAATATTAAGTAAAGGAGATGGAATATACTTAGCCCATATTATATAAGCCAAAATTGAACTGGATCGGACCAACACGCTTGATTCCCCGAGAGTCAATGAATCTTTGGATCTTGTTGGCAGAAGCTAGCTAGACCCAATATTCACTCATGATCAGTGATTGATCAGTTTGTTAGATATTCAGGTAGGGTTTTCTCATAACAACCCTCTTCTTTTTTGTTTTCTTCCTCTTCCTCTGGGTCTTCTGCTTGTGAGAAGAATGGTGAAGGTGATGTTGGAGGATGACGACGATGATGATAAAGTAAGAGATAACAGGCTTGTGGGGGTAATGATGATGGTCATGGAAGAAGAAGCTGGAGGAGGAAGACATGATGATTGAGAAACACACACGAATTGATGTTTGCCTCTCTACCTCTATCTCTCTCGTGGGAACAAGTGTTAAAGCAAATTACATGACCCCTCATGGAGTAATTATCATCCGCAACTGTCTCTTGCACGCTACAGTTCAACATCCAATCAAATTAATGCATGTGGCATCACTTAACTATCACATTCATAATGGACAGTGTATGGCCAGCATATGGCTCGACTGCAAAAGTGCATAATCATTCTCCAAAACTTGACAATTATGGATATAATCTGACTTATAACTCATTTAAATATGATGGATCAATTTGATATATAATAACAGTGAAAAGGCTGTTTGTGACTGTATGTGATGAAATGCTTAAGCTTTATAGGATTTAGTTAAAGATGGAATTTGGCACTGGCAGGGCAGGTAATAAAATATACTCCTATACATAAAGAATGAGAAAGTCACCAAAGGAACTGATAATAATGACAGAGTTTGAAAGAATACAAATAATAATGTAATGGGAAGACACAGATCAGAGAAAGAAAAGAATATGTGGGGTTCTGAAAGCAATGGCTGTCCATCTGCCAAAAGCATCCCTGAGTAATTAGAAATGGAGACAAACATGCGAGTTACTGTTCATATAATGTTTCCGGCATTCTGAGTTAGTCTGAACTGCCCCAAACCATTAGTAGATAATAATTCATTTTTCACATGGACAGAGGTAAAAGATTCCCATATAGGCATGTTCTGAAATCTGAACCAAGATGTCAGTATTATAGCATCTGGTCTGGAGATAGTACTTCTTGATACTTGCACTGGCCAGCAATATTTCTGATATCAATAACACTGTCACATCTTTACCTGATTCTTTTTGTTTTTATATTTGCACTTTCTCCCTTGCTTTTTAACATATTTCTCGCACGCCTCTAACCACCCGGCCTTACTTTTCTGGCTCGCTACTTTATCTAACAACTCAGATACTCCCCTCTTCATAATTGCATATCATGCAGATTCTATCCTGTCTATCTATCTGTCCTCCTTGAGTTTGTTTTTCTCAGAACTGGCCAATGAAGAAAATTGGAGCAGTATAATTGAGGGAAGCTATGTGTCTGCTGATGCTTTTGGCTTCAACATAGCCCCATTGAGAGATCCTCATTAGAGACTACAAGAAATCTTGCATGGGTTTTTTGTCGTTTCGAGTTATGACCATTGCGGACACAAGTTAATATTCCTAGCAAATGACTCTTCTAAACCTTTGGCTTGCATGTGGCTTTATTTTGACCCTGATAAAGTCACTCATGATGTGATGATGAGCCAGCTTTTTCTTCCACTTTCTCTCTTTTGGTGAGGGGGGAAACGTGGAAAGCCAGAATAGTTTTGATGGAGAAATGGAAACTAGAGGATGAAAGTGATTTTTTCCCCACCGATTTAAATCTTTTTGGCATAAAAACAAAGTTTAAACCAATCTGATCGTTGATGCATTGGAATTTTATTTGGTCTTCCCATGGACCCTGAATTTCCACCAACCAAGTATACATATATCAGCATCATTTTTCTTCTAATTAATAACGATATGGTCTAATCCAATCCCAAATTCAGTCGTATTTTTCTTTTCTTCCTCGTTGCGGAGAACCTTTATTTTACTCCAATGACGTCCAGTGTTATTCACAGCAATTTTCGCTTCATTGCATCAGTTGACCATTTAAGATTCATGACTTTTCCAAATCAAATATACAGTTATATAAGATAAACTATAGTTACGAAGAGCTGAAAATATTGAGGTAATCATAAAAGTCCTTAATAGAGTGAATGATAGCTTAAAATAGCCATGTTACATATCAGTTGGTAAACTTTGCTACTTAAAGGGATATACAAATTAAACTTGGTTATGGTAAATTCTCTAAGCAAAATGAGGTAGATTCAGAGTATCAAATGCACATACCAAAAAAAAGCCATCCGCCTTTGTTGACCCAATAGCCATTGTTTTACTTTTGCCTTCGAAATTAAAGCGGGCACTTTCATCGTGAAAAAAAAAAAAAACAGGCACGGAAGTGTGAAAGATTTTTTTTTGTGACTAAAGGCTAAAGTTTTAATACAGGCAATAACTAAAAAATTGATGGTCAATAAAAACAATAAGCTAAACAACTTGATTGTCTATTTATATATACACATATTTCTTTATTGTGAGGATTGAAATCCATATCTCATCGAAGAGAGTGGGGTTCAAGTATCAACCAAGGATATGTAACTAATGCTTCCAAAATTCCACCAAAAAAAAAACTAATGTTTCCAGGCCAAATTTACCAAAATGTGCACATGCCCATGTTTTTTTTAGACTAAAATCACTTAAATTTCGTTTGGTATACAGAATAAATTTTAAAGCAATTGAAATAGAAAAGAAAATGAAAGTAAAAATGAGTTTTAAATATATATTTGATATACAAGAAAATCTTTGGTATACAAAATAATTTTTAAAGCAATTGAAATAGGAAAGAAAATGAAAGTAAAAATAAGTTTTAAATATATATTTGATATACTAGAAAATCTGAATGAAAATAATAAAAAAAAATTAAAAATATTAAAAAATAATTAAAATATTTCAAGATTAGAAAAAGAAAAAAAAAACACATCCTCCTCTTTCCGTTCTTTTTCCTTACCGGCCATTGCTCCTTCTTCGGCAATCATCATCTCATATCAGCAAAACAAAAAATTAGATCCACACAAATAAACACACAATACAACAGATCCACATGTGACTAGGGAATGTCTGAACGTGAAGAATTTGGAGTTCTAGGCAAAGCTCCTCGACAGAGATTGAAGGTGCGAAGAATTTGGAGTTCTATGGCCGATGGTCGAAGGCGAAGAATTTGGGTTTTGGGGTTAATGGATCTTGCCGCCGTCTTCCATAGAGGTTCTCCTCAATGGTCGTTGCTGCAATTGAGGCTGACGTTGTTGGGTAAACAGAAGATTGAAGGTGAAGATGGTGGATCAAGATGTGTGGGGTTGGGGATGCCAATGATCGATCTGGACACACAAAGTCACTGGAGGAACGCCGTCGTCGCATTAGGAACACAGGAAGCCGCTGCCGGAGGAACGAGACCAATCGAGAAAGGTGGTTGTGAATGCTGGAGGAACTACCAGAGGAACGTGATGGGTAGGGGTTTGGGATGCCAGCCAAAAGATAAAAATGACAAACACTTAAACCATAAAAAAAAAAAAAGGAAAGGAATGCTCCATTCCCATGGGGGGCTTGCGTTTGGTCATTCCCTAGTTTAAGGGAATCATCCATTCCCATCCATCCCAACTCCCCTACCAAACTCATAAACTCACTCCCTCTGCCACACTCATAAACTCACTCCCTCTGCCACACTCATAAACTCACTCATTTCTTTAACCATTATCATTCCCTCATGCTCATTCCTTCTTGCCAAACGGTACCTCAATGTGGGTGATAAGTGATGACCAAAGATTTGAGCCTCCTGGCTCCATATTAATTGGGCCTAATCTCGGGCTTTGGGCCGATGATAAGAATAAAGCAACCTGGACGTCCAAAATTTTGTGTGCTGGGTGGGGAGGCCGTAGAGTGCGGAAGACCGGGAAAGGAAAAACGCGCACTGCGAGATGCTGCTAGGTCGCAGCATGGCGGTTAACTTGAAGTTTTGTGGTGGGAATTTCTTCAAACACCTCAGGACTTGCAAATCAGCTGACAGAACCTGCAACAAATCCATATCTACCACAGCCTTTAACTCTCTTTCTCACTTCACCCTAACCTCCCGTCAGAAAGACCAGATTCATCTTTATGTTGACGCTCTTCTTCAATGGAACAAGGTAATCTCTCCCGTTTACGCTTTTTTTTGCGTTATTAAGCTGTTTGATGTCTCCAAGCTTGCGAGTCTTTATATATATTTTTTAATTTTTTATGGCAGCGAATGAATCTTACTGCAGTTAAAGAAGTAGATGAAGTAATGGAACGGCATGTTGAGGATTGCCTTGCGATTTTACCGCCTTTGAGGGATTGCTATCGGTCACACTGTAGCGCTTCCTATGATAAGCTCAAATTGGTGGATGTTGGAACTGGTGCCGGCCTTCCTGGAATAATTTTAGCTATAGCCTGCCCAGGTGAATTCTCATCTAGACTGTATTAATGTCAGTTGTCCCCTAGTGATTTCTCTTTCCCTTCTCACTGAAATGCTGCATTGCATAGAATGGAATGTAACGCTGTTGGAGTCTATGAACAAGCGGTGCGTTTTCTTGGAGCATGCTGTTGGTGTTACTGGTTTGTCTAACGTTCAAATCGTCAGAGGAAGAGCAGAGGTAAAATTCAGTAACACATTCACGTACGCACGCACAAACTTCACTTGCTCTTTCTACCTTTCAAATATGGGATATAAAGTTTCATCTGAGCATCGACATGTTTTTTAAGAAAAATTCAACCGCAGTTTATTACTACCTCCGTCTGTTTTTATGTGTAGCTTTTAAGGTTTTAACGTAATTAAAAAATACAATTAATATGTTAGAATTTTTTTCAAATTTTCTAGTATACCCTTTAATGAATTAGTAGATTAAAAACAGTAATTAATGTTATTTTTTCTTTTTAAAGGACAGATAAGGGTATAACTGAAAAAAACAGCAATTAATGTTGTTTTGGAATTTGAGAGTAACAGACAAATAGAAATAAAAAATTTCTTCAAAAGTGATCATTGAAAAGAAATGGAGGGAGCATGTCCTTAAGATATTGCAAGACGGTATTCTTTTAGATATATGTATTTGATTTGATAATTTTAAAGCACTGTTGGTTTCAGTGTATTACTAGGTAATTTTCCTTCTCAAGAAACAGGGAATGAAATTAAGAATAGGTGGAGAACTGTAGTTCTGTGTGGTTATATTTGGAAAGTTGATCAAATAACTTGAGTTATATTGAAAGATGCGTCATTTGCAATGGACGACATCTTGAAAACTGTAAATATGGCTCTTCTCAAAGCTGAAAAGAAACTAGACAACTGCTGTGTAGAAATGTAAATTTTAAGTTGATGGTTTTGGCTGAGATTTGAGTTTGTATGTTTAACGATTCATAAGATCAAAATGTAATCTCCTTCTCCATGTTTCTCTTAAAGGACAAGGATGCCGAGGAGTATCTTGTGATTGCTGTTTTAGCTCTACTTTTTACCGAACATTGCTTATTTGGGTTTTGGACATGGCCAGAGTACCCACAGTGCATTTAGTTGGTTACCCATCACAGATAAAATTGTGAAACTCATGATATTCAGTTGCTGTACTTTCATCAGAGTGTGTGCTTTCAATTTTGAGATGATAACCTAGAATATTTTTCTTTAACTGAACACTGTAAAAAAACCATTTTATTCTTGTTATTTTTGTCAATAACTATGTATTAGCTTGAATATATATCTTGGACTGTGCACAGAACAGAACTTGGGCCAGAATCCTTGCTTGAGAGAGCAATTTGACATAGCAGTAGCAAGGGCCGTTGCAGAGATGAGAATATTGGGTAAAATTTAGGACTTCACAATATAATTCTTGGATGCTTCAAAACTTGGTGATATTTCACTGCTGCGATTCTTGATTCTTGTTATTGGATTTCCAGCTGAGTATTGTCTTCCATTGGTTCGTGTTGGTGGATTGTTTATAGCTGCCAAAGGTTATCATCCTGAGGTTTGTAACTGCCACAACACTTTTTTTCTTTCCGCTTCGAGTTCTTGATCATTATCTTATGCAGATTAGATGTTTAAAATTTGGTGTAGTAATTGCTGGAATGATATGAGAGCAGAAAATTTATTCCCCTGACTTTTAGATGTTTAAAATTTGGTGTAGTAATTGCTGGAATGATATGGGAGCAGAAAATTTGTTCCCCTGTCTTGTTCTTTACTAGGACTTGTGGCTAATCCGTAATTGCTATTACAAATTTTATTTTAGTTTCATTGGTGTTGAGAACCTGGAAATTAGACTTGAGTTTATATCCGTAGCCGTTAGCTTGACATTCCAACCTATTGGTAGGATAATAAGTGAATTAGCTTAAAGGAGCACCTATGGCCTTATGAATGGTGCAAGCATTAGGCTTTGCTTGGGATTTTATGAGGGAATAGAGTAGCATGACAAGTTATGTCATTTGGAATTTAACGATGGAATTGATGGATTTGTTAATTGAATGAAATTATATAATTGCTTCTATATTACCCTTATAATTAGAATGTGATTTTAGCAAGTTTCTAGCTAATGAGGATATCATTGTAATTATACCAGTTTTTCATTTCATTCCACCATTGACCATTCCAAATTTGGAGGGACACAAAAATTGGAGTTTTGGTTGGCAAGGAGTGGTCTTGGAGGTCATCTCTTTCCATTCCAGTTCATTGTTGAGAAAATCTTCCAAACAATGCCCAACCCAATTTGGCCATTCCATCTATCCTTTGGCATCCTCTTAGTACAAGTTCTTTTGAATGAATGATTCTAAATTAGATAATGCCTAAGAGGAATTTCATGGGCTAATATCTTCATCATCTGTAATTCTCTCTAACAGTAGGAGAGCGAGAGCGAGTGAGGGTGATGTTTGGAGTTGTATGGCTAATGTTTGTGAGCATATAGATGTTAGCATTCAAGAAAGACGAGAACACATATTCAGAATATGTACATAATATTTTAGTATATATTATTATGTAAATTGTTTTTGGGACATATCCTGTAGATCTGAAGTTGTGAACCATCAATTAATATCTTAAATGATGAATTTAAATAGGAGGAAGTTAGGAAAGCTGAAGGCGCAATCCATAAGATGGGTGCGTCTCTGTTGCAAGTATGCTCAGGTACATCTTTAATCCATCAAACTTTTGTCCTGTGATATAAGTTTTTGCGGTCCTTTAATCAAGCCCCAAACTTTAGATGACTGTTTTAGATAAAACTGGCATTTATGTCAAGGTTCGTGCCGACAAGTGTAGGTTTCTAAAGACATAATTTTCCCTTCTGCATGGTGGAGAATTAACTTTTAAGAGTCCATATGAAAGTCTCGGCTCTGAACATCAATAACGTGAGAATTATTTCTTCCCTTTGGTTGAATGCATACTACCTTATTGAATTAACACATTCAATCATTCATGTTGTCCTGTCCAGTGGAATCGCAAAGCCCATATGGTCAGCGAACTGCAGTCATTTGTTTAAAAGATCGTCCCACCCCAAAGAAGTATCCCCGGGATCCTGGTACACCGGCGGCAAAACCGTTGTAACTAATTTGGATGATCATTCTGGCGGTATCATGCTGTCATTCTTTCTTTTCATTCCTTTCACTTTTCTTGAACCAACGTGAACCTGAGAGTGACCTCTTGTTTGCTACAACATAATGCAACCTGATAGCCATATCTTCCGCTCCTCCTGTAAAGGAAATTTGTATGAATTTTTCTGATATTAATTTACGAGGTTTATTGTCCAGTGCTACTATTTCACCTAGAATGTAGATTACGATTGTTCAAAGTGTATTCTAGCTTTTATGTAGATTATTGATTGCTAATGACAATGACAAGGATAGGAGTCATCCGCACTCACCTCAATCAATCTCTTTTCGGGACGGTGGTGTTTGCTTGTAATGATTGGATATGTAAATTACGGTCGGAATTAAAAGAATATGAGGTAAATGATTTATGCGTTTGAACCGTCAAAGCTTCTATAGAAATTTTACACAGATAAAACTATGATGCTTTGTAGCAATGTCAATGACGCATATTTATGTGTGCATCAAATCCCAGTTTAGAAACGTGGGGTTGTAGGTTGGGAGAATTACATCCAGGGACTTTAAAGGACTTGTTTGTAATTTTGGATAAATTTGTTAAGAACTTGGGAATGTTGGTTACGAGGTCGCAGCATATGCGCAAAAGCAGTGTGGCTCTCTTAGGAAATAAGGCGAGTTCGTGATGTCATATGTTGAAATTTTACTGAATTATCGCATGATCCTAGGTAAATGGTTCTTTGTCAGTGAACATAGATTAGAAATCGTGGGATTTGAGGTATGACTGTTGCCGAACAGTTCTGACTTAACCGTTCTTGCGTAATTAAACGGATAAGGATCATTCTTTGATCCCACAGATTATTATTATTATGGTGAAAGTTAATTACTTTTGATCTAGGCTCCGGCCGCCTTGACGTTGTACTGATTATTACCTTCATCTTAGTAATTAATTAATAATTTGGTAAATTATATTGCAGAGAATTACTTACGGCTGTAAATCGCTTTCTTTGGGTTGGTATTGTTTTATTTAAACTAGTAGGATGCATGTTCGCGAATTAAAATATAATATATATTTATATATATATCAGAGACGGATATTTAATTGAAGTTTTGGATCAAGTAAAAGCAGAAACGAGCCAGGATCCATCATGGAATTATTTCGGTTCTTGTGCTTGAACGATGTTCCTAAATAAAGGCAAACGGAAAATGTTGGCAAGGTTAACACAGCCGTTCAGAATTGGCTAAATATCTGATGCGAAAGGACCAAAAAAAACTTTCATTCTCATCATAAATGAGTGACATTCCTAAAGGATCATGAACCCAATACAATACCTTCCGGTTATAACAAGGAGAAACATGGAAGAATCCTAGGAATCTAAAACACAGGAATCACAATTTGCCACATCTTAACGTCGCAGTCCAAGCCCCCGCTATATACCAGAAAAGAAGCTTCCGACGAATCATAACGATCAACCGCCGCAGTTATGCACTTAACCGCACCTCTATGCCCTTCCAAAACTGCTAAACACGAGTACTCTTTCTCAACCCCTCTCCATATCCGAATCGTTTTATCCGCAGAGCCACTACACACCAAATTCGAAGCCGTAGCCAAGCACAATATCGACATAGTATGCCCTCTTAATGCACCCACCAACGCCATTCTTCCATCTTCTTCATCATCCTTCTCCCAGACCAATATCGATCTGTCACAAGCACCAGAATACAACACACACCCATCACTGCTCAGAGCCAATGCATTGATCCCAGAATTGTGTCTCTCTAAAGTATCTACCAAACAAAGCTTCTTTTCTCCTTCATCTTTCCTCCACACTTTTATCCTCTTATCTGCTGACCCTGTGTATACGAATCCACCGTCAGAAACTGCGACCGCATTTATGGCATCGTCGTGTGCGTTGCTTACTGATTCTAAACAGGTAAAATCTCTGGTTCTCCAGATTTTCATGGTCCTATCCCATGACACAGAGTAGAGCAAGGTCTCGTCTTTGGACAAGGCCAGAGCAGAGACTGTGTCCACATGATGAACCCACGTGCATTTCTTGTGCCTTCTGATCTGGACATGGTTCTTGGGGATCAAAATTTTGGAAGCACGATCACCCAGCGTTGGAAGGGTGGCTAGATGCGTGTACTCCTGCTGGTCATGTTTGTGGTTGCTGATCTTCCATACTCGGATTTTGTGGTCTTGGTGAGCACTGAAGAGCTTATCAGATTGAGCTACGATGGATTTCACTGCACCCTTTCCTGAAAGTGCTATGTTGGTGATGGAATTTTGAGGGTCGGACTCAGAGGGCAGAACGGTGCGATTCCATGATCTGATTTCTCTGTCAGACGAACCTGTGTAGAGGAATTTTCCAGAGAGGGCAAGACAGGATATGTAGGAAGTGTGGCCTTTGAGAGTTGTGAGGCACCGGTGGTAGGTGGTGGAAGGATGGTTTTCCAGCTGGTGATGAGATTTTGAGTTAAGGGAAGGGACTGAAGCGATGCTGCGTGGTGCAGACAGCGACTGTAGCCCTGTTTGAGGGTGGTGTAAGGAAGAGGATGAAGAAGAGACACTGTAAGATCGGTGATGTTCCATGATTCACGTGTTAAGGTGAGAGGAAATGGTGTGGAAGAAAGTGAAGTGAGGCACATTATACATGTGGAGAAGAGCAAGATATGATAACATGATACTATAGGAATACCTAGTTGGATGCTTTAGTTATATAAAGCTTAGGTTTCAACTCTTTGGGGAAGCAAGATTTGTCTAGTTTATGCTATTTTCTAAAAGTTGAGGGGAATTTGATCTAATTGATTATCTTTTATATGGGCTCAGTAATTTAAGCATATTTTTCTCAATTAAAGTTAAGTTTATTTATCATTTTGGCTCAGTAATATTGAAGCAAACTCAAAAGTCTCAATATGAGGCAAATTATTTTTAAAAAAAAAAAAGCGGGGGTCACTCTCCACTATTCTTTTTAATTTGTCCTTTTGAAAAGGGAAAAATAATAATAATATAACCTTAGTGGGCTTGGGGATTTTAGCCAGCAACCACATAGTTTATTCCAGCTAAAATTTTGGAGGTTGTCAGCTTGTGTGATTGAAGAAACGTTCTGATAAATAGTGCATGGCTGGGAACAAATTGCATTAAACAATATATAGTGAAAAAGACAGATTGCTTAGCACTTAGCAGTATCTGATGACCTTTCCAATCATCTAGAAGTTGTTCGGTGAACAGCAAAGCCATTAATTAGAGACATTACTCACTGTGAAAAAAAGCAATACAAATCAGAGCCATTAAATAATTTATAGCTTTTGCTCATGGACAGAGACACAACAATTCCTCTGGATAAGCAGGCTAGCTACCATAAAGATGCAGCCAAAAATAACAAAAGAAATATTAATAAGAGAACCCTTCAATTATTTGGATGCAGGAAGTGGAAATCTTTTATCAATCATGCTACCAAAAGACGTACCTTAATTTACACTAAACGAAATCCTAGATCAGAACCTGGACCACCCCAGTGGCTTAGACTAATCTTATTTTGGACCACTTGCCATCTTGCTAGTTTCCTCACCAATTTGAATCCCAGATCAGGTGTCCTAAAAGGCACCTCTAGAAGGCTAGTTTGTACACACATATAGATAACCCCATTCAGCACTCAATTTGATATGGACCCTTCATTGATTTCTCAATTTCCATATGCCCCATTGGATTCCACAGAAGAGTTCCAGATTGACTTGTACCCCATAATAAATTTCCGAGCCCCACCATTTTGCACTTCTGGGTCGACTTCATCTGAATATGGTTGTAGCTCCCACTGATCTTTTTGAGAGTAACTTGCCAAATTTCTCAGAATGGGGATGGACCAAAGAAAAATGGACATCTGTGATGCTTTACTTGAACCTTACTCTAAATAAACCCATCCAACCCCTAGATCATTCACTCTATAATGGCAAAGCTTGCCTCTACATTTTAAAGCCACCGTTGGTTGTGATAGTAATAGGGCAGGCTCCTTCGTTATGTCTTCGAACAAAGTTTAACCCATTTTCTTGAGAAGACCTTGATCAATGTTGCAGAAAAGAAAAATTAGGACTCGTATTTGTAAAAACTGTTATTATACGCTGTGGACTTGTATTGGGATAGAATGTCAAATCAATCTTATCCTTATATTATCCAATCCTTAGAGAGATTCAATGAAGTGCTTCCAAAGCTGTTAGCTTTAAAGCAGTTTTGTAATCATATTTTCTAAATTCTGGTTTCACATAAATTCAACTTGTGATTTCATTTCTTATGTCACCTGTGGTTTCTCTTCCAAAAAACTACCGCTTGCCTCATTCATTCCTAGTCAAAAAGGCATCTTGTTTACTATTCTACACACACACACACACACATGCATGTGTGTGTATGCATGCTCTTGGATGGTACAACTGTACAAGGAAATTAACGGTGTAAAGGAAAGTGATAGTCCAAAATCTGGTTGAGATATAAATTGAGAGCCGCAAAATAAAATTATAATTATAAGCAGTGGAAAACTGCTGCATGATTCTCACTGATTAGAAAATGCACTAATTTTGTTTAGAAAATATCCAACATGATGAGATAGTGAAATTCTTATGAAAAGATGTTTGAACTGTGAAGAAGCAGTTATCAAGTGCAATAATCATTGAGAAAAACTATCATTTGCATAATGATGATGAAAACCTGTTCTTCTATTACACAGATATTTATTATCAAATTGTGCATAGCACTTTGATATCCAGGTTGTAAAGCAAGTGCCAACACTAGTAGTTAGACTTAATAAGCATTCATTAAAAATTCTGTCATCTAGCCTGGAGAGCCCAAGTTGTACCTTTCAAATTATTTTAAAATATAAAGCCTTTTATAACAAATATTATAATGAAGTGTTGGACGACCAAGAACTCATTTATTTAAGGCAGCATTGAGTGGCAGTGTAGGGATATGTTACCAGTTGTGTAAATGAAAGTGAGGATAGTAGACTTTTCTATATTTAGAAAGCCACTTTCGCTTCTTTCCCTTACTATATATTCTACATCATTCATTCAAGTGCACAGCTACCACTAAAAAATGTACTCACAAGACTTCAACATGTACAAGTTGCAAGAGCCTATATCCTTCTCATCGTCTCATGTTGGTCCCTAAAATGGAAACAGACAGATTAGTCAGCAAACACTTGCAATAACTTTGTCAGTGATTTGATGTTACTGCTACGGGGGGAAAATTCTACTGAAAATTATAACTGGTCTTGAGATAATCATTAATAAAACTAAACATCATTTTTAGCTAGGTTTACTAGACATAGTGATACTGATTTTTGTACCTTTGATCAACCCCCAGCTAACTGTAGGAAAGTGGTGGATGATGAGAAGGTGAGGTAGTCTTAGTTATATATGGGTCTGGTGGCCAACAAACAGAAACTATGCTCATGACTGAGTGGTGCTATGCTCATTTGCTGTCTTGAGGACATGTCATTCGGCCCCAGTAGTTTTGGTCACCAGAATGATGAACAATCCTTAAGTACACACTAATCCGACAGGTTATATGGATATCATATATATGTATTGTACTTACATATAATGCGCGCCATGTTATATTACGAAATTTTGTGAGATAGATGGCTATGTGTTATGGTAGTTGGTACCTGCTGAGGCTTCCACACGACAGTTTTATCAGGCAAAAGTGCTCATGATTGCACGTGATGTGGTTTGATGTATCTATGCTCGTTGAGTTCATAGTATGTTGAAATTTTAATATTTGAAACTGGAGCTCTTTGAAATATTTAACCAAAGAGTGAGAGCTCACTTCTTTTTGGACAAATGGAAAATAAAAAATGAAAGATCGGATGCCCCATAATTAACGAATACTTATTGATACGAAACTGGCAAAAATTGGAACACCCAGAATTGTTTTATCTCACTGATTTTTTGGGGGACCAATATCACGCAGCATTCTTGTGATGCTGTTGGTTCTCTTCTTATTTTTTGGTAACCTCTTTCTTTTTATTTTAGCTCAACGGTATCTTACACCCAACAGTAAAAGGTACATGTAACCGAAGTGGTATTCCTGTAATTTTTTTCCCGGTAAGCTTTGGTTCTCTTCTTTTTCTATCCTTGAACCTTACTTTGAAGACTTTTTTTTTTGTTTGGATACAATTGAGCTTTATCGTGCTAATTTCTTTCTCCGATCCTTAATGTAAGTCACTTTCAATTACCTCACAAAAATTAAGAAATATTAATTGTATTAATAAAATTGTCTAACATTTATTTTGATTTCTATTCTTATCCATAATTAATACCATATATTTGAACTTTTTAAAATAATTAATGATCCATAAAATAATTTTTAAGAATGACATTTTTAGAATAAAATAATTAATATTTTATAAATTTTTGTAAAATAACTTATATTTAGAATCATAAAATTTTTCTAGAACGTGATTCATATAAAAGATGGAGAAAATAGTGTATCATTGACACCTAATGTACATAAAAGATAACGTGAGCCCAATTTCGGCCCAAAAATCTATGGCTCGGTCCCGTGTCCCAGGCGGAGCCATAAGAAGATAAAAAGAATGATTAGGGAGCGTAAAAAATTCTGTGAAGTTACTACTGCACTTTGGTAAGAATGAAATTTATATTCTCCTCTACAGGTAGTCCCAAAAAAAATTCTACTAGGTCATGTTTGATATGCATAAAAGCTTTTTGTTTTTTGGATCAATATAAAAAGGTATTTTAAGAAAGGGAGAAGAAAAAGAAAATAATTAGCTTAATATGTTTGGTAGACATTACCTGAACTTAAAAAAAGATTAATATTTCTATCAAATAAAGATAGTCGACTTTCTTCATTTGAGCTATTGTATGGAAAAGGGTTTCCTGCTGTGGAAGCACTGTGATCATTTGTTTTTCTTTCTTGATTGTTTCATATTAAACTTCCAATAATAAAAAAAAAAAAACCATTCCATTTATCTCACTAGACGCATTTTTAGCCCAAAAATAGCGTCTTCGTATAAGCTCTTTCCCCTCTCTTTTTTAATTTTTCTAAGAAGTTAGTGTATCCTATCAAACACAAAGTAAAATGTTCATGTCTCATATCTCTTGAAGATCTTGTTTTTGGATAAAATTTGTATGCACTTACTAAAACATGTAAACTGAATAAGCATATAATTATTTGACTTTTACTATGTAATTGGTTAATAATGATCTAAGATCGTCATGTGTAAAATGGGATTAAGAAGAACTGTGATCCAGCCTTGACTTTTTATAGTTTTTTTTGTTTGACTAAGAAATTCAAAGAGAGTAGAAGCTTCTAGGTGGGAACGGAACAAGCAGCCGTGGAATCAGCCTACCGGCCCCCACCCGTACAACGTAAGCACAAACGTGTGAATTGCTCGCTTTGCTCCGTCTCTTTTATTTTTCTCTGTCCCTCTCCTTTAATTCCTAACTTTTTATGGAACATTCTACGCGTCATCGTGATGCTGATCGCGGTATGCAAGAAGTTATCGTCTTTTTTTATTTAAAAAATATCAAAGGCGTTGAATTATCTTAAATGGTTGAGCTGTTTTTCTTACGGTATACCAGTTGTTCAAAAAGGGAAAAAAATAAAAGAATCCGATGCAATCCATCCGAATTGAGAAAAGCAGATAAAAGTCAAAGATGGAGCGCCATTGTATTCCCGTTATTATTAGAAAAATTAGTATTAATATTAATATGTCGTATAAACTTGGCGTAAAAGAAAGGGGCATATATGCCCAATTAGAAAACGAGTATTCTGGCGCGGCCGAGTGAGCCACTGGTATAAATAAAAGCATGAAACAGAAAACGAGTAGTATTCTTGCTGATATCTGCGTTGTTTGCATAATTTTAATCTCAATCTGAGTGGATCTGGTTGGAGAAGAAATGGAGGGAAAGGGGTCGTACGGCTCATCGTGGGCTGATCAGTGGGATTATAACCCAGACCCGGTGGCTAGTGACGGCAACGGCCAGAAGAACAGCACCAGAACGGCCAAATACAAGCAAAAGGTGGGAGAGGGACTCGGAAAGACCAAAGCTGTGGCCAAAACTGGCATGTCCAAGTTGAAGGAGGGTACCTCCGTTGGCCTCAATTGGATCAAGACCAAGTACCACAAATCCACCACCAAATCTTGAACTATATATATATACACACACACACACCCCCATCTCCTTTCTATTCTTCATATATATTTGCACGCTTTTGTCATGTAGGCTCAGCTTTCTCCTCTTTCTCCCTTTTGTATTCATTCATTCATTCTTCCTATGTACGTATACACTCATCAGATTTTCCCCCATTTGTTTGTATTCCTTTATTATTCTTCCTATGCATACTGTATCAGATTTTGCTTTTCAATTGATCTATGGATTTTCGTAGCTTTACTGTTAAGGATGTGAGTTATGGTTGGCCAATTTTTCTTTCCTTTCTTTTTTTAAAAAAAGATATGAGTTCTGAACTAAAATCCTTGAGTTAACAAAAAAAAAAAGAAAACTAAACTCATGAGTAGTCAAATATGACATCTTTGAAACCATCCTTTAGGGTGTGCTTGATATAATAGGTGGAAGGAAAATGATGGAGAGAAATTTTAATGAAAGGAAGGGAAGAAGAGGAGAAATGAGTTATGGAGGAAATGGGAAGGAAATGAAAAAGATTGAGGTGAGGGGAAAAGATGAATTTTAATAATTTATTATTTGGTTAAAAAATGCAGGGAATGAAAGTTAATAATAATTTAATTATTTTTATTTTTGTAATTAAAGAAATTTTTTATCATTTTTATTTTAGTAATTATTTTTTTATAAAAATATTAAAATCTTATTTTTTAAAATTTTTTTAAAAAATTACCCTTTATTTTTAAAGATATTTTTTATTTAAAAAAAAGAACTAAAAGGAAGAAAATTACTATCCCCTCCACCCACGATTTCGGAGGGGACAGTTAGAGGGGGAGGGGAGGGCCCTCTCTAAATGAACCTATCCAAATCCTAAATGAACCTATCCAAATCCAAACAAGGGGGACCTCCCCCTCCAACTGGTGATTCCAAAGAGGGGGTCCTCCCCTTCCCTTTCAAACCCCCTACCAAATGGGGAATTAGTCCAAAAAAACATGAAAAAAGAAATACATATATATATATAGGTGAAAGGGAAAAACATGATTTCACTATCACCAAGATACTCAGGATAAAAATGTTGGGCTATAGGATGGGCCATGAGATGGAAGGCCCACATCTTGGCCTATTTCATTGATTTCAGTCCACATATAGGAAGAGTATTAGGCTGGAAAAAAAGATATGTGAAGAGCATGAATACTGCTATGCTGACGTGTCAGATCTCTAATCCAATTGGGGATCGCTAGTAATAATATTTTATTTCTTTTAAAAATAGTATATAAAAGGGGAATGATAATGCTAATTGTATGGGGAAGTGGTGACATCTGACAAGATATGCAGCGAGTAGCGCACATTTCATTATCAGCGCAATTATAGCAGTCAAAATGGGTCAAGCTCAACGGGTTGGCCTGAAAAGCCTGAAAAAATGAGCGGGCTCGAGCCTCAACTTTGGAAGTAAATATATAATCCAGGCTTTTTGAGTCCGACCCGTGGCGGGTCTGTTAGATATGCTGGCTTCCCAAGAGGGGGTATATTGGGAAGATTAAAATTTTCTACAAAACTTTAATAAAGTGAGGAAAGCAAAGGTGATAGTAAAACAGAGTATAAATGAATAATCAGTAAAAGTAGTAATAGAGAAGGGAAGACACAGATGTTTATCCTAGTTCGGTCTCTCAATCTTGACCTACGTCCAGTCCCCAAGCTACCACTTGAGATTTTCTACTATTTTACAAGAATTCAGTGGGCTTCTTGCAAATGTCATAGTACAACATTGATGCTCTGTTTTTAGAGCTCACACTTTCTCTCTCTTTGTATTCTAGCTAAGTGCTTCCCCAATCTCTTGTGATATCCCTTCACAAGAAAATCTTTCTTCCAGATGAAGATAAGATTATTTACAATGAATAAACTCTCTTAATCATAGTGTATATGAAAGTTGGAGTACAAATATTGAAGTATAAGAGAGTAAGAGACTTTGAGTAGATGATTTGGCAGGGTTTCAGTATATACAAAGTTAAAATCGTTTCCCACAACTTCAAATGATGTTATATTTATAGATTTAGGTCTTAACTATACGTTAGAGACAAAATCTATCAGTTGGAGAAGTTACCCAACAGTTACTCCAAAAAACTATCCGTTCACCAACCGCATTTAATACTTCTGACACTCAAAGTTCGAATTTCGGTTGGTCAACAGATGAATTTCGCAGAGACCCAAAGCTAAAGATTTCAACGTTGAACTTTTGAAGTTTGTCTGTTCATGAAGCAAAGTTCGAATTTTGATTTTTGAAAAATGTTTCTATGTTAGAACATATGAATTTTCAAGTTTAAAGTTCATCTGGAAAGTATAAACAGTTGTTCCATTTTGCTACAGTGCCTTCAAAATTCGTCTGTCAGTGGGCAGTTCAATAAGGTACAATAGTTCATCTATTCAAAATTTGAATTTTCAAAATACAAAGTTTGTCTATCAGAGAGGCCTCTTTTCAGACTTAATACAAAGTTTGAATTTCTGAATACTATCATTCGTATGTCAACATATCATTATAATAGACTCACAAACTTTGTTTCTGAAATTCAAATTTTCATGTTCAAAGTTTGTTTGTCAGTGAGCCATTTTGATATTCTTTCCAAACTCAGTTTTCAGATGAACTTTGACATATCCTTAGACGAATTTTTCATTTTTCATAAGTTGTATTCTGTCTGAAATTTGAATTTTCAAGAGCCAAAGTTCGTCTGTCAGAGAAAACTCTTTTCAGACAAGTATCAAAATTCAAATTTCTCAAGTCAAAGTTCGTCTATCAGAGAAGGCTCTTTTCAGACTTATTCATTTTCAATACAAAATTCGAACTTCCAAAGCCAAAGTTCGAATTTTCAAAACAGCATATCAATATAAATGTTTCAAACTTCGTCTGTTAATGGGTGCTTTTAAAATATTTCATGGATTAACATAGAATCATAATTTTAAAGCATCTTTTTGCCAATTCAAAGTCTTTTACTCAATTTAAATATGACTATAGATTCTACATCTATTCTTGTGCTGGTTTTTCTTGAATTTCTCCACTTGAGATCATTTGTGTACCTTTGATATCTTCTCTCCAAGCTTTGGAAAGCTGGTTTGGAATCATCAAAACACTTGATTCAACATTCTCCCCATTTTTAATGATGACAAAACAACTTACAAACTGGATTAGTACTTGGGCTTGCTTTAACAAGCTCCCCCTCAACATATGCATTATAATTCAAAAGATATTATGTACAATAGATCAAATAAAGAAATTCATTAATTTATTCAAAGTTCAATACAAGGATGCAATCATAGAGTTCAGAACGAAGAAATTTTCATTTAATCAAAAAGTCACTTTACAAGATATAATAAGAACACAATACAGAGAAACACAATACAGCACTATAAGAAGAACCAAGCAACCATAAGTATTAGATGCTATTTCTTGGACTTGGACTTTTTGCTGTAGCTCTTGCCAGCAGACTTCCCAGTTTGCTAGGATATCTTCTCCCCATTTTTGGCATCATCAGGAAGGTGGACAAAATTAGCAGAAGGAGGAATCGGAGATACCGGAACAGCCTGGAGAGGCACAGAGACAAATGACAGGTCTGGATTAAGCTTTGGCAAGGATCCAGAAACTTCAGAACGTGTGTCCTCATCCTCATGAGAGATTTCAAGAAGTTCCAAAATTGCTTACCTTGTGACAGCCAACTAAGCCCTTCGTGCCTCCGAGAAACCATAAGATGAAACAAATGAGGGAGCAGGAGGACGAAACATTTCTTCAAGCCTTCTTCTCTGAGCTTGTAAGTGTGCATTGTGTGCAATGGCTTTCAAATCAACATAAGGCACAATGCTCCTTTCTTCATTCATGGCAGCTTGCATGAATGGTGAAATGGTGATTGCTGCCACTAGTCTCTCAACTTGCTCAGATTCTTGATGTGAAAAAATTGAATCTTAAGCATCTGCTGAAATGGGCTCATGAAAGCTTGGTTCCTGAGGACCTTCTTCCTCCATGCCATAGTCCAAGGGAGGACCAGGACTTGCCTCATTGTTGGAGGCTTGTGGTGTGTTCAATGTGCCACTAGCCTCAGTATCTTGTGCAGCATCATCAGGAATAGGAGAGGCTAGCGCAAATGGACTTGGAGGCTCAGGAGTTGGAGACATTACAGGCTCAAAGAATCCTGGCTGAGGTGGAGCTGATGTGGTAGGAATGGCACTCTGAATATCTTTATATGTACCAGCAACCACTTTAATGTTCTTGGCCAATTGGTGGATCTAATCTTACAGATGAGCAAACTTGGCATTTTGCTCATCCCTGATGCTGAGTATGATGTAGGCAAACTGTCATACAGCTCAGTGATCTTGGTTGGGTTGGCACGGAAGGAGGGAGTAGATGGAATCTGAGCTTGAGCAGGCCGAGATAGGGATGGGATAGGCTGAGAAGGCTGAGGTGTAGGTCTTGGAGGAACCTCCGAGGTACCTTCTTGCTGCAAGGAGGCATCTTCAAAGAAGAGATCTTCAGATTTTTCAGCTCTCTTTCCAATCTATCTTTTATCTTTCTTCTCTATCCCTATCCTTTGCGGCTATTCTTCCTTGAAGATCTCAGTAGGCTTACATTTCCCTTTCTCAAGATACTGAATTCTGGCATACTGAAGGATCTTAGAGATGATTACTGCATAAGGAAGTGTGGAGTCTTTCCTCTGATCTTTAGCCTTGATCATACGTTGGAGAATGATATGTCCCATGTTAATAAGCTTCCCTCGCATGATTATTGCCATTACATGTGCCTCTGCCCTTGTGATCAAATTGAAACTACCTCTTTTGTTAAAGATAATCCTAGACACTATGTAGTGCAGGATTCTCACTTAAGCACTGAGGTCAGTGGGCTTGTGCAAGCTTATAGGTCGCCTATTCTCCTTTCTTCTAAACAAAGTGTTCAGGATTGTGCTCTTCTTGTAGTTTAAGAAATGTCCACCTTCTTCATCAGCAGTCTCTCCCTCATATATGTACCTAGAAGTAGTAATGTCAATCTTCAAGTCATTTTGCCCTGGAATTTCTAACACCTCGTTAAGGGTTTCATCTATTAACCAGATGGTCCTTGATCTCAGATTAACTTCCCATTTTCTCTTCTTGCTGTTGTATTTCAGAGAGGCATACCAAGTCTTGACTACCTCATCATCATACCTCTCCAATATCTCTAACAAATTCTTGTATCTCATCATCCAAAACCAGGCATCAAAGTTGTTAGAGATTAAAAATTCTTCCATATTGACACAGTACTCACAAACTTGGTCGTGTACTCCTCCTGAATATGGGCATTGCTCCATAATGGCAATGTGGTCAACTCGTATTCTCCATATTCAATACTGGAGGAGGTGGAAGCAACAGCAGGAACCAAAGGCTTTCTTTTCCTTGGTGAAGATGGCCCAGATTTCTTTGAATCAGCCTTTGGTGTTGTTTTCTGCCTTTTTAGAGGAGGTTGCTTTGCTGGATTGACCTTTTGTTTTCGGTTTCTCACTCTCCTTTGAGGCATATTGAGATTTCACGGTTCTCTTTGGCCGAGATTCTCCCTTTCCAACTTCAGGATTTTTCACTCTTGCCATTTTCGTGATTGAATGATTTAGAATGAAGTAAAGAATGTGTTTATAGGGTGCGAAGAGAAGTTTAATCGGTGGAAGATGAAGATTTACTAATATGATTTCTCCTTTCAGAACATGATCCCTTATGAAGTGATGCCTAACTTCAATATGTTTTGTCCTTGAATGCATGACAAGAATCTTTGTGATGTTAATAGCACTTTGGTTGTCACACATTATTGGTATTTCCTTCATCAAAATCTCAAGATCTTGAAGCTGCTGTTTCATCCAGATGACTTGGGCACAACAGCTTCCAACAGCAACATATTCAGCTTTTACTGTGGATAAGGCTGTACTGTTTTACTTCTTGCTAAACCATGAGACCAAGGATCCTCCAAGAAACTGACATGTTCCACTTGTGTTTTTTCTGTCAATTTTTGATCTTGCAAAGGCAGTATCAATGTATCCTTTGAGATCTTCTCCATTGCCCTTTGGATACCAAAGACCCATATGTGATGTTCCAATGAGATATCTGAAGATACGCTTCACAGCAGTTACATGAGTTTCCTTGGGACATAACTGGAACCTTGCACACATACAGATATTAAACATGATGTCAGGTCTGCTGGCAGTTAGGTATAACAGAGATCCAATCATTCTTCTATACTGAGTTATGTCAAATATTTTTCCTCCTTCATCCATATCAAGCTTGGTTGCAGTAGCCATAGGTGTTCCCATTGGCTTAGCATTTTCCATGCCAAACTTTTTCAGCAATTCCTTCAGATACTTGGATTGATTGAGAAAGATACATCATCACATTGCTTAATTTGTAATCCAAGGAAGAAGTTGAGTTCACCCATCATGGACATTTCAAATTCTCCTTGCATTAGCTTAGAAAAATTCTTGTAAAGAGATTCATTAGTAGTACCAAATATAATATCATCAACATAGATTTGAACAATAAGTAAATCTTTATTTTCTTTCTTGGTAAATAAAGTTGTATCTACTTTTCCTCTGTTGAACCCCTTTTCAGTCAGAAAATTACTTAACCTTTCATACCATGCTCTAGGAGCTTGTTTTAAACCGTGAAGAGCTTTCTTTAGTTTATAAACATGGTTTGGTTTTGCAGAATTCTCAAAGCCTGGAGGTTGGTCTACATAAACTTCTTCCATGATATATTCATTAAGAAAATCACTCTTTACATCCATTTGATATAACATTATGTTCTTCATACATGCATATGCTAATAGAATTCTAATTGCTTCTAATCTATCTACTAGAGCAAAAATTTCTTCAAAATTAATACCTTCTTCTTGATTATATCCTTTAGCAACTAGTCTAACTTTATTTCTGATTATTAATCCAGATTCATCAAGTTTATTTCTATAAACCCATTTAGTGCTAATGATAGGATGATTTTTGAATCTAGGCACTAAATCTCAAACCTGATTTCTTTCAAATTGATTCAATTCATCTTGCATAACTAAAATTCAGTATTCATCAATTAAGGTTTCTTCAGTACATTTAGGTTCAATTTGAGAAATAAAGGCACAGTTTATTATCTGATCTCTTAACTGTTTTCTAGTTTTAACTTTCTCTTGAGTATCCCCAATTACTTAATTAACATGATGATTCCTTTGATATCTCCAAGTTGTAGGGAGTTCTTAAGACATTTCTTCATTATTCTCATCCTCAAAATCTTTCTCATGAATATCTTCCTCTATGTTAATAGATTCAGATATTTTTGGAGGTTCAATTTTATCTTCTTCAGAAAGATCTAAGTTTTTAAAATTTGAAATAAGATCATCTTCATCAGTGATATGCTTAGAAACAATTTCATTTTCAATAAACACCACATGTACAGATTCTTCTACTAATTTAGACTTTTTATTAAAAACTCTATATGCTTTACTCCTACTAAAGTAGCCCAGAAATATACCTTCATCAGATTTGGCATCAAACTAACCCAAATTCTCCTTTCCATTGTTATGGATGAAGCACTTACAGCCGAATACATGTAGATGTGAGAGGTTTGACTTTCTTCCTTTGTACAGCTCATAAGGAGTTTTCCCAAGAATTAGTCTGATGTAGGCTCTGTTTATGATGTAGTTTGCTGTGTTTATTGCATCAGCCTAGAATACTTGAGAGAGTTCCTTTTCATTCAGCATTGCTCTTACCATCTCTCAAATTGTTCTATTCTTCCTTCCACCACTCCATTTTGTTGAAGAGTTCTTGGAGCTGAGAAGTTTGTTAGTTAAGCTGGCTTCCCAAGAGGGGGGTGAATTAGGAAGCTTGAAAATTTTCTGCAAAATGTCAAGAAAGTGAAAAAAGCAAAGTGTAGAAGGTAAAACAGAGTATAAGTAAATAAACTGTAAAAGTTGCAGTAAAGAGAAGAAAACTCAGATATTTATCCTAGTTCGGTCTCTCCATTTGACCTACGTCCAGTCTCCAAGTCACCACTTGAGATTTTCTACTATTATGCAAGAATTCAGTGGGCTTCTTGCAAATGCCTCAGTACAAAGATGATACTCTATTTTTAGAGCTCACTCATTCACCCTATGCACTCTTACAAAGTGCTTCTCAATCCCTTGTGATATCCCCTCACAAGAAAATCCTTCTTCCAGATGAAGATAAGATTAATTACAAGGATTAAACTCTCTCAAATAGAAGTTCATCTGTCAGAGAGACCTCTTTTCAGACTAACTTCAACATTCGAATTTATAAATATTATCATTCATATGTCAACATGTCATTATAACAGACTCAAAAGCTTAGTTTCTGAAATTTGAATTTTCATGTTCAAAATTCGTCTGTCAGTGAGTAATTTTGAAATCCAATCCAAACTTGGTTTCAGATTAACTTTGACATAATTTTAGACGAATTTCTTTAGTTTTCATAAGTTACATTTTGTCTGAAATTTGAATTTTCAGAACCCAAAGTTCGTCTGTTACTGAAAACTTCTTTCAGACACTTATCAAAATTCAAACTTTTTTCAAGTCAAAATTCGTCTGTCAGAGAAGCTTCTCTTCAGATTTATTCAGTTTCAATACGAAGTTCGAATTTCCAAAGCCAAAGTTCGAATTTTCACATGACAGATTAGTGTTAACCTTTCAAACTTCGTCTGTTGGTGGGTGTTTTTCAAATATTCCATGATTTAACATAGAATCAAGGTTTTAAAACATCTTTTCACCAAATTAAAGTCTTTTATTCAAATAAAACACTACTAATCATCCTACATCTATCTTTGCACAGATTTATCCAGAATTTCTTTACTTGAAACCTTTTGGTCACCTTTGATATCTTTATTCTAAGCTCTTGAAGGTTGGTTTAGAATCATCAAAACTCTTGATTCAACATTCTCTCCCTTTTTGATGATGACAAAACAACTTACAAACTGGATTAGTACTTGGATTTGCTTTGACAAGCTCCCCATCAACATATGCATTATATTTCAAAAGATATCATATATAGTATATCATGTGAAGAGATTCAAAGAATAATAAGAACAGATCATTGCAACCAAGGAATTCATTCAATTTATCAAATGTTGCTTTACAGGAACTAATTTATGCAAAGTACTTCGAAATACACAAATCAAACACAAAGCATAAACAACACAACAAATATCTGGATCTCAATATAGCACTATAAGAGGACTCAAGTCTAAATTCTAATCACTTCTTCTTTGGCTTGGTCTTCTTACTGTAAGTCTTTCCAGATAGCTCAGCAGCAGACTTGCCAGTTTGCTCACTCTTCTCCCCCTTTTTGGCATTATCAGGAAGGTGAACAAAATCAGCCGAATGAGGGATTTGAGAAACTGGAATAGCTCTGAGGGGTACAGGAGCAAAAGACAGATGTGGACTAACTGATGGAGGAGGCTCAAAAGGCTCAGGGCTTGGATCCTCATCATCAGTGACCTCAAGCAGCTCTTGCACCGTTTGTCTGGAAAGAGCCAATTGAGCCCTTTGTTCTTCTGAAAGACCATATACAGTGAGATATGAAGGAGCAGGGTCATCAAAACGAAACATTTCTTTGAGCCTTTTTCTCTGAGCTTGCAAGAGAGCATTGCAAGCAATAGCTTCCAAATCAACAACAGGCACAATACTCATTTCTTCATGTTTGGCAATCTCTATCATTGATGAAGTAGAAATGACTGCCACTAGTCTTTCTACTTACTCAGATTCTTGCTGGGACAAGATTGACTCTTGAGCATCTGCAGTAATGGGATCATGAGAGCTTGAATCCCAAGGTCCCTCTTCCTCCATGCCATAGTCCAAGGGAGGACCAGGACTTGGTGTGCTCATTGTACCAGCAGCCTTAGTGTCATCTACAATAT
The DNA here is from genome assembly GCA_026686845.1 of Adenanthera pavonina. Classification (NCBI taxonomy): domain Eukaryota; kingdom Viridiplantae; phylum Streptophyta; class Magnoliopsida; order Fabales; family Fabaceae; genus Adenanthera; species Adenanthera pavonina. The sequence continues at coordinate 6,557,351 of JAIVEN010000016.1, forward strand.
CATCATGCTAAGAAGAGGCTAGCTCAAATGGACTCGGAGGCTCAGGAGTTGGAGACTGAACGGGCTTAGAGAATCCTGGCTGAGGTGGAGCTGATGTGGTAAGTATTGCACTCTGAATATCTTCATAGGCGTCAGCAACCACTTTCATGTTCTTGGCCAACTAGTGAATTTGATCTTGCAGATGAGCAAATTTGGCATTTTGCTCATCCTTGATACTAAGTATGAATGTAGACAGGTTGTCATACAACTCAGTGATCTTGGTTGGCCTAGCATGAGAAGATGGAGTAGATGGAATGTGAGTAGGCTTGGATGGAGATGGGACAGGCAGAGAAGGCTGAGGTGTAGGTCTAGCAGGAGCCTCAAAGGTACCTTCTTGCTGTTGGGAGGCACCTTCAACAAAGAAGAGATCTTCAGATTTTCCTGCTCCCTTCCCAATCCATCTTCCTTCATTTCTTTCAATCCTCATTCTTTGAAGTTCCTCTTCCTTGAAAATCTCAGTGGGTTTCCCTTTCTCCTTCTCAAGGTGTTGGATTCTAGCATATTGTAGAATTCTAGAAATGATTGTTACATAGGAGAGTGTAGAGTCCTTCCTCTGATCTCTTGCCTTGATCATGCGTTGGAGTATGATATGTCCCATGTTGATGAGCTTTCCACGCATGATTGCTACCATCACATGTGCCTCTGCCCTTGTGATCAGATTGAAGATACCTCCTTTGTTGAATATGATCCTAGACACTATGTAGTGCAGGATTCTCACTTGAGCACTGAGGTCAGTGGGCTTGTACAAGCTTATAGGTGGCCTATTCTCCTTTCTTCTTAACAAAGTGTTCAGGATTGTGCTCTCCTTGTAGTTCAGAAAGGGCCCACCTTTTTCATCAGCAGTATCTGCCTCATCCATATATCCAGAGGCAGTGATGTCAATCTTGAGGCCATCTTGCCCTAAGATTTCCAGCACTTCATTAAAAGTCTCATCTGTGAGCCAGATGGTCTTTGATCTCAGATTCACCTCCCACTTTTTCTTCTTGCTGTTGTACTTCAGGGAGGTATACTATGTCTTTACCCCTTCATCATCATAACTCTCCAATATCTCTAACAGATTCTTATATCTCAGCATCCATATTCCAGTATCAAAACTATTAGAGACCAAGAAATCTTCCAAGTTCACACAATGAGGCTTGATTACCTTTTTATTAGCAAACTTGGTCGAGTATTCTTCTTGAATCTGAGGAGTGCTCCATAATGGCAGTGTAGTGAGTTGGTATTCTCCAGATTCAGTACTGGAGGAAGAAGTAGAAGCAACAGTAGCAGCAGCAGCAGGAACAGGGACCGAAGGCTCTATTTTCTTCGAAGAAGAGGGTCCTGTTTTCTTTGATTCAGCCTTTGGTGTGGTTTTCTGTAGTTTGGAGGGAGTTGTCTTGCTTGATTCGGCTTTTCTCTTCGGTTTTTCACCCTCCTTTGAGGTATATTAGGATTTGACTATCCTCTTTGGTTGTGCCTTTCCTTTTCCAGCTTTAGGATTCTTTACTCTTGCTATTTTCGTGGATGAATGTTTCATAATGAAGCAGAGATTGGGTTTATAGGATGTGAAAATCAGTTTAAACGGTGGGAAATGAAGATTTACGGTCATAATTGAAGAGCATTGATGAGAGAATTTGAACAGACTCAGAGAGGAAAAGAGTAGGGTTACGTCTGTTCAGTTGAAAACCATCGGTTTTAACGTAAGTAACCACCTAACAGACAAATTTTGAGGTGTCAAAATTTGAACTTCAAGCAGTTAAAAGTTAAACCGTTCAGCAAAGCTTACTGACAGACAAATTTTCTTCTGAAAGTTCATCTGACAGTGGCTTGATTCAAACAACACAAGATGAACAGACGAACTTTGCTTCAATAAAGTTCAAATTTTGAAGAGTTAACAACAAGTAGCAATCAAATCAACAAACAATAGACGAATTATGCATATAAACGTTCATCTTTCAGAGATTCAACATTATGAGCAAGTTTCAACAGACGAATTTTGAATCCGAAATTCAAATTTCTTTACTTTGTAAAGATTATCTAACATTCGTGTGTTTAGAAATAATCATTTGTATAATCATCATGTTGGATAAACATAACTTTGAAATTTTTACTTTTGAAAATTTGAAATTTCAAGGTCCAACAGACGAATTTTGAGGGATCACTGAGAACTGTTTCAATGTTTAACAAGTTGAAGTTCGTCTGTTGGGCATCTAAATTTAAATGTTGACCAAGCTGACTTGTTCAGAAACACAGTTTATCAAGGAAATTCATCTAACACACAACTAAGATTTACAAATTTCAACTTTAAAAACTTACAAAATAGATCTAGAAACTCAAAATTTTTGCCATTTTCTTCACTTTTTGATTGTTCCATTCTGGTGTGCTCCATTTTTCAGATTTATTGCTATTGAATCTCATAAGGAGCACCTGCAACTTAAATTAAATTCACTCCGATACTAAAGTTAGAATTAATTTAGTGTTGGAAAATATAAAAACAGAATTGCACACGGTATTTACTTACAATTCATTGGGATTTACCATACCCAATTCTCTCCTGATTTTGCAATGTCTATCTTCTGATAGAAGCTTTATCAAGATATCTGCAACTTGATCCTCTGTTGGGATGTATTCTAGTCTGATTTCTCCTTTCAAAACATGATCCCTTATAAAGTTGTGCCTAACTTCTATATGTTTTGTCCTTGAATGCATGATAGGATTCTTTGTGATATTTATGGCACTTTAGTTATCACACATGATTGATATTTCCTTCATCTCAACCTCAAGATCTTCAAGTTGTTGTTTCATCCAGATGATTTAGGCATAACAGCTTCGGGCTGCAACATACTCAGCCTCTGCTGTGGATAAGGCCACACTGTTTTGCTTCTTGCTAAACCATGAAACCAAGGATCCTCCAAGAAACTGACATGTTCCACTTATGCTTTTTCTGTCAGTTTTGGATCTTGCAAAGTCAGTATCAGTGTATCCTTTGAGATCTTCTCCATTCCGCTTTGGATACCAAAGACCCATATGTGATGTTCCAATGAGATATCTGAAGATATATTTCATAGCTGTTGCATGGGTTTCCTTGGGACATGACTGGAACCTTACACACATACAGACACTAAACATGATGTCAGATCTGCTGACAGTTAGGCACAGTAGGGATCCAATCATTCTTCTATACTGGGTTATGTCAAACATTTTCCCTTTTCATCCATATCCAGTTTGGTTACTGTAGCTATAGGTGTTCTCATTGGCTTGACATTCTCCATCCAAAACTTCATTAGCAATTCCTTCAGATACTTGGATTGGTTGAGAAAGATATCATCATCACACTGCCTGATTTGCAATCCAAGGAATAAGTTGAGTTCACCCATCATGGACATTTCAAATTCTCCCTGCATTAGCTTAGAAAAATTTCTGTAAAGAGATTCATTAGTAGTACCAAATATAATATCATCAACATAGATTTGAACAATAAGTAAATCTTTATTTTCTTTCTTGGTAAATAAAGTTGTATCTACTTTTCCTAATCCCTTTTCAGTCAGAAAATTACTTAATCTTTCATACCATGCTCTAGGGGCTTGTTTTAGACCGTAAAGAGTTTTCTTCAGTTTATAAACAGGGTTCGGTTTTGCAAAGTACTCAAAACTTGGAGGTTGATTTACGTAAACCTCTTCCATGATATATCTATTTAGAAAAGCACTCTTCACATCCATTTGATACAACAAAATATTTTTCATGCATGCATATGCTAATAGAATTCTAATTGCTTCTAATCTAGCTACTGGAGCAAAGGTTTCCTCAAAATTAATACCTTCTTCTTGATTATATCCTTTAGCAACCAGTCTAGCTTTATTTCTGATTATTAATCCTGATTCATCAAGTTTATTTCTAAAAACTCATTTGGTGCCAATGACAGGATGATTTTTGGGTCTAGGCACTAAATCTCAAACTTGATTTCTTTCAAACTGATTTAATTCATCTTGCATAGCCAAAATCCAATATTCATCAGTTAAGGCTTCCTCAGTGTATTTAGGTTCAATTTGTGAGATGAAGGCATAGTTAATCATTTAATCCCTTAACTGTTTTCTGGTTCTAACTCTCTCTTGAACATTCCCTATCACCTGATCAACAGGATGATTTCTTTGATATCTCCAAGCTTTAGGGAGTTCTTGAGACATTTCTTCATTATTTTCTTCTTCAAAATCTCTCTCCTGAATATCTTCCTCTATGTTAATAGATTCAAATATTTTTGGAGGTTCAATTTTACCTTCATCAGAGAATCTAATTTTTTAAGGTTTGAGACAAGATCATTCTCATCAGTAGCATGTTTGGAAGCAGTTTCATTTTCAATAAATACTACATGCACAGATTCTTCTACTAAATTAGACTTTTTATTAAAAACTCTTTATGCTTTACTTCTACTAGAATAGCCCAGAAATATACCTTCATTAGATATGGCATCAAACTTACCCAAATTTTCCTTCCTATTATTGTGAATGAAGCACTTGCAGACAAACCCATAGAGATGTGAGAGATTTGGCTTTCTTCCTATGTACAGCTTATAAGGAGTCTTCCCAAGGATTGGTTTGATGTAGGCTCTATTTATGATGTAGCTTGCTGTATCCACTGCATCAATCAAAAATACTTGAGAGAGTTCCTTTTCATTCAGCATAGCTCTAGTCATCTCTCTAATTTTTCTGTTCTTCCTTTCTACTACTTCATTCTGTTGAGGAGTTCTTGAAGCTGAGAAGCTGTGATCAATTCCATGCTCATTACAATTCTCCAGAAAGTACGAGTTCTCAAACTCTCCTCCATGATCTGACCTGATAGACACAATAGAAATACCCTTCTCATTTTGCACTTTCTTGGCTAAGGTTACAAATGCATCAAAGGTATCACTTTTAGAGGAAAAAAACAATGTCTATGTAAATCTAGAGTAATCATCCACAATTACAAGCACATACAGATTTCCACCAATGCTTTTTACCCTAGATGGACTAATTAAATCCATATGCAGTAGTTCTAGTGGTCTACTTGTGGTTACTATGTTTTTGGGTTTAAAAGAAGATTTAGTTTGTTTTCCTCTTAGGCATGCATCACATTCTTTGTCTTTTTCAAAAGTAATTTTTGGCAGGCCAGTGACTAACTCATTTTTAACCAGTTTTGAAAGCTGATTCATATTAATATGAACTAATCTTCTATGCCACAACTAACTATCATTATCCTGACTAATCAAGCAAATAGAATCTAAGGGAGGAAGTTCATCAAGATCAATAGTATAGCAGTTACCATCTCTTTGAGCTTTAAGGATTACTTTGTGATCACTTTTTCTTATGGTTAGGCAGAACTTTGAGTTAAACAGTACTCAGTTTCCTTTGTCACATGTTTGACTCACACTTAGCAGATTATGGTTGAGGCCAATCACAAACAGCACCTCTTCAATGGATGTTTCAGGATTTTTACCCACAATGCCAATGCCAACTATTCTGCCATATTGATCACCTTCAAATGTCACCTTTCCTCCTTTCTTGTCTCTAATGGTGATGAACTTCTCTTTATCACCGGTCATGTGACTTGAGCAAGCACTGTCCATATACCATTTATTGTTCTTTCTAACTTTAAGACAAACTTGCAAAACAAAGTTCATATTTTCTTTTTAGGTACCCAAATTTGCTTGAGTCCTTTTCTGTCAATGGTCTTTTTCTTAGATACAGATGTACTTTTGAGAACCCATTTAACCTTCCTGTCAAGTCCATTTTTCTTTATAGCACATGAACTAGAAATATGCCCATTTTTGTTACAGAAATGACAGGTGGTAAAGGGACTGCTGGATTGAGATGCAGGAAGAAAGTAATGCAGATAATACTTTTGTTTTGCATGCCTAGGTTGATCATAAGATTCAATATGCTGAGAATTATGTTCTTTCTTTTTATTGCCACTAGCATGCACAAAATGTCTCATATATGCATTCTGATTCCTTTTCTTAATCTTTTCTTTGACTACACAAGAATCATAGCCAAATCTAGCCCTTCCCTGTGATATTCTTTGACTTCCCATTAAAGCAAACAACATATCTTTACCTTTAGTAAGCCTAGACATGTTTTTCACTAGATAGTCATTGGTTTGCTTTAGTTCAATGCATGATTTATAGCACGCAAATTCAGCAATAGGTAGAGAAGTAATTTCAGAGACGTTGCATTGAGATTCTAGTTTGTTAATCTTTTTCTTAGCTTGCTTTAATTCTTTAGCAACCTTAACAAACTCATCATACAGCTCATGAAATGCATCCAGTAATTCAGAATAGGAAGGTTCAGATTCATATACCTCATCCTCTTGATTACTGCTGCTTAGGATTTCAGCTTCTTCAGAGGCAAGTGCCATGAGACATATGTTGGCAATTTCATCTTCATCATCTACTTCTTCATCTGAGCTATTGCCCCATATTAATGAGATGTAAGCTCTTTTCTTTTTGCCTTTGTCTACAGCTTTCTTTTCTTTTTCTTGCTTTTTAAGGAATTGTGGACAATCTCATTTGATATGTCCTTATTTTTTGCACTCATAGCAGATGATAGGTTCTTTTGCTTTTCTTTTGCTATCTTCAGCTACTCCTTTCTTGAAGATCTTCTTGTTTCCCTTTTTGCTGTAAAATCTTCCAAATTTTTTAACCATCATAGCCAGAGTTTCTTCATCTAGCTCATCTTCATTGTCAGATTCTTCTTCTTTCTCCTCAGCAGCTTTCAGAGCAAGACCTTTCTTCTTTCTGTCTTGTCCAGCCTCCTTGAGAGCCTTCATTTTTCCTTCATACTCCTCGAGGCTGCCAAAGAGAGCTGTGACAGAGGCCATTGATTCTCCTCTGGCTTCCTCTATTGCTGTTACTTTGGGTTGCCATTCTAGAGGGAGAGCTCTGAGGATCTTTCTTACTTTTTCAGTTTGAGTGTATTCCTTTCCCAAACTCTTCAGTTGATTCACAATGAGGGTGAATCTCTTCTGTAGCTCTTTTACACTTTCTCCTTCAGCCATTCTGAAGCTTTCGTATTCGCCTATGCATGTATTCAGTTTGTTTTCCCTGACTCCAGTTGTTCCTTCATGAGTTATTTGCAAGGTATCCCACATTTCTTTGGTAGTGGAACATTGAGAGACTCTGTAGAATTCGTCTTGATTCAAAGCACTGACTAAACAGTGTTTTGCCTTGAAGTTCAGCAAGACTCTTCTTCTATCTTCCTCATTCCATTCAATTTCTGGCTTCTTTATGTATTTTCCATCATCTTCCAAAGCCATTGGGACAAAATCTCCCTTCTGAATGACTAACCAAATATCCAGATCAATTGACTGGAGATAGATTTGCATCCTCATCTTCTAGTACCTATAGTGTTCTCCACTGAAGCCAGGTGGTCTATTTGTGTTGTTGCCCTCTGGTAGTATGCTTTCTCTAAAACCAGCCATTTTAATTCTCGGACTGTGAAATCCTTTGATTAGGAATCCGAGCTCTGATACCACTTGTTAGTTAGGCTGGCTTCCCAAGAGGGAGTGAATTGGGAAGCTTGAAAATTTTCTGCAAAATGTCAAGAAAGTGAAGAAAGCAAAGTATAGAAGGTAAAACAGAGTATAAGTAAATAAATTGTAAAAGTTGCAGTAAAGAGAAGAAAACTCAGATATTTATCCTGGTTCGGTCTCTCCACTTGACCTACGTCCAGTCCCCAAGTCACCACTTGAGATTTTCTACTATTCTGCAAGAATTCAGTGGGCTTCTTGCAAATGCCTCAGTACAAAGATGATGCTCTGTTTCTAGAGCTCACTTATTTACTCTATGCACTCTTACAAAGTGCTTCTCAATCCCTTGTGATATTCCCTCACAAGAAAATCCTTCTTCCAGATGAAGATAAGATTAATTACAAGGATTAAACTCTCTTAAACAGAGTAAATATGAAAGTTGGAGTACAAAATATTGAAGTGAGAGAGTAAGAGACTTTGAGTAGATGATTTGGCAAAGTTTCAGTATATACAATATTAAAATCGTTACCCACAACTTCAAATGATGTTATATTTATAGATTTAGGTCTCAAATATCCGTTAGAGACAAAATCTATCCGTTAAAGAAGTTATCTAACGGTTACTCTGAAAAACTATCCGTTAACCAACCGTATTTAATGCTTCTGACACTCTGAAATTCGAATTTCAGTTGGTCAACAAACGAATTTCACAAAAACCAAAGGTTAACATCGCCAACATTGAATGCCCGAAGTTTGTCTGTCATGAAGTGAAATTCGAATTTTGATATTTTGAAAATGTTTCTATGTTGTGACATACGAATTTTCAAGTAGAAAGTTTTTCTGTTAAGTGTGAACAGTTTTTTCAATTTGCTGCAGTGCCTTTGAAATTCGGATTTTGGAACCCTAAAATTCGTCTATCCGTAGCTGGTTTATAAGACACAGTAGTTCATATTATTCAAAATTCGAATTTTCAAAGGGCAAAGTTCGTCTGTCAGAGAGAACTCTTTTCAGACTAACTTCAACATTCGAATTTATAAATACTGTCATTCGTATGTCAACATGTCATTGTAACAAACTCAGAAGCTTAGTTTCTGAAATTTGAATTTTCATGTTTAAAGTTCGTCTATCAGTGAGCAATTTTGAAATCCAATCCAAACTTGGTTTCAGATGAACTTTGACATAATTTTAGACGAATTTCTTTAGTTTTCATAAGTTACATTTTGTCTGAAATTCGAATTTTCAAAACCTAAAGTTTGTCTGTTACTGAAAGCTTCTTTCAGACACTTATTAAAATTCAAATTTTCTCAAGTCAAAATTTGTTTGTCAGAGAAGCTTCTCTTCAGACTTATTCATTTTCAATACGAAGTTCGAATTTCCAAAGCCAAAGTTCGAATTTTTACTATGACAGATTAGTTTTAACCTTTCAAACTTCGTCTGTTGGTGAGTGCTTTTCAAATATTCCATGATTTAACATAGAATCAAGGTTTTAAAACATCTTTTCACCAAACCAAAGTCTTTTACTCAAATAAAACACTACTAATCATCCTACATCTATTTTTGCACAGATTTATCCAGAATTTCTTCACTTGAAACCTTTTGGACACCTTTGATATCTTTATTCCAAGCTATTGAAGGTTGATTTGGAATCATCAAAACTCTTGATTCAACAAAGTTGTGATCAATTCCATGCTCATCACAATACTCCAGGAAGTATGAATTTTCAAACTCTCCTCCATGATCAGACCTGATAGATACAATAGAAATACCTTTCTCATTTTGCACTTTCTTACCTAAGGTTACAAATGCATCAAACGTATCACTTTTAGAAGAAAGAAACAATGTCCAAGTAAATCTAAAGTAATCATCCACAATTATAAGAACATACAGATTTCCAACAATGCTCTTAACTCTAGATGGTCCTATCATATCCATATGTAATAGTTACAGAGGTCTAGATATGGTGACTACGTTTTTAGATTTAAATGATGATTTAGTTTGTTTTCCTCTTAGGCATGCATCACATTTTTTATCTTTTTCAAAGGAAATTTTTGGTAGGCCAGTGACTAACTCATTTTTAACCAGTTTTAATAGTTGATTCATGTTAACATGTGCTAATCTTCTATACCACAACCAACTATCATTATCCTAACTAATCAAACATACAGAATCTAAGGGAGGAAGTTTATCAAGATCAATAACATAACAGTTACCATCCCTTTGAGCCTTGAGGATTACTTTATGATCACTGTTTTGGATTACTAGGCCGAACTTTGAGTCAAACAGTACCCAGTTTCCTTTGTCACATGTTTGACTCACGCTTAGCAGATTATGGTTAAGACCAATTACAAACAGCACCTCTTCAATGGATGTTTCAGGATTCTTGCCCACAATACCAATGCTAACTATTTTGCCATATTGATCATCTCCAAATGTCACCTTTCCTCTTTTCTTGTCTTTAAGGGTGATGAACTTCTCCTTATCATAAGGAGTTTTCCCAAGAATTGGTCTGATGTAGGCTCTGTTTATGATGTAGCTTGCTATATTTATTGCATCAGTCCAGAATACTTGAGAGAGTTCCTTTTCATTCAATATTGCTCTTACCATCTCTCCAATTGTTTTATTCTTCCTTTCCACACTCTATTTTGTTGAGGAGTTCTTGGAGCTGAGATGTTGTGATCAATTCCATGCTTATCACAATACTCCAGAAAGTATGAATTTTCAAACTCTCCTCCATGATCAGACCTGATAGATACAATAAAAATATCTTTCTCATTTTGCACTTTCTTACCTAAGGTTACAAATGCATCAAACATATCACTTTTAGAAGAAAGAAACAATGTCCAGGTAAATCTAGAGTAATCATCCATAATTATAAGAACATACAGACTTCCACCAATACTCTTAACTCTAGATGGTCCTATCAGATCCATATGTAATAGTTACAGAGGTCTAGATATGGTGATTATGTTTTTAGATTTAAGTGATGATTTAGTTTGTTTTCCTCTTTGGAATTCATCACATTCTTTATCTTTTTCAAAAGAAATTTTTGGTAGGCCAGTGACTAACTTATTTTTAACCAGTTTTGATATTGATTCATGTTAACATGTGCTAATCTTCTATACCACAACCAATTATCATTATCCTAACTAATCAAACATACAGAATCTAAGGGAGAAAGTTCATCAAGATCAATAGCATAACAGTTACCATCCTTTTGAGCCTTGAGGATTACTTTGTGATCACTTTTTTGGATGACTAGGTAGAACTTTGAGTCAAACAGTACCCAGTTTCCTTTGTCACATGTCTGACTCACGCTTAGCAGATTGTGGTTGAGACCAATTACAAACAGCACCTCTTCAATGGATGTTTCAAGATTCTTGCCCACAATGCCAATGCCAACTATTTTACCATATTGATCACCTCCAAATGTCACCTTTCCTCCTTTCTTGTCTCTAAGGGTGATGAACTTTTCCTTATCACCAGTCATATGATTTGAGCAAGTACTGTCCATATACCATTTATTGTTCTTTCTAGCTTTAAGACAAATATGCAAAACAAAGTTCATATTTTCTTTTCAGGTACCTAAATTTGCTTGGGTCATTTTCTGTCAGTAGTATTTTCCCTAGATACAGATGTACCTTTGGGAATCCATTTAACCTTCCTATCAAGTCCATTATTCTTTAAAGTACATGAACTGGAAATATGTCTCTTCTTGTTACAGAAATGACAGGTTGTAAAGGGACTGCTGGATTGAGATGCAGGAAGAAAGCAGTGCAGATAATATTTTTATTTTATATGCTTTGGTTGATCATAGGATTCAATATGTTGTGTAATATGATCTTTCTTTTTACTGCCACTAGCATGCACAAAGTATCTCATATACACATTTTGATTTTTCTTCCTAAACTTTTCTTTTACTGCACAAGGATTATAGCCAAGTCCAACCTTTTCCTGTGTTATTCTCTAACTTCCCATTAAGGTAAATAACATATCTTTTCCTCTAGTAAGGCTAGACATGCTTTTCACCAGATAGTCATTGTTTGCTTTAATTCAATGTATGATTTACAACAAGCAGATTCAGCAATATGCAGATAAGCAGTTTCAAAGATGTTATGCTGAGATTTTAACTTGTTAATCTTTCTATTAGCTTATTTAAGTTCTTTGGCAGTCTTAATGAACTCATCATGCAATTCATGAAATGCATCCAGTAATTCAGAATAGGAAGGTTCAGATTCATATACCTCATCTTCCTGATCACTGTTAGATGGGATTTCAGCTTTTTTAGATGCAAGTGCCATTAGACAGATGTTAGCAATTTCATCTTCTTCTTCATCTGAACTGTTGCCCTAAATTGATGAGATGTACGCTCTTTTCTTCTTGCCTTTGTCTGCAGCTTTCTTTTCTTTTTCTTGTTTCTTGAGGAATTGTGGACAATCCCATTTGATATGTCCATGCTTCTTGCATTCTTAGCAAGTGATAGGTTCTTTTCCTTCTTTCTTGCTATCTTCAGCTGCTCCTTTCTTGAAGAATTTCTTGTTTCTTTTCTTGTTGTAAAATCTTTTAAATTTTCTGACCATCATAGTCAGAGTTTCTTCATTTAGCTCATCTCTATCATTAGATTCTTCTTCTTTCTCCTCAGCAGCTTTCAGAGCAAGACCCTTCTTCTTTATGTCTTGACCTGCCTCCTTAAGAGCCTTTATCTTTCCCTCATATTCTTTGAGACTACCAAAGAGGGCTATGACAGAGGCCATTGATTATCCTCTGACTTCTTCTATTGTAGTTACTTTGGGTTGACATTCCAGAGGAAGAGCTCTGAGGATCTTTCTGACTTTCTCTGTCTGAGTGTACTTCTTGCCAAGACTTTTCAATTGATTCACGATGAGGGTGAATCTCTTTTGCAATTCTTTAACACTCTCTTCTTCAACCATTCTGAAGCTCTCGTATTCTCCTATGCAGGAGTTCAATTTTTTTTATCTAACTCCAAATGTTCCTTCATGAGTAATTTCCAAGGTGTCCCACATATCCTTGGCTGTAGAGCATTGTGAGACCTTGTAGAATTCATCTTGATTTAATGCACTAACCAAACAATGTTTTGCCTTGAAGTTCAACAAGACTCTCCTTCTATATTCCTCATTACATTCAGCTTCTGGCTTTTCTCTGTACTTCCCATCATCCTGCAATACCATTGGGACAAAATCTCCCTTCTAGATGATGGACCAGATGTCTATATCAATGGACTGGAGATAGATTTGCATCCTCATCTTCCAGTATCCATAGTATTCTCCACTGAAGCCAGGTGGTCTATTTGTATTGTTTCCCCCTGGTAGTATGCTTTCTCCAAAGTCAGCCATTGTATTTCTCGGACTATTAAATCCTTTGATTAGGAAACCGGACTCTGATACCACTTGTTAGATATGCTTACTTCCCAAGAGGGGGGTGAATTGGGAAGATTAAAATTTTCTGCAAAATTTAAGAAAATGAGGAAAGCAAAGGTGATCGTAAAATAGAGTATAAATGAATAATCAGTAAAAGCAATAATAGAGAATGGAAGACACATATGTTTTTCCTGGTTCGGTCTCTCAATCTTGATCTACATCCAGTCCTCAAGCCACCATTTGAGATTTTCCACTATCTTGCAAGAATTTAGTGGGTTTCTTGTAAATGTCATATTACAGCGTTGATGCTCTGGTTTTAGAATTCACACTTTCTCTCTCTTTGTATTCTAGCTAAGTGCTTCCCCAATCCCTTGTAATATCCCTTCACAAGAAAATCTTTCTTCCAGATGAAGATAAGATTATTTACAATGAATAAACTCTCTTAATCAGAGTATATATGAAAGTTGAAGTACAAATATTGAAGTATAAGAGAGTAAGAGACTTTGAGTAGATGATTTGGCAGGATTTCAATATATACAAAGTTAAAATCATTTCCCACAACTTCAAATGATGATATATTTATAGATTTAGGTCTTAACTATACGTTAGAGACAAAATTTATCTGTTGGAGAAGTTACCTAACGGTTACTCTGAAAAACTATCCATTCACTAACCGCATTTAATGCTCTTGACACTCAAAGTTTGAATTTCGGTTGGTCAACAGACGAATTTCACAGAGACCCAAAGCTAAAAACTTCAACGTTAAACTTTCGAAGTTTGTCTATTCATGAAGCAAAGTTCGAATTTTGATCTTTGAAAAATGTTTCTATGTTAGAACATACGAATTTTCAAGTTTAAAATTCTTCTGGAAAGTATGAACAGTTGTTCCATTTTACTTTAGTGCCTTCAAAATTTGAATTTTGATACTCAAAATTCATCTGTCAGTGGGCAGTTCAATAAGACACAATAGTTCATCTATTCGAAATTTAAATTTTCAAAATGCAAAGTTTGTCTGTCAGAGATGCCTCTTTTCAGACTTAATACTAAGTTTGAATTTTTGAATACTACCATTCATATGTCAATATATCATTATAACAGACGCACAAACTTTGTTTCTGAAATTCGAATTTTCATGTTCAAAGTTCGTCTATCAGTGAGTCATTTTGATGTTCTTTCCAAACTCAGTTTTCAGATGAATTTTGACATATTCTCAGATGAATTTTTCATTTTTTATAAGTTGTATTATGTAACACCTCCTTTATAGGCCCATTTCCCACGTATTTAACCATGCTAAAGTCTATTTATATCATAGTAGGATCTTGAATCACAATAAATGGCATAACAAAATTTTCCCAATTTTGGCACTATTCATTTAATCTAATTCATTTATTCCAATTAAACTTTGGAAATTCATAACTAAATCAATAAAAATCATATGCATGTGATTCAAGTCTCCATGTGTATCTTAAAACATTATTTACATGGGAAAAATATCAATCAGAGCAATTATTTGGCCAATTTGTACCGTAAATTTCGTGAATTTCTACCATTCATATGGTCAATTTCAGAAATTCCAGTTTTCTGGGCTAACTTTAAAAATTCACTATAAATCTTACACTCATCCTATTTGAGTGATCTTTGGACCACATGAAAGCTATTTCTATCTAGTTTTTAAACATAGATAACATTCATACTTTATACATCAACAAGCCCATACTGTAGCTCCTTCATTTGGTAGTGGTCAGAATGACCATTTGTATCCTTATACTTACAATACAAAAATTGTAAGATATTTACATGACCATAATTCAACTTCATATCATGCCACACCTTAGCTAGAACTTAAAGGAACATTAAAATATTGAAGAAACTCATTTATTCTCACATTTACCAATTTATGCAATAGATCAAAACTCATGGCCGATGCCTTATATATCACGTTAATGGCCAAAGTCTTTCTCCTTTCCTTTCTCTTCCTTGGTGGACTTGCCATTGTTGCTACCTATTCATGGTTAATATTTGGGAGGGTGAGATTCAAAGAATATCAGTAGTTAACACTCAACATTCCATCACATCATCACATTAAACATAAAAATATCAAGATAACACATTTTGCATACCTTAACACACTTTGAATGCATTATCACATTTGTGTCATATGAATTCATAAAAATTTTGGCAGAGTTTCGTTTTGACAAATGGATATCCCGGGGTCTCAATGCCCCTCCAACAACTCAGCCAATACACATAAATCATCTCAAAACATCATTGCAATCATATGACAAGGCATAAAACACATTTAGACAAACATGATAACATAATGCTAGTATAGGAAATTAACTACCTTATGATGCTCCCTTGCTTTCCAAACTTGGTCTACCACTTTTTGAGCTTTCCACAACCTTCTTGAACCTATCCACATCATCATTGAACCAATTTATCCATTGGTTTTTCGGAATTACACAATACTTTATACACTAAAATCCAAATTTTACACTTTGTTTTCCTTTGCTTTTTCTTTGTACAACATACTTGTTCCTAAGGTTTTGGACCATGGGGAATCCATTTTTGAGGTCAAAATCATGAAATTCCAACTCTAAATACCTCCCCTGTTCTGGCCGAAATTATCTCATAGTGATTAAAAAAAATTTCCTTCAAATCACTCCAAACCTTCCATGGATTCATGCTTCTAGTGTCTAGTCTATGCTTTCCCTTAAGTTTCATGGTCCAAAACTCATTCCTATGCTAAAACCCAATTTGGCTGAAACCCTAAGGTGTAAAGGAAGAAAACTAAATCATAAATCATGCTTTAAAAACCATGGATAGTAAGCTTAGGGTAGTAACATAAAAGCTTACCGATTGGTTTTTCAATTTTGCTTTGACTCCTCTTCCTTTTCTTCCTCTTTTTCTCCTTCCTTTTCTTGCGTTTTCTTCCTCTGGTTTGGCTACTGGTTCACGCGTGAAAATGCAGAGGAAAGAAGGTAATTAAATGACTTAATCATGTGGTTAACATTATGGCTAATCATGGTTAATTAACAAAAGTAACCATGATTACTTTTTGATCTCCTTCTTCAAGAAGTTTGTGTTCAAAAATCATTAAATAATTTGGACAATTGGCTGTAGCAACTCACGCATGAGAGAGAGAAAAATGTGTCCAAAAATTGTCCAATTTTCTTGATCCAGATACACCTCAATCTGGATATTTTTTAATCGTACCGATAAAATCGTTTTTACAATAATTTAACATTTTTGGGATACAGGACTATTCTAATTTTATTTTTATATTTTCATAATTATCCTGTCCCAAATGGTATCTGTGTATGGCCCATATCCAGACCCGATTTCTTTTTAACTATCGGTAGGGCCCACAGTTTACTTTATCGGTTTACTGTTACTTTTGGACACTCGGCACTGATTATTTTTTTATTCTTGAACATTAACCCTTAGTGCCATATACCATTGGACTTCTTTTATCGAGAGCTTCGTTTTGACAGTAATTTTGCATATTTACAAAATAACTCTTGACCCGGGATTAATTATAATTTCTGAAACTTTCGGGTCATTAATTGTAATTTTTCCCAAAACTTTTTATTTCTTTCCCCCGTTCAATGGTTTTGGGACATGGATGTACTTTTCATAATTCTTTGGGGGAAAAATAAATTTTTTTTATTTTTCTATTCAACTAGGAAAAATGACCTCTTTGTCCTTTTGTACGCAAAACGATATTTGTCCATTTTTGTAAAATCTCTATACATTTCTACATATTTTAGCTTTCTTAGGATGTTACATATTATGTCTGAAATTCAAATTTTTAAGAGTCAAAGTTCGTCTGTTAGAGAAAGCTCTTTTCAGACTTGTTCATTTTCAATATGAAATTTGAATTTTCAAAGCCAAAGTTCGAATTTTCAAAACAGCATATCAGTATAAATGTTTCAACCTTCGTCTGTTAATGAGTGTTTTTAAAATATTCCATGGATTAACATAGAATCATAATTTTAAAACATCTTTTTGCCAATTCAAAGTCTTTTACTCAATTTAAAAGTAGATTCTACATCTATTCTTGTGCTGATTTTTCTTGAATTTCTCCACTTGAGATCATTTGTGCACCTTTGATATCTTCTTTTCAAGCTCTGTAAAGTTGGTTTGGAATCATCAAAACACTTGATTCAACAGGGTCAGCCCAAAAAACCCGTGTTCTTTTTTTTCTCTTTCTTTTTTTGTTTAATTAATAAAAAATGTATATTATTTTATAATTAATAATGTATAAATTGTAAAATTTAAATATTATATTAATTTTTAGTAAATAATAATAATAATTAGTTGTATTAATTTAAAAAATTATATGAAATTTTTTTTAAAAAAATAATAATATTTGAAAAGTATGGGTCCGTGGGTCCCCGCAATGTATGGGCTCGAGCTTTTAAAGCTGAGCCCATGCATTAATCTGGGCTTTTTGGCCAAGCCCACTTTGGGCCCGGCTCAACCCAGATTGACAGTACTAAGCGCAACAACCACCAAAGAAGTGCATTTGCTAGTTATTCCGAATGTTGAGAAAACTAGATAGGTGATCGGACCATTTCAAAGTTTAATGGATTGATGGTGTTGAATTGGGTTGGATCAACCATGATTAATAACTATTATAAAAATAAAAATAGTATAAAAATAGTAAAAATTGAAAAAAAAAAGAGTTAAAGAATAGGAAAAGTATAAATTTTTGTTGTCAATCACTTTTAAAAGTCATATTAAAATTAAATTAAAATGATTAATTTTACAAATAAAATATAAATAAATAATAGATATTACAAAGAATAAAATAATGTTATCATATAAAAAAGATGTAAGAAATAAAATACAAAAATAAGTAAATATTGAAAAAAAAAAGTATCAAAAGATGAAAAAGCGCATACATCCTTATTATCAAACACCTGAATCATATTAAAGTTAAATTAAAATAATTAAGATTAAAAAATACAATAAATAATTTGAAGCACAAAAATAAGAAATCTGTATTTATATTAAAAAAATACATTAACAAAATCATCAAACATCAATAAAAAAAAAAGAAAAAGAAATTGGTGTTGGGAACAAGTCCCGTATGAGAGTAGAAACAGTGGTAGAGGTCGGTGCCCATATAATGGAAGGGCATCACAGTCACCCATGGCTGGCATTGAAAGTGTGAAATTCACAAGCAATGGCCCCGTTGAGTGTTTGGTAGGCTTGCATGGTCCATGGGCTTAGTATAACGTTTTGTCTTTTAACAATTCTGTGTATAGGTTCAGTAAATATATATATTTTTTAGCATTTGGTTGTCCCATTTTTTCCTTTAAACTGGTTCAGGTTGGATTTGTCAATTTATTACCGGTCTAGGCTTGATCATTTGTTATATATGAGTTTTGAATTGGACAACTGATTAGTTTCCAATTGAATCAATTGATTCAATCTGGTTCTCATAATATTGGTAATTTCTTATTTCTTCTTTTTATCTTCAAAGAAAATGATTCTATAATACATTATATAAGCTTATTTACCCTCTACCCCACCTCTTTTTTTTTTCTTGTAATTAAAATACCTGTAGGAAACATAAAGACAAAAACACATCACATACGGCACTCATTCATATCTTATCTCACCCTTCAAAAACAACCATTCATCTTACCCCAAATTGAATCACAACTAAATTTGTTCACTTCTCTTAATTTTTTAAACATATCCAAAAACATGTTACAATCTTAAAGGTGGAGGTAATTTCTTAAGTAAAATTTCACTTCACATTTTATAGAGAAACCATTATGTGGCAAACATTATCATTCATTTAAGATATGTTTGGTAGGTGGGAAAGTTCTTTCTAGAAAGATAATGAAAAAGGGAATTCCTAACTAAACATGTCTAGTACATCGGAATATGGATTATTGGGAAAGTTACTTTCCTAAAATCATAGGAAAATGACTTAAAAAAAGTTGAGAAAAGGTATGCTTTCCCATGAGAACAAATTTGTTTAGAAAATAATATTTAATAAATAATTTAAATTATAATCCCAACATTTTTATGAAAAGAAATAGATCTTTTTAACTAAATATACCAAACATGATTTGGGTTAGGAAATGAAGTTTTTGTAAAAGCTCTTTCTCATTCACATTTTCATTTTCGTTCCTATTACCATCTTCATATTGTACTAAACATATCCTTAAAATTTAATAATAATGATGTGATAACCCACAAGTTAAAAACCATTTATTTTTTTATATTTTGAAAAAAAATCTTCCTATGCCGACAAAAAAATAAGAACAAGAAATAGGAGAAAATAAAATGTACAGAACATGCCTATAACTTAAAAGCTATGATACACATATATGATATGAATATTGAATTCGATATGTTAATATGATCAAATCTAAAAATATAAGATACGGTACTTCTAAGATATATATATATATAATAATCCATAAAACATAAGAAATGTAATTGCAATAAAAAATTTAAATTAAGAACATACTTATAGTCCTTTAATAATATTGAATATAAAGTAAAAATAGATAAAATTATTATCAATTTGCCCACTATCCAGTTCATACTAAAAGAAATAGTATCAATTGCATTTCCTTAATCATCATCATCTGTAGATAAGACATTTTTCACTATAAAAGAAAATATAACATAATATTTGTTGGAGTAGTTCTTATGATAAAAAATATATTCCTAATTTTTTAACCCATAGATAAATATAATATTTATTTGAATTTCTAAACAAAATTAATAAATTGTATATTGTTGTGAAATAAAGTAAAGAACAGAGAGAATAAAGTAGAGAATAAAGACAATTTGAGAAAAAAGAAAATATGAGGAGCCAAAAGTATATCTCTATTATTCAGTCATCAAAAAAGTATTTATACAAGAAACATAACCCTACAAAGGATAATAATCCTTTAATTAATTAAATAAAATAAAAAGGGAAAAATGATTCAATCCTAGGTAAAGAGTACAATAGATAGATATCTAAAATCTTCATAACACTTCCCCTTAGATGTCCATGATCAAAAGAATGTGCTTTGTTAGAAAATTTACTAGGGAAAATCCTATGAGACAAAAACTTAGTGAACAAAAAAAGTATATCATTTTTTGTATACGCTATAAAATATTACCTTATTAAAAACCTTATCAAGAAAGTTCAATGGGAAAAACCATGGTTAAAAAAGTATTAATTAAAATCATTGAGTCGACAAAATTCAATATTATACACAAGCTTCTCAAATAATACAGTAAGAAGCACTTTGATAAACAGGTCAGGTAGGTTGTTATATGAACAGATTTGCTGAATGTCTATATCACCATTCATTTGAAAATTATGAGTGAACAAACATTTTGATGATATATGTTTTATTTTGTGTCAGTTAATATACTCCTCATTTATTTGGACAATGCATATAGTATTATTTTCATATAAGATTGTCGAGATTATTTTTCCTAAAAATAAACTACAAGTCTCTTCCATGTATTGAATCAAACCTCTCAACCAAATACATTCTCTATTTATCTCATACAATGCCAAAATTCTAGCATGATTAGGCAATGTGGTAGATATAGTCTATTTCATAGATTGCCATAAAATAGTGATGCCACTAAATGTAAATACATAGCTAGTTTGTGATTGACTATTACAAGGATCAGACAAATATCTTACATCTGTATAACTAATCAAGTTTAATTTGAGTTCATTTGAATAAAATAAACCTATATTTATGGTACATTTAAGGTAGCGAAGTATATGCTTAAACCCAGTTTAATGTCTTTATGTAGGTGAAAAACTGTACCTTGTTAATAAATTAATGGTAAATGATATATCCGGTCGTGTATGACTAGCAAAAGACAACAATGTTTCGATTGCATTGAGATATGATACTTCATGACGAAGTAATTCTTCATTCATTTTTTAAGGTCTAAAAGAATATTTGTTCATATCTAGTGACTTTACCACCATTGGGTGTATAATGGATAAGATTTGTTCATATAAAACCGTTGTAACACCTTTTTGTTATATAGGCTTCTAGATGCACTAAAATTCCATTCTTTAGATACTCAATATATAAACCGAGATAAAATTTAATTCTTTTTAAATATTTCATTTTGAACTTTTTTAAACAATCAACTGCTTTTTGAAATTCTTTAGGAGTTTCAATAATATTTAAATTATTCACATAAATAGGAATTATAGCAAACTTTAATTTATTTTCTTTTATAAATACACCTGGGCAAATCGAGTCACTTTTATAACTTTATTTCAACAAAAAATTCACTAAAAAGATTATACCACTTACATCTTTTAGACATTGTAAATCTTTTTGGGATTTTCATATATATTTTACTAAATTTATAAAATTTTGCCATTGAAACTTGAAATTAAAATTTGAATATTGTCGCATCTAAATAATATATAAAGAACATAATGATAAATATTTTTTAATAAAAGAATATGTACATTTATGGCTTTGAATAAAGAAGCAATGTAACAAATAAAAAGGTAAAAACTAAATTGTGAATAATTTCAAATTTCTTTTTATACTCTATGATGGTAGTTTCAAGATTTGTTTTATATTTTATGTGTATATTTTTATGATCACTTTATATATAATAACTTTATGATCCACTTTGTATTTTATATGGATTACTTCATAATCCACTTTATGTTTTATGTAGATTATTTTATGATTCACTTTGTAGAGAAATTAAATTGTGCCACATATTTTTAGATGTGACATCTCAATTAAATTGTTTTAAGTGTAGAAAACTTCAAGATCTATTTTATACTTCATGTAAATAACTTGAGGATTCACTTTATATTTTGTGAGGATAATTTTAGAATTTACTTAATAAAGAAATTAAATAGTGCATGTATTTCTAGAGCTGACATTTCATTTAAATTGCTTTATACTTCAGGATACAGTATAACTTTTATTTACTCAAAAGTTAACTCAAAATTATTAAAAATAATTAATTCACAATAAAAGAAGAAGAAGATGAGGAGGAGGAGGAGAAACTTGATAGTATATACTCCTTCTATTTCTTAATATAATGGATAAAAGATAAAATCATACAGATTAAGAAAAATAATAAATTTATCTGAAATATAAAATAATTTCCAAAAATACCTTCATTTAATATTAATAATTTTTACATCATACAATTAATATAAATAAAAAATAATATATTAAGTAGGAATATTTTTTAAAAAAAGTATTAAATATACCCAATAAATTTTTTTTTTCTCTTATATTTTGAAACAGATAAATTTTTCTAATTATCTTTTATATTAAAAAATGAAAAAAATATTTTATTAGCAAGTGAGAAAGTGCAGCTTAAATAATTTGTGTTAACAAAGTGATGGGAAATAAAGTAAATAATAAAGAAAATGAAGTAGATAATATAAAGAATTAGAGAGAGAAAAATTATGAGTTAAAAAGTAAGATTATTTAGCTACCAAAATATTTATATCAGAGCCATAAATAATAGTTTTTTAATTATTTAAATAAGATAAATCTTTAGGTCCCAATTATGTATTGCCGCTTGTATCGTGGAAATATATACGGTGCATCACAGCCAAGAGATGATCATGATTCGAGCGACCGCTGCTTAGGCAATAGCTTGGCAGTAGTCAAAACCTGGGAGAGGCTCACAGGCTTGTACTATCGTGTTGGTTTCATCAGCTAGATTTGGAAAAATGGCGATCCCAGTACCCAATAGACTGTTATTCATAGATGGCGAGTGGAAAGAGCCAGTTCTCAAGAAACGAATTCCCATCATCAACCCTTCCACTGAAGAAAAAATCGGTTGCCTCTCTTTCTCTTCATCTCCAACACTTCATGATCTTATCACTTTCATATCTCAACTCCCAACAATTTCATCACTCGTCTCCTAAACTGATAACCACAATATAGACATTTCTTTTACTTCGTAATTGGTCAGATCATTTCTAATTCTATCACTGATGAGTTCTTAATCTTGGCTTCTTTAGGGGATATCCCGGCTGCCACTTCGGAGGATGTAGAGCTTGCAGTGGCTGCTGCTAGAAGAGCCCTCACCCGGAACAGGGGGTCCGATTGGTCAACGGCTTCGGGGTCGGTTCGGGCTCGCTATATGCGAGCCATTGCTGCTAAGGTTTTTCTCCCCCTCTTTATGAAAAAAGAAAAATTTTGTGGTGTTCTGTTGTTGACTCGCCTGTTTATGAACGTTCTGATCCCTAAGTGGCTTAGTGTCCGATTCCTGCTTTCAGATTAAAGATAGAAAGGATGAACTAGCAAAACTCGAAGCAATGGATTGTGGAAAACCACTGGATGAAGCAGCATGGGACATTGTGAGTGATAGATAACTATCGACATTTGGGAAAACGCTGTCTCCCATGCATGCTTGCTTATGTGGTTATATATGGTTTTATCTAGGATGATGTTGTTGGTTGCTTTGAGTACTATGCTGACCTTGCTGAAGGATTGGATGCAAAGCAAAAGGCTCCTGTATCTCTACCCATGGACACCTTCAAGAGTTATGTTCTTTTGGAGCCCATAGGGGTTGTAGGATTAATTACTCCCTGGTATCTGCTGCTTCTTTAGTTTAACTGCATATGCCCTTTTTTCTGCCTTTCAGTATGTTTGCAGGGCTTTGTGATTACATGAAGCTGTGCATCAATTGTCATCATAATTTTTTGCTGCTTCTTTTTGAGATTTTATAAAAACTAGTGTCTATTTTTGCGTTCCATGTAAGCCTCATAGCTGCAAAGCAAGATTATACATCACCAGACTTGATCTTCTGCCACCGTCTCATTACCTGTTAAATGAATTAAATGAGCAAAAATACTAATTGATCCCACTTCTTAGTTTAACTACCTATTGTTCAGAAACCCTCTTGCTAGCTGCTCAACAATTAGTTAGTAAAGGGTTGATATAATTTATATGGCGTTTAGAATCTCACACCTCATGCCTAACATGCAAAGCATGTGGCAATATAACCTGCTTCTCTTGAATAATAGGCATCTTGTGCTGCTTTGGAATCTTGTTTTGTTGATTTGACGACACAGCAACACCAATCAATTTAGCACCTGTGTTTACTGTGGACTCCCCAAAGCTGTAAACCGCTCAGTCTAAATTATTAATTTTCTGAAATGTCGTGATTTGTCAATTCCTTCATCCTTCCTTTACTCAAATTGCATGAAAGTGCTTACTGTTGGATGGGCTATTGAAATAAAAGCATGTTTGTGTGGATTGTGTTTGTCTTAGCACTTACAGCTTATTTTGATAAGCTAAATTATATAACAAGTTTACTGTATAAGTGATTTTCTGCTTATTTTGAAAAGTGGAAGTAGAAAAATAGGCTGAAAACAATTTATTGAAGCCAGAGGAGTTATTTTGCATGAGCTCATCCATAACACAAGAAATTCTCTATGCTTATGGTGCTGATTCTGCTGAATAAGTGCTAAGCTTCTTAAAAGTAAAATAGATGCCTATCCAAATGTGGCCACAACAAATACTTGTAAATATTGTACCTCAAGTGCTTAAAAACTGGAACGAGGTGCCTTGACCTTCCTTCCTGCCTTAACTCTCTATACTAGTGGATAGGGTGTACGTTGATTTAACTTTTATCTGGTGTCTTGCTTACATTTAGATGCTAGGGGAATATGCTTAGATAGTTGGTAAGTAGGCATTCACAACCCCATTTTGTTGTTTTAAGATGTAACAATGACAAATTGCTTGTGAAATGCTGGAATAGCTAAATATATGACATTAATTTTATGATTCAGGAATTATCCTCTGTTAATGGCTACATGGAAAGTTGCTCCGGCTCTGGCTGCTGGTTGTACTGCAATATTAAAGCCTTCCGAATTGGCATCTGTGTATGTCCTTGTCAAATGTCAACCAATGGAAACTTGTTTCTTTGTTACATCAGTCTGTCATTCTGTATAATTTCCAATTTCAGGACCTGTTTGGAGCTGGCTGATATCTGTAGAGAAGTGGATCTTCCTCCAGGTGTCTTAAATATTCTCACTGGATTAGGCCCTGAAGCTGGTGCTCCTTTGGCATCCCATCCTCATGTGGACAAGGTTCATTTGTCTTTAGCTTGTGGTAGAATTGAAATAATATGTAGCTGTATCTTTTCTGTCTCTGTAACCATTGTCACTATGAGGTCTAAGTTTGTATTGCTTCCATGACATCGTGATTGATATTTAAGTTTGCAACAGATTGCCTTTACTGGAAGCTCTGCAACTGGGAGCAAGATTATGACAGCTGCAGCTCAACTGGTCAAGGTATTTTCAAGCAGAATTATCAGCAAGTTATGAAAACTTTGAATTGTCCTGTTTTGAAAGATAAAGGAGAATGATAAACAGTTGCACTTGCACTCACACTCTAAATTCTTTGTCATATTGTAATATCCATTTTTTGGTTTATTGGCAGCCTGTTTCGCTAGAGCTTGGTGGGAAAAGCCCAATCATTGTTTTTGAGGATGTTGACCTCGATAAGGGTCAGTAATGTTTTAAGTTTAGTTAATTACTTATGGACAGCCTATGGTATTTTGAATTGTGGAATCACATTTCCTTTAGATAGAGACCTATTGTGGATGAGTAAATTTTTGGCATTTAAAACTTTTTGCTAAGTTCAAACAGATACTGGTGTGTAATTTAATATTTTATTGATCCATTGTCCATGATTTTGAACAGCTGCTGAATGGACCCTCTTTGGCTCCTTCTGGACAAATGGTCAAATATGCAGTGCAACATCCCGTCTTATTGTACATGTAAGTTTAATAAATGCTCCATCACAAACAAGAATTAATTTTTGAAGCTCACTTCTATTTTTCTTCCCCTTTTTTTTTTTGCTGAACAAATGGGAAGGATTGTGTCAACAAAGAATAGGATAGAGTTTGATCTAAGAACTTTGGATGCTTTCTGTTGTCTTTTTGATGAGGCAAGATACCTCTATTGTTTCAGGAAAGCATAGCAACAGAATTTCTAAATAGAATTGTGAAGTGGATCAAAAACATCAAAATTTCAGATCCCTTTGAAGAAGGTTGCAGGCTAGGCCCTATTGTTAGTGAAGGGCAGGTATCCTTTTGTTTCTTGTTTATGTTGATTCCTAGATATACATTCAACTTACCTCCACCTCCTCCATTTATTAGAATCATAGGATAATGGCATTATTTATTATTTAAGTAAAAAGGAAAATACATTCTGCATAATCACTATTGCTCTTGTTTTATTACATATTTTCACTTTAAATTTGGAAGCAAAAGAATGAAGTTGAAATTCTTTTGTGTTCTCTGTTGGTTGTTGATGTAAGATGCTCAATTTAATGGAGTTGCCTGCAGGACATTTTTGTCATTGAATGGTTGGCTAATGGCTATATTGTTGGATTTTTTGTTTTGGTGGCTGACAACATTATGTTTGGCATGACTTGGTTTTCCCTCCGGCCTTGTAGTTCAAACTTTCAATTAATTTAAGCATTTATTAGTGTTGAACTAAGATGATGTGGTATCTGATGTTCTGATGATATATTTCAGTATGAAAAAATATTGAAGTTCATTGAAACTGTGAAAAGTGAGGGTGCAACAATTTTGACTGGCGGGTCCCGCCCTGAGGTATGATATAATCCCCTGTTGTATCAATTCTCACAGTTATTATTTCTTCTTATCACAAGATTTGAGTGTTTTTTCAAATAAATGGCAGCATTTAAAGAAGGGATTTTTTGTTGAACCAACCGTTATAACTGATGTGACTACCTCCATGCAAATTTGGAGAGAAGAAGTTTTTGGACCTGTTCTTGCTGTAAAAACGTTTAGTAATGAGGAAGAAGCTATTGAGCTAGCAAATGACACCCAGTGAGTTGATGATTGTCTGGGAATTGATTCGTATTACTTTCACCTTTAAATCTTTTTCCTTTACTTGTGGGTTGATATCAAATTGTATGTATTTGTGATTTTTGACAGTTATGGATTGGGTGCAGCTGTAATATCAAATGATCTAGACAGATGTGAGCGTGTAACCAAGGTGAGACATCCTAGATTGTCATTAAAGTGACCAAATCATAGGTTTAATTCTGTTATTACATTTATTGCTTCTCTGCAGGCTTTCCAGGCTGGGATTGTTTGGATCAATTGCTCTCAGCCATGCTTCACTCAAGCCCCATGGGGAGGCAAAAAACGTAGTGGCTTTGGTCGTGAATTAGGAGAATGGTATGGTTGTGTTTCCTATATCAGCAATTGTGAAAGTCACTTGTGAGACTTCTTATAGTTTGGACAATAGATGGCCATGACACCTTAATATCAAGGATATAATCCTAATCCTAACCATAATAAAGAGAGCCAGGATACAGCATAGTGCTAGTTTTCCTAATGGCTTACTGGCTTGATGAATTTTTCTTGTCCTCTGGTTTGAATCTGGCTGAGAGAAACACAATGAGGGAAAAATGATACGGACAATTGCATGCTTGAATGCCATAGAGAAAATGCATTCAGATATGTTATTTTCAAACCTAAGACAGTAATGTTTGCTAAACGTTTCTTTTGACAACCAAAATGTTATTTGAGCATCTGAATCTGAATATGCTCTCTTATTCTTTTTTTTTTTTTTTCAGGGGACTTAATAACTACTTGAACGTGAAGCAAGTCACACAGTACATCTCTGATGATCCATGGGGCTGGTACCAGAAACCTTCGAAGCTGTAATAATAACCATGTAAACTGATAATAAGTCGGGGTTCTAGGAGAGGGCAATGCTAAATTGTTAGCTTAATGTTGGGAAGATAAAATTTGATATTTACACGTCATGACTAGTTTGTGGTTGAATTTATGCTAGTTGTGTTGTTTTTTATTTGACTTTGCCTATAGCGTTTGCTTGTGCATAACATGAGAAATCAAGAGTATTTTGCCTAAGCAGAGAAGAGCTGCGAGGTCATGTATGGTGAAGACATTTCTCAGGTATCGAAGCTTCCTAATTTGAAACCCCGGAATGGGTAATGGATGTTGTAATTGGATTGTTCTACAAGTATTCAGTGGTATGGATAGCCAGATGGAAAATTAATTTTTTTTATTCAGGAAGTTCACCTGTTTTGGATTCTGGGACACTAAGGGTTGAGAGTCGTTTAGGCAGCTCCCATACAAAGTAGTGTCAAGATGTAAACCATCATTCGTGAATATTTTTTCCCGTGCATTTAATTCTTCAAGATCGCAAACCAAATGATTCAAATTCTTCATATCATCTTTTATATAACTCGGCAATCCGCACATCTCTGTGTGAACTACGGGCAGAGTTGTCGCCCGCTGTGTTTTTATGCCATGGTAATTGGTGAGCTTTGCTAATTGCTGATTATTTCAGTAAGATGCATTTACAATCTGTCCAAGTTTTCACGGTTCACTACAAACGAAAAACTTGGGAAGACAAACGGTGCTGTACCTCTAACGTTCATGGCAAAGCTACCTACATTCATTCTTTTCCGATCCTCACAATTTAAATGGGAATTTCACGCTTTTACAATCCCTTTTCAATAAAATTAGAGAAGTTTTTTTTTTATTGCATCAAGTTTGAAGAATAAGTTTATATATATCTTGTTAGTAATGTGGCTTACTATAGATTTATTATGTATACTAGATATGTTTTTTGTGTATTGTTTAAAATTTAATAAATGAGGCACATTATTCACAAGCTCGTGTAGGCTATACAAGTTTATGAATAATGTGATTGACTATGATATGTGTGTGTTGGTACCAAATAAGAATAAAGGAATCGAAGCATTGTGCACAGCACAGTGTAATTATATATCTTTGAGCTGACTGATCCAAATTGTCCTGGGTTGTCAACTTGACAGTGTTTAATTTTTAAAGAAACAAGTGTGAGAAGAATTTTGTAACAGTATTGGATTCGATGATTAGACTAAAATATAAATTTTGTGTATTTTACTTTTATTTATTTAGTTAATCAAATGGAACAACTTGCTACGGAAAATGGATTCCATGCTCCCTCCGGCGTGATCTCTTCCTTCTTTCTCTCCTCTGCTAGTATGGGCCTATTCATAATGGGCTTATGGTTTAAGCTCGGCCTTTAATATCTGCTATTCGTTTTTCAAAAACCTGGCGGCTGGCGGGTCGACATGAAGCGCCACTTCTCTCGCGGTGCACGTTAGAAGTGAAGTGACCATACACAGCATGCTATTTGGGTTCAATTTCGTGACGAACTGACACTGATTCGTTCACTCAGCGTTATTCGGATCAATGAGTTCTAAAGAGAGTTGCCGAAGTGAGCTTCGCATTGCGATTCGTCAACTCAATGATCGTTGTCTCTACTCTGCGTCCAAATGGTACTCAGTTCGGAAACCCTAAAATTCTGCTTTCTCTTAAATTGCTTTTGCCTTTTTTTCGACCTTTTTGTCTCATGTTCTGTCCATGAGTCTTTTACTGGAGCAGAGTTAAACCGAGGTGTTCCATTTCATAGTCAAGGAAGTTAAGTGGAAGCATTGGGTCATTAAATTTATCATCTTCCCAAATCTTGCAGAAACCCTCCTCTCTGAAGTTGAAGTTAATAAGTAAGGGGAAAAATTGAGCCGGGGTACTTTCGACGGGAACATATAGAATTAAAAATTGCCTTTGTCCATTTTAGTCTTTTTGTGAATGCGTACTTGGAGTAGGAAACAAGTAGAATGCATAATTACATTTTAAATTTGCACTTTTCAGGGCAGCAGAACAGTTGACTGGCATTGAGCAAGACCCAGCAAAGTTTACTCCTGCAAACACCAGATTCCAGCGTGGGAGCTCAAGCATCCAGCGGAGATACCGCACTAATGAGATCACTGCAACTCCGGTTGCTGGTGTCTCATATGTAACCACTCCTGTAATGGTGGAAGATGACTTGGTTGATGGTGACTTTTATCTTTTGGCTAAGTCTTATTTTGACTGCCGGGAGTACAAAAGAGCTGCACATGTGCTTCGTGATCAAACTGGAAGAAAATCCCTGTTCTTGCGCTGTTATGCTCTAGATCTGGTCAATTATGTTCTTTTCAGAATTGTTATTATCTATATTGATCATTTGGATTTTATGTTCTGGTCTGGTGTGCTGCAGCAAGTTTTAATGCATTTTAGAGTTGGATGTTCTCTCCCGCACACTTTTGTTATATTTTTATTATTATTGTTATAGAGGAGAATTTAATCTGTTATACAGCTGGGTGTGTCATTGTTATTTGTGACTGGTGCATCCTCGGGGTATTTTAATTCAATTACTGAAAATTAGAGGAAACAAAACAATTAAACTAGAAGGATAAAAACATGACATCCTACAAGTAGATTGGTTCACTTTATTGGCAAAACCAATATCCATGGATCATAAAGAGTCATTTATCCGTTATCCTCACAATAAATTGCATTCAATAGGTGGCTGCTGTGAGCATGGGAAGAGAGCGGTTTTAAATTTGCTAATAGAGTTGAGTTGTCTCAAAAGTTGAATAAAAGTAATGCACTGAAATGTTAGTTTGTCAATAACTATGTGTAATGCTGTGACTGCATCTCAACTGCTGCATTTATTTCCTTCAACTCATTTTTGAGTAATATTAAAAGTTCGACAGCCAAAGATCTTTGGAAATTTACATCATGTCTATAACTTCTTGTTCTATACTTGTTTCTTCATACAGGCTGGAGAAAAACGAAAAGAGGAAGAGATGATAGAACTTGAGGGACCTTTGGGTAAGAGTGATGCCATAAATCGTGAATTGGTTTCTCTGGAGAGGGAGTTGTCGACACTTCGCAAAAATGGCACAATTGACCCATTTGGGTTGTACTTATATGGTCTGGTTCTCAAACAGAAAGGCAGTGAGAGTCTTGCTCACACGGTTCTTGAGGAATCTGTAAATAACTACCCTTGGAACTGGAATGCCTGGTCTGAGCTGCAATCTTTATGTACTACAATTGATATCTTAAATAGTCTTAATCTAAATAATCACTGGATGAAAGACTTTTTTCTTGCTAGTGCTTACCAAGAATTAAGGATGCACAATGAGTCTTTGGCAAAATATCAATATTTACAAGGAACTTTTGGTTATAGTAATTATATACAGGCTCAAATTGCAAAAGCCCAGTACAGTTTGAGGGAATTTGATCAAGTTGAAGCAATATTTGAAGAGCTTCTACGAAATGATCCTTACAGAGTGGACGACATGGATATGTATTCCAATGTACTCTATGCTAAGGAGTCCTCTTCTGCTCTGAGTCACCTTGCCCATAGAGTCTTTATGACTGATAAATATAGACCTGAATCTTGTTGTATCATTGGGAATTATTACAGTTTAAAGGGGATGCATGAAAAGTCAGTCATGTATTTTAGAAGGGCCCTGAAATTAAACAAAAATTATTTATCTGCCTGGACACTCATGGGTCACGAGTTTGTTGAGATGAAGAACACTCCAGCAGCTGTGGATGCATATCGCCGTGCTGTAGATATAGACCCATGTGATTACCGTGCTTGGTATGGACTAGGGCAAGCGTATGAGATGATGGGTATGCCTTTCTATGCTCTTCACTACTTCCGCAAGTCTGTGTTCTTGCAGCCAAATGATTCTCGATTATGGATCGCAATGGGACAATGTTATGAAACTGAACAGCTTCGAATGCTTGATGAGGCAATAAAATGTTACAGAAGGGCAGCAGATTGTAATGACGGAGAAGCAATTGCTCTTCATCAGCTAGCTAAGCTGCACTCTGAGCTGGGGCGTCCTGAAGAGGCAGCATTTTACTACAAGAAAGATTTGGAAAGGATGGAAGATGAAGAGAGGGAAGGACCTAACATGGTTGAGGCCTTGATTTATCTTGCAACTTACTGCAGAGCCCAAAAAAGATTTGAAGAAGCAGAGGTTTATTGTACACGTCTTCTGGATTATACTGGTCCGGTGAGTACTGTATATTCTACACAGTTTTCAATTTGAAACAAGTTTTGCCAAATAATTTAATGATGTGATTCTGTGTTGCAGGAGAGAGAAACAGCAAAAACTTTACTTAGAGGGATGGGAATGGGATCGGGATCAACACAATCTGGTCAACCGTCAATGGATATTGA
Source organism: Adenanthera pavonina (assembly GCA_026686845.1). Lineage (NCBI taxonomy): Eukaryota > Viridiplantae > Streptophyta > Magnoliopsida > Fabales > Fabaceae > Adenanthera > Adenanthera pavonina. Next base: position 6,589,309 of record JAIVEN010000016.1, read on the forward strand.
GCACTTGCCACCGTAATTTTTTGTATATTAAGTAGGAAAGCTTTTCCTGTTTCAGTCTTTACTGGATTGATCAAACAAGAATCTTCTCTGAATGAGTTGAATGAATTTGATCATTGACAGTGTCACTTACGCTTGTTTTCTGGCTTAGAGATATAGATGACTACAAGAACTAAACCAGATCATGCGATTTCATGCAAATGGGTTTAGATAACCATTACGACAACAGGCTAGATTGCATAAGTGGCCGCCACCCCCCTCGGCGCCCCCCCCCCCCCAAAAAAAAAAAAAAACTGCGGCTGCACATTGGAATTTAGTTGCACTGGTTGAAGTTGAATGAATTTGATCATTGACAGTGTCACTTACGCTTGTTTTCTGGCTTAGAGATATAGATGACTACAAGAACTAAACCAGATCATGCGATTTCATGCAAATGGGTTTAGATAACCATTACGACAACAGGCTAGATTGCATAAGTGGCCGCCACCCCCCTCTCCACCCCCCCGCCCCCCCAAAAAAAAAACTACGGCAGTACATTGGAATTTAGTTGCACTGGTTGAAAGTGAAGTTGTTACAGTCATAATCGCGTGGGAAATTATGTGACTTGCAGGATTAGGTTCTAGCCACCGTAGTCAGCTTACATGTTAACTACTTTAACTAGTTAATTAAAAAAATTATTGTGATGTTCATCGCCAAGAAGAGATGCTTTATATTTCATGGATCTCCAATTTTCAAGGATGACAAGAAATGGGAGGAACTTACCTAAGGGGCACTTTTTGCTTCTTGGTGAATATATGATCGATGCACTTTTTGGGAATAAAACTGAGTCAAGATTTGTGATAATTAACTATAAACAAGCGTAAACGAGCAAGAACACCAAGCCAAGGATTAGTGTACCAGAAATACTTGTTTTCAGACCAAAATCTTCAAATGCTTTCTTTTGTTTTTTTTTCTTTTTTTGCGCATTGTGCTTGTACAAAATTTGAACAATAAGTTGTGTTATTTATAATTTATGAATAATATAACTAGACATATATATATTAATGATTGGTTTTGAAAAATAGTTTCACAAAATTATCTTAAAGAACATGAAAATAAATGCATTCAAACAGTGTTGAATTTATTATTGCCGTCTGTTCTTGAGAAATGTAATCTGAGTTTTTGTTATTGTATGTAAGTTACTTTGTTTTTCTATTAAGATAAAATTGATTACAACAAAGTCACGGTGATATCATTTGATAATTTTTCAGCGCTTACTATTGATTGTTTAAGTTTTTACATTTACCTATTTATCCCCTTAAAGTGATTTAATACTTAATTCGAATCTCAAATCGATGTTAAAATTAATAAAAAAATGCAAAAACAAATCTTTTGATTTTAAATCATTTGCAACGAGTTCTTTCTTTAAAAAAAAATCCTCTAAACTTATCATCTGTTATAACTTATTTTTTCATCCAATTCTGATGATAATATTAATTGCGATGTCTGTTCAAAATCTTTTATTTGCCACATTTGTAACAAAATTTTATCAGAAAAATTGCATTTAAATTATTTAAACAACTTAAAAATTCACCATTCTCTGATCATTCCAAACTTGGAAAAAGAATTTAAGATGTGAAACTGTAGTTATAAACAAAGAACATGGGTAACGGAACAATTGGGGGAAAAAAGAAACAAACTAAAATGGCATTTAAGGGTTTAATTGACAATATTTTCTATTTTATTATTCTCAAAACAGTTTTGAAACTGTTTTGAGAATAAATTTTAAAAACAAGAAAATAAAAAAATTTATTTGAATAATTATTCTCAAAATCATAACTAATGAATAATAGATGAGTTATTTAAAATTTATAATTTCATTATTAATAAGATGGGCATTTTTTACCTTTTATTGTGTTTTCCAGAATAAAAACTATAAAATAGCTTAAAAATGTTCTGAATTTTCTGTTCTTTTATATTTCTATTTTCTAGAATAGTTTTTAAAAAACAGGTTTATCAAACAAATTTTTTTATTTTCCTATTTTTGAAAATAGAAAAACTATTTTTAAACACTCTCCAAACAGCCTCTAAATCATCTATGTTAATAAAAAAAAGCCAAACACAGGTTGAGTATTCTTTACTATTAACCTAAACGATGAAGAGGATACTTGTATTCTTCCGATTAAAAAAACTTTCAAGAACCGCACAAATAACTTCCCAGAACAGAATAATCCTGTACAATCAACGAATCTCTTATGCATAATGCATTAAAAAACAACTAATCAATTATTCCAAATTCTAATCAGCCGCAGTTCACATGCAGTTGCATGAGAGAAACTAAGCATTTCCCTTATGAAACCAAAGAGAAATATAACAGGGTTTAGATCAGATCTCTTATTGACTGTGTTTCTACCTCAAGCAAGTCAATTGCGACTTGGGTCAGTGAAGAAGAAGTTGATGGAAGGCATAATCTCTGGTGCTCTGTTGCGTACAAATTTCCTGAGAGAATGCTCTGCGTACTTCTCTTCCTCTGCATGGTTCTCCAGCACTCCTGCTAACCTCTTCTCCTTGTTCACCCTTTTTTTTCATATGGGAAATTAAACTGTCACTCATTGCTCTTATATCCAAAATAGTATTAACTAAACAATATCATTACCAACACTTCTGATAATCTATTATCATATTAAAGCACGGTGATTTTAATCCAAACTCATCTGTTTAATCTAGACAAGAAATGCAATAAGAAAAACCACACAAAATCCAGGCCTTGGAATTATGAAAAGACATCTAAAACAATCAGAACCAAAAGATACCACAGCGGCTGCAATTAAAGGCTGCTTCTATTTTACAAAATGACAAACACATGAAGATGCATAAGCCTCGAATTTAAACATTGAGAAGAATAAGTACATTAGCTTGATAGTAAACTAAAGAAAGTGTGGGAGAAAAGAGAGAATGACCTAACTTCAGGGTTGTAGCAGATATTACGAATCAACTGAATCCCACAGATGCTGACGGCAACTCCCATAGCCGCGAACCGTGGGTATACCTGCACCATCAAAACCCATCATAATAATGCCTAAATACTAGAAGGAGCTCTTAAGATGATCCCTACACAAGAATTAAAATTCGGAAGTGGAACAATGGAGTTAAGTTTTCCGTAGAATCAATCACGAAATACTAAGAATCAAATGTGAAAAATCCGGCGAGAAGGATGAATATTGGCGTACCTCTGGTCTGATCCATTGATTCGCCATTTCTAACAGCGAAAGAAAATGACTGGTGAGTGAAGCTTTTGCCCTCTGAGATCACTCTTGAAGATATATAACAATTGAGTAAACTCGGTTTATTTATAGGAAATTCTTCCATAACAGCAATCAATTGACAGTTTCAAGTTTCAACTTAAAAAACGTTAAAAACATGTTCAATATGACCTGTTGATTCGGTCAATATTCTGAGTGAATTACTGTCTCATCCTTTGAAATACTTGAATTATATGGTTATATTCTTTATTAAATGGTTATTTTCAGATTTATATTAATTGATCCATACTACTCCTTCAATGTTACCTCCTTACAATAGTTGATCAGCTATAAATATAATTTCTGTGTTCTTGAAACCGTTCTGGCATCATCGAAGAAGGAAACATACTTCCAAGGTAGACGGCGACGCCATTAAAAATTTAACATACAAATTAATAACTGCCGCTGGAGATGTCCTGGAAACAAGTTCCTTGAGGTATGAAAGACAATAAAAGGAGGCTAAGAACGGGAGAAGTATATAATTAAATTATTTAATCACACACACGTGTGCATGCATGTATCACGTGTATATTCATCTGAAATATCCGTACTATTTTCCTTTCCAAAGATATTTTAGGTCTTGTAGTTTACTGGCACCTATTTACATACATTTGCACATGTATTAGGACAGCATTCTCCAGCTTCTACTTGTTCGCAAGTTTTCCCTAACAATTTCAGCTCAGACTGCTAACGCAATATACAGTAGCACACCTCACAGAACATGAATATAATACAACAAGAAAAAGGATCTAGTGTTGTGCTTCAAAATAATGGCACCTCATGTATGGGAAGTCATGTTTTCTAATAAACATCAAGCTGTATACATGATTAAAGCCTATACCTAATAACCAAGTAAATTAGTAACCCCCAAAAAAGACTAGCAAATTCGCATAATATTTTTAGCAGGGAAATTGAAAGATTGTGCTCTACAGTATGTGAGAGTTTTGGGCTCTTGCTAGCTTTTCTATCCACAAAATCAACACTACTAGATGCAAATTCTATGCCTCTCGGACCCGAACCCGATCACGCCAAGACCCTTTTTGCTTGGCCAGAACCTGGAACCGAGGCCAAGTGTTGTTAAAATCATACATCATTTTTAACCAGTTAACCACGTGCATTATGACGTAGAAATCACATACCGTTTCACTTAAAAGGCTTGTAACAAGGTCTTTTTTATTATCTTCCTTCTCATTGTTCTCCCTTTCAGGTTCGCTGTCTGAAACAACGGGAGGTGGAAGCCCTGATGCACCAAACATTGCTTCCTCATGAGCAGCTTGGATTTGTTCCTCCCTTCTTGCCTTCATGATAATATGCAGGCATTAATTCAGAACTATACACTTCTATTCAGTCTTTCAAACTACGAAGTAGCTGAATTAACTATCCATGTGAAAGTAAACGGTGATGGGGACACCTCAACAGCAGAAAAACGGAAACTCTGGCCAATGTGCTTGACTAAAGATGCATCATCATCGGCAACTGTAGATTGTGGGGAAACATACAGTCAGAAATATTAGATCAAGGCAAAGCAAAGCAAATCCATCATTACTCATTCTGAACATCAGATAAAAAGCTCATATAGCAGCAAAATAGACTAGCATAGGACATTTACTGATCAACAATTCAATGCTGCAACATTATATTAATAGTACTACTAATATAATTACATCTATCAATATTGAGAATTTTGACAACGTTACTACAATCTGCACACAACAGATGCATTAAATCCTTACATTATGAGGGCACCACCGGAATGACAATAAATAAATGAAAATGACTAACGTAAAAGAGGTACTTGTTTATTAGTGGCTTTCCAGGCATAAATAGTAACCAGTTAAAAGAATCAAATAACACTTACAGCTCCAAAAAGAACAAAATCGAAGACAGTGACATAGTAGAAACAAGAATTCCCACATAACATCAAGGATAACAATATTGTCAAACAAGCTGACCTTCAATTTCCTCGTCATCAAGAGGGGCATCCTTGTTGAACTCAAATCTTTCCCAGCCAACACCTTTTTCTGAGTCCTTTTCAGCTGCATTAAGATTTAAACCAGGAAGAGATATCACAATTTGGATAAACCATCTCATGTAGCAAGATTATTGGGTAGCATATGTTTCTTTACCTGCAACCCAAGTATGAAATTTTAAAACATCTTAACTAACCCCTAACATGAAAAACTTCACTAGATAGTACATAACAGTTTTTAATACCAAATAATCATTGGCATAACAAGACAGACTCATGTCATTTGTCCATGGTCAAGTTTCAAGAGTATATGCATATCCACATAGTAAGCTTCTGAAAATAATTTTGAAACTTGTTAATCATTAAAAAAAAGTAGATAAAAAGAAAATCAAACCATCAAATTAATGCAGCAGGAGCTACCAAATTCAGCGTTTCATAAGGCAAACAGTGTTACATACGACAGCGTATCCCTCACAAAACCATGCTGTCTTAAGATTTATGGACTCACCAGTTTCAGAAAGCTGCAGCTTCATCTTGGCTTTGACTCTTTCAGCAGGTAACTGTTGAGAATAGTAAAGACAGACGGTCATGTCTCTTCAATCGAGATATTAGAGTAACATCCAAAAGTAAGAATGCCTAAAATCCCCTAACCTAAACAGAGTTTCACCGTTCTATATAACACAGTAGGGTTTTAAAGCACTAACTCCACAAAGATACAAGCAGCGAGTCCTAATCCAGACCGGTTACTCCAGTTTTAATAATTGTAAAGAGAAAATTTAAAAGTTGAATTGAAACAATCGCTCAAACAAAGAGGAAAATTAAATTTATCGCCAAATCAAACGGACATTTTGCGAATCTGAATCCCCAGACAGGCGTGAAATAGAAAAACATACCATCTTATCATAACCTTGAATCAACCGCGCATAATCAACCCCAGCATTCTTTTCCTTCCTTATTTTGCTCACTTTCCTGCGATCCCCAACGTCACTTTCATTCTTCTCCAACCTCCGCTGTTGTTGAGGCGAAGAGCTCCGACTCCTCCTATCTGATCTTCGTTCGCGAGGAGAAATGCTCCTGCTCCTCCCTCTACCCCTATGCCGCCTATCCTCATCCGAATCGCTTCTGGACCTTCTTCTCCTTCTCTCAGCATCTCTGTCCCTATGTCTGTCTCTACTCCTACTCCTACTCCGCCTCCTCGATTCTCTATCCCTTTCCCTATACTTGTCTCTGCTACGACTTCGCCTCCCCGATGCTCTACTATCTCGGTCCCTACGCCTCTCTCTGCTCCTACTTCGCCTCCCAGTGGAATGGCCATCATCATCCCTTGGCTTGCGGCTTCGGTCGGAAACCCTAGATAGTCCGGTTTCGTTAGTTGGTTTCTTCTTGAGCTTGTTTTGAATGGATTGGAGCTGTGCTTGCTTCTCGAATTCGGAAGCCTTAGAAGGGCTGGAAGCTCTAACGAAATTGCTAAGGAATGAAGAGGAAGAAGCGAGAACTGAGCCGGGTTTCGGAACCGCGTCGGAGTTGGTCGAGAAACCCAGACCTTGTTTGAACCTCGCAGCTCCTTCGCCTTTTCGGGTCAGCTCGTCGTAGTAAGCTGCGGCTTTTTCTTCTTCCATTGCTGATCGCTATCCTCCTTCAGGGATCTCAAACGAACGACGAACACTCCATGTTATTCTTTTCCTTACGATGAAAATTTAGATTTTTCTAAATATCACTTCTACAGATATTTTACAGATGTAGCACTTACGAATTGTAGTTAATGTGTATATTTTTAGTGTCTTATATTAGCATCACCGATTTATTTTATTTTATTTTAACTCTCTATTGAGATAATATAGTTACTCAACAAATTAAATCAATGATGACAAAAATATCAATAAAATAATTGAACAAGTTTTAATTTAATTTCCAAGCGTGACGAAATTATATATTATATATATATAATTTCTTTAGATTGAGCATTTTTTTTCAACAAAAAACTTATTATTTTTCAGGATATTATAACACTGGCTTTTAAACTTCAAATTGTTTTATCTACTATCAAAGTGGATTAAAGTATTTATAGGCTACAAACCTATAATAAAAACTAATCTCTTGTTGAGTATTTAAAGTAAAGTATAAATCTCTATTAACAAATTTACTTTATATGTAAGAGCTAGAAAATGGAAGTTCCAAGCAGGTCACAACTACTATTTAACTAGCCTATGTATGAATGCAAAGATATTTTTCTCCAGAAAAATATGCTTCAAATAAGAGCAAGACTTTTTCCCACCTATGAAATGTAAGCTGTCCTTCAAATACTTGATTAGTTATGCTGACCTGCATTGACAAACACAGTGAACTTGAATGGGAAAAGAGAAATTTTCAGCCTCGGCCGGGAAAATGTGGCCGAAAACACCAAGGCTAGGAAAATTGAGAGTAGGCCCAACAGAAGATTGTAGATGGGCCTGAGAGGATCAATCAGTTTCTGAGGGGGGAAAACAGAGAAAGAAGATGAGAAGGGAATAAGGGAATGACATATAGGAAAATAACACAGGAGCCCTATGACTTCTAAAAACACACATAAAATCACGTAAAATGAGGTATAGGCATTTTACAAGTCATGTAAAATGTTTGTAAAACATTTGTAAATACTTAACATGTAGTTGCAAATAAGATTTTATTTAAAATCATTTATAAGTTTCTAAGAAGTAATTGTAAATTCTTTATATGTAATTGTAAATTACTTATTGTAAATAATATTTAAAAAAATCACTTATAAATGCCTAAAAGGAGCTTCTAATATCTAGTTGTAAATCAATTGTAAATACAAAAATGAATTGATTGTTGATAGGCTATATGCCCCTGATGACATGTGACTAGAGAGTATTGATTGGCCATCAACCGCAGGAAAAGAAAGGGAGGAAGAGAAGGATAAGAAAGCAAAGGTCCTAAGAAGGGACATTTTAGAAAAGTAAAGTTTTTGTCAATAACACATAAGGGTTTAAGTACTCTTTCTAATTCTTTATATAAGTCATATTTCATGAGAATTTTATAATTTTAAATATAAGTTATTTTACTTTATTTAAAAAATGTCTTTTTTAAAAATTAATTTATAGAGTATTAATTACTTTAGAAGATTTGAATGTATTTGGAATAGCTTATACTCTTCCAAAAAGCATTTTTATATTACCAAAAGGCAAAGAGCCTGTTGTTTAAGTTTTTTTCTAGAAAAAAACATTTCTTTTAAAAATAAACACTTTTAAGAAATTTTAGAAAATTTGTTTAAACTTTTGAAAATAATTAAAAGCTTAAAAAATTTTTCTGATTATTTTGAGAAGTCATTTTAAATAGCTTTCAAGGAATTCAAAGTACTTTTCATCTATTTGATGGTAAGTAATTGATGTCTACCGGCTCTCACCACCTATCATTTACTGACTATTACAGTCGACTGCCAATTGTCGACCTATGGCCATTAGCTGCCATGGCTAAACCCCAGCCACTAGTCACCACCAATGGTCGTTGGCCACTAACCACCACTCCTACCTGCAGGCCATCAATCACCACTGTTAATCATCGACCATTGGGCGTTATCGCTTATTGTTAATTACCTGTTGCCATCGTCGATTGCTAGCCACCTATCGTCTTCACTAACTGCCAGCCACCAGCTGCCATTGCAGACCACCCACCCTAACCAATCTTTGGCCATCGGCTACCACCATAAACCACTAGCCACCGGTCGTCCTAGTTAGTTGCTAGTCATTGGCTGCCACTGTTAACTGACAGCCACTAGCCACCCTAGCTGATTGCCAGCCACCGAGTCGCCATCGTTAACCACCAGCCACCATCGCTAAGCACCGGCCATCACCCACAATTGGTAGGGGCCAACCACTAGCCACCACTGTTAGCCACTAATCACTGGTCTCCAACCACTAGTAGCTATCCACCTGCTCCTATCACTTGTTGGTTACCATCATCGACCATATAAAGCATTCAAGTAAAGAAGTACTTTTTATGATTGTAACCAAATGCAAAAATCTCCATTTCTAGTAAAATCTTTAAATAATAAATCATTTTCTTTAAATAATTTGAAAATCACTTTTTTGTAAGTTTAAACAAATAGGCCCAAGAGATCAGTTTTGAAAAGCACTTTTGCATTTTGACAAATAGAAAGCACTTCCAAACACACACCATCACTTGGACTTGAACTGATGGGTAAAAGTGATTTTCAGCTTAGAAACAATTTTTTTAAAGCTATTTTTAAAGGTATTCAAACATAATGGAAAAAGCCATAATAACTTTTTTAGGCTTCAAATTTAGATTTGAACATTCCGAACTAATACCTAAACATGCATTAAATCCATAATATTTATTAGGATTAAAAATACAAATTAAAGTAATTTTAGACAATTTTAATTTGGGTGATATAGATAAGCGTGAGTTGAGGAGGAGCATCTTGTTGGGTTTGGACCTTTCTATAGATGACAATTAGAGGCAAGCTATTGACTAACAAAGAAAGGGGTATGAGGTACATGACAACCCATATTGTGTATGAGATATGCAGAAATGGAGAGGAGGATATTGTTCACATAATGAGAGTGTGTACTTTGTCTAAGAAGTTATGGTGACAATTGGTATGAAATGACTTACAAGGGACATTCTTTAATGGCTGGATCATGGATTGGTTTTATGATAATCTCAAATATCAGGATGACCAATGGTACACCCTCTTTGGCACCATATGTTGGAAGCTAGAAACAAACTTAAAGAATTGATACAGATCAAATTTTACGTTATGTATATTTAATGACTGAATATAACACCACTGTAACTATGATTTTTTGCTCTGGCTAGCCTCTTTTGCTTTTCTGTTACTCCCTAATGGGACATGGGAGCTGGCTTTTGTAATCTGTACTGTACTTCTGTGCATGTTTTGCAATAAAAAGTCCTTTTCACGTAAAAAAAACAGGAGGAGCATCTTGTAAAATTTTGGATCCTTCTGGCCTTTTAACTTTATTCTCAGGTCCCTATACGTTGTGTTCCCAAAGAATATTCAGAGAGGTGCATATTAAAATCAGAGGTTGATTGAGTGGATGGTTGGTGAAATTTGATGTGATGAAGACGAGAGAAGAATATGTTGGAGGCTTTGCAGTCCATGGTTATGGGTTGCTATATTTGCATTTTGATTGATTTTGATTTGGATTCTGTACTTTGCTTCACGCAAATCCACACACCACTTTTTGGCTTAGGATCCTCAATCTTCAAAATCAAGCAGTCGAAAGCTACACGTGTTTTCAATTTATTGCTACTCCATCCATATTATAAATTATAGGGTGTTCGGTGAGATTAATTATTTTTATCTTTTATTTATTATATTATTAATATTGTAATTTATATTATATTTAAAAAAAAAGAAATTAATAGAATTAAAATTAAAAATTTTGATTTTTTAAATTTAAAAATATAATAAATATTTTTTAATATAGATAAAACTGATCTAAATATCATATAGTATGAATATGAAAAAAATAGTACTCCCTGTTACGCTATACAGTGCATTATTCTGAAAAATTTATGTTTCAAAATATAGTACATTGCACGGATTATATTGTGTTTTTTTATTTTCTTTCAAATATTGCTCATAATAAGTAAACTTATATATTCTACGGTTATCAATGTATTTAATGAAAATTTTTTAATGGTTTGATCAAATTATAAATAAATAAAAAAGAATTTTCTCCAAAAATTTTATTTTTTAAAATTGTCAATGATCCATGTGAATTTAGAAAAAAAAAAGAGATAATAACTATAATTTATTAATGTAAAATATATTATTAAATAAAAATAATTTAAAAAATAAAAAAAATTAATTACTAATTATTATCTTAATACATGTATTATTATAATTAAAAGTGGATTATAAATTGAAAAGTAACGAATATTTTATACAATAAAACCATTGATACGATACGATGGAGCGTCAACATCAAAGCGGATCGGATCACGCCCACTCAGGGCATTGCCTCGGACCCACCACCTGCCACCATATCCTCCTATTCCTATCCCAAGATTTATATATGTTACTGCTGTTTTGTACCTATGTACGTTCTGTATAGAGTGTAACGTTACTTTTTTGGAGGTCCGGCCAACGGCGGCTTTACCCATTCGCCTCCCTCCACCGCCTTCCTCTCGCTGTCAAACCAAACCCCCCCCCCCTTGGTGCTCGCCACAACCTTTCCTTCCTTTTCACACACACACATATATCTTGACCCATCTGAGATATATCATTTATTACATCACTAATTAGTAAGTCATGACATTAGTTTTCAAAGAAATTGACTGTATTATTGTTTGATTAACTAAATAATATCCCTCCATTCCAAAATTTTGGTTAGTTTAGATTTTTTATTTATTTTAAATTTTTTATTATTTTAAAATTTCTAAAACTTTATTTTTTACAGTTATATCCTTATTTATTATTATTTTTTATCCTTTCTCTCTTAGTTACAATATAAATTAATTAAATAAGAATATTTTTATTAATATATAATTATATACAATAATTAATGAGTTCTTAATCTATGTATCAAAATTTTAAATAACAAAAGTCTTAGAACCAAGAAATATTTAAGTTTGTTTTCTTTAGTATGTCAATTTAAGTATTTTTTTTTACAACAGAGTAATTTGAGCAAGTTAATTCTTCCCTGAGCACTTCTTATTAAATTTATGAAATTAGTGTGATTCTTGTTATAAGAAGTATGATTTATACTATTAATAATGCCGCTTGTTAGAATTTTTATGTTACATATAGAAGATGACTCCCATATCACATTACACCCATTCCACAAAGTCCAGAAGAAATCACCCTTTTCACTTCAAACCAAAACATTCTTACACCCATTTAATAATAACTTCACAAGTCATCCCATGAAAATGGAAAGAGTTATGTAATTTATCTTCACAACTTTAAACTTTCATTATAAAACTCTTATTTAAAAAAAATGTAAAACATGACTTTTTTGGGTGATTATAAGGCATGTTTATTTTAAAAAAATCAATATCAATATACATAATTAAATTTAGGCTCTGTTTGATATCATAAATGAAAATAAAAAAGGATCTATTGGCGATATGCAATAACTATTATATGCATCTCTAACCATCTCTTTCTATGACTTTTTTAACAAAGATTACAATAGGCATTTCTTATTAATAGAATCACTTTTTTTCTCATTTAATTTTCTTCTATGTATCAAAAGAAATTCTGTAGCATTGTATAATGCACAAAAAAAAAAGTATTTAGTTTTCATTCAAACTCTTGACATTATTGTGCAACTGTATTTAGTTTTCATCCAAAATCTTAACATCATTGCCAACATAAGTTAAAACAGACAAGTCAACAAAAAAAAATTGGTTGCAACAAACAAATCATTGCTTACCATTTGAGATGGCTGGTTGAATCTATTTTTTTTACCCAAAAAAATACATATACGTCACAAAAGAAAGAAACCAGCAGCAAGTATGGTTAAAATTATGGTCGAAGAGTTGCACTTGCACAAATTTGAGGTTGAAAAGGGTGCACATGAAAGAAAATCATATGCATAATTTAAATTAAAATAATGAGGATAAACGAGTTTCAAAATGTGGACGAAAGTCAAAACAGGGGATACGGAAGGCGCGGCAAGAACAGGGAAGCTGGGTCCAAGCGTGATGCGTTCTGTCGTGTTTCCGAGACTGACCAACATTACTATTTTCCATTTTCCATTAATTAATAAAGAAAAGAAAAGTGAGATTTGGACAGAAGCCAGACCAGGACACAAGTGGCCTCTCAAAATCCTCGATGCTAGATTTCCCAAGATCTCTCAGATTCGTACCCTCTTCGAATCTCTCCCTCCTTTATTGACCCTTCCTGTAGTGTTTGCTATTCAATGCAATACCCTTCTTTTTTTTTTCCCTCATCTTTGCTATTAATACTTTTCCCCCCTCACTCCCCCCTCTCACATTACCTTCTCTCTCTTTTTTTTTCCCACTCTCACGTCGGAGACGATGGGCGATGGCGATCATGTTCGCAGGCTACAGGGTCCGCCTTGTAGCTCCGGAGAGTTGCACGTTCTTGCCGTTGATGACAGTCATGTCGATCGCAAGGTCATTGAGCGCTTGTTGAAAATTTCTTCTTTCAAAGGTAAAGACACCAGAATCTTGTTGCCGTTACTATTTTTTTTTTCACATATGGTTTGGGTTCTGAAACCGATTGGATTTGGACTTGAAATTTCGCAGTGACGGTTGTGGAGAGTGGAACTAGAGCTCTTGAATATTTAGGATTGGATGGACACAAGAGCTCCATTGGATTTGAGGTGGGAAATTTGGGTTTTGATTCATAAATTCATTTCTCGCTACTGTCAGAATAGGTTCTTATGTTATTATTTATTGGATGGCTGTACTCACAGGGTGTCAAGGTTAATCTGATAATGACGGACTATTCCATGCCGGGGATGACAGGATATGAGCTGCTCAAGAAGATCAAGGTGGATAATCGCTTTTCCTCGCTTTTATTTGTTTATTTTTTTTTTAAATTTCTTACCATTTTGTGTTGCCTTTCTTTCTTTTTCTTTTTTTTTTTGGAGAGAAATTAATTATTAATCTTTACCCATTTCTGTTATTTGCGTCAGGAATCATCTATTTTTAGAGAGATTCCAGTGGTGATCATGTCATCTGAGAATATCTTGACTCGAATTGATAGGTATGCTTCTGATTAAATAACTTCCCTAGCTGTGAAATGTGACATTACTATGCGTAAGGATGCGATATCTGGCTAACTCTAAACTCAATTTCACAATCGATCTGATATTGTTAGAAATTTGAACGATGTCTTGGAAAGAAACCTGTATTCTAGACGTAAATTTCCCTTGGAACTTTGGACCATCAAATATTAATTTGATGCAGAGAATTTCCTTAGTTATGCACTCTAATTTATATAGTTATGTATGAGTTCCTCATGTTGTTCAAATTCTGAGCTGGTATTCGTTGAAATCCTCTACTCTATGAATACTTAAATAATCTATCACTAAATTGGAAAATAATTTCCTGCACGGATCCAGATTCCAGAGTACTTAACTGAAAACATGGAGACAAGAAAGTCAAAGAAGCTAAATGATTTTAGATTCAAACTTAGATCTGGGCTGGCACTGGTAGAGATTAAGGCTACTTGGAATTCCTGTTCGGGTTCAGAGAATGTTCCTGAATAATAGGCTCCTTCTCTCATAGGAACATGTTACTTTTGAATTGCAATCCTGCCTGTGATGAGTGAATGTGATTCATTATGAAATCTAGATCCCCTTTTGTCTAATAGTCAACCAAGTATTGTGAGGTGGCACCAACTATTGTTATTATAAATGCCGAAGTGTTCACAATATGCGTGGTAGTTGTACTTGGAATTATTGGCACTTGCTATTCTCTTTTAGGAATGTGAAAATACATGTATTTCTGGTTTCATTTGTCATCAGTTAAGTTTACCATGTTTTGATTACAATCTTTGCGTGTTCATCAGTTTCCATCTATGCACACTATTGAACATACAATTATTCTGTTCTATGACCACTTTCTCCAGAAATTCGTGGAAATTCATCGCTTATTTGTGCTGATTGGTAGGTGCTTGGAGGAAGGAGCAGAGGAGTATCTGTTGAAGCCAGTAAAGTTGTCAGATGTGAAACGATTGAAAGAATTCATATTGAAGGGTGAAGGGAAGGAGAGTGGAGAGAAAGCATCTCCCAAAAGAAAGAGACCAGATGACTGTAGTGCACTTCCATCAACTCCATTCTCATCGATCTCTTGTCCTTGTGATCCGTTATCCTCATCACCATCTTCATTGTCCTCAAAGAAATCTAGATTGCAAGCATAGATTGACTAATGCCGTTCGCGTCTTCCAAGTTCAGTTCTTGCCATATGTAGAACCCTGACACCTCTGTATCTGGCATTTTACGCTAGTCCATAATTTTGCTAACGTGAATACTAGAATTAGGATCGGAGAGGAGCCATGCTAGAGTCAGATTTTTGGGCCCATACATGTTTTTCCGGCTTCTGCCTCTGTACATATGCAATTGTTAAATTTTGAAGAAAACCCTGTATTGTAAGGGTTTGTGCTGCAGCTAGTGGAAATTTTTTGAATGTAAATTTTGTGCTTGTGATGTTTAGAAGCATGATTGATAAGGAAAAAATGTCTATATCATATGTGCACGGACCATGTCAAATAATAACGTGATGAATAGAGTATTATTTTCACAGAAATTTGGTGCTGAAGGAGCTTGGGACTAATAACCTATATTAATTTTACATATTTACTTAAGTCGAGTAAAATAAAAAATATGAGGGAAATAAATTTAAACTACAATTAAATGTTTGTGGCGATTTATAGTTAGATATACAATTATATATATGTGGTGATATTAGAATGCAAGAAGGGTTACCTAACATAATTATTCATATAAAGATTAATCAACTAATTACTCTATCTTAAATCTTAATTACATATATTTGCTAGTTCAGAGTACTAATTCACCTATTAGCATCTTTTGAGTGTCTAATAAACTTACTAATAAATTAATTCATAATTTCTTGGGCAATTAACTAATTAGTGCATTAAGTTGCTTATGCTCCAATTATAGCTAAGTGGCTAATTAAGTATATTTTTATTATAATCAGCAAATTACCTATTTTTAGGTCTAGCATTAAACAAACTCACTTGATTTAATAACTTGGCCTATTCCAATTTCTCTTTCCCAAGTTGCAATTGGAAAATGCCTAATAAAAGAATCCAAATGATTTTCCAATTTTTGGATTCAACTTATTCACACCAATTAAATCACCAAATGCATGAAATTAATTCATAGGAGACTAATTACAAAGCTAATCTATACACATTCATAATAATTTTAGGTATAAAGTAAACTCAAGTTCTCATGTTCTATTTATAAAGAATATAAAAAGAACAAACCGACCGAAACATAAGAAACAAGGAGTAGGATAAGGAAAAGCAGAAAAAAAAACTTAATATAATGAAGAAATCCAAACTTTAGAAGATTCCAACCCTAAGTACCGCCTCCAGCTATGCAGAATCGTTCCCCCTCCATTATGTCAACTATTTCATGCATTTCAACCTTTAAAAACTCTTAGATTTGCTAAATTATAAAAATTGCGCGTTTTGACAAAAAACCCAATGCTCTAACGTTGCAGCACAAAAATGCCATATTTTCAAAGATATTGATGCAACAACGTCAAACTAAGCATGCTGCAATATAGAAATACTCTTATGTAGAAACATTGATGTTATAGCGTCAATCTCCACTGTTATAACACAAAAATCCACTCTTCACCATTGAACATTAAATCAACTCTTATTGATTCTCATACTTTATAATTCTACTTTCTTCTTCCTCTAATACTTCCTCTTACCTACAAATATCATCAAGAACTAACGAAAAACTTATATGACAAAATGAAACAATTTTTAGCGCACTTTTTGTGAGAATTTCAATAAACTCCAATCAAATTAATTAATTTAATTTTTAAAATTCACTAATGACTCTCCAAATACACCCAAAAGCATCACAATTAATCTTAAATATCCGTAGTCATGACACGTCCATAAAAACTTAATAGGGACAAAATGTGTATAGACCGTAAGTGCACGAGCCATATCAAATAGTAAAGAATGAGTAAGAATATTGTTTTCACGAAGAAGACCTGGTACCAACAACCCAGATGAACATTAATTTCACATATTTACTCAAATCAAGCAAGACACAAAATAAGAAGGAAATAAAATGTAAAATAAATCTAAACTACAATTAGATGTTGGTGGTGATTTTGGAATGCAAGAAGGGCTACCTAGGATAATTACTCACTTGCACATGGATTAATTAAGTAATTATTCTCTTTTAAGTCTTAGTTACATATACTTGCTAGTCTAGAGTACTAATTTATCTATCAACATCTTTTGAGTGTCTAATAAACTTACCAATTAATTAATCTATAATTCCTTACACAATTAACTAATTAGTGCATTAAAATGCTCAAGGTCCAATTATGGCTAATTATGTATATTCCTATCCTGATTAGTAAATTATCCAATTCTATGTCTAGAATTAAGCAAACTTATTTAATTTAATCTCTTGGTCTATTCTAATTTCCCTTTCCCAAGTTATAATTGGAAAATCCCCCATTCAAGAACCTTAATAATCGCCCAATTTTTAGATTCAATACATTCACACTGATTAAATAACTAAATACATGAAATTAATCTATAAGAGAGTAATTACAAAGTTAATCCATGCACAAGTTTATGGTAATCCTGGGTATAAAGTAAACTCAAGTTCTCATGTTCTGTTTACAAAGAATATAACAAAAATAAACCGAACAAAACATAAGAAACAAAGAGTAGAATAAGAAAAAAGGAAAGAAAACTCAATATATTGAAGAAATCCAAGTTTGAGGAGCTTTCAATGCCAAATCCCAGGAACCAAAGCTCCAAGCACTACCTCCAGCTATCCAGAATTGTCCCCCCTCCATTTTGTCTATGGTTTCACGCATTTCAACCTTTAAAAATTCTCAGATTTGCTAAATTATTAAAACTGTGCATTTTGACAAAAAAATCCAGTGCTGCAGCACTCAAGCTCCACCACTGCAGCGCAGAAATACCCTTTTTTAAAGATATCGATGCCATAGTATCAAACTAACTACATTGTAGCACAGAAATGCTCTTATGTAAGAACATTAATGCTGCAGCATCAACTCCACCGCTGCAGCGCAGAAATCCACTCTATTCCACTGAACATTAAATCAATTCTCTTTGATTCTCATATTTTATAATTTTGCTTTCTTCTTCCTCCGATGCTTCCTCTTATCTACAGATATCATCAAACACCAACAAAAAGCTTATTTGACAAAATGAAACAATTTTTAGCACACTTTTTTATGAAAATGCCAATAAACTCCAATCAAATTAATTAATCTAATTTCTTGCAAATAAATAAGAAATTAATATCTAAAATTCACTTATGATTCCCCAAATATACCCAAAAGCATTACAATTAATCTTAAATATCGAGAGTCATCAATGACCTATTCATCTACCACTTGTAGCCGTATGAATGGATTTTTCTTTTATGGACCTAGAGGCTTAGGATCAAGAACCATGGTACCGGACTGTTGATTTTGCCTAGGGGAATCTTGTTTGTATTTGGCATAAATCTCTAATCCCTAGTAGCATATCAAAATTTTATGTTTTCTCAACCTCTTAGATGGCATTTAATTGGCGGGTGCGGGGGCTAAGTTTTTATCAGAAATAATTGTATTTCACTGTTAGGAATTGAGGGGGAAGTAATCTGTAGAATTGGAGGAACAGTAAGAATCTCCAAGGCAGAACCCTTCCTCTAGCTAGATTCCTTGTGGAATGGGTACTCGTATTTCTGAAGACCTAGAATTAAACATTGGATTAAGCAGGAAGAAAAGACAAGGCCTGTTAACAATGTGCCCACTTCTCCCTAGGGCCTCAAGAGTCAATGCCATGTTTTGGTAAACCATAAACGTAGGGGGTGAAGAAGTGATTCGTCGGCCTAGTTAGCCTAAGGCCCAAAAAGAAAATTGGGCACATCAGGTTGGGTTGGGTTGGCTTGGCCTGTGAGAGAGAGAGAGAGAGATGTTTAATTCCATCAAATGAGAAATTAGAAAGTGGAACATTAAGATTCAATATGTCTTAAGGGATTAATGCGGAAGTTGGATTGCTAGATTCACTTATAAGATTGGCCGTTGTATCCCTGTTGAAGCGGAGGAATGGGCTATTCATAAAGGGCTCGATATAGCTTGGGATATGGGCATAAGGAATGTCATACTTGAAACTGATGCTAAGGTGCTGGTTGATCTTCTTAATGACAGAGATAGGAAAAAACATACTCATAGCTTAATGCTTCTAAGTATTCCTGATATGCTGCAATGGAAGTGGAACATTAAGATTCAATATGTCTTTCATGAGTAGAACAAAGTTGCTAATAGATTGGCTAAGGAAGGAATTAGCTACTCCTCCTTACTTGATACAGTCTCTCGTTACTTAAGGACCATCGTTCGGAATGAGTTGTTGGAATCTCAATCCCATTTGTCTTAATTTCTATTAATGTAATTGGGCTCTATGCCCTTCTCTTTACAAAAAAAAAAAAAAAAAGAGAGAAATTAGGAGGAATCCCTTCCAGCTGAGAATGACAAAAACAAAACACCCTATCAAACACCTTCATTTTTTCATTCCCTTTCCTTTCCTCTGTTCTGTCCAATCAAGCATGCCCTTAGCTTTAGTGATTTTGAGCATGCCACTCGACAGATATGAAGGGAGTCCAAATTGCGTATTTTCATTGATTCCTCACCATTAATCTTACACCAACGGGTTTCTTGTAACAGACCTAGTCTTTGCCATTATTATATGGAAACAACCTTTGGCGACTAGGATGGGACACTAATTATCAGGCGAGACCAGGTCTTTTCTGCCAAGAGAGATCCTGCCAACCTCTAGTCACCCTCCTTTTTTTTTTTTTTCCATTTTTTATTTTTTAATATTTAGGTTTGAAAATAAGAAAAGAAATTTTTCTTAAAATTATATAACTATAAAATTGTATTTTTTTTTATTTTTTTCTTGAATTTAAATATTATACAGTAAAAACAATTTTTTTACTGTCATATAGTTATATAATATGAGTAAAAAAGATATAAAACAAAATAAAACTGCATAAATAGATGACTGCATGATTTTTAGCAATATATTTTATCATCTACAATTTTTAAAATTAAAATACACAAAAAAAATTCCTATCACAATTTTTAAAATTAAAAAAAAAATCCTGGGAGTGGGTGGCAGGAGACACCCTCATCCATAATTACCCCACAAATAAGAAGATATGCATCAAAACAATCACCTATAAATAAATAAATAGCCCTAGTGACCCTTCAAGCTTAAAATGTTTTCCTAAAGAAAAATAACTTTTAGCTGTAAAATTTTCTGTCATGTTGTCATCGAAGTATATTTTATCCCAAAGAAAGTCTCTCCTGTATTGCATTAAAGACACCTGGAATTAAACTGCCACTTCAATTTTTGGAGAGACGGCGTCGAATTCTTTTTTTTCGGTCACCAATATGGAACAAAACAAAAATGGTCATATATTATTAAACTACGAAAAACATCAATTTTGCCCATAATTAACAATGTCAATAAAGAAACTGAATTACCCCACACCATCCGAAATCGGCCGACCTATATATATAATATATAATATATCTATTCCTTAGCCTTGAATTTGGAATTGCAATTTAAGGGAAATTTGTGGTGCCATAATATCCCTTCCATTAGGTTAATAAAATTCCTAACAATGACAGCTGCCATGTTGAAATTACCATCAACCATTGCCGGGCATAATGAAACTTGGTCATCAAATATCCATCTCAAGACTCCCTCAGACATGCATTTCTTCAACTAAGTTATTCCCAGTTTGCTGCTATGTTTTTGCATGTGATCTGCTGAAGGCCCATTAGAGTTATCCCCGAAGTTCATTCTTCCCACTTCAAAGTTCATCCATGTCTTCCCTTAGTCTTGCAATTGCAATGGCTGTGGCTATTACAGCTGCTGTTATGCTATTACTTTCTGGGATTTTCTTTTACTTGTTCCATAAATTTGCTCTATCTCGATACCACCAGAGACACAAGATTGCTGCTAGTGTTGTTCGCGAAAAAGGGGTGAAGCATGAGGACATTAAGAAAGTTAGTGGCAGTGTGAAAGGAATGGTCGTTGAAGAAAATGGGGTTGATATTCTTTACATGTTGGAAGCAGATGGTAGGGCGGTGAAAACTAGATTTCCAAAATGTTGGGTTAATCCTAGTTATGAAAATTCTGAAGAATGGAAGAAAACAAATGTCAAACCAGTATCACCAGTGCCTACTCTGCCTTCTTCAGATTCAGAATCATCACCTCCAACACAAGGAGTTTCACAACATCTTGAGCTTAAGATTCTTGACAAAACTCCTCCTCCTCCTCCACCGCCGCTGCCGCCACCTCCTCCGAGGAAGGAAGTTACAAAGTTGCCACTTAAACCACCAACACTACCGCCTCTACCTCTGAAGGCTAGTGGCTTCAGTTCATCGCTGAGACCCCCACCTCCACCTAAAGGGAAAGCAAACATGCCGAACAGCAAAGAAAGTACCGGAGAGAACAGTTCAAGAGAGAAAGGTGGTGACTCCAAAAGGCTGAAGCCTCTTCACTGGGATAAGGTTGCAGCTAATGCTGATCATTCAACAGTGTGGGATCAGATCAATGATGGCTCGTTCTGGTAACTCTTCCTTAATGTTCTCATACCATCTTTATCTAACAAAACAATTTAAAAAACCACCACTAGAGGTTTTTTTTTTTTTTAACAGGTTTGATGATCAACTCATAGAAACATTATTTGGATATTCAAACAACAGCAAAACCCATGAAAGATACAAGAATCTTTCAACTAATTCCAACTCCATTTTACCGCCTCAAATATTAATTCTGGATCCCCGAAAATCCCAGAACACCGCAATTGTGCTAAAGTCTCTAGCAATTTCTCGCGATGAAATCCTAGAAGCACTCCTTGATGGCCAAGGACTCAGTGCTGACACACTTGAAAGACTCACTAGAATAGCTCCAAGTCAAGAAGAAGCAGCCAAAATCATCGATTTCAATGGCAACCCTGATAAGCTGGCAGATGCCGAGTCTTTCCTTTACCACATTCTTAAATCAGTACCAACAACATTCACTCGTTTGAAAGCAATGCATTTCAGATCAAGCTATGATTCAGAAGTTCTTCAGCTGAAAGAACACCTGAGAACACTTGAAATGGGATGTAAGGAGCTGAAGACTAGTGGTCTCTTTAGAAAACTCCTAGAGGCCATTCTCAAAGCCGGGAATCGAATGAATGCTGGAACTTCGAGAGGCAATGCACAAGGTTTCAACCTGAACTCTCTAAGCAAGCTTTCTGACGTGAAAAGTACAGATGGGATGACTAGTTTGCTTCACTTCATTGTGGAACAAGTTGTTCAGTCTGAAAGAAGAAGGGAAGCTCCGTATCAAAAACAGAATCGAACACAAAAAGAGATAGACAAAGAACATCTAATGCTTGGCTTACAAGTGTTAGAGGGTCTAAGTGATGAGTTATTTGAAGTTAAAAAATCAGCCAACATAGAGCATCACAGTTTCATCAGTGTGTGTTCGACTCTGCATGCTCATGTCACTGAAATCCACCAGATTATGGCGTCATGTGATAACGGTGAGAGAGGTGAGTTTATTAAGGAAATGAAAGGGTTCCTGGAGGACTGTGAGGAGGAGCTGAAAGTGGTGAAAGGAGAGCAGACAAGGGTGATGGAGCTTGTGAAGAAAACGAACGAATATTATCTAGCAGGAGGGTCCAAAGACAGCATGTCGAACCCCTTTCAGCTGTTTGTTATTGTAAAAGATTTTGTTGACATGGTAGATCAGGCTTGCCTAGAACTTAAGAAGAAGCTAGAGAAGAAGAACATAGAAGTAGAGACTGTATTATCAACACCACCGTTGTCACCATCAAAGAAGGTGCCACTCAGATTTCCAGACTTTGATTTCCATTTTCAGTCAAACATTTCAGGAGCAACATCTTCAAGCCATTCAGAGGATGATTTTTGAAGGGGTTTCGATGGCCATGTACAAGGGAGAAGAATATTTACCTTTCACAACCACTGGGGCATTTGCTAATCTTGTGTTGCATATAATTATAGGGATGCTTTCCCAGATGTAGGCAAGATAAGAGCATTCATTTCTTGAGTATGACGTATTCTGAAATTGAGTTCTAGTTAGTTTCATGTAACACATAGCCAAAGTGTTGACGAGCATGGTGAAATCCCTGTACTTGAAGATTATAATTCGAGTCTACCACATTATTTATCACAGTATCGCATCGGACAACATTGTTGTTAAATACTACTATTTTGAACTGCTTTATCTTGGGCTTCCAGCTAAAGCGGAAAATTTTAAGATGGGAAGAAAAGGGTCAAAACGTATGAGAGAGAAAATAATGTTCCTCATAATTTCTCAGAAACAGAATTGAGAATAAATGTTCATGTCCTGAAGTTTTCTAGGCTCTATTGAAAAGTATGCCAATATGGACTAACATGATGGATTCGGTCGTTCTTTACTTGTTTATTTGGATGGATTTCTCTTGGGCATAAACGGGCTTATTATTCATGGAAAGATACGACGAAACTTTCTGTTCCCACAGGTCGTCATTGCTAATAATGATTTTGACAAGGTTAAATATCATTTTTCAGCGGACCAAGACCATCTCTGCCCAATCACTTTAAGCACAGGTTTATCTTATTATCGTGGATAACTTCGACGAAACTGACCGTTCTTACCTGCACTCCTTCCGGTTTAACAAGGTTATTTTATTATCACGGACCAAGACCTGCTGGCCAACGACCTCCAAGTCAACTCGCGAAAGTCTTCATCAACCTTCAATCTAATTGAGCAGAAGATTCCGACTTACTTCGCATAAGACCTCTTTATAGATGCATCAGGCGAGGAACCAAAAACCAGTAAGAGAAACCATTGGAGCTGTAGGGTGTTAGAGAAAGAACAACTCAGAAACATGGCTGTCGGAAGTGGAAGTTCTGGAGAGAGCATAGAACTGAAAGAAGATCGAATTAAGAAGGCACTTGCTCTGTCCCTGAAGGCTCACCGATCACCAGACAGGCTTTACCTTCATGAAGAGACTCGCAGCGGCAGCCGTTCAGAAGTCCTCTTTAGCTTCCCAGGATGTGGATCTGTAAAGGACTGGTATTCTGAAAAGCCCTTTGGAGAATCCAAAATAAATCTCGATCTATTTCCCTCGCTCAAAAGTGTTGGTAACGATGAACCTGCTCAAGTGAACACAGCATTTTATAAGAGATTCGAAGCCGTTTTAGGCAAATCATTCATAGAGGAGGTATGTAAATTAACAAACATTCTCTTACAACAATAATTTAGTCATTCAAATGTTCTTTTTGTTTTCCTCTGATCCAATAATTTGCCATGTTAGAAAAAGACTCTCATTTTCTGGTAGTTTCAGTTCTGTCATTCCTCACCTGGATTTGGAATATTGGTACTATATGGATGTAGACTTAGATTCTAATACCATGTTAAGACTATTTTAACTCAAAAACAACTAAGCCCATGAATAATCCTATTTAGTCACTGGAAGATGAATTTGAATCTGCAGGTAGACAAAGCTATGTTGAAACCGAAGCAAATAGTGTTTACAGGGCACTCTTCTGGTGCTGCAGTGGCCAGTCTTGCGACCCTCTGGGCCTTGGACAAGTACCTAACTCCAAAGAGTGAAAACACTAACCAGATCCCTCCTCTGTGTGTCACTTTTGGGTCTCCCTTAATTGGTAATCGCATTTTTGCTCATGCTACAAGAAGAGAGAAATGGTCCGGCTACTTCATGCATTTTGTCATGAAATATGACATATTGCCAAGACTCCTGCTTGCTCCCCTCTCTTCATTTGACCAAAGATTCGACCCTGTTCTTGAATTTTTCAACCCCAGATCTAGAACATTCATTGACGCATCAATAGGAAACCACCCTGTGACCCCAGAATTCTACTTTGCCGTCATGAAAAATGCAGCAAATGCTACAAGCCATGCTGCGTGTAAGCTCATGGGCAACACAAATGCAGTATCAGAAACACTTGCAAATTTTATTGCCTTAAGCCCTTACAGACCCTTTGGAACGTACATTTTCTGCACAGGAAGCGGAAAGTTAACTGTCATGAGAAACCCAGAAGCTGTTCTGCAGCTCTTGTTTTTCTCTGCTCAATTAAGCTCTGAAGCAGAAGCTGCTCAAGTTGCCAATAGATGCCTGAAAGAACATGTCATCTATGGTGATGAACTGAAAGAAAGCTTAGCAATGCAAAATGTGGTTTACTTAGACCAACTACTGGAGAATCTCTCTTTGTCTGCCGATGGCTCAGATGGCGACACGGCCTTGAATGATCTTGGACTTGTAAGTAACATCTCATGAGCTTGTTATGGGTATAGTTCTATACTTCTACTTGACTAAACCAACAATCCTTATCCCATGCCTGGATTGCTATTATACTCGTTTGATTTTAGTCCCATTAAATAGCAAGCCTATTGCATAGTAATCCTTCCAATATTCCTAAAATACTGAATTAAGAGACTTATTTGCAACAAGTTTGGTATTCTCTGAACTGGTTTGTGCAAGAACTGAAATTAAATAGGCTTAACCATAAAAAAATGTAGTTTAGTTCTAACGTTTTACAGAATATGTGATAATGTCTGAACTATCAGAGCCAAAGAGGTAGGCTGTGTCTCCGGGCCGCTGGAGAGTTCGAGAAACAAAAAATCAGGAATGAGGAGAAAATCAACCTGAATGAAGCTCAACCAAATATGAGGAAGCTGGAAGACTACAAAGCTATAAACGAGACACAGAAAACGAGCTACTATGATGCCTTCAAGCTGCAAAACTACGAAATGGACTTCAAATCAAATGTATGCAGGCTCAAGCTAGCAAGTGTATGGGATGAGGTAGTTGAGATGTTAAGAAACTATGAGCTCCCAGATGAATTTGAAGGCAAGCAAGAATGGATTAAGCGTGGAACCGAGTTTCGACGCCTGGTGGAGCCTCTGGATGTTGCTAACTATTACCGCCACGTGAGGAACGACACCACAGGAGCTTACCTGGCAGGGAAAGGCAGGCCAAGGCGATACAGATACACGCAAAGATGGTTGGAGCGTGCAAAGAGAAAGCCAGATGGAACTTACTCGGAGTCTTGCTTAATGGCTAGGGTGGAGGAGCTTTTTATCAGTACTCAAAAAGGTACATCATTTGAAGAAATGAGCGAAGATGTTCTGAAACTGGAAGGAGATATCAAACGATGGAGTGACGAAGGGGTACTATCAAAGGATGTGTTGTTGGAGGGTTCGACCCTTGTGAAGTGGTGGAAGAAACTACCCTCCCAACACATGGAAGGATCCTGCATAAGAAATCTAATTGGAGCGTAATTGAAGAAAGATTAATCTATCTCGTATCGTTTGTGTGTTTGTTTGTGTCTTGTATCATTTGTGTGTTTGTGTCTTGGTGTCTTGCAAGGAGTGCCTAGTGTTATGTTATCAATAAGGTAAGAGACCAGTGTTGCCTGGGGATATCAGTTTTGATCCTCTTGTATTTCCATGTATGATAGTTGATGATTTATTTACCTCGGTTTCTTTTTCTGTCTGCTTTAAGCTTTTAGCAAAGAGATTAGGAAATATAATTAATGCATTAGATTTTCTTTTAAATTTTCTAATTTGTCCTTCACTAAATGAGTAGGTAAAAAAGAGTAATTAATGTTATTTTTTATTTTTAAAAAAATAAATAAGGATATAATTGAAAAATATATAATTAATATTGTGTTGGAAATTGAAAGTAAAAGATAAATAAAAATAAAAATTTTCTTAAGGAGTGAGAGCTAAAAAGGAATAGAGGAAGTAAATCAAGATCCAGTTTGGCATTGGAGAACTTAAATAAATAATATACACACATATATATTTAAAAAATTAATATATTTATGGCATATAAAATAAACTGAATTATCCGACTGATTTAAAAATAAAAAATTCTTAATAAATATAATGAAGGTTTAAAGAACGGGCCAGATATAACTTGATTTTAGAGCAAAAAAGTTCAATCAATTAACCCTACCCTAATAATAAGACCCAAGCAAGTTACCGTTACCGTTACGACCGTTTATGAATAAATATATGATTAATAAAGTTTTAAATTGTTTTTTATATTGATGAAATAGGCAATGTAAGCTTCAAAAATTATAACTAATTTAATTACAACTCAACAGTTTCCATTTAAAGCTAAAATCATAATTATCTAACACAAAAAGCAAAATGAAAAGCAAGAAAACAGTAGACTTCCCACAAATGTTCAGGATAATATTTCTTATCTACTCGAATTTTTGTTCTCAGTTTCCATATCTCATTTTTCTCAATGTATATGATTAAGGTCAGGTTGAATTTTTTGTTTAAGAAAAAAAAATCATGCAATTGATTTTACATTCCAGACTCATTTAAGCAGTTGTGTTTTTTTATTCAAGCTCAATTCTCCAAATTCATATTCTTCTTTTCTTTTATGAAAAAAATGAACTTTCTGATTCATCGTTACGTCTCATACATGCTCCACTTGCAAGCTGCATGGCAATGGAGGTTAAGGTTTCCATTATCATTCATCAATTTGCTGGAAATAGAATGCAAATTTATTCACAAGTATTGGAGTTACGTAACCTATATTCCCGTATGACGGCGTAACACAGACGCAATATAACTCCAAGAAATCTCCTCCCAAAAGAAAAATAAAAAATATAACTCCAAGAAATTCAACCTGGACACACTGCCAATAATTACTAAAGAGTTACTTGACCTGTTAAATCATAAATTAAGATTTACAAACTGCAGTAACTGTTTGGCCAAACAATAAATGGCAGAAACAATGATCATTCTCCCTCTGAACCCTTAATATAACTCTTAATATAAGATTATTTTAACTAAATTATGTAAATTAAAAAGAATAGTTAAAATTAATTAACTATCTCAATTTTTTTTTTAAATTTTAATATTTTTCTAAAATTACTC
This sequence comes from Adenanthera pavonina, assembly GCA_026686845.1. Lineage (NCBI taxonomy): Eukaryota > Viridiplantae > Streptophyta > Magnoliopsida > Fabales > Fabaceae > Adenanthera > Adenanthera pavonina. Next base: position 6,617,243 of record JAIVEN010000016.1, read on the forward strand.
TTATTTATTTTCTCTTTTTTTTTCTTTAAATACATTAAATAGAAATATTTTTTGAAAATATATAATAAATATCACCTCATATATTGTAAAGGGTCTTATATTCAGGACCAAGATAAAAAATAATATATATAGGATTGAATGAAGTATTTAATTACATACGGAATACATTTTCGCCAATCTGATGCCTCTGGATAAGCTTCTACGGGGGAGATTTGTATTCGTCGTAGATGATTAAAAAAAATAGAAAATAGATAGTGGGACATCCCCAGCAAACACCAACACTGACAGGAATCATTGAGAAAGTACTTCAATTTCGCTGCATAACCTATTCAAATTACTAAGCGGTCATATCGTCATAGCCATCTCACAAAAGTCGGACGGGCATCTTCAATTAAAAAAGCTAGCTTTTGCAACAAATACAGCTCTCCAAACCGCGCCAAACTGGAGAGAGCTTCATATGCCACCTCACACCTCTTTCCTATTTCCAAAACTTTGAATGAGGAGAGGCTCCTCCAGTAAACTCTGAGCAAACTAACTACTCATTAAAATACCAAATACCCACACAACAAAATAATGAAAGGACAAAGTATCATTAAGTTCATTTCATCTACATCGCATGCCACTTAGGGCGAAAAATGAAGTCTCATGCATCCTTAACAACATATATTGTTGCCCTAGATCATTGAGGCTCAATGATAAGAACAACCGATCAATCAGCGAAGAAGCAAAAATATCAATGTTGATGGAGTTCTGATATCCGATTTACGCCAATTACTATTCCTAAAAGTTAGCTTCCTTGCTCATGTCACCCCTCCGAGCAGGCCAGGGATAGCTTTATGTTGTTGAGAAGTAACAGAATGACCCTAGTTCAGTAACTGCTGTCATTAATCAACTGATTTAGAAACCAACAGTAAAGTTGACGTACCAATATTTTTCTTCACGTCCTAGGTATCCATCCAAAACTTCTTTCTAAAGCATAATGAGAGTTTATTTAAATGACACACCTACCATGTGTAAGGTTACCATTCATTCACACTTCTTGCCTAGCAACTTGATATATAGGTAAATATGACCCAAATATTCTGCATCTCAAACAACAGTGCTGTCTGTTTAGTTTCCAATTGGGTTAAAAAAAAAACCCAGAGGTGTAGTCCATAAGCAAAAAGACAGAATACTCATTTTTTCTTTGGAGGTCAAAGTCAAAGGTTATATACTTCTCATAGGACCAAATCCCGTTAAAATAGAGAGGAGGGCTTAATGCAAGTGTGATGACAATCATATAATACCTTTCAGGTTATCAGTTCCTTTGTCCTTACTACAGGAAATCCCAAATTACTAACTGCAGGAAAAGCTTCCAATAGATGTCTGACAAAGCAAGACACCAAGCCGTTATTATGATCACAGAAGTTGGCAGCATATATAATCAATAATTAGTATGAGAGAGGTGTCTAATGTCAACCTTATATATCACCCATCCCCAAATAGAAAATGCAACAAGTGTGTTTTGTCCCCATAAACCTATTCCAGTAAAGGGCAAAAAATCATAATCTTCAGATAACACAAAATACAATAGAACAGTACAGCATCATTGAAGAAAAAGTCTGACAAAATATTATCAAAATTAAATGTGTAAATTTTGTCATTCAGGTCTGTAGGTGATTCCACCATCTTTTGATGGAAATATAAGAAATTTCAGGTAGAATGATAAATAAATCAAACTAAAAAGTTAAAAGATGTCTCGCTTTTTAATTGGCATTCATAAGTAAACCACTGCTCTATCATAAATCATTCATTTTACCTTTGACAAGTTTGAATTTTTGCATATTAGGAAACCAACCTTCCCACGTAGAGAATACTTTAACAAGCTACTACTTCTATTAATGTTTTATATTCCTAGTTCAGTTCCTCAATTCCCCTGAATCAAGTATGAAAATTTTCCAAATTGTTATGTGCAGATCAATTGGGGAGAAAAGGATATTGAAATGATACGAAATAGTGAAATAAGAAACCAACTACATTCGAGTATATTGCATCATAAGTTATATACATAGTGCAAAGTCAGTTTCTTCCCCCTCGTTTGAAACCTCCAAATGGAACAAAGTATAATACTTACAAAGCGCCAGTACCAATACCCATGGAAGTATGAGTAGGTCTTGACAGTATTCACTGGAATCAATCACAAATAGTCAAGCACGAATTTCCCACATCACAACCAGATTACAAAGATTACATACTCAACAAAAGGTGTAGCCAGTACAGAGTGCATTGATTGACTGACTCTAAATTAAACTTACAAGGAAGCAAATAAAGCAATAACATGGCCGTATTCTCATACCTCGAAAAACTAGGAGAATCTTATTGGCCATCCGTCAAATTTTTTTTTTTTTTTTATCCCCTCTTTTTTACTTGCCACAAGTTTCTCAGCTCCTAGATAACCAGGAAACAATGTTCAAATGGCACCTGTGCTTCAAACATTAAAGACAACTTATTTACAACTAAAAACTAATGAAAATGCTAATCTCCAGAATGTGAAAGAACGAAAATCATAATTTTGACTTAATAATCATTAACATTTACAGGTATAGAAGAAAATAATCAACCTGCCATGCAGTATATATATATACTGAAAATTATTACCCCATCCATCAAGCATAAATCAAATATTATTTTGTTGGTGATACAGGAGGCATAATGCCTAGGTAGTAGAGAAAGGATAAAGACCCAGCGAAGGGATCAAATTTAAAAAGTCAGCAATATGAGCGTGTTAAATTAAACATGAAGATGTTTGGTGTGGAAGTATTAAATGATTGATGAACAAAGCGCAATATTTGAGTAAGAAAAAGCCAAAGGAAATAAGGTACAACATAATATGCTATCGTTTTTTATGTATTGAATTTTTATATCACCTTATCTATTCACATACGAATCTGTGTATTCTACATCAACACATGCAAAATCAAACTCCAAATGAGAAACAGCTTGATTCCATGGTGATCAAAATCCATAAAACTACGCCAGCTAGACCTAGAAAAAGACACTCTTAGAATACAGAACATTCAAGGACGCAAAAGGTAGACCCGACATACACAAATCAAGAAAACAGAGACAAATACTCTTATGACCTTTCGATCATGCTGCAGGAACGAGCCAACCGAAGAGTCAGGCTACCTCCATGCACGCTTGCCTCTGTCTCAATAGGTTCACACTCATAAGGCTTCCTGCACCCTGGACAGCGGCCATCTTCCTCAAGAATTCTCTTATGGCAAAAAAGGCAAAGCCGGAACCCACACGGGCAAGGTAAAAAACTTGAGTCTGTCAAATCAAGATCCTCACAGCATATTGGACAAGAATGAGGTGCAGCAGTACGAGCCCACGCAATCCCTCCTCCACATCGCCTGTCGGGATTTGGTAAACTGAACTGCTTTGACAGATTGGGCAAACTCTGAGGGCGAAAAACATCATCAGGCCTCCAAGCTTGGGTATTACCAGAGGCCTGCGAAATTAACCTAGCACTCTCAAGATGGAAATTCTGCCCTCCTAAACTTGACCCATTTGCCATTTCAACAGGCGAAACCACTTGCACATTAGTTTCATGATCCGGGCACAACTCTGAACACGGGTTTTGATGCTTTTCATCGGCGGCTAAAGCATCTGCTACAGCCTCCCAATCATCTAAGCACGCATCATCACCTTCTTCTTCTTCCGTAATGCTCCCAGAGCAGCATCCGCCACTACTGCTGCTGCTCCCAGTGAAATGTGTTCCAGAATTATTAATGCCCAACACGCTACTATTAACACTGGTGGGACTATTGGATGGCGATTCGACATCGCTGTCATGATGGACAGATCCGCCTCTAGGCCTCATTTCCAATTCATCCAGTGAATCTTTTTTATCTTTCACCCCAGGCATTGGTGGCGCATGATTATTGTCCCCTTCGTCCTTGCACCCTTTATTCTTGACCGCACCTGAAAACCATCAATCGATATGAGAGAGAAAAATTGACCAAAAAACCATATGTAAAAGACAAAAGAATACGGAGGTAATACATACCTTGAGAAAGCCATTGCTCTCGGCGAGCATCAATCTTACACTGCTTCAATTTGGCCGACCTGTTGGTCTGAATTTTTAAGAAATTAGAATGGGGACGGAACTAAATGCCCAAAGTAATAAATCACAATAACGTAAAAATAAATGGGAAAATCAATATCTTACCCTCTTCTTCCTGCCCAAATTTTTTGCGTTCGCGGCAGAAGGAATCGGAGCGGTGGAGATTGAATCAGAAACCATGGCTGAACTGATGGATTCAAATTGAAAGAATAAAGATTCGCAAAAACCCTAATTTGTGAAGGGGAATAGAGAAAATCTAGAAAGAGAAATCCCAGAGACAGGATGAGAATGGATAACTCAACGGGAACTCCTCTGCTCCTATCGCCCGTTTACAGAATTTGAGAGCGCAGGGTCGCGGTTGATGTTATATTTATATGTACATAATTCCCCAAGTTGCCCTCACACTTAATTCAATTAAGGGTTTTATTTTGAGTATGTGAGGTTTTTTATGGAAATCGTGGAAGAAACGTGGAGCACACAACAAAGGGGATCAAATGTCGTCATGTTGAAGGATGTATGTTGATAAAAAAAAATCTTAGCCTTAATTAGTCAGTATTATTAATATTAATTAACCTGATCCGAATAAGTTAATTTATATTTGAGGTAAAAAATAAGTTAATTTATATTAAGTTAATAATTAAATCAAATTGTTTTATAAAAATAATTAAATCAAATTCAGGCCAGAAAATAAGTAAATCAAATTACTTAATATTTGATATTATTTTTAAAAAATTGCAAGTATTTAATAATTATAGGAAACTATATTTTAAGTAATTAAATTATACGTTATAAATTGTTGAATACTACCTCCGATCCTATATATAGGATCTTTTTACCCTGATCCTAAATATAAGACCCTTTACAATATATGAGATAATATTTATTATACATTTCCAGAAAAATGCTTATATTTAATGTATCTAAAGAGAAAAAGAGAGAGATTAAATAAGGATAATTTTGAAAAAATGTTAAAATTTTCAGAGAAATCGAGATAATTAATTAGTTTTAATTTCAATTCTTAATCCGCGTGATTCGATTAAAAGGGTCTTATATTGAGAACAAGAAGGAGTAATAATCGTTTTCTAGTCTGTTATCATCACGTTTATTTTAAAAAATATATATTTTGTGTTTTGTATAAAACCAAAAACAGTCCGCCAACATATTAATATAGACAGATTTATCTTGTATGCAACAGCTGAAATAGTGAAGTGAATCTAGCTCACAACATAAGATCTAGACACTTTGATATTATATGACGATTATACAACGAATTTTAAAAAAAAAATTATGTGCATTTTGATTTATTGTATTCAACAAAATTAATGAGAAATCATTTAATCATGTAAATTAATTGAGATATTTATACAAAAAATTATATAATAAATCATCAATATTTTTTTATATAACAATGCCTTGTTTGATACATGATATTTTTGACATTTTCCCTATATATTTGGATGTAGAGAAAGTAGGGGAAAGAAAAAAGGAGACAAGAAGACAAAAGTGAAAAATATATTTCTCCTTTATTTGGATAATAAAAGTAAATATGAAGAAAAGAAAAGTGAGGGAGAAAAGAGATATAGAATCTAATATGTTTTCTCTCCAAAAGTTAAGGGATTTTGGATAGAAAATATTTCTAGAGAAAAAAAAAGGGCATTAGGCCCATATATTTTCTTTACAATTTTTTTTTTCTTTTAGTTATCTCCCATTTATACAAGAGAGAAATCATTGACTCTTCACTTTTCTCTCCCATCCCTTTTCTGGTCTATCCCCTCCATTTTTCTTCAAGTGAGGTATGTTTAGTTAGATGCTATATAAAAAAATCATTCCATCGTAAATTATTTCATTTGACATAGCATTTTTCATTCTTTCAGAATTTTGATGGAATGTGAGAGTGATTCAGGAAATGAGAAGTGCAATTACATCATTGTCCTTTCATTCACAAATCTTACTAAGTTGAGACGGGGCTCGAGGCTTCATTTCCAGGTACAAAGATGGTGATTATGGTGGGTACCGACAATCTCTTTGAAATAATAGCTACATGCAACGCAAATAAAAAGATAATACAAAGGGCATGCACAGATGACAGAAGAGAGTTGGAGCCGCTTCAGGGCTGGACACGGAAGAATCGAAGTTGAAATTTATTATTTTGATATTTTTCTTAAACATATTTATACAATAAATTTTATTGATTAAATTATTAATAATGAATATACAAAATATTTTTTAATAAGGATATTATAGTCATTTGATCATCTTTTCTTTTCATTCTCATACCGCTTACCAAACACATTAATAATCCTATGAAAACAATAATAATATATTAAACATCAATTTGTATATTTCACTGTGTGTGGAATTGAAAATCCTCCATCTCGACCCCCAAATTTGATCATTAGAAGCCGATCATCTTACTTTTCGCTCATTTTTTTTATATCTTTTCCATTGTTTAATTATTACTTAAAGAAAAAGAGAAATAGAAATAGAAATAAAGTTTGCTTGTTGTCAATGTGAATTGCAGTATTTCACATTAGTTTTGTTTTTATTTCTCTCTCTCTCTCTGTTTTTTTTTTTTTTGCCAGGGTTGTCTTTATTTTTCCTCACTTAAATAATTAGGCAATTGAGAAAATTTAAACTTAAATTCTTTCAACTAATCGGAATATTAGTCTCCCAAATTTGCTTCTTCTTGTTTTTTTAATGCATTGATCCTTTGGAAGATCCAAAACGCATTGGAGACAGGTGTGAAGTTGAAAGTGCGAAAAGTTCCGTAAAAAACAACTTTCAACATTAACCTTTTTTCCCAACCAGCACATGATCAATTTCATCCAAACAGGAAACAAGGACTATTTGATTCTGCTTTGAAAAACACTTTTTTATTTTTAAAAATAGAAAAATAAAAAATTTATTTGATAAATTTATTTTTTATAAACTGTTATGAGAAATAGAAAAATAAAAAAATAGAAAATTCAGAACAACTTTAAGGTATTTTATAATTTTTATTTTGAAAAACACAAAAAAAATTGAAAAACACCAATCTCATTAATGATAAAGTTATAAATTTTGAATAACTCATTTATCACTCACTAATTATGATTTTGAAAACAACTATTCAAACAGGTTTTTTTATTTTATTATTTTCAAAACTTATTCTCAAAAATAGTTTTACAAAACTATTTTGAGAATAAGAAAACAGAAAACACTGTCAAACAGCCCCCAAATTTCTATTCTTTTTCAAACGTATCGGTAGAAGAAGCCCTATTTAAGAACGCTTTCTTTTTTCTTTTTTTCCCCTCAATATATCATCCTTGCTCAGCGCTTTCTTTTATAAGCTTAGCCAAACGAGCTCCACCCTCCTGAATTTATCCCATTCTTAGAATATGACATTTTAAGATTTAACTCGTAATAGATATTTTTGGAACATTGTTTCAACATTTTAAAAAATCTTTGATTATTTTCCAAAATTACAACCATCAATTTTTCACATATTTATATATATTCTTGTCTACATATATACTCTGCGTTTGATTGTTTTATTTTTTTTCCCAATAACTTTAAAAGTTACAAATTACGATATCTTAATTGGTAATGTTATTATATTTTTTGTATAGAGAATAGTTATGCAATTAAGTTGGGTTCCCTACCTCAACCTCAAATACAGGTCCAATAAGATTTGCTATTTGCATCCATGTCCTTGCCAGATATAGGCGAATATCTTACTAATTGAACCAGCATTTGTTAGTTGTAGTGCTATCATAATTTTGTTTATTAATTATATTACATCATATGTCTTTTATATTTTGTTTATTAATATTTGTTTAATATTCTCATTCTCAGTTTTAACCACTTGCTATAATATAAGAGTATTTATATACCAAATTTCATTTCATATTTACCACGTAATTTGTTGTAAATAATGATCTTGTATGGTGCAATTTGTATAAAACTTAATGCCTGTATAACATATTTATAGAATTCAATTAATGAGAACTAGATTTTTGAGCAAATGTATTAATTAATCCCCTTTTAATTCAAACATACATCCCCAGCTTGTGATAAAAAATATGGGGGCGGTGGGTCTCCATCAGCCACCAAATTAGCTATGTGACATTTTATTTTGTTTACAATGTGATGCACGTAAGTTAGTGTTGGTTTTTTTTTTCATAAATTATAGAATTAGGTTCATAGATTATTAATATTATGACCTAGTAAAAGTTTTATAATTTATATTAATATTGACATTAATTGATGATGATATTAATACTGACAAGCAAATGAAAATTGAAATATATAACATTTTTTATTTAACTAGTACAAAAATAAGAAGCAATTAAATAGTAACGACAAATACCATAAAGATTAAAAAAAGAAAGAAAATTGATTTTTATTTTTAAACACTTAAATGCCAAAATTAATATTGACATCAAAGTGTTTGATAATTGGATATGTATATAATATCACCATAGAGATAGAATGAGATTTATATAAATATATACGGTATGTGATTTTTGACGCTCAAATTAATCAATTGTTTTGAATTTTTGTGTGTGATAGAGACAAATTGGGTAGATTTGCATCTGTTTTGTAAGCTCAATATTATAATTTCTCTGTATATTGTTATCAGAGCTCTACATGTTAGTATGATTAAAATTAAAATTTGATGCTACTTCTGAATGGGCTTATGTATGATGATGAGTTGAGCTAATCCAATATATAAATACTAGAAGGGCAATGAAAGTAAAATGCCTAAATAATATAATCGTGAAGAAATTTGATCAACCTTCTTCTGATTATAACGACTTTTAAATGCTCAACACGTTCAGTTTTTTTTTTTTTTTATCAAGAGGTTCAGATCAAAACCTCTACCCATAGCCACACCCAATGAATCTTTATCTTTTGCTTATTAATTTTGAGTTTTTTTTTTAATTTAATTTAATATTTATTTTTTATTTTCAGATTTAAATTTTATAAAGAAAAAAATTCTTAAAAGAAAGAGCAATCTAGAAAGAAAGATATTAAATTTAAACAACAATATTTTCTCTTGATTTTTGAAATTTAGAAAATTTTCATTTAATTGAAAGTAGATGATAACTGTTGAATTTGGCCAAAAAAAATATAACTTTTGAATTCAATTAAATTGAAAGAGAATTTATATTTTTCTATCATCACCATCATTATTATAGAAAACCGAGGTAAATTATGGTGTTTACAATTACACTAGTCTATCCACTGCAATATTCGATAATTTATAATTATGAAAAATCTTATCCACATCAAAGCGTGCAAGTCATTTTTGTGGTCATGCAAACTCTTTGATGTAATGAAGGAAGCTGACATAATAATATATTATTTATCCTCTAGCTTCTTAACAAAATGATTCTGCTTCTAGTGAATTTTATATGCACAATCCAATATAATCTCATTCTTAAGTTTATTTCATGTTTTTTTTCCCCTTAAATCTTAGTAAAAGCAAGCGGTGGGTAGAATCTGTGTTTGAGCGGTGTAAATGGACTTTTTATGGTTAAAAATGAGACATCCAATTATCAAAGTCAATACTAATACTTGAAGATAAGACAATATCAATGCGCGGATGTACAAGTTTAGGGTGAAGACAATCGCATTTTTGTTCGTTCGGCCGCCAAGACAATTGCATTTTGGACCATTTAGAACCCAAATAGAAGAAACATACAATGAAAGAATATGGGCTTTGAGATCCAGCCCATATCATAAAAGTTACCCTATCTCTGTCTATGTGTGTTGCAAAATAATGAGTGAGGAAATAAAGTATAACAATGTGGTATAAGGGATAAGAAGATTAGGAAAAGTGAAAAGCATATGAATATGATCATGTCTAGATTCACATCTTAAGTTTTGTATCTAATATTATTATTATTATTATTATTTTATTTTTGATATGGTGTATATATCTATTAATTTGTTTTTATAAATATAGAGGATCTAAATTGAGAGCTTGAACTATGTAATGATGTATTTGATTTGTATATCCAGCAACAACAAAACATATACGCCAAGGAAGACACAAGCATGCAGATACACCAACATGAGGTGCAGTGAAGTGAAAAGTTGTTTAATAAATTATGTTTATATTTGGTTTCATTAATCTTTTTGGCCACTTGTTTCATTAATTTATTGAAAAAATGACAAATATATGATTTTTATAAAAGAATATATAAGTTCTTCAACTCACCATTATATGAATGATTTTTTTAAATTTTTTTTAAATTATATTTTTATTGAAGAAAATAATAAAAAGAACACATAAATTGTACCAGGAGGTAGTTGGACTTGGAGAGTGGTTTTGTTGATCGCATTGTATTAATTTGCTTGAACTTCCTGGTATATCTATATGATTATGATGGATGTTATTTCCATTTGAAATAGTCCGCTATCCTTAATTGTGTCAGTTGGGCTTTTTTAGTATTGGGTCTTACTTCATTTCTCTTGTGTGATTAGGAGTGTGCACGAGAAGAGTTAGGATGGGCTATATCCCTACCCAATGTTCTACCCAAAGAAAGCATGAGGCAAGAAAAAACTATCTGTGGCCCGTGGCCTGCATGGGACGGGCCAAAACAAGGTCGGGCCTGGTCTACATTTAAAAAATAAAAAAATTAAAAACTATAACAGAGATTTTCTTATTTCCTTTTTATTTTCTATCGGTTCCCAAGACTTTTTCATTAGTTTCCCGGGATCTATCAAAGGAATACAGTAATTCAAGGAGGAAGCAAAGCAAACATGGACATTAAATTGTATCAATCTGCACACAACCTTAGGAAACCAACATGGAAGCATTTGTAGAAGTGAAGTATCACATCCAGTAGAAAAGAAAATACTATCACGCCAACTAAGATAGTTTGATAAAGTTACATAGCCAAATTGTAAATTGTGTTATTCAATAATCATTAGAAAAAATATTATACAATAGAAAAAAGATTAGTTTAAGTGCCAATATAATACAGAAGAGGATGCCAACCAATAAACAAGGTTAATGCTAACTCGTGTTTACTTTAGGGACCAATGAATCCAGCCACAATGTGGGAAACTGTTGGAGAGTTGGCTTAAAATTCTCCAACGTGCACTGGACAAAGGAATTATTGTGCCTATTTACGCCAACACTATTCAAACAGCTTTGAATTGGCAAGTGAGACCTCATATTCACATCCCTTAACTCTAGATAAAAGTAACCATTTTGCCTATTGACTGTCAGCCTGTCAGAAATGTAATATTATAAAACAAGCAAGCGAATAAACTATGGAAGAGCTTATTAGCTCAATTTTTAGTTACAATATATGTCATGTAATCATACTTAGCTAGTCAACAAGTGTAACAATTAGAAACTTACACAAATTATGGAGGACGAAGAATTGAGTTCCAAATCTGCAAATTCAAGCTATAAAACAGCTACAATCCTAACCTTAAATCCTTAACATTAACTATAAAATCATTAATATAATCAAAGTTTCTGAAACCTGCAAATAAACTTCCAAACCACACAAAGTTCCAAACTAACATATAAAGTTCAACACATGCATAACAACATCATAAAGTCATAAAAACTAAACATCCAAACCAGTACTACACACACATATTACAACCATGAAATCAAAGTTTTTGAAACCTTAAGTTCATGACAAGCCAAGACAAATGACATTAATCAATCTTCATTGCTTATTCTCTTTTATCTTCATCTGAAATAGGTGAATTTGGATGTCCAACCTCTTCTCATAATTAATAAATTTTATCTTACATCAAGAAAAGTCATCACATGATTAATATGAGTACTTTGCATTCAACTTCACCAATTATAGATATTCTCATCTTTAAAGGACCAAATCCATCCACCACACAAGTTTATGAGACAAGTAATATTACTTTGTTAATTTAAAATAGATAACAACATTACTTTATTTTTTCCATTAATTTTTAAATAGAGAATTGGTTGCTTCTTTATTTTTAAATCCATCTTTATTTTCATTATATTTTTTATCTAAGATTATCATGACAAAAATTTTGAATGCTTGCTACCCAATAAATGGAGACGTGTAACAAGAATTCTATCTTCGTTGTTAAGGAAGACTTCTCAGGAGAAAAGTTTTGTTCATCCCAAATCTCATTATTAAGTTAGCAACTTATAGGTTTAGAATGCATTTCAATTTCCAAATCCCAAATCCCAAATCCTATCACAAAATGAGGTTGAGTAAAAGGAAACCCAAACAAAAGCTTCTCTCTTACATCTTTACTCTTCTCATTCCAATTTCCAAGTTCCAAAAAATGCATTTTAGTTTCAAACCACAAAATCGAGTTGCAACTCAATACACAAATAAGGGGAAGAAATAAGAAGAACATACTAGCGAGCAGCAACTGTGAGGTGTAGAGGTGGCGCTTGTGGAGGCTGTGTGTGTATGGTGGTCCTTTGAAGACAAGATCTAGTGACCTTTGAAGAAGAAATCTCGACTGCGATGCTAGTGTGAGGTGGTCCGATGAGAACGACAATAACTTTCAATGGAGGAGGAGATGTCGACGCTGATGCCACAATTGTGTTTGTGTGAGGCTATAACCTATGAGTTGTGAGGTTAAGTTTAGGGCAAAGCACAGTCATGCGAGACAGAGAGTGAGGCAACAAGAATGTTTGAGTCTGAATTCTTATTTTTGAGTAAATGATCTCCATTATTTTACTCTAAATGGCATTGTCTTTGTAAAAAAAAAATGTGTATTTTATATGCACTCGCTAGGACAGGGTCGGGCATGCCCTTGCCCATTCCCTGTCCCAATCCGTGTATAACTTAGCCCGATTTTTTTCCTTTGTTCTGTTCTCCTCTTGTCTGACTCGACCTGAATGGTCAAAGTAGAACCAAGTAGACCGGGCCGTCAGGCAAGTTGAACACCCCTACATGTGATAATGAAATATATAATTAGGTAGAATACCCTTAATACTCACAAAAAAAAAGCCTATCAAAATTGACCAATGGCTATATAAATATAGATATGGTTAAACTAAAATATATATGTCCCTTTTATCTTCTTACATATGGATAGAGTGGGATTCAAGTGCCTATGTCTTCTGAGTTTGTAGTTGTTTTGTTTGTTCTGGGTTTTTACTCGTTATGGGTAAAAAGAAAACAAAAAGGAAGGGAAAACGACATGACCTCATTAAAAAAAAATATTCTCCACATATGACCCCTACTTAGACTTGTAGTTCATTCCACTTGAGTGTGTAATTTATTTCACTTGAACATGCTTGAGTGGGATTCTGTGTGGAACATATTTTTTTTGTGGAGTCCTGGTATGTCTTTTTTCCCAAAGAAAAAAAAGAAAATGAGAGAATGAGATGCAGCAAATGGATAAGTTGTTTAATAACTTATGTTTATATTTGTTTAAATAAAAAATGAAAAAATGTGATTTTTATTAAAGAATATATAAGTTTTGCAATTCACAATTATATGAATTTTTTGGTTTTTTTTTTCAAATATCATATTTTTATTGAAGAAAAGAATAAAACGAATACAGAGATTGCCTGAGATGCAGCTGGAGCGCAACTTAGTAGGTCAAATTCTGTTGATTTGCTGGAACATACTGTTATATCCATGGTGTCATTTCCAAATAGTAGTTTGTTTTCCTTAATCGTGTCGGTTGTACTTCTTAAGTATTGAGTTAAACACCATATCTCTCATGTTCTCACCCAAAAAAAAAAACATCATATCTCTCACGTGATACTGAAGCCTACCAAAACTGACTGGTGAATGTGTAATTGCCTAATTGGATATTGTTCAACTAAATATTTGTCCCTTTATCTTTCTCCCAACTAACCAAACTGATTTCAATTTTTAATAATAGCAAGCAAACTCCCTTTTCCTCGGTTGCCCTGAAACAAATGATTGATAGCCACATTGTATCTGCTTAGAGTATAAGAGGGTGGAATTAACATGGCAAACTGGCAAGGATTTGAATCATTATAGTCCCAAATTGTCAATTACTACTATAAAAGACAACTCTACCAGTTTCGTACCTCATTACTTTACTTTCTTTTTTTTTTTTGTGAGAATTACTTTATACTAGCAATCTCCATAAGGGCCAAATTAAACAGTCGATCGAATAGCCTTTCATTAATTGTCAATTAATTAATCTTTTTTCTGATGTATGGGCCTTTTCTATGAATGGAAGTTCTTGGCAACTGCTTCCATGCTTAAAGAAGGAAGGTTGGTGGGGAGGCATTCTAAGTAGGTTGAACTCCAGCAACCATCACCTTGATTAAGTAAAAGCTAGGAGACTAACTGCACGCTATTATGATAACACATGCTTAATCTGACCTACTCATGACAAATTGTTATTTCTTAAGTATTCAATTCAGACGAATGCTAAACCTCACTCACCTTGGACAATCCTAATGTACCAAATTAAATCACCGTTAGACTTGCATTCAAAGGCTTAAAACTTATATAGTTCCAAGTTGAAGTAAACATGTCAGTTATCTTAATTAAGCACGCAGGTCATGAAGTAGGCAGTCGTAGGACTTAGTATCATGGTTAACAATGATTGAACCACTCTGCAGAATTTAAGGACCAGAACCAGTGTACTGCTACACCTCAACTAATTGAAAGCAAAAGCTTGGAGCCTAAGAACAGTAAAACTTTGAGCAACTTGATCGTGAACGTAGGTATTTATAATTGAATTCTAAACTACTTTTGAGTGACAATGCTCAGCACCTTCACGTGATGCGACACCTCACATAACAACGCTAAGATCTTCAAAATTTGAACTGAATAAGCATCCCTCCAAACGCTATCCTCATCAGGTAGACGACAATATATCTCACCATCAAGAGCAGCAGACCTCCCGTCGTTTACGCTGCTTTGTTTGTGTTGGCGTCTCGGCGACGGATATCCTTAATATCGTGATGTTATTGTATACAAAGTTGGTATTAATCCTATTATTTATTTATTTATTTATTGGCCAGCTATTATTTAGTAGAGTAAAATAATATGAGCTCCTTTCTGTTTTGGTTTATTTATAAAGATTTCCCTTATATTTTTTAAACCTATATAGATCTCTTGAAATGAAAAAAGTTATGTTAGATATACTTTCTTTCCATTTTAAAAATTAGATTTCTATTCCATTAAATTAGATTATTAAATATTTTTAATTAATAAATAATATTTTAAAATTTTTTTAAATATTTCTAATGGTATTACTGATTTGGAATGAAGTGAAGGTTTTTAAAATAGAAAAAAAATTTTGTTATTAAGACAAAATATAAGGAAGGATATGCTATTTTACTTTATTTATCACTCAAACAGGAATAATATGTACATTGTGAAGGAAATTTTAACTACTTTTTGACTCTAATAATTTCCCTGTTCACTGTTCAAATACGATACTTTTTTAGTTTGTTTTTTGTTGTCTGGGAAGAACCTCTTACTCTTTTAACAAATATGTCAGTGATGCCATATTAAAATTGAAAGGAAAAAAAAAAAAAAAAGCAAAATAGCGAAGTTTAAATTTAAACCCAGGGACCGTCTCCTGAGTCCTGTCAACTGCTTTGCTTTCATGTGTCGTTTAAATTCAAAAGCGAAGAAGGCGCTAATCCATTACCTCTGAATGGATTAACATCAACTGAAAAAGAAAGAACTCACTGGAGCTCCGGTGATGTTGCTGGAAATGTTGCCTCCTCAACCTTTCGGTACGGTTCCTAACTATTTCTCCGAAATTTGATCTTCCACCACCTCCGGCAACTCCAGCGTTATCTGAGTCGCAAGCGCAATGTCTCGGTCTTCAGCTCCGACTTATAACCTCAAAGAAAAAGTGTTCACTTGCCTCACCAAGCTCTCCGACCGCGATACTCAGTCACTCGCCGCCAACGAGCTCGAGTCCATTGCTCGGAACCTTGATTCCAACTCCGTACCAGTATTCCTCTCGTGCATTCACTCCACCAATTGGTCAGACAAATCACCAGTTCGTAAACAATGCGTACACCTCATGCAGGTGCTTTCCGAAACACACGGCAATACACTCTCTCCCTATCTTTCCAAAATCCTTGCCCATATAGTTCGTCGTCTCCGTGACCCGGACTCGTCGGTTCGATCTGCTTGTGTGAATTCGGTTTCGGCATTGTCCGCACACATCACCAAGCAACCGTTTGCGTCTTTTCTGAAGCCGTTAACTGAGGCGCTGTTCACTGAGCAGGACCAGAATTCACAGTTAGGCGCGGCGCTTTGTCTGGCTTCTGCCATTGATGCAGCCCCTTACCCGGACCCCGCGAGATTGGCGAAGCTCTTGCCGAGGTTCGAGAAGTTATTGAGGAGCGGAAGCTTTAAGGCGAAGCCGGCGCTGTTGACGCTTATCGGAAGTGTTATTGAAGCCGGCGGGGTGTCGAGTCATGGGGCATTGAGCAATTTGGTTCCATGCATGGTGGAATTCTTGAGCAGCAACGATTGGGCAGCAAGGAAGGCTTCGGCCGAGACATTGATGAAGTTGGCTATAGTGGAGAGGGACGAGCTATCAGAATTCAAGGCTGGATGTTTGAAAGTCGTCGAGAATCGACGATTCGATAAGGTTTCACTCCTTGAAATAAATAATTCTAGTTTTCCTTCCCTGATCACAAGTATGTTTTTGTTTATACACGGTAATTTGAAAGTGAACTGAGTGTGTATTTTGTTTGGTTTAGGTTAAGGTAGTTCGGGAAGTTATGAATCAGATGTTTGAGACGTGGAAGCAAATTCCTGATGTTTCGAATGAATTCTCTCCACCACCTAAATCACAATCTTCTTCTAAATCGCAATGTTCTTCTTCCACAGGTATTATCATTTCTATCTAGTATACTCTTTAATGTTGCCATTGTGCCCTATAAATGAAAAGGCAATGAAAGGAAAAAAAGGTTTGTAGTTATTTGTATTGATTAAAATTTTATCATCTAGAACTAAGGTAATCGATTAGCTTGCATCCACGACTGAGTCTGGTTCTATGATTTTCCATGATTCCTCTGTTGTGTTGTGTGTGATTATCTTTTTTCTTAACTTTATCTGGGTTTTGGCTGCTTTTGGGGTCAGAAAATTTAACTGATGGGCGCTATACGCCAGTCTCACGGAATTCATGTAGTCCTGCTTCTGTATTGCCTCGATTGTGGAAGAAAACCAATCCAGTTAACAGATCAACTCCTGATAGTTCTGCTGTTAGCAATGCTAAAAAGTTAAGTTTCAGTAACAAGAGACTGAGCTCAGGTTCGTTGCCAAAACTAGACCATAAGAATCAGGATGTTCAAATTGCCGTGCCAAATGCACCCTCTGCGACAGGTGCTTATCAGGGTTATCTTGAAGAGAGAAATGAAATGATGCCGGGAAAAAACAAAAAGGAGAAAATAAACTTTTCAAAGCCAGAACTGAAACGGGCTCTTCTCAGTAAAAATCCGGATGACAGAAAACGTAGGTTTGGTGTCTCCAAAACTGGATCTCGTGTAGTTCCATGTGATGAAGAGAACCAAGATTCAGTTGCTGTCAGTGATATTGCTAGAGATTTCCATAGGAATGACAAAGAACGTGAAGACTTAAATTTGATCCGCAGCCAGTTATTTCAAATTGAAAAGCAGCAGTCAAATCTACTTGATCTTCTTGAGGTTTGTGCCCAATATTTGAGCTCCAAGTTCCCTTGGGAAATTTTGTTTGACTATAGCATAAGGGTTTGTTTGGTTCAACCGGGGAAATTGGAGGGGAAGGGATTGGAGAGATTTTAAATAAGGGGATTGGAGGGGAGGGAATTAGAGGAATTTTAAAATTTCCTTGTTTGGTGGGATTGAAGGGGAGGGGATTTTAATAAAATCTTGTTTGATTCAGGAGAGAATTGGAGGGGATTGAGTTATAATTACTTAATTTCCTCCAAAAAATCTCAATTTGGGATGTTTTAAAATGGGGAGGGGGAAAGGGATCCCCTCCAATTTTTTAGCCAAACAAGGGGGAGGGGATTCAATTCCCTCCAATCCCCTCCCCTCCCTTAAAAACACCCGAACCAAATGGAGCCTAAGTATACAAGTCTCTTGAGAGAAAGCTGGCTAACAGCTATTATAATTTTACCTCCCCCTTCCCTCTCCAATATATTTTTATTCACGTATGTCAATCCTTTAATGAAGAATATCTCTGAAAGTATCACTGTCATTGATATTTATATTACAGAGATTCATGAATAGCTCACACAATGGAATGCGATCTCTAGAGTCTCGTGTTCATGGCCTTGAGCTAGCATTGGAAGAGCTCTCTCATGATTTAGCTATGTCAAGTAGAAGGGTCACTAATTCTGATGCTCCTGAGGATTCATGTTGCTTGCTGCCTGGTGCAGAAATTCTGGGCTCCAAATTCTGGAGGAATACACAGGGCCGGTATTCATACACCCAGTTCTCTAGATCTCGCGGTGCCCCATCACAAGCTTCCATGTGGTACAGAACTTGCGTCAAGGGCAATGCTGAAACTGAGTTGACAAACCGCAAGTGCAGGCTCCATGGTGATGGAGGATTCATCACAAATCCGCTAGCAGAAGTCCGTACTACCTCGGGAGATTCAAGACATTGCGCATGACGAGAGCCAGATTATAACAGCAGGTTCACTGTCTACTTTACATTTCACTCTATTTCCCTTGCGTCCATATCTAAATTGAAAAAATACACAAGGAATTCCGTTACAGCCACCGTTTCCCATTGCCATGCATGTGGAAGATTTGTGAGACTTGCACTTAATGCTAATATTTACCCTTGCAATATAATTTCATAGATCTGCCATCTAATGCTATGTATCTGCCTTTTTTTTTTCCTTTCTTTTACTTTCTGGAAGTTATGCTGCTCAATCTGAACTGCAAATTTTTATCTTCATTCCACCTTCTTTCAGCTTATTGGCTGAAAAAAGAAGACCTTCTATCAGCTTGTTGGAAGATCTCTTGATCAGGGAAGTGTGACAGAGACCGGATCAGAATATTCAAGTGTGGTTAATCTGCAGTCTTGTCACTCTGAAAGAAGGCGGAGAAGCTGACCGTTGCGTACTTGCATTCTATTTCCTAGTACAGAATTTCATCTGCATGTCCATTTTATTCTTGTACAAGTCTGGTAGATTGGAATGATCAACGGCTTACTCTTTTGTTGGCTGGTTTTTCCATTTTATTCTTGGGCAATTCTTGTAGATTGGAATGAGTCCACGGCTTACTCCTTTGTTGGTTTTTTTCTTTGGCCAATACTCTTTTGTTGGCTAGTTGATTGCTATGTTGTACGTCAGTTGTGCTAAAGGAGTTGACAGTGATGCACCTCTAGAATCTATGTAAGGTTTCTTTTCTGTATCAAGTGAAGATTTGCGTCCTAAATAGTTGAGACTATGGAGGACGTGACAAGATTCTCTTAGGCTATCCCATCCCATATACATAATTCCTTGATTGTCATATGGACATGAATCTTAAGAACTAACCAATGATTTGACATTTAACCTGGTACTCAAGGAATGAATGAACGTCTGGGCTAATGTGAATGTGAATTCTGAATGACCATCAGATTTCCCTTCATTAAGACATTAGACAATTCATCCTATCCAAATACAACCTATCAACTTATCGAAAAGGAGGAGAAAACAGTTAAAACAAAGTGGAAACGAACAGAACTTTTAATGGCTGCTTTCTCTCCAAGAGTTTGAGCACTGAGCTCTTTTTCTGAAAGTTTTAGCACATACCAGAAATATTAACGACTTTTCTTCCCCCTTCATTCGAAAAAAAAGAAACAACAACTTTTTAGCGTGCATTGGCGCAACATATTCTAATGTAATATGACTACCTTAAAGCAAATCTGTATAACAAAATTACTACTCCAAAAATCTTTTTTAAAATAAAAATATCTATGAATGTAATTAATTTGTTAATATTTCTTCTCCATTTCAGTACACCCTAGAACAAAAAACTAATACTTCGGAGTAAGGACCTAATAGCACCATGGGAGAAAGTTCTGCTGTTCATGGTAGGTCTAAATACTCAATAGATGATAACTCAGTTTAGTGGGCTTGCTAAATTTAACCATTTTCTTTTTCTGTTCCTTTTTATTCCTCGTTGTTAATAAACATTACTGGATAAGATAAAATGTCTGAGAACAGAATCCACCTCTTCCCGGCTAGCCAGACAAAGAAAAATGGATTTGGCTACCAGGATAAAGAGGAATGGAAAGAAAGATATGGGGTACAACTACTACGATGGAGAAGAATGGAAAAGCATACATCATCAAAGTTTCCAAAATTTGTATTCCGATCATTGAACTTAAGCTGGCCCTAAAAAGGACAGTAGCAACAGCAAATGCAATTTAAGTTCCACATAATATAGCGCTACCCAAATGGCTAAAAATGTTGGAAAAGTAAATATATATATATAGAGAGAAACGTTTTATTAACACATTAAATGATGTTTTCTCATATTGTGAGAATGTTTTATTAGCATTTTTTATTAATATAGTTAATGATGTTTTCTTTTGTTTTATGATTTTTTTCTTGTTAATAACAGATATTTCATCATCAAGCAAACAAATTCAAACATTCTCACATATCCAGTCCCTTACGTTAGTTTTTTTTTTAAGTGTATACTGCAGATTGAACGATGCGCAGAGACAGAGAAAACAATCAAAACATGTACACAAAAAAAGGCTAGTTTTCTCCCGCTTTAACTGTGGCTGTTTAAAAATCCGTTAGCGCCACATAATTCGCTTCAGACCCGAACCCAACACTCAATTTCAATCCCCTTCGACTCGCGGCAGCCCATTTTTCTATCTCCACGCCCACGGGTTCAAACTTTCCGGGTCATGTAACCCGATCAAGGCCCATTTTATATGCCTGCTCCGCTGGACCGTTATCCGCAAGAAACAAACACGTGGCCTTCTCTCGAGTCAGCTTTCATAACCCACTCTCCTCCCATCTTCTTCCACCTCCTGAGAATTCCGCACAGCAAAGCTGAGAAATTTAGAAATTCATCGGTGTCCGCTGAAGTTTTCAATTCACCAACTTTATGATGAGCTGAATTCGCAGTCAAATTCTTTTTTTAATTACTGTATTATTGGAAAAAAAAAAATCACCTTCAAGATTCGACGAGAAGCTGAACAAATCACTGGAAAAACAACAAGGTTTGTCCTCCATATCATTGACCTGGTAACCTTTAACACTATCTACAATCATCTTGCAAAGCCCATGCGAACTGGTTGCAAAAAATGTCCATTTCACCTTCTCTCTCTGTACCCAATCCTTCACCTTTATCCACTACGCTCCTTAAACCCTACCTGAACTTTCGCAAATTCTCTTTCATATCTAAAACCCAACGCTTTCTATTCCATCGGAGATTCCTCTGCGGTGACCGGATATTACATTTTGAACCCAGGAAGGCCCGGGCGAAGCCCCGGGAGCTAGTCCTTGGTAATCCCTCAGTGACGGTAGAGAAAGGTAAGTACAGCTACGATGTTGAAACGCTAATCAACAAGCTCAGTAGCCTACCTCCCCGAGGCAGCATTGCTCGGTGTCTGGACGCCTTTAAGAATAAACTCTCTTTGAACGATTTTGCCTTAGTATTCAAGGAGTTCGCGCAGCGCGGCGATTGGCAACGTTCGCTGCGTCTTTTCAAGTATATGCAGCGCCAGATATGGTGTAAGCCCAACGAACACATCTACACTATTATGATTACTTTGTTGGGCAGGGAAGGCTTGCTCGATAAATGCAGCGAGATATTCGACGAGATGCCTAGCCAAGGTGTGCCTCGGAGCGTGTTCTCTTACACGGCGGTTATCAATGCCTACGGGAGAAACGGTCAGTATCAGACTTCGCTTGAGCTTCTCGATAGAATGAAAAAGGAGAGGGTTTCGCCGAGTATACTGACTTACAATACTGTGATAAATGCTTGTGCTAGGGGTGGGTTGGATTGGGAGGGGTTGTTGGGGTTGTTTGCTGAAATGAGGCATGAAGGGATACAGCCGGATGTTATTACTTATAATACCCTGCTTAGTGCCTGTGCTAATAGGGGCCTAGGTGATGAGGCCGAAATGGTGTTTAGAACCATGAATGAAGGTGGGATAGTTCCTGATATAACAACGTACAGTTATCTCGTTGAGACATTTGGGAAATTGGATAAACTCGAGAAGGTTTCAGAGCTTCTTAGAGAAATGGAGTCTGAGGGGAATTTGCCGGATGTAACATCTTATAATGTACTATTACAAGCTCATGCACAGTCAGGTTCTATCAAAGAGGCAATGGGCGTGTTTAGGCAGATGCAGGGAGCTGGTTGTGTGCCAAATGCAGCAACATATAGTATTCTGTTGAATTTGTATGGAAGCCGTGGGAGGTATGATGATGTTCGTGACCTTTTCCTTGAAATGAAAGTGAGCAACACGGATCCAGATGCCAGCACTTATAACATTCTCATACAGGTCTTTGGGGAGGGTGGATATTTTAAGGAGGTGGTTACTTTGTTTCATGATATGGTGGAGGAGAATATTGAACCAAATATGGAGACTTATGAGGGTTTGATTTTTGCTTGTGGGAAGGGAGGGCTCTATGTAGATGCCAAGAAGATTCTTCTTCATATGAACGAGAAAGGATTAGTGCCAAGTTCCAAGGCTTACACTGGGGTAATTGAAGCATATGGACATGCTGCACTATATGAGGAGGCTCTAGTTGCATTTAACACTATGAATGAAGTGGGAAGCACACCAACTATTGAAACCTACAACTCACTCATTCATACATTTGCAAGGGGAGGACTATACAAGGAATCAGAAGCAATTTTATTGAGTATGGGTGAATCTGGGGTACCACGTGATGTGCATTCGTTCAATGGTTTGGTTGAAGCTTTCAGGCAAGGAGGTCGATATGAAGAAGCTGTGAAGGCTTATGTTGAGATGGAAAAGGCAAACTGCGATCCTAATGAGGTGACACTTGAAGCTGTATTAAGTGTGTATAGCTCTGCAGGTCTTGTTGATGAGAGTGAGGAGCATTTCCAAGAAATTAAAGCTTCAAGAATACTGCCCAGTGTCACATGCTACTGTATGATGTTAGCTCTCTATGCAAAGAATGAGAGGTCAGTGTTCATTTTGCTATTTTACATTATTTGTCTATTATTTTAAAGATTTACAGTACTTCTTTGTTACTCAAATTTGTAGTTATAGCACCAAAAATGACTGCAGGATATTTTCATAATTAAGAATGTGAAAATAATTAATTAAACTCCAGGTAAGATATCACAAATGAAAGTGGTGCACACTTAAGTAAACTATTGGTATACAAGGATGTTCTCAGTAGTTGCACCTAAACATGTGTAATTTGTCCATGAAAATGGAAAAAGAGAAAGAGTGAAAGAAAGTGTTCATGCTAAACTTTATTCTGGCCAGCACTGATGACTTGCTTTATTGATAACCAATTCTGAATTTTATTGTGGGAGCTGATGCATGGAAGAGATGGCACAGGGGAACTTCACCTGAAATGTGATTTGCATCTGAGCTCAAAATGGATAAATGTTCTTGTGACTTTGTTATCCAGTTTGTTTGGTTTCAGGATGTTTGTTTGTGATTAATGGTGTATGGTGTTCCAATAGTGATAGGAGAATACATTTTGACATAAAAGAAATCAAGTATGGATTCTTTGTATATCATTTTAAATGGTCTTGCTTTTCTTTTCTGTTTTTTCCCAATTGGGACCTGCTTCTTCTTCTTTTTTTTTTGTTTGCCTCTTTGCACTTGCTATCTGGTTCTTTTGTTGAGGACAGTAAAGGCCAAACTCAATGCTCTCCCTAAATCGTGCATTTTACTTCCAATGCTTCATCTATCTTGGCTATGTAAACTTATTTTTTTTCCTGCTTCTTGCTTTCAGGTTGAATGATGCCTATGATCTGCTTGATGCGATGATCACAATGAGGATGTCGGATATTCATCAAGTGATTGGTCAGATGATTAAGGGAGATTATGATGATGACTCTAATTGGCAGATTGTAGAGTATGTCTTGGACAAAATTAACTCTGAAGGATGTGGGTTGGGGATGAAGTTTTATAATGCACTTTTAGAAGCCCTATGGTGGCTGGGCCAGAAAGAAAGGGCTGCAAGAGTGCTCAATGAAGCATCGAAACGAGGGCTTTTCCCTGAACTTTTTCGTATAAGCAAACTAGTGTGGTCTGTGGATGTACACAGGTATATGGGAAACTATTCTTCCCTAACGTTGTACTTTTTAATAAACTTACCTGATGCCTTAAGCTTGACCTTCTTGCAGGATGTGGGAAGGAGGTGCATTAACAGCACTATTAATTTGGTTGAACAATATGCAGGAGATGTTCATAAGTGGTGAGGATCTGCCTCAGCTTGCAACAGTTGTTGTGGTGTAAGTTGCTTTCGGGACTATAACTTATTCATTTGCTCTCTTTTATTTTCTGCAAAACATACCAGTGTTTGGAGAACCAATAGAAGAGACATGGCAAGTATAACTGTTGTGCTTAATATCACAATGATAATTTCTGCCTTGTTCGGCCAAATCGATTTCTAATTGAATGTGTTGCTTGAGTTGGGTTAGGTGTTATCCAAGTCTAGGCTTGAATAAGAGATCAGTTTCACATTCATTCAGACATTGTTGTACAATAAAATGGCATCACCACATTGGTCTATCTGCTTTTCATTGCCATGATGTCTATGCTTGCCTTGATCCTTGGATATATGAGTCACTGCCAATATTCATTCACCTTATTTTATTTGGAGTCAGTCCCAAAGTTGGTCTGCATTACCAGGATGAAACACATGCAACTTCTAATGGCAAGGCTATAATGGCCAGAGAAAAGAAGTTTGGCAAGGGTTACATTTGGAACATCCTTAGTGTTCCCCATTAGGATGTTTCAATTATTAAAACTCAATTATTGAGCAATGCTATGTTATACTCACCTAAAACATCATTTAATAAATATGATTGTCTGAATCAACCTTTTTTATTGTTAAGTCTGGGGCGTCAATTATCAGGTGTAACGATGGTGCAACATTAGGTGTGCATTTGATGCGCCATGATTATTTATGGGTGGATTTGATCAACATAGATCCAGTGATTTACTTTATTGATGCGTGTGGGCCAGAGTGTTTTCTTTTGCTGTTTAACAGTATACTTGTGCATTGCATTGGTCTGCATATCCCTTTTACTAAAGAGAAGAAAGTTTGTTATCTGATTTATTTATTAGTCGAGCATTTTAACATTAACATATATGCCTGTTTGATCAGTAGGGGCCAAATGGAGCAAAGTACAGTTGCCCAAGATTATCCGATTGCAAAGGCTGCCTTTTCATTCCTCCAGGATATTTCATCCACCCTAACATTCGCACGATGGAACAAAGGTCGAATTGTCTGCCAGCAGTCACAGCTGCGGCGAATTCTGTCAGGCACTGAATCATCTTCAAAAAGGGCCAGAAAAGATAAATTAATAACTCTAAGTAACACTTCTTTGATTCTCCCAGGAGGAAGAACTTCCAAATCGGATGTGCAGACTGGTAAAGTTAATAATTTTGATTCTAGAACAGAAACTAGTAAAAGAACAGAGCTTCTAACAAGTGCAGTTTAAAGAAATAGAGAAATACATTCAGTGTTTTCCATTCCATGCGCTGTACTGGTTAATTGTAAATGAAGATTAGGGCACATATTTGTTAAATTGATGTTCCTAAGCAGGCTGTCTTTCAGCTTGCCGAAATTTTGGTACATAAAATTTTCAAGGGACCTGAGCAAAGTTCAGTCAGCTATGAGCACCAATATTTACGAGTTTACTGATTTCCTGCATCGGATGCACCTTGGTGAGGAACCTTTTAACCGTATACTTATTTGTCTAATGTTTATGTGCGATTGTGTATAATATTTGAACGAAGTCTTCACCATACTCAACCGACTCAGAAGCTGAATAAAGAATAAAGGAATAAGATATGCATACCCACGCATACACACAACAGTTTTTATCACACTTTTGAGTTTTTCTTTTATTTATAGAATTACGTTTTTCCAGTTTTTTTTTTTAATTACCAAATGAGTTTTGAGTGATTATCTTGATAGAATGGATCACCTCACTCTTTGTTCTCCGGCCTTATACTTCCTTGAGGTTTCTGATTGAACTGCTGGCAATCAGCATCTAGCACTACAGATTGAGCAATGCTAGTGTCCCAATCTTATGTAGTCCAAAAAAATACAACTGTCCATTAAAGTTCACTTGATAGCTAATTATCCATCATTTCAATAATTTGCCATGAATGATTTTGTCCATTTTTTAAGTAGAATGCGGCCCAGTAATTTTGTCAATTATCATCTTGGCATTTGATTCTATGATCACCTTTTTAAAACCCAGTGTTCAGTCTGTTTCTAATCCCTTGAGAATATCCCACTCCTCTGCTTCGCTAGGTAAGTATCATGCATAACCCCTCCACAAGCCCCAATCTTCTAAACTCGTATCCTACTTTTAATTGAGGACCTATAAAGCATAGTTGAGAATAAGAAGGAATGGGTCTGGAACTGATATAGCTGTCACTAACCCACTTTTACAGGCTTTAGGTTCTTTAACTAGTTTAATTCAATTCAAACCCTTAAGAAAAACAAAAGTAACTAAAGGTACTGCAAAAGTTCCAACTTCATATTACTTGTAAATGAAAAGGCAGCCAAAAAATAGAAAGGAACGTGTAAATACTAAATAGCAGTATACCATTTAAAAACGTCATCTACATCAAAATCCATTATCATTTTCACTCTTTCCCTTAACTCCCATGATCCCATTCTCCATTAACAATGTGTTGCTTCTTCCCGTGAACTAAAATTGTAATAGTTGTTTGTCAGTAGACATTCATCTAGATCTATCATATTAGGAAACAACAGTATTAATAACATTCTGTTATTTTCCAACAGCTCTGAACCTTGACAATAACACATTGATATTACTGTTATTCAACAACAAAAAATTTTAATCTCATTGATATATGTCTGGTCTTAGAATTAGAATAATCTTTTTGAATTTATATTATTGCTAACAAAATAGAAGTTTCTTTGCAATACTTGGTTCAGAAGCAACTGTAGTAGTTGCAATCTGTAATCTGTATGCCATCAAGAAGGAAAAAAACAATGAATGTAAGCACTTTTCTCTGTTGCTTTTTGCACAGGGACGCCGCCCATGTTTTGCATTTAATGGCAGAAAGTGAGGAAGACGAGGTTCCTATATTTATATGTATCAGTGTGTTACATGCATGCCACTGTGGTCAAATGATCTCATTTTCTTTGAAGCTAAGGCATAACTTTTCTTTTTCACACATGAATAATCCATATCCATCTGCCACTGTTACTAGATATATATATATATATATATATGGACGATCCATCTTGGTAGATGCAGTTTTGCAGTAAAAAGAAAACAATGTAAATAATGCAGTGCAAAGCTACCTTCAAAAAGGACGGAGGAGCTTTTAAGCCAATAGTCTGAGTTGAGTGAAAAAGAGAAAAAGAAATTAGTGAAGAAGATTGAAGTTGATGTTTCGTAGCCTTTTTAGTTTTTATAATATCGAGCACAAAGTTGATGAGCTTCCACGCATACAAATTCCATTCAAAGAAGAAAATGTCATAAGTATATTCTCTCTGCGTTTCATATTATAAAATAATATAAAAAAATTTTTTGTCCCATAATATAAAATAATTTATTATTTTTAACTCTGATTTATTGTATTATTAGTATTATAATTTATATTATATTTAGTAAAATTAATATGAAAAAATTTTAAAATTTTGATTTTTTAAAAAAAATTTAAAAATGTAATAAATAATTTTTAATATGTATAAAACTCCTCTCATTACTTTATAATATAGGATAGAAGGATTGCTTCACTTTTGCATGTTCTTCACTTTTGTATAATTCATTCACCATTCTCAATTGTTGGCTTAATCTCTTTCTGTAATTTGGAGATCTTTTGCCTTATGATTCATTTGACATCAATGGGATTGAGAAGACTAGAATTCCCTGCACAGGATGAAATAGGGTTAGTGGCTATTCATATCCTGTCAAAAGGCTATAAATGTGTGTGTCTGAAGATTAATTGCAGACGGTTGTCTCAAAATTAATTACTTAAATCAATGGTAATTGAGTTGAATATAAAAGACTCAATTTCCCTAGAACAATGTTGAGAGTTTGAACATAGTGAATAAAAAATTACATGAGAATTACCTCAATTAGATTTAATAATATTTGATGGCACCAGATACCAGATAACTCAATAAAACAAATCCATGGCTTAAATATGAACTTGGATTTCCTATAAATATTAATCATATAATTAAATTAAGATCATATAAAAAGCGAATATTTTATATATAACAAAAAGGTTGCGTGCAAAAAGTCAAGAATTTTGGCTGGTTTATAAAATAAGGGAATGGAAAAAGCAAAGAGATGAGATGATGGAACCCCACAAAGTCTTATCCGAGCCTTATCCTCCATTCCCCTTAGCACCCCACCATTAAAGCCAACCATTCATTCCTCCATCAATAATCATCAATCTCAATAATGCATATAAAAAAATGTACTAATGTCTGCTGATAACCAAAATAATAATAATAATAATAAATAAAAGAAACCTATGAAGGAAAAAATCTTTTCCGTAGATATTAGCTCTTCACTAAATCAATGATTTACGAAAACAGGCATTTTGTATGGTAAAGTCTACTTGCCCTCCATTAGGAACATAGTTCTTCAATAATCTGACTGGGATTCAAGTTCAATCCCCTGTTGTAGTTTTGTAATTTATTAGTTGTATTTTCTCTGTTCTTATATTAAAAAAAAAGTCCACTTGCCCTGCGCACCAATTTTAACGAATTTTTATTAAATTTTTTTGTAGCATTTGTTAAATTTAAATTTTTTAATATATCAACTAGTTTCTGGAAACACAGTAGGCCCTTGTTGAATTGAATTATGTTATATGAGTGTTAAAATGGCAGTTTTCTTCATTTAGAAAATTGAAACTCTAGACATTATTTAAAAAGAACAATAAATGTTAAATCAGATGCTGATGATAGTAAATTTGAATTTGATACAAAAGAATCTTGTAAACTAAAAGGAGTGTAAAAATAATTTTTATCATTTTAATGTTTTATTTTTAACTTAATAAAAATATTTTTACTATAAACTTTTAAAAATAATCATACAAAATTTAATTAAGACCTAAATCATTTAAATTAAATATAATCAATATAAATCTAAATTACACACTCTTGTGCGGCTAATAATAGAGGATCCAGCTCGTTGTCATAATCTTCAATACTTAAGTAAGATGTATATAAAAAAAAAAATAGAAGGTAATGTAAATGGGTTAGGTGGGAAATATTGAGATCTCTAATAAAACCACCTTGAGAATATGTTTAGTATTTACAGGCAACTTCTTTAAGGGTGACTTTAGTTATATTTGACTATTTTTTATGGACTAGTAGGTCCTCCTAGTCTAATAATAAAAGCGGATCAAATTCAAATATATATATATATATATATATATGCAAATGTCGGGGTCCACAGTCGTCACTACTATTTATCTCTTCACATAAACAATTCATGCAATCCTTTCCAATCTCATCCCCATCACAACTAAAAATAAAAAATAAAAAAGGGGATTTTACAATTACAACCTTTGTTTTTTAAACCTAGGGCTAGCTAATAATTTAATTCTAACTGCAACTGCAAGTAGTACTATTCTAATCCTAAACTCAAAGTGCTGATCAGGTTGGTTTTATTTAATAATCTTGTTTATGTGTTGATAATTAATATCAAATCAGAGTCAATTATTTGAAGCAAAAATTAGAATTGATGACTTTACGCTAAAAATATTTATACTTAAAATCTTAACTTCAAGTTTAAAAGAAATTTTAAAATATCCAATTATTAAAAAGATCCTCACTTGTAATTTTAAACATTAATTTTTTGAGCATCTTAGATTTTTAAAAATTACTATGGGTACTTCATTTGTTTTTTAATACCAAGAATTTCTTCAAGTGATAATCTAAAACTAATTATTTTCTGATATAGAAATTATTAAAATAATTTAACAATTGTTAGATGTATTTTTTACTAGATTAAACCAAGTTGGGGAGACCAATGTACGGTAGATATTAATCTTAAATAAAGAATATCTAAATACAGTGTGGATGCACGCATGTGAGAGCCTGAGGCTCTGAGAAAAAGGCTGGTGAGTAGTGAGTAGCCCCATGTGTTGGAGATTACACTGAATATTATTAAAAAGGGAGGCTCTTCTGAACTTGTCTCCTCCACCTTCATTATTTTATTAATTCGGTCAAAATATTAATTTCCACTATCAGTCTTTGGATTCCACTTTGGAGTTTGGAGGGCTAATATTTCTTTAATATTACTCATTTTAAGTTATTTGAGTACGATCTACTAGTAATACAGAAATAGATAAATTATGTAGTAGCTCACAACAAACTTCTGATTCAAACTTGTTGCAAGTGTTATTAAAAAGAAAGATGGAATTTGAAGAAAAAAATCCCGACATATTGATTTTGTATAAATATCAAAGTAGTAATTAAAAATATAAAATGTTATTTTCACAAAAGTCAGAATAGATTCAAGTTGCTTGACTCTTGATGGATGGTTATTGGATTTGTATGTTTTTTAATTACAAGAGCAGTAGTTATGGTGGAACCCATGTTATCTCCACCCTACATGATTACTAATAAACAATTCAATTTAAAAATTAAATATAGTTATCTTACTGCTATATACACACCCGCACACAGAAATTCACTAACGATTGATAAATAATGATTAAAATTAGCAGCAAATGTTAATACAACTTCTGGCTCTTTGAATTGAGAAAACAACTCAACAATTATCCATTATGATCGAGGGAATTGAAACGTTTTTTTAATTGGTGATTAGTCCTAACATTAAAATTACTATATATATAAAAACTATTTTTCATTTACTATTAGTCATGAATAAAAAAGTATTTTCAATCTTCAATAATACTACCGGCATTAGCTGTGTCGCCGCCTACCCAAAGCCAAAACCACATTAAAAAGAGGCAAACGCGATTTCTGGGTTGGCTCCTAAATGACATTTTTCATTTCGTGTTGATCCAAAAATCTTTTATAATAAATCATTAAAAATCCTAATATGTTATTTATGAGCTCATTTTTTTCAAACTCGTTTGTTTTCATATGAATTGTCATTTATATAATATTGACTATAAATGGACCACATATCCAAAAGCTTATAATTAAAAATTTAATTATACCCATTTTTTTCCCTGACAACTAATCTTTTTTCAATAATTTGTGTCAGATTTATTATATATAAATATTTTCATTTCATCATTAGATAGAAAACATATACTTTTTACTCTCCCCGATTTATATTATAAAGAATTTTTAATTATTTTAATCAGATTAAGAAAAGTTGATTATATGTTTTAAAATTTTAAAAACAATCCAACATTTTAATTTTATCTTTATTAATTATCAATAAAATTTATTTTGAAAATTCACCATTTTTTTCTTTTTTTTTTAACTTATGAGATAATAATCAATAGAGATAAAAAAAATAAATTTTTATTAAAATTTATATAATTTTTTATATTTTAAATCAAATAAAAATTTTATAATATAAATTGGAAGAAGTATTTTCCTCATGGATCTACCAAAAAAATATGGCATGTTGTTTTTTCCAACCATAAAACCGATGCTTTGGGTTTTGCCAGAGGCATTTATGCATTTATTGTGAACAACAACATCTGATTTCCTCTCCTCTCTGTGTGTGTTTATTTAGGATGTTCCATTGCACACGAAGTCAACCTCTTTAAAGAAGTCTGACAGAAATAAAAATTCCTTCCCATTAATTAATGAATGGTATCCAAAACATACTTAAATGAGTTATTTATCACAATTCACCCACTAATTTGGAACCCACATATCAACTGAGGTATTAATTCTAGTGGAAAAAGATTAAGGTTGATTAAATATGATTTCTTCTATTGGAATTTACAGGAACATAGAAAATATTTTTAAAAGAGTTTTTTTTAAATGAGACTTCACTGAATCTCAATTCAAACTAGTCAGAACTTAATCAAGCCAACAAATAGCAAATGACTATTACCAAAATTTGGACTCCACACAGTTCACCAACTGATATATAACTTGGATTCAACATCCATTCATTATAAGTTGGTAGATCTATTTTAGTAAAAACATTTCTTATTAGAATAAGGACAGTCTAAATAAGTTTAGGAAATACCGAACCGAAATACTATTTCACCTGCAATTATTACAGAACAAAAAATATAAAAATAATAAAATACCATACCAAGTTGATGGGAAAAGATATGTTAAAATAATCGGAAATAAATGCAAAAAAGAAAAAAATAATAAACAAACTGTCTGAAGGTAATAGATGATAGATTGAACAAACAGACAAAATATAACACATGGTGTGGCAGATGTATGAACCAACCAAAAAGCGACACGTATTTGTGCGCGCACACAAAATCCTCTAATCCTTCAATTTCAACATGCTCGCTCCACATGTTGCCACCTAATCTTTGTCTCTCTGTAATCTCTTTTCTATATAAAACCAACACACACCACGCAATCTCAGGCTCTCGCCGCTACATCATCATCAATATTCGCTTTTCTTCGTCTCTCCGACTTCTCTTGTACGGACTCTGATTCCTCTCGCCGGTCGACGCGACTAACGGCGGATTGGAGGATGTCTCGCACGTGTACAGCCGCCGATTCCTCCGTAAGCGGTGATGGTGATGGTTCCGCTGGAGAGATC